>JAKSZT010054487.1:17633380-17792157 GCA_026826555.1 Tolypeutes matacus
GATGGATGGATGGATGGATGGATGGATGGATGGATGGATGGATGGATGATAGATAATTTGTTGCAAGAATTTGACTTTACACAATTGTAGGAAGTTCTTAAGCAGTCTTTTTAAGAATGTTATCTGCAAATCAGATGCTGGAGCCTGAAGTCTACAATGCAGGCAGAACAGAAGGGAAGAGAGATGCAAAGTAGAAGAGATCAAGCACAAGCTGGAGCCCCACAAGGATAAACTGAAACACATGTCAGTTCTTGTTGCCTCTGACCTTGTTGAGGTGGGATTCTGCTGACACCAGAGCCCTTCATCCTCGAGCTAAATTCATATACCTGTCCCAGGAGTCAGAGACACTGAAGGAAGATCCAGGGGAGGATAGAACAGTTGTAGGCCCAGATGCCGCCTCACACCAGTAAGGTGAGTTAGCAGATAAACAGCAATATTTGTGAGCTACAAAATGGCGGTTGCTTCACTCCACTCTACAAGTCTCCTATATGCATCTTTCCTGTGGTCCACATTCACCAGAAGTCTATAGAAAAGGGAAGTGTAGTTCAGTCTAGTCAAGTTGACACACTACAGAGTCACCATAGCCAATTAGCAATTTATTGTCTCTCAGCACCATATCCATCCTTTTTTGACCTGCTTATGATGCTGGAGTTGGGCCCTGTAATTATTTCTCATTTGCCAACTGGTAAAATGTTAGTCTTCATCAGCAGAGGGCACTGGAGGGCAAAAGTGGCAGTAAGACTCTTCCATTCAGAGTCTTGGTCCTCCATTATTATTATTCAGCCTGTGTGGGAGAGTTCAAGCTGTTACCTCAGGCCACATTTTCTCCACCAGCAGCTGCTTCCAAACAGCTCTGGCCAGCCCACACCCATAGGCAATAGTTAGCTGCTTCTCCAGTACACACCCTCTCATGAGTTTCCTTCCTTGTGGAAGCCTCACCTCAAGGAAGGCTGTCTCTGTCTTCTTGGGAAGAGCCTTTCCTAAACCACACTCCTTCACCCAGGAGGTTGCAATTGCTTTTATGTATCTCCTACTTCTGCATCTCTTAGCATCCTCTTTAACCCATTTATTAATTAACAACCTCCCCTACTTAACAATATTTTATATTAAATTTTCCCATTCGAGTGACTGGTGTTGACTGTCTCCTGACTGGATCCTTACTGACATACAAGGTTTCTTTTTTTTTTTTTCAAGGACGGATAAAAAGAAAAAAATAAGCATTATATTAGATAGATGGATGGATAGATATACATACACAGAGATGTGTGCATGTAAATGAGTTTCTATAACATAAGGAAAAATTTACAACAAAAAAGAAGAGTAGAAATTCACTGAGTAATTGGGGAGGAGGACCACTTGTGTATGAATGGTGTAATTTAGTAAAGAATTAGAAAATAAGAGAACAAAACAGAGGAACACATTACTCATAGGAAATAAGACGTGTCAAAATGAAAGAAGAGGTTGGGTTTCAAAGAAAGTGAGTAGAGAAAAAAAGACAGTAGGCTAGAAGAAAGTAGAGCAAGCCACATGAGTAGGAAGAGACAGAGAATTAAAGGAATCTGGCCAATAGGAGAAAAAGGAGGTCAGGATTTTTTTTTTAAGTGGCAGAATTAAAATCCATATTGTATACAGGCTAAATTGACTTTGAAGAAATTTGTTCTTTGAAAAGAGACAATAATGGACATAACGAGGTGATTGGAGTTTGGAGATAAAAACAATTACTGTTCCTAATGAAGAAACCAAACAAGTGAAGCAAAATAATCAGACATATGTTAAAGAAAAATTGTAAGGTTCTACGATGTTCCAGCATAAATTACTTGTGAAAAGTAATAACTAGACCCATCTTGGAACTAGATGCTAGATGAAAAGGAAATGATTTGAAGAGAAAAATGTTTTAATCCAAGAATCTTAAAATCAGAGAAGTTATTATTCATGTGGAAAAATCTCAGCAATGCAAGGATTTAAAAATATAAAACACATTTACCCTTCCTTTAAAAAGTACTCAAAGACATACTCTAGCTAACTGAAAGATTAATCCAAATAAAAATGAATAGGGAAAGGAGACTATGAAAAGACTGATTGTTACAATTGAAACCAAAGAAGCATAAAGTTGTTGGGTAATTAGTAAAAATTTAAATATAAATTTGAAAATAAAACTACTGATAAAAATTAGTTTTGGAAAATGTTACCTTCATCATCTTCTTCTTCCTCATTGGTGTTAAACATCAGGTTAAATTAGAATACCTGAGAAAGTGGAAGTGGAAGGGGATATACAGTACAAAGGAAATTAGAGCAAGCTAAACTAAATCATTTTCCTTACATAGAGGAGATTAAAAATACAAGATTTTTTGTTTGTTTTTAACTTTGATAATTAAATATAGGTCCAAGTTTGCTTTTGAAAAACTTACTGATAAAAACCTGAAAGCTGAAAATAAAATTTCTTCCTTTAAATCACTGTGGAAAATAAAAGCAAAACAAACAAATTCAAAAAACAAACCAAATTATAGCAAAAGAGATAAAACAAAATAAATTAACAAAGAAGAACACCACAAAATTATCGAAGTAAGAGGAAATACTTCCATTATGACATTAAATGTCTATGGTTAAAACACCTAAATTAAAGACAAAAAAAAATGAGATTTTAAAAAATCCAAATATATGCCTCTCAAGAGTGACACATAAAGTAAAATGACAAAAATGGTTGAAATAAAAATATAGAAAACTATATACTACACAGTTTTTTAAAAATTGGTAACATAAACAACTCAGTATAAGAATGAAAGAATAGTAGAACTGATGCTTTTCTTTGGGGAAAAACAGTGGAGTAAAATTAAGAATAGGAGAAATAAAATAGAAATCATAAGTAAATTTAAAATATTTAAATTTCAAAATAAAAATCTTAAATTTAAAAAACCTATTAATTTAAAAATACCAATCAAATGAGGTAACTCTGGAAAATATAATTTATTTAAATGGAATCAAAGGCAAGTAGAAATTAGAGATTTGAAATACAATTTTAAAATTATTAAAGTGGAATATGTAGAGTTAAGAGTCTAAGCAATTTAATTGTTATTTAAAAAACACTGGAAATATAGGCTATTTAAAATAATCCATAATGTAGGAAATGTTTTAAAATGCTTCAGTAAAAGAAAACTGTAGGCCATTTTTCTGTATGAATTTAAATTACACATTAATAAAATACTCATCTCTTTTAAGAGTTTATGAAAAGCATGAGTCAACTTAAATAGGTTTTCTTTGTCAATGCAGTGAAGAATGGGATATTAGAAGAATCTAGTCATATACTAAGTCTTAGTCTGCCAGGGCTTCTTTAGCAAATACTACAAACTGGTATAACAGGAGTTGGTTATCTCACAGTGTTTGGAAGCTAGAAGCGCAAAATCTATAGGTATCAACAGGTCTTGCTTTCCAAAAAGTCTGTAGTGTTCTGGTATGGCTCAATTTCTGCCTCTATTGTGTAGCAATCTGTTTCCTTTTGCCTCTTCCTCTGGCTTCTACCAGATTTATTTTGCTTATAAGGACTTGATTCATAGTTGATTAAGGTCCACCCTGATTCAATTTGGCCTCATCTTAACAGGAACTTCAAAGAGCCTACTTACAAATGAGTTTACAACCACAAGATAGAGAGTTAGGACTTGACCATGTCTTTGTGAGGAATGTGATTAAACCTGCCAAATACTACATCAGATTTAATGGAAATATCAGTAGGTTATATCTGTGTTTAAATGCTAATCTGCCATATTTTACTGGTGTGGTCTTTAACAATTACTTTAACCATTGTAATTTCCTAATTCCCATGTGTAAAATAGGAATACTATTATTTTTACTTTTTGTAAGATTAAGTAGTAGCATGAAATATATATCAAATACTCAGTTATGAATGTAATTAATATTATGGAGTTATACACTTGAAAGTGGTCAAAATGGGAGATTTTGAATTGTATATGTGGTACCACAATAAAAACTGAAAGAAAAAAAAAAGTCTAGGGTAAGTGCTCAACAAAGTATTGTTGTTGCTGTTATAAAGTAGGGAAAAAATTATCCCAGTATATTCTAAAATTTAGCAAAAGTAAAAAGTGATCCCCAATCAATTTATAGTTTTAGAGCTCTAGACTGATATCTTTAAAGTTGATATTAAAATTTGGAAGTGTGCTAACTAAATCATTGTTATTTAACTTTGTTTTGCAAATAATACATTGACACGCTTTTTATAAAAATCCATTTACTAGCCTTTAGCAACTATATGTAAACATATTTATATTAAATCTTATTCATTGTACTAACAGTTTGTAAATATACATGTACACATATCTTAAAAGGAATTGAGGCAGTACCACAGTACCAGTGAGAGCAGAGGAGAGGGTTCTCTTGTGTTTCATTTCTTCTTAGAAAATCATGACTTCCAGAATACTTGGATATTCTACATACATAATAATGCTAAAGGAAAATGGTAAATAAATTAATCTTTTAACATTTATTATATAAATAATGTATAAACATTAGTAAAGTTAAAACTATATATGACTAGATTAAGGAAACGAAAGTACCACTTCACTTATTGATTCTACATAAAAAGGAAAATTTTGGTAGAAAACAAAAACACTATAAAAAGTAGTCAAATTAAAATTCTAAATTTGAAAACTATAACCGAATCTAAAAATTCATTTAAATTAATTAGCTGTTTAGACAGCTAAAAAGAGTATAAATAAATGGAAAAAATAGATCAGAAGAAATCATGCATGTTGAAATTTACAGAAAAAAATAAAAATTCCTTATCAAAAAAAAAATTCCTTATCAAAAAAGATAAAAGAAAAAGAAAGCAAGGATAATAGAGAAAAGAGCATAAGAAACAAACAGGATGTATTATAAAGGGCCCCAAAATATATGCATTTGCTGTTCTAGGAGAGCAAAATAGGGTAGAAGAAATAATTAGTGCCATTGGCTGCGAATTTCCCAATACTGATGAAAGACAAGTCCCATATTCAAATAGCAGTCAATATTCCAATAAGGATTTTTTTAAATGGGAGAAAAAAATCTACACCAAATCTTAGTGAAATAAATAAAACTGAAGACAAAAAAAAAAACAGAAAAATCTTGAAAGCAGCCATTGAAAAATCACATAGTACCTTCAAAGAAGGAACAATAAGACAGTTGAAAATAGAGGAAAAAAAAAAAGTAATTGGTAGATAAGAGATGTTATCTTCAAAATACTGAAAAAAATTAACGTTCACCTGAGAATTTTATAATTAGTGATATTAGAAGAATCTATTCATATACTAAGTATTAGTTTGCCAGGGCTGCTATAACAAATACCACAAACTGGTTGGTTTAAACAATAGGAGTTCGTTATATCACAGTTTTGGAAACTAGATGTCCAAAATCAAGGTATCAACAGGCTTTGCTTTCTATGAAGTCTGTTATTTCATAGTTACACTCAGTCCTATGAAATGTTTTTTTAATCCAGAATCATATTTAATGAATTGTTATTGCCACTAAAAGTATTTTTATGGTTTATTTTTGTCCATTCTTTTTTGTCTATGATATGTCTCTAGTATTTAAAAAATTTTGCTGATTTTAAAAATTGGATCTTAAAGATTGTGCCTTTTTTTATGTGATGATCTAGCCCATTCATAGGTATTATGCTTACTTATAAGTTTTATTCTTGCCTGTCATCTTTTACTGTATATTTTGTATTTTCTATATATATATTTCATTTTGCTATCAGATGTCTGGTCAATTTGTTTTTGTTTTCTGCCTGCTTATGGATTGGAAAGTATATATAATATTTTTTCCAGGTGTTACCCATAATTTTTTTCCATGGTCTTGTAATTCTTGTCTCCTTCTTTTCCTTTACACTCTACATACAATCCTTCCCAAGTTCTACTAATTTTGATTATCCAACCCATCTTCTTTTCCCTGTCCCTTCTACTGAGAGTTTCTCACCTGAACTCTTGCAGTAGCTTCCCAGTTAAATTAAAACTGTTTCCATTTTTCGCTCCCTTTAAATATGCCCTACTTGTTTCCAGCTTGATTTAAGATGCAAATCATAGCGCATTGTTCATTTGTTTAAAATCCCTCATCTGTTTTTCATTGCCCACCTGAAGTTAACTTGCAAATGCTTACAGGGTCTAGCACATAACATAAACATGGGATTTGGAGCTAGGGTAAAACACTCTGCAGCCAAATTAACACAAGGCTACTATTTTATCTAACCCAGCCTTGGAAAATCAGATTCCTAAATTCTCTCCTTAGCATATCCTTCTATGCGATACCCAAATTTTTTAAGAAATGCATTTTAATTTGTCTTTCAATATCAAATATTAAACAATATCTATAATCTTCCCTATAGAAACAAGAAATTCATTTTATTGCTCACCCTCTCTCCTATATTTTGTTGAAATCATATTGAAATTTAGTTACAGATTGGTGGTATTTTATTTTATGCATTTACATACTGTCTCTACCTTTTTGGGGAATCTTTTCTTACAATTGTATTATATTTCAGTTATATTAGCAGAAATTATTTAGATATTCCTGCACATTTTGTTTTTCTTTTGCTCACTTTTTTTTTCTTTCAATATTTCATGTCCTCCTCTTTCATTTTCTTTTTACTGGAGTCTATCATCGAGTAATTTTGTTCAAAGCCTGAATATATATTTTCTAAGCACTAATATATCTGAAATATATCACTTTGCCTTAGAAATTTGAAGACATGTTTTCTTCATCTTCCAGTGTTTTTTCATATGAGAAATCTGATGAAAGTTTCAGTTTCATTCCATTGTAGGGAATTTATTGTTTGGGTATTCCTTTTATTCTCATAGCTCAGGAGGTCTGCTTAGCACTTAGTGGATACTTAATGGAAGATTTGAGTCTTAATGTCAGTGTAATTTCTTATATCTTATCTTTGATTATTTCTTTCCCCTAATCTCTTTTATTCTATTCTGAAACTCCTGTTAAACTGATAATAGATATGGTTTTCTGGTATCAGTACTTGGTGATCTTATCTTTTCTATAGTACTAGACCTCTGATGTTTTGCTCTCCCTTCTGGGAAATATTCTTACCTATCTTTCAGATTTCTAATTCAGTCTTCAACCATACCCTGTTATTATTCAGCCTAGCTATTTAATTTTAACTTCTATGAAATATTTTGTAGTTAGTGATTACTCTTGTTTCATAGCTGTCTGTTCGTATTTTATAAATGTATAATCCTTTTAGTCTCTCTGAAAGTGCAAATTAGATTTTGTATTCTTTTTTTGTAATTTTCTTCCTTTGCTTGTTTTACCATTATCTCTATTTCTTCTAAAGGCCAGTTGTTCTGATTTCACCTTTGTTCTTTTTTTCATGTTGCTGGCTTTCCAGAGGTCCTTCTGGCCATATTACTTTTCTGTTTGCTAGGCTCTTTTCTTCCCTACCTTCTGCCAATAGCCCCATATGTAATTAATCTGATAAAGGCCTCTTTGGAATTGTAGTCTCCAAGCTCAGAATTTTCTGGAGTTTTGTTAGAAAGTATTAAATTCACCTCTGTAGTAGTCCTTTCCTTTTGCTCTTTCTCTCTCTCTCTCTCTCTCGCTCTCTCTCTCTCTCTCTCTCTCTCTCTTGAAATTTTTATGTTCATCTGTCTTCTAACTCCCAGGAGTAGTAGCTCAACATTTCTGACCTAGTGATGGAATCTTTCTTATTTTCTTCAACATGTCACTAATATGATTAATATCTTTAATATATATTTTATGTTTACTTTTTAAAGGGTTTTGGCTGAGATGGAGGTAGAAACACTTGAATTTAATTGGCCAAAATGATCAGGCCAACCTGAGTTGATTTTCCCCTGAAAAATCTTATCTACATATCACTTTTATAATAATCTATGCTTAACTGGTTAGTCTTGAGGCCCTAAGAAATAAAGCTAGGGATATAAGACATATACTCAAATTTATCTTTGGGGTGCAACTTTTACAAGAAAATATTGGAAGATTAAAAATCTAGCTCCCTGTGAGGTGTTAAAAGGCAGAAGCCATTTTTATTTGTTTTCCTTTGTGTTATAAGTATTTAGTAGAGTGTAAATTAATGGCCCTTTTGGAGGAGAAACTATCTTTACAATCAATAAGTTTTATTTTAAAAAATAATCTTAGAATATGAAGAGAAAAATATTACTACTAGAAATATATAAAAATATTTATGTTCATCTTGGGGATTTCTCTCTTTGCCTGGCTTTACTGTATTTTCCAGGATTTCAGGTGCAATAAGCTTCATTAGGGGGAAAAAATGCAGCTTTCTGTAGATGCCAAATAATATTAATGGTGACATACACTGATGGTAGAGATCTTGAGTATCCAATGCCACAGATTTCATTGTTATTTACAATGATAACCTTATGTAGTGAAAATCATCTCTAGATTCATCAATACTGGCAAAACTATTTGGAAGCCTGAGCAAATTATCCATCATTTGAGATTTTGTGCAGTTGATTAATGAATGACAAGAAACCTAGATTTAAGAGAAAAGATCTGCAAGGACTCACTGTCACTGAAGTCCATCTTGTGACCACATCATGTAACCTCTTGTAAAATCACCTAATAGCCATTACCTCTGTGAGAAGAATTAAGTGAGGGAAATGATGCTGCCATAAGCCCAGGCTGATTGCTCCGGCAGCACTATTCACATTTTCAAGTCACAGCCTTCTTTGAAGAAAACAGTGGGACAGAGTTATAGGTATTAGTGCATCCAAACAAACTAACATCTATGCTGCAGTTTATCCTTATTCAAGATTATGGCATTTCAGCTTCACGTTGTTCGCACCTTCTTAGCACTTTCACCTAAAAGTTACAAAATTGTGATTTTTCTTAAGGAAAAAGAATGCTACATTAGTGGTTAAAAATGCTATAGATATTAATAATCATAAGCTAATATTTCAAAGACAAAATTCAATCATCTCTATGGCCCTTTTGTGATATCTAACCACAGACACTGTTTCCAAGTAACCATTAGCCACTTGTCCTGCCATTTTCCACAACATTCTCTATGAACTTCCATCAGCATTACCATTATACTCTTATAGTTGTTTAGTTACTTGTCTTTTCCCTTTGTATTTTGCATAAGGACATTTCTCATGATAGAACATATGTATACAGCTTTGCAGAGTACCTGGTCAACTTGTATTTAGTGTGTTGAGTAACAATGGATATTTATGGAATGGTTCCCTTTTTTTGGTCTTAATGAAGAGAGAACATAATCTGAGGATTAATATTTGGGAAATACATCTGGTAATTACAATAATTCTCTGGCATCAAACTAGCAACTACCAAAAATCTCACATTATTGAAAACGTATGCTCAATATTTCACTGTTTCATTCTATTTCACTACTTTGGCTTAAACAGAGCATACCAAAAAATTCTGCCACTGCTTTATTTGTTTTTAGCATCTCTGACCTTTATCAAGAAGCATAACGTTTGCCATACTAAATGCTGTCCTACCTATGCTGACAAAAATATAAGCTATGTTACAACAGCAAATTTAGACTGAGTGAAAAATAGGACTTAGTGATTTTTTTCATTCAGTGTCAAGTGTTTTGCAAGTGATGAGAGAGAGTGCACTTGGTTCAGTCTTTTTCTTCATGAAGTTCACAAAGCCTCATCATTTTCATCCAGTATTTTCTGATGGTTTCTGTCCTATGTTTAATGCTTTTCTTCTTTACAGTAGCTGAAGGGGCTTTGTAGATTCTATTTTCTTAATTTGTCTAGGTCAGAAAATTCCTTTCTCTGCATGTTGTATGTGCTCTTCATTTCCATTTGCTTAAAAGAACTAATACAATAACAGTAAGAACCAACCAAACAACAACAAATCAGAACTTGTGTGTTAAAATGCATATAATTTCACATTTATCTTATCCTGGAGAGCACAACCTAGCACTGACTCCATTTAAAAGAATGAATACCTGGATTCAGCAGAGATGCAGATGTATTGTCTACAATTAGTGTTCCTGCCCTAAAAGTACAACTTTTAAAATTGTTGTCAATGATGTTTCACTCAGTAAAATAAGCAGAAAAGTTTGGCTCAAAATAAGGAACAATTCTGCAATAATTGGGGCTGTGTAGTAATCAGATGGACTGCCTCTGTGATTCATGAATTCTATGTCACCAGGAGCATTCAGCAACCATTTATGAGGAAAATTGTAAAAAGTTAGTAAGATAACCACTAAGTATCTTTTAAGTCTTATTTCTATTGGGCATTCTTCATGTGTGCAATGGGAGAGGGAGAAGATAAGGACATGAAAGTCGCATTTAACAGTCTCACTTCATGAACTCAAAGAATTTGGCCCCTAGGCAGGTAGACAAGATATTAAAAGAATCTGTTTGATGCTAGTATCATTAGTATTGACCAGTGCTCTAGGAATTGAGGAAACCAAGATTAATAAGTGAGGTGATCAGGTTAGGCTTTAAATAGAAGCTGGAACAATAGTGGGTGCATCAAAAATGGTTTTGGGTTAGTTGGGCAGAACGGAAGGAACACTAATCCAGGTGGAATGATACAAATAACAAAGGCAGTAGGAAAATATGAACACTGTGTTCAAGAAAACCTGCTGGGAAGTGGCTGTGGCTCAATCAGTAGGGCTCCCGTTTACCATATGGGAGGCCCCAGGTTCGATTCCCGGGGCCTCCTGGTGAAGGCAAGCCCGCCCGCACGGCGTGGTTAGCTGACCCAGCGAGCACAAGCAGCAAGGGGGGGATAAATGAATAAATAAATAAAATCTTTAAAAAAAGAAAACCTGCTGCGGTGTATTGGGAAGACAGATTTCATACCTTCGTTTTACTGTTATTCATCTCATTCTAATAACAGAGGCAGTGAGATTGATACTATTCTGAAATAGCCGAAATTGGGTACTTTTCCACAGCATTGCATTTAGGGTTAACATCCCTCTGTGTTCTACCCTTCAGCCTCACCTCCCCAGATCTAGTGTTGTTAAAGGGTAAAACTAAATGAAAGTTAATTCATCTTTAGATAGAATTTGTAAAGAAGATTCCAACACCAGTGTTTCTAGTCATGTAAAAAAAATCAGGGAAGCGGCTGTGGCTCAATCAGTAGGGCTCCCGTTTACCATATGGGAGGCCCCGGGTTCGGTTCCAGGGGCCTCCTGGTGAAGGCAAGCCGCCCGCATGGCGTGGTTAGCTGACCCAGCGAGCACAAGCAGCAAGGGGGGGGATAAATGAATAAATAAATAAAATCTTTAAAAAAAAAAAAAAAAAAAAAAATCATTGACAATATGGTTGAGCACAAACAAAGCAAAAACAATAGATATTTGTTGAATGATTTGTTTGTGATTTATTGAATCTCCAAAGGAAGGCTTTGCCTAAAATTGATTATGGTGATGAATGCACAACTCTCTCATAATACTAAAAGCCATTGATTGTATGCTTTGAATGGTTTGTATGGTGTCTGAATATATCGCAATAAAACAACTTTAAAAAATAAAAAAGAAGAAGATTTTGCACCAACCCTTCCACGACCCCCTCCCCCAACATTTAAATGAACATGATCAAAACACAATAGGAGGGGAGTGGTGTGGCTCAAGCAGTTGAGCACCTGCTTCCCATATGGGAGGTTCCAGGTTCAGTTCTGGGTGCCTCCTAAAAAAAACAAAAACAAACAATAAGCAAAACAAACAAAAACCTACTCAGGAGAACCGATGTTGCTAGTGGTTGAGTACTGGTTTTCTACATATGAGGTCCTGGGCTCAATTCCTGGTCCCTAGTACCTCAAAAACAACAACAACAACAACACAATAGAAGAATTCCAGTTGACCAAGATGGCAGCATAAGACACTCCAGCATGCTGTGACCCCATAAATCTTTAAACAAATAGCATTAACTGGCAGAGCCATCCTCCTCAAGACTCTAGGAAACAGTTAAAGGGTTAAAGTAATTGGGCAAGTGCTGAATCAAGGAAATGCAGCTTTATAAAAGGTAGGAGACACTCAAGGTGCCCTTTCTGGCCCCTCTCTCAGCTCCTCCCTGGCACAGGATGGGGCCAGCCATTTCACACCCACTAGATTGACTAATATTAAAACAAGTATTGGAGAAGATGTGAAGAAACAGGGACACTCATTCATTGTTGGTGGGAAACAGCATGGTGGGTCCTCAGAAAGTTAAGTATAGAATTACCATATGACTGACAATCTCGCTTCTAGATATATATCCAAAAAAATGGAAATCAGGGACTCAAACACCACTGTTCATAGAGGCATCATTCACAATTGCCAAAAGATGGAAGCAACCCAAGGGTCCATCAGCAGATGAATGGATACTCAAAATGTGGCATATATATACAATGGAGAATTATTCAGCCATTAAAAGGAATAAAGTTCTGATACATATGACCACATGGATGAACCAGGAAGACATCATGTGGAGTGAAATAAGCCAGATACAAAAGGACAAATATTGTATGATCTTACTGATATGAAATAGTTAGAATAAGCAAATTCATAGAGTCAGAAACTAGAATACAGTTACCAGGGGCTGGGTTTGGGGTAGGGAATGGGAAGTTAATGGTTAGTAAGTTTCTCTTTTGGATGATGGAAAATTTTAGTAATGGATGGTGGCTATAGTAGCACAATATTGTGTATGTAATTAACACTGAATTGTTTATTTGAAAGTGGATAAAAGGGAAAATTTTAGGTTGTATATATTACTAGAATAAAGTTTTTTGAAAAACTAAGAGTGTACAATAGTGAACCATAATGTAAATATAGACTATAGTTAATATTTTTTCATCAGTTGTAACAAAGCTACCATGCTAATGTGAAGTGGTAATAATAGGGAAAACTGTTCGTGAGGGGGCATATGGGAGCTCTGCATTTTCTGTATGATTTTTCTGTAAACCTACAACTTCTTTAATAAAAAATAAGTAAATAAGAAAAAAACACAAACGCAATCATCTGCTTTCATTCTCTTTTATTTGAAGGATTCATTAGTTATAAAATGGTACATTGCTATTTTAAATATAGGAAAAATTCTGCACATCCGATTATGGTTTGCAGTGCTCTTTTCCAGCTTAAAAAAAATCACCTTTTCTTTAAGCAACTAGTCTTTAGAGTCACATTTTGCAGGCCACAAATTGGTGTTAGTTTACATATAAGCCAGACGTCCAATGCTGACTTCAGAGGTTAACTATTGCTGGGTGAGTCAATAGAAGCCTACATATGAGAACACTATAATAAAAAGCAAGTCTCAGAGATCATATTCTCATTAGGAAAACCTCCGTCTCTTTATAATTTCTGTGAAACATTGTCTGAGTAACCTTTGAAATCTTAATAGGGAAAAAAAACAAACCAGACTTTGGCTGACATTTACAGAAAAATCGGATCCTTCGTCTCAACTGGACTGTGGGTAATGAGGGGGTGTTTCAGGGTAGACAATAGAAGGAGACCTTCAAGTCTGTTTTACTTCAGTTAATGTTGGCAGGTAATGCCCTTTTTCCTGCCACTGTTTTGTTAAGAAGGAAGAATGTGGTGTAAATCCTCTTAAAATTAAAAATAAGGCACCAACCCTTCCACGACCCCCTCCCCCAACATTTAGTCATTCCACTAAAATGACTTCTTTTAGAATAGTTCAGGAAGGTCTCAGACCCACACCTTTCTCCACCCAGTTACTGGAAGTATTCCCCTACCACCACCTTGGGCTTCATGGTGACAGCCCTTGAGTGGAATGTGAATGCCTTTGCTATAACCTAAGTAATGAATCACACCAGATCTGTGACTAATGCTTGGGCGGGCGCAAGGCGCAATGTGAGGCAGAGGCAAACAAGTCAGGGAAACCAGGATGAAGAGAATTTTGACTGAATCAGATGAGGTTATTTACTGTCAACGCTTGAAATGAAATGCAGCCAAAAAGCCAAGGTGAAAGCATACTGCCCCAAAGATTACAGTTAGAGACTGAATCAAAACCAATTCCTTTTATTTCTAAATCAATATAGTTGTTGTGTGACCTCTTTGATTTTAGCAAGTGGTCAGCTAGTTCCAATTAGGAGATCATAGATTTGCACTGAAAAGAAAAGAGACAATAATTGATAGCTTTTGGAGTAAAGAATGAAATCCTTTCTATAGCAAGCTGCCATGCTAAAGCTACTCCTAAAGAATTCCAAGGACACCATAAAGAAAAGCAATAGCCTTTCAGAACTAATGCAATACATTTAGTCCAGCAGGTCTTAAAAGGTCAAAAGTGATCTGTGAAGTAATTCAAATTTTACAAACTTTAGGCAAGAATGTAACCAAGGGTTAAGAATTAATAGGTGATGGGGGCGGATGTGGCTCAAATGGTTGGGCATCCGTGCCATATGGAGGGACCTGGGTTTGATCCCCGGGACCTCCTGGTAAAATAATATATATATATAGAGAGAGAGAAGGCGCATGGACTGCCAGGCTCTGTGTGCTGGTGAGCCGCCAGGCTCCCCAGGAGCCATGCAGCAAGATGATGATGTAACAGGAGAGAGACGCAGGGGAGAGACAAGACGAGATGCTCCGAAAGCTCTGAAAACCAGGAACCGAGGTGGCGCAGGTGGCAGAACACCTCTCTCCTACACCGGAAGTCTCCAGGATCGAATCCTGGTCAAGACTGGAGGTGGAGGATGAGAAGGTATGGCAGGAAACAGACACAGAGAATTGCCCAGCGAATGGACACAAAACAGCAAATGGGGAAGGGGGAGTTTAAAATGGATAAAGTAAATAAATAAATCTTTAAAAAAAAAAAAAAGAATTAATAGGTGATTATGAGTACAAAATCATTATACAGATGCCTTTGTATTATAAAATAGCCAAAGGTTAATATCTGAAATTACTGAAATTGGCTAGACCTTAGCCTAGACCTGCTTTTATCATGGTCGTTCTAAATAGGTCTATGGCTACTCTAGACTCAGCCCCACCCTTGTGTATCATTACTAATGGTAATTCTAGACTGACCTGAACCCTATTATACCAAAACTAGGCTATTATTGTGATGCTAACCACTCCACCTTCCTCTTTTTTAATATCCATATGAAAAACCTGTAACCACCTCTGCTCTGTACCCTCTAATACCAGAACTTTGTGACTCACCCTGGTTTGGTGCCAAACCCCCATCCTGTTCAGCCCCTTAATGTTTTGTGTGTTTTCTGCTGTTTGTTTTTTAGGAGGTAAGGGGGATTCAACCCAGGACTTCCTACAATGAGAATTGGGTTTTTTTTTTCATTTATTTGTTTTGTTTTTAGGAGGTACTGGGGATCCAACCTACTTGGGAAGCTGTTGCTCAACCACTTGAGCTACATCCATTCCCTTCTAATGTTTATTATTGAAGAAACTTGTGCCAGCTCCACCCCAATTATGCAATAGAATCCTGATGTAAAATATTAGAATTTCTGCAGATTCAGGAGGCATTTGGGGGCCACAAGGCCACTGACCTTTACTTGCACAAACAAACTCTGTATCTCAGGAACTGGTCTATAGCACAACAGGAAGAAAAGAGCCCATATTTGCTCTGTATCGGGAATATTTCGATGCTAACATAAATGAATTATTGCCTTCAAAATTCCAAAATGTATGCAATGAAACCAGAGATAGGTGCATTCATGTCTTGATTTGACATGTACGCTCATAAAAGGCAACTCTGGCTTTAGATACTTAGCATACAACGTTCTACAATGATAAAATTAAAAAGTAAATATGTGGATATGGACACTAATTTATTTCTGGTTTCTAATTTTTTTCTTTTTCCAATTTTGATGGATTAATTATTGAGCTTTCAGAATGACAGGTACTATAAAGAACACACAGAAGTGGTGAAGAGGAGAAAGAGAGTATAAATCTTTCCCTTTGTGTCATCCTCTCTTTCTCTTTCCATCCATGTGGGCATCTTTATTATCCTGAACAGGGTATTTAGATGGTAGTTTGCCTTAGGGATCTCCAGATTACCTCTTAATAAGATCAGAAATCCTCTAGCACAGCCAGAGATAATAATGGCCATCATTTACTGGGCTCTTAATCTATCCCAGGCGGTCTAAGCAGTTTACACACAAAGTTGCATTTATTTCACACAAGGATCCTATGAGGCGGATCTTGTCATTATCTTCAGTTGCTGCTAAGTAAACAAGGTTAGAAATGCTAAAGAAGTTATCCAAAATAATAAAACTAATAGGCAGATCATTAAGCGAGGATTCAAACTCAGGTCCATCTGATTTGAGAGCCATAATTTTAATTACTGCAATGTATCACCTGTATACCACTACATTTTTTTATTGGGGTGAGCACAAAAATGGTATCAATAAAGGGCGTCTACTCTTGACATAAGGATATATTTGGGGAGGTAAAGATAACACAGTTTCAAGAGTAAAAGTAATATAAAGCAATGTATAAGATGAGAAAAAATACAAGATTTTGGTATCCATAGTAGAAAATGATTAATTTAACGCATAGGACCATGAAAAGGTCATAAGATCATCTATTCATTTGTTTTCAACCACAAATAATTGTTTATTGACTACTCTGTACTGTAAGTCACCTCAGGGGGCAGAAAGATCAGTTTCATCATCACTGCCTACAAGGGCAGGGATGCATGGTTTAGTTTTGCTAATGCCTTCAGAAAGGAAAAAGCAGACTGCCAGGGGAAACTGCTTTCAAATGTGAAATGTGATATAAGTGGACTCCATGAAAAAGATACCAGTTGAGATCGAAGAAGCTGAAAGCAAAGATTCAGGTGTGAATAGAATCAAGGATCTTGAGCCAGGTCTAGACCTGGAGAAGAGCTATTTAAAATGGAAATTATATGTTAAATAGCCAAATGGCAATATCCTGAAAAGTCAGAAAAGGATGAGTAAGGGAATAATAGTTTACTAGTCCTATGCAGCTTCAAGAGTAGCTCCAAGGATCGGAAGAGAGTAATTTCATTGTCTTTTAAATTAATTCGAACCAAAGTAAATAAGGTAGTAGACTGGAATTAATTCTTCCAATAAACATTTCTTGAGTGAGCACATTTCAGGGCACTGTGGGCTGGAATAAAATGAATGAGTTGGAGTTCCTGTCTTGGGAAGGTTTTCTCTCTAGTAAGAAAGAGATGGTCAAATACACAAATCACTTTTCAAAGCCCAATGGGAAAAGTGCCCCAGACAAGTAGAAAGTGTGATAGGTGCTCAGATGCACTTGCCAACTTGAAAGGAAGATAACATTAAAGGAGTGATATCTGAGCTGTGCTTGAAAGAAAGGGTAGGATTAAGGAAATGGAAATGAAGAGAGAGCCTCTAGACAGAAGAAATAAAAAAGGCAGAAACATCAGAACAAATATTTGAGAGAGGAAATGGCAATTCTGAGAACATGAAATACATGTTGGGAAAAGGGAAGAGTCAGTTTGGGGGAGTAGCATGGGAATTGACCCTGGAGGGACTTAAATGCTAATATAAGGAAATTGGACTTCCTCTGGCAAATAATAGCCTGTCATTTCCTTCAATCCTTAAAACCTGATATAGAAGGAGCTAGTGTCTCAGAGAACAAGAAAAATGCAAATCCTTCTTGCAACTAATTAAGGTACCAAGACTTGTGCCTTTCAGCTACAGGCACAATTTTAACCATTTTTGATCCGCATGAATGTGAAAAATTTAAGTAGGTCCCAGTGTATGACAAGTAGGTAGAGTGAATCCACAACTAGGTAAAGTTTTTTTGTTTTTTTTTAAAACAAATCAATTTTATTGCTACATATTAATAAATCATACAATTCATCCAAAGTATACAATCAATGGTATTTGGTATAATCACATAGCTGTGTGTTCATCACTTCAATCATTATTAGAGCATTTTCATTATTTCAATAACAATAATAATAATCAAAAAACAGACAAACAAAAAAATTCCTTACCTCTTAATCTCTGTATGCTTCTCCCACTGTACATATCTGGTGTTTCTGGCTAGTTGATCCAAAAGGTAATAAATAGCTTTTAGTATAATCACGTAGTTGTACATTCACCATCTCAAAAATTTTGGAACAATTTCATTACTCCAAAAAGAAAAACTCCACACCCCTTAGCATTCCTTCCTTAAATCTACATAACCACGAATCTCAATTCATCTTTATAAATTGATTTGTATTTACATTTCATTTAAATTGAATCATACAATATGTAGTACTCTGTCTGGTCTCCTTCACTTAGTATAAATTCTTTTTGTTTGATATTAACATTTTGTAGTATTAGCTTACATTTGTTCAGCTTCAAAGAAAAACATTCTTATATATGCATTTCTACCCATGTTCATATTTCATATATTTATATTTTGCATAATATATTTAGTTCATAATAGAGCAAACATACAGTGTTTGCCCTTTTGTGTCATTCAACATAATGTCCTCCACGTTCATCCACGTTGTCATATGTTTGACGACTTCATTTCTTCTGACTGCTGCGTAACATTCCATCATGTGTATACTCTACAATTTGTTTACCCATTCATCAGTTGATGGACACCTGGTTGTTTCCAACTTTTGGCTATTGTAAATAATGCTGCTATGAACATCACTGTGCAGATATCTATTTGTGTCACTACTCTCAGTTCTTCTGGGTATATACCTAGCAATGGTATTGCCAGGTCCCATGCCAAGTCTATATTCACCTTCCTTGGGAACTGCCAAACTGTCATCCACAGTGGCTGTACCATTCTACATTCCCCCCAACAGTGAATAAGCATTCCTATCTATCCACATCCTCTCCAACATTTACAGTTTTCTGACTTTTTAATTGTGGCCAGTCTAATAGGTGTGAAATGATATCTCACTGTAGTTCTGAGTTGCATTTCCCTAATCACTGTGATGCTGAGCATTTTTTCATGTGTTTCTTCACCATTTGTATTTGTTCTTTGGACAGTTGTCTTTTAAGTGTTTTACCCATTTTTAAATCAGATACTTTGCCTTTTTATCGTTGAGTTGTATGATCTCCTTATATATCATGGATATTAAACCTTAATCAGATATGTCATTGTCAAATATTTTCTCCCATTAAGTCAGCTGCCTTTTCACCCTTTTGGCAGTCTTTTGAGGTGCAAAAGTGTTGAATTTTGAGGAGGTCCCATTTATCTATTTTTTCTTTTGCTGCTCGTGCTTTGGGTGTAAGACTTAAGAAACTACTGCCTACCACATGGTCTTGAAGATGTTTTCCTACATTTTCTTCTAAGAGCTTTATGATTCTTGTTTTTATATTTAAGTCTTTGATCCATTGTGAGTTAATTTTTGTATAAGTTATGAGATAAGGGTCTTCTTTCTTTCTTTTAGAAATGGCTATCCAGTTCTCCCAGCACCAGTTGTTCAATAGACCGTTCTGACCCAGCTGGGTGGGCTTAACAGTCTTGTAAAAAATCACTTGACTGTAGCTGTGAGGGTCAATTTCTGAATTCTCGATTCAGTTCCATTGGTCAATCTGTCTATCCTTATACCAGTACCATGCTATTTTTACCACTAGCTAAGTAATATGCTTTAAAGTCAGGAAGTGAGAGTCTTCAAACTTCATTCTTTTTAAAGACACTTTTGGCTATTCAGGGCCCCTTACCCTTCAAATAAATTTGATTATAGGCTTTTTGATTTCTCCAAAAAAGGCTGTTGGGATTTTTATTGGAATTGCATTGAATCTGTAAATCAGTTTGGGTAGAATTGACATCTTAATGATATATAGTCTTCCATTCATGAACATGGAATATCCTTCCATTTATTTACGTCTTCTTTGGTATCTTTTAGCAATGTTTTGTAGTTTTCTGAATATGTGTCCCTTATGTCCTGGGTTAAGTTTATTCCTAAATATTTAATTGTTTTAGTCGCTATTATAAAAGGAATTTTTGTTCTGATTTCCTTCTCAGATGGCACATCAGTAGTGTATAGAAATGCTAATGATTTTTGCATCCCGCCTTGTATCCCGCCACTTTGCTGAACTTGTCTATTAAGTCTAGTAGCTTTTTTGTGGGATTTTCAGGATTTTCTAGATCTAGGATCATGTCATCAGTGAATAGTGAAAGTTTCACTTCTTCCTTTCCTATTTGGGTTCGTTTTATTTATTTGTCTAGCCTAATTGCTCTAGCTAGAACCTCTAGCACAATATTGAATAATAATGTGATAGTGGGCATCTTTGTCTTGTTCCTGGTCTCAGCGGGAAAGCTTTCAGTCTTTCACCGTTGAGAACAATGCTAGCTATAGGTTTTTCATATATGTCCTTTACCATATTGAGAAAACTTCCTTCTACTCCTATGTTATGGAGTTTTTTGTTATCAAGAAAGGGTACTATATTTTGTCAAATGCCTTTTCTGCATTAGTCAAGAGGATCATGTGATATTTCTTCTTCAAGTTATTGATGTGGTTTATTACACTAATTGATTTTCTTGTGTTGAACCACCCTTGCATATCTGGATAAAACCCACTTGATCATGGTGTATAATCCTTTTAATGTACTTTTGGATTCTGTTTGCAAGTATTTTGTTGAGGATTTTTGTATCTATATTCTTTAGAGACATTGGTCAGTAATTCCCGTTTTTTCATAGTATCTTTATCTGGTTTTGGTAGTGTTCTTTCCTGTTCAATTTTTTGGAGGAGCTTGAGCAAGATTGGTATTAGATTGTCTTTGAATCATTGGTAGAATTCACCTGTGAAGCCATCTGGTCCTGGACTTTTCATTTTGGGGAGGTTTTTGATGACTGTTTCAATCTCTTTCCTTGTAGTTTGGTTTGTTGAGGTTTTCTATTTCTTCTAGGGTCAATGTAAGTTGTTCCTGTGTTTCAAGGAATTTTTCCAACTTGCCTACATTTTCTAGTTTCTTGGCATACAGTTGTTCATAGTATCCTCTTATGATCTCTCTTATTTCTACTGGGCCAGTGGTATTGTCCCCCAATCTCATTTATGATTTTATTTGTGTCTTCTCTCTTTTTTTCTTTGCCAGTCTAGTTACGGGTTTGTTGATTTTGTTGTTCTTCTCAAAGAAACAAATTTTGGTTTTATTCATTCTATTTCTTTTTTGCTCTTTTTTTATTTTATTTTTTTAAAGATTTATTTATTTATTTATACCCCCTTGCTGCTTGTGCTCACTAAGTCTATTTGCTTTGCATTTTTCTGTGTCTGTTTGTCTTCATTTTGTTGGATCACCTTGCTGTGCCAGCTTACTGCACTGCGTGGGCCATCAGCTCACCACGCCATGTGGGCCAACTTGCCTTCACCAGGAGACCCTGGGAGTTGAACCCAGGGCCTCTCATATGGTAAATGGGAGCCCAACCAATTGAGCCACAGCCGCCTCCCCTTTTTTGTTTCTTGATTACATTTTTTCTGCTCTCATCTTTACTATTTCTTTCCTTCAGCTTGGTTTGAAAGTAGTTTGCTGTTCATTTTCTAGTTCTTCCAAGTGTGCAGTTAGATCATTAATTTTAGCTCTTTCTTCTTTTTTAATGCAAGTATTGAGGGCTATAGGTTTCTCTCTCAACACTACCTTTGTGGTGTCCTATAAAGGTTTTAATATGTTGTGTTCTCATTTTCATTTGTCTCAAGATATTTACTGAATTCTCTTACAATTTCTCCTTTGACCCACTGATTTTTGTTGTTGTTGTTGTTGTTGTCTACAAAAGACTTAGGCCTTATTTTTTTATTTTATTTTGTTGAAGTATATCATTCTTACATGAACATACACAAACAATAAGTATATAGTGAAAGTTGTGAACTTACAAAACAAACATGCTTAACTTCATGCAGGGCTCCTATACATCACCTCACCACCAATACCTTGCATTGTTGTGAAACATTTATTAGAAATTATGAAAGAATATTGTCAAAATACTACTACAGTACTAACTATAGTCCATACCTTACATTTGCTGTATTTTCTCCCCAACCCACCTGTATTAGTCAGCCAAAGGGGTGCTCATGTGAAATACCAAAAATGGGTTGGTCTTTATAAAGGGTATTTATTTGGGATAGAAGTCCACAGATACCAGGCCATAAAGCATTAAGTTTCTTCTCACCAAAGTTCATTGCCACGTGTTGGAGCAATACAGCTGCTGACGTTTGCCAGAGTTCAGGCTTCTTGTGTTCCTCTTTCCCGGGGCTGCGTTTTTCTCTGGGTTTAGCTCAGGCTATGGCTCACTTTTCTTCTTCTGAGGCCTTTTCTCCAACATCAAAACTGCTTCTCAAAAACTGCTTCCTGTGTCCTTTGCCTTGCCTTTTATATTCGATTCCCCTACCCACCAAGGGGTGGGGCTCAACGCCCTACTGCCGTGACCCAGTCAATGCCCTAATCATAACTTAATCATGCCCAGAATAACAGATTAGTTTACAACCATGATCCAATTATATTTTTGGAATTCATAATTACATTAAATTGGCCAATGGCTACACTCCACTCTCTGAATTTCAAAAATACATTACAATATTCAAAAAACCTTAAATCAATAACAATTCAACTACAAAATCATATAATCATTTTAAAGGAATACAGTTCATCTTGAGGCAAAGCCCTATCTGCAGTCACAAGACCCTGTCTTGTGACCCATCATATGGTCTATACTGGAGAAGGATCCATGACCACTTGAAAGGAATGTATATCCTGTTGTTGTAGTGTATAATGCCCTATAACTGTCTGCCAAGTCTAGTTCATTTATCATGTTATTCAAGCTCTCTGTTTCTTTCTTTATTCTCTGTCCAGATGTCCTGTCCAATACTGAGAGCAGTGTATTGAAGTCTCCAACTATTATTATAGAGACATCTATTTCTTCCTTCAGTTTTGCCAGTGTGTGTCTCATGTATTTTGGGGCACCCGGCTTAGGTATATAAATATTTATTATAGTTATTTCTTCTCAGTGAATTGCCCCTTTTATTAATGTATAATGACCTTCTTCATCCCTTATAACAGTTTTGCATTTAAAATCTATTTTACCTGATACTAGTATTGCTACTCTACCTTTTTTTCTTTGGCGGGGGGGTAGTATTGTCATGGAATATCTTTTCCCAACCTTTCACTTTCAACTTGGTTGTGTCCTTACATCTGAGGTGAGTTTCTTGTAGACAGTATATAGATGGCTCATATTTTTTAATCCATTATATCAGTCAATATTTTGATTGGAGAGTTCAAGCCACTAACATTCAAGACTTTATTATGTAAAGTCTTTACTTACTTGTTCTTTTGTTCTTTGGCTTTCCATAGTTTTATCTTTGTCTTTCATTAAACCCTTTTATTTACCTTTCCAATTAATCTTCATTTCTACACTTCTCCAAGTCTCTCATCCTTGTTTTTTCCTTTCAGACTACAGTACTCCCTTTAGTATCTCTTGTAAATCTAGTCTTTTGATGGCATACTCTCTCATGTTTTGTTTGTTTGTGAAGACTTTGAACTCCCCTTCATTTTTGAAGGATAGTTTTGCTTGATAGAGAATTGTTGGCTGGGAGTTTTACTCTGTCAGCACCCTAAATACATCATACCACTTTCTTCTCTTTCTCCATGGTTTTGATGAGAGGTCGGCACTTAATTTATTGAAGTTTCTTTGTATGTGATGCTTTGCTTTCTCTTGCTGCTTTCAGAATCCTCTCTTGATCTCTGATTTTTATCATTCTGAATAGTGGAGTCTCAGAGTAGGTTAATTTGTGTTTATTCTGTTCGGGGTGAGTTTTCCTTCTTGGATATTGATATTTATGTATTTCATAAGGGTTGGAAAATTTTCTGTCATTATTTCCTCAAATATTCTGCCCTTTTTCTATTCTCTTCTCTTTCTGGGACACCAGTAACACATATGTCATTCAATTCCCTGAGACCCTGTTACATTTTTTCCATTCTCTTCTCTTTCTGTTCTCATTTTTTCCAGATCAGATGTTCTGTCTTTGAAATCGCTAATGCTGTCTTTGAGCAATTCAAATCTGCTTTTATGTGCTGCTAATGTTTTTTTAATCTCATTCTTGTGTCTTTCATTCCCATAAGCTCTGTTACTTGTCTTTGCCAGCTTTTAAATTGTTCTTTATGCTTACCCCATTTTTTTTAATATTGCTTATCTCTTTAGTCATATTTTCCTTCAATTCTTTAAATTGATTTAGGAGATTTGTGTGATTATCATTGATTAGTTGTCTTAAATATTGTATCTCATCAGGATATTTGGTTTGTTCCTATGGCTGGGCCATCTCTTCCTGTTTCCTACTATGGCTTGTAATTTTTTTTGCAGATGTCTAGGCATCTGAATATGTTGGTGAATTTACTCTGATGTCAATTTCTCTCTCTGCCTAGTGTTTTATTCCCCCACAGGTCTTCTTTGATTTTTGCTTGAACTTATTCTGAGTCTTTAAAATTGCCCACCTTAACTTATCCAGATCTTGCCAGGGACTCACTAATGGGGCACAGATTTTCTCCCAGGATATGGAGCCAAAGAGAAACCTAAAAGCACTTTTTCTCCTTGGATATTCCTGGCTGGCCAGCAGATGGTGCTCATCGGCAAAACTTTCCAGAGTAGTTTTTCTTTTAACCTCTGTTTTCCTATGTTTCTGGTCTGGCCAGAGCTGAGATTCAAAGTGGGCTCTGCTGGCCTAATTCAGTGAAGAGAAACCACTCTGCCCTCTGATGCAATGCCCCTCTCCCCCCTGCCCCCCTTCCCTTGTAACAACTAAAAGGGAGGAAGATGTCTGTTCCCCTCTCAGTTGACTACAGTGAGCCAGGGGTTTTATCCAGGCCTAATGTCTTGAGGGTGGTGGATGGGGCTCTCCTCGGCTGTGGTGGGAGTTTAGTAACTCATGTTGGTTGTTTCGGGCTTTTTGTCTCTCTGTCCCTTGCCCTCCTGGTGGTCACACTGCACTGTCCTCGTCTGCTGACCCCTAAAGTAGGTCCCTCAGACAGGTTTTGGCCCTTTATCCATTGTTTTGTGAAAGAGTTGAGCCCTGCCTGTCTACTCCAACACCATCTTCCTGGAACTCTGGTCACTATTTTTGACTGAGTATTTGTCTTTGGAGAGACAATAAAACTTTTGGTTGATTTATCCTGGACTTGTGAGATTCAGCCTCTATGTGTGCTTTCACATTCCCTTCCCCACCATGCCCAAACCCAAATTTTTTCTGCATAAAGTGCTGTCCGTTTGACACTAAAAACAGTGTTTCTTTCAGCCTTTTTTTTCTGGGCCACTATATGGGTCTTTTACCATTCTCCCAAATTTCTGCACTCATCACTGAAAATAGGGACTTTTCTGTCCTGGGGAAGGATTTCTTAGTACTAAAACTGGACAATCCTGGGCAAATTGGGGAGGTCGGTTGCCCTAAACCTAGATCTGACTCATGTTGCCTTTTTTTATACAATGTTGGTTTCTCCTCACATAGCTCGTGTCCCTTGACTTCCCAGCGACACCTTCACCAGCTGGAATTGACACTAAGACCATATTTAGGCTTTGTTCAGGCTAATCTCTTGCTCTGTTGACCAGAACAGAACAGTATCCCTTAAAATGTGGAGACAATGAGTTACACATATATGAATGCATACCTTTCACAGCTCAAGGAACTTTACTAACAGGAGAGTTGCATCAGCATGAGTTATAGTTCTTTGGGATACAGCGAAGACAGTGTAATGTTTGTACAGAAAAAAAATAGGCTGCTGATGAGAATTTATAAATAGTATCATCTTTTACATTCACAACAAATCTGAAGAAGACAATTAAGGTATTTCTGAATTAAGCATTTGCAATGTATGAACTTAATTTGAAGATTGGCAGATTCAGTTTAATTTCAATTAAAGAACCCTCAGTTTTAGATTCAAGAATGGTTGTTGCAAAGTCCACACTACATCTAGAATGTAAATTTTAAAATGTTTATTAACAATTATTTCTGCATAAAATTTAAAATTACAATGCTCCCAATAATTTCATTAGTAAAGCATAAAAGAAAACTATCAGCTTAAGTTTCTTGGATTATTTGGTGTGTGTATGTGTGTGTGTACTTTTTTTTTTTTTTTTTTTTAGGCGTGGGTTCGGGGATTGAACCTGGGATGTCATATGTGGGAAGCTGGTGCTCAACCACTGAGCCACATCAGCTCCCCTGTGTTGATTTTTTTATTTATTTGCTTGTTGTTTGTGTTTTTATTTTTAGGAGGCAATGGGGACCAAATCTGGGACCTCCCATGTAGGAAGCAGGGATTCAATGGCTTGAGCCACATCTGCTCCCCTGTGTGGTATACTTTTTAAAAACCAATTAAATTTGATCCCTCTCTCAGGGGACAATTAATATTTTCTTACATATAAACAGTCAAAATAGTTGGTTGTAGATATTTTCCCTTGGTTGGACTTAATGTAAACATCTGGCTTCCATTCTCCCCTTGATGTTTGTCAGCAGCAAAATGATTATTACATAATAAAATAACCCTGGCATATGGAGAAATACTCCTGTGTGTGAATGTGTACATTCACATACACATATGAATACTCCCATATATTCACATACACTTCTAAGACAGAGATGCTTGCTTTTTCTTCACATATGCATTACAAATTCAGTTTGGGCTACAACTTCATTTGAGATTATTTTGACATTCTTACCATTCAATATTATATCCAAGTTTCCTAGAACTAGACTGAAAAGAATTTTTCTCTTCACATTTTATGTAGAAATCCATCTATAAAATGTTTTTTTAATCATTCTCTGAATCTACACATTACATGTCATTGAATTTCATGTTTTAATTCACATGTTTCAGGTTTCATAAATATATTTCTCACACTGAAATTTCTTAAAATATTAACTTAGGGGAATTGTGGGAACATGTCATCAGGTTAGGCAGATATGCTCAGATCTCTCACAAAAACAATGGAGAAAGAGCCAAAATCTGCCTGAGGGACTTGCTTTGGGGGTCAGTAGACCAGGACACTGCTTCACAACTCTCAGGAGAGTGAGGGACAGAGAGACAAAGAAGTCAAAACAAAAAACTGTGAGTAACTAAACCTCCTGGCTGCTGGAAAGGGCTCCCCTCCCCACTCCAGGAATAAAATCCATGGCTCATTTCACCTGACTGAAAGGGGAGAAGATGTCTTCCTCCCTGTCAGCTGTTACAATGGAAAAGGGGGGGGAGTCAGGGGGCTTTTCTTCAGTAAATTCGGCCAGCGGAGCCCACTTTGAATTTCAGTTCTGGCCAGACGAAAACAAAGGGAAATCGAGAGAGATACACCTCTGTAGAAACGTGCGCCACTGAGCACTATCTGCTGGCTGGATTGGAAATTACATGTACAAAAATTGCTTTTAGAGCTCTCTTTACCCAACCCCTGGGAGAAAGTCTGTGCCCCATTAGTGAGTCCCTTTAGTGGCATGATTTTGATAACTTAAGCTGGGCAATTTTAAAGTTTAGGATAAGTTGAACCAAATATCAAAGAAGAGCTGTGAAAAAGTAGTAACAATAGGCAAGAGAGAGAATTTGGCCATCGGAGTAAATTTACCAACATATCAGATGCCTAGACATCAGCAAAAAATTACAAGCCATATTAGGAAATAGGAAGAGATAGTCCAGCCAAAGGAGCAAACCAAATATCCTGAAGAGATTCAGGATTTTAGACAATTAATCAATGATAATCTCACAACTCTCCTAAGTCAGTTTAAGGAATTGAAAAAAAACATTACTAAAGAGATAAAGGAGATCAGGATGACACTGGGTGAGCATAAAGAGCAATTTAAAAGTCTGCAAAGAAAAGTATCAGACCTTATGGAAATAAAAGACACGATGGATAAGATTGAAAATACATTAGAGGCACATAAGAGCAGATTTGAATTGCTCGAAGACAGAATTAGTGATTGATTTCAAAGCCCAAACATCTGAACTGGAAAAAATAGGAGACCAGAAAGAGAAGAGAATGGAAAAAATGGAACAGGGTCTCAGAGAATTGAATGACAATGTGAAACAGAGAAACATATGCATTATCAGTGTCCCAGAAGGAGAAGAAAATGGAAAAGGGGCAGAAAGAATATTTGAGGAAATAATGACTGAAAACTTCCCTAACATTATAAAAGACATAAATATCATATCCAAGAAGGACACCACATCCCAAACAGAATAAACACGAATAGACCTACCCTATGACACCTACTATTCAAAATGTCAAATATCAGAAATAAAGAGAAGGTTTTGAAAGCAGCAGGAGAAAAGCAAAGCATCACATACAAGGGAAACTCGATCAGATTAAGTGCCGACCTCTGATCAGAAACCAGGGAGGTAACAGTGCTGATTTATGGGTGTAATTGTGGTTAAAAGGGGAAGTTTAGAGTTGTGTATGTCAATAGAAGGAAAGCTAGAGGAAGAAACATGGGTCTGTATAACATAGTGAACCCGGTTGTGGATGATGACTGTAGTAAATAGTACAATTATAAGAATGTTCTTCCATGAACTAGAACAAATGTATGTCACTGTTACAGGATGTTAATAATAGGGTGGTATATGGGGAAAAAATACAATTAATGCAAACTATGGACCATAGCTAACAATAATATCGTAATATTTTTCATCAATTGAAACAAAGGTACTATACCAATGTTAAGAGTCAATAATCGGGGGACATAAGGGTTATGGGATTTTTCTTTCTAGAGTAATGAAAATTTTGTAAAGTTGATTGTGTTGATGAAGCACAACTCTGTGATTATATTGAGAGGCATTGATTGTACACTTCAGATGGATTGTATGGTGTGTGAATAAAATTGTTTTTTTTAAATGATCACAGAATTTAAAAAAAAAAAAAAAGAAACCAGGGAGGAGAGAAGGAAGTGTTTTGATGTGCTTAAGGTATTGAAAGAACAAAACTGCCTGCCAAAAATTCTGTATCTAGCCTAACTGTCCTTTAAAAATGAAGGGGAAAACAACCAGCAAGATCGTGGCAGAGTAAAGAGCTCCTAGAATCGGCTCCTGCTACAGAGCAGTTAGGAGTCACCCAGAGCTGTCTAGAGCACTTGTTTGGGGGCTCCAGGAGACCAGAAGTGCATCCTGCAACATCCTTGAAAGAATGCAAGGAGGAGACTGCTCATCTGCAGAGAAGATTCGTAACTAGAGCACTCCACGCCACGGAGGCCAGTGCCCATCCTCTACTGGAGGCACAAGCCACCTCGGGAGCTGTTACACACCTGGAATTGGAAACTCCACTTCCCAAAAATGGGGGAGGAAGAGAGGGTTGGGCACCAACTTCAACTACTGATTAGTAAACTCGGCCGGGCTAAAGTATAATCCTAGGGACAGCTAAAGTTTGAACCTGTCCAAGTCAGAAGGAGGCCGGTAGCTGCCATTTTAACTCCACCCCCAGCATGAGGGGAAGCCGGGCTGACTGAAAATCACAGTGAAGGCAGAGACTGGTTTCTTTCACCCAGATTGGCCTGTAGCCCTAGCCTAGGCTTCGGCCCCCACCTCTAGCTGTTGGGCCCTGCACCAGCCTATCCAGGTAACTGCAGGTACATTTGGCTGGCACAGACTGAATAATCGGAAGTCTACCGGGGCAACTGCGGTCATCTTGGACATGCACTGCGTAGATTGCTGCCCACATCTGCAGCCCCACCCCCGACCCAGGAAGGGGAGAAAGGGGCATGAAGCTTCATCAGTCTCTCTGGGCAACTACAGTCTAGGCCTGCATGAGTTGGATTATTCCACACAGCTGTGGCTCTGTCCCTACCCCTGGCAAAGCAGAAAGTTGGGAGAAGCTTCACTGGTCCTTGGGGCAATGAGAGCAGCTTGAGGCTCCACAGCTTATAGCACCAACTACATCCTTGGCTCCTACTACACAACCAGCATGGAAGAAAGGGCAGGAAGCCCTAAACTAAAGAGAAAAACTGCACCCAGAATAAATACTCTAGTAAGCCAGATGCCAAGACACCAACAAAAAATTACCCACATGAAGAAACAGGAAGATATGGCCCAGTTAAAGGAACAAGATAAGCCTCCAGATGACATAAAGGAGTTGAGACAACTAATCATAGATGTTCAGACAAATATCCTTAATAAATTAAATGAGATGGCTAAAGAAATTAAGGATATTTCCCATCTCCCTCACCAACCCAGAGAGAGTCTGCAGGTAGGAATCCCTCTCTTGGAGTCCCACTGTTGTAAAGTTCTCTGTTTATGTCTATGGGGCTCTACAGTTCAGCAGAGGAGGCCCAGGGGACAAGGCAGGGAGATATCAAGTACCTCTACTTATGAAAATTGTAATTGCCCATAAGGTTTATTTAAAGCCAGGTTTATTGAGTATAATTTATATATGATAAAATTTTCTCTTTTTAGTGTTAAGTATTGAAGTTTTTTTCCCTCTCTTTTCTTTATTTAGTACTGAGTTTTGACAAACCCATAAGTCATGTAGCCATCACCACAATCAAGATGTAGAATATTTTCATATCAACCCAAAATTTCCTGTAGTCCCCTTGTACTCAGCCCCGCCGAAGCCCTTAGAAATCACTGGTTTGTTTTCTGTCCATTCTGTTTACCATTTCCAGAATGTCACATAAATGGAATCATGTAGTGTGTAACCTTTTGAATCTGGCTTTTTTCACTTAATGTAATGCATTGGAGATTCACTATGTTGCTGCATTTATTGATAGTCCATTCTTTTTCATTGCTGAGTAGTATTCCATTGTGTGGATGGACCAGGTTTATCCATTTACCCACTGAAAGACATTTAGATTGTTTCTATTTTAGGGCAACTATGAATAAAGCTGCTATAAACACTTAAAAAAAAAAAAAAAAAGAAGACATTGGATGAGCACAAAGAAGAATTTGAAAGCATACATAGAAAAATAGCAATCTAATGGGAATGAAAGGTACAATAAATGAAATTAAAAATACACTGGAATCACAAAATAGCAGATTTGAGGAGGCAGAAGAAAGGATTGGTGAGCTTGAAGAAATGGCCTCTGAAAGTGAACATACAAAAGAACAGAAAAGATTGGAAAAACTTGAACAAGGTCTAGGGAACTAAAGGACAGCAAGAGACATGCAAACATATATGTCATGGGTGTCCCAGAAGGAGAAGAGAAGGGAAAAGGGGAAGAAGGAATCTTTGAAGAAATAATGGTAGAAAATTTCCCAACCCTATTGAAGGACATAGATATCCACATCCAAGAAGCACAACATACTCCCATCTGAAAAATTCTGAATAGACCAACCCCAAGACACATACTAATCAGAATGTCAAATGACAAAGACAAAGAGAGAATTCTAAGAGCACCAAAAGAAAAGTAATGTATAACATATAAGAGATACCCAATAAGATTAAGTGCTGATTTCTCACCAGAAACCATGGAGGCAAGAAGACAGTGGTATGATATATTTAAGATACTGCAAGAGAAAAACTTCCAGCCAAGAATCTTATATCCAGCAAGATTGTCTTTCAAAAATGAGGGCTACTTTAGAATACTCACAGATAAACAGAAACTGAGAGAGTTTGTAACAAGAGACCTGCTTTGCAGGAAATACTAAAGGGGGTACCTCAGACTGAAAAGAAAAGACAGGAGAGAGAGGCCTGGAAGAGAGTCTAGAAATGAAGATTATATCAACAAAAGTAACTAAAAGTATCAAAAGAGTGGGGAAAATAAAATATGACAGATAAAATCCAAATATTGAGGAATAAAATTAACCAACAATGTAAAGCACTTGTATTCAGAAAACTACAACTCATTGTTAAAACAAATTTAAAAAAGACCTAAATAATTGGAAGAACATTCCATGCTCTCGGATTTGAAGACTAAATATCATTAAGATATCAATTCTACTCAAATTGATATATAGATTCAATGTAATCCCAACAAAAATTCCACCAGCATTTTTTAAGTAAATGGAAAACGTGATTATCAAATATATTTCAAAGGGTAAGGGGTCCCAAATAGCCAGAAACATCTTAAAAAGGAAAAGTGAAGTTGGAGGACTCTCACTTCTTGACTTTAAATCATATTACCTAGCTACAGTGGTAAAAAGAACATGGTACTAGCATAAAGACAGACACATGGACCAATGGAACCAAACTGATAGTTCAGAAACAGACCCTCACATCAATGATCAAATGATTTTTGACTAGCCTGTCAAACCCACCCAGCTCAGGCAGAACAGTCCATTCAACAAATGGTGCTGAAAAAACTAGATATCCATAGCAAAAGAAGGAAAGAGGGCCCCTATCTCATACCTTATACAAAAATAAACTCAAAATGAATAAAAAAAACTAAATATAAAAGAAAGAACCATAAAGCTTCTAGAAGAAAATGTAGGAAAATATCTTAAGACCTGGTAGTAGGTGGTAGATTCTTAAAGGAGATAAGAGGAGGACTGAGATGGACTCCTGATATTTAATATATGTAGAAGTTTTAATTAGCTTTACTGTAGAAGTGTTGAAATGTACAGAGTTGATGTTAACACATTACAGTGAGTAACAGCTGGTTTATAAATGGGGATGTGGCTGAAAATGGTAGTCTAGGGATGTAAATGCCAATTGACAGAAAGCTAGAGAATAATCTAGGGACTGATTAGCACAGTAAACCCAGAGGTGGATGAGAATTGTGGTTGATGGTTGTGGCTGTTGGGCAGTTTGATGTAATTATGAATTCCAAAAATATAATTGGATCGTGCTTGCAAACGGATCTGTTAATCTGGTCATGATTAAGTTATGATTAGCATGTTAACTGGGCCACATCAGTAGGGTGTTTAGTCCCACCCCTTGGTGGGTGGGGAATCGAATATAAAAGGCAAGGCAAAGAACAGAGTAGAAGCAGTCTTTTGAGAAGGAGTTTTGATGTTGGAAAGGAGGCCCCAGGAGAAGAGAAGCAAGCCGTTTGCCTGATCGTCTACAGCTGACCTTGTGGAGGAACCAGGAGCTAAGCCCGGAGAGAAATGCAGCCCCGGGAAGAGAGGAACCCCAGAAGTCTGAACCCTGGCAAATGCCGGCAACTGTCTTGCTCTAACACGTGGCAATGGACTGTGGTGAGAGAAGAAACTTAATGCTTTATGGCCTGGTATCTGTGGACTTCTACCCCAAATAAATACCCTTTATAAAGACCAACCCATTTTTGGTATTTCACATTAGCACCCCTTTGGCTGACTAATACAATGGTATAAATGCAAGAGTGTCCTTTGTGAGCTAGAGCAGATGTACAAACTATTGCAGGGTGGTGGGAATGTGGAGAAGCATGGGGAAAATACAACTGGAGTGACCTATGGACTGTGGTTAACAGTAATAATGTAATATTCTTAAATCTATGCCAAAGATGTACTGTGTTGATAGTGGGGGAGTGTGGAAAATGTGTGCCAAATGTACTCTGTGGACCTGGTAATAATTGGATGATATTACCTCATAATCTGTATCAAATGTTCCACCACAGTGTGGTGTGTTGATAGAGGGATGTTGTTTGAGAATTCTGCACATGTGAATGATTGTTTTGTAAGTTCACAACTTCTGTCATAAAAATATATTTAAAAAATAATAAAAGTTTGGTTTGGGGGGAAAATACCCCAAATGTAAGATAAGGACTATAATTAGTAGTAACATTTTGAGAATATTCTTTCATAATTTGTAACAAATGTCTTATCACAATGCAAGGTGTTGGTTGAGAGTTGAAGTATGGGGCTCCTGTATAATGTTATGAATGTTTGCTTTGTAAGTTCACAACTTTTACTATACACTTATTGTTTATGTATGTTCATGTATAACTGATATAAAAATAATAATAGGGTGGGTTGGGGGAAAATACTTTGGTTAGTAGTAATATTTTGAGGATGCTCTTTAATCATTAGTTAAAAGTGTTTAACAACAATTAGTGGTAGGGTGAGGTATGAGAGCTCTGTATGATGTTATGTATGTTTGTTTTGAAAGTCCACAACTATTGCTATGCACTTATTGTTTATGTACGTTCATCATGAGTGATACACTTCAATAAATTTTTTTAAAATGTAGGGGAGTTCAAAGTCTTCACAAACAAAAACTGAGACAGTATGTTACCAAAAGACCAGAATGACAAGAGATACTAAAAGGAGTACTGCAGCCTGAAAGGAAAAAAACGAGGATGAGAGACTTGGAGAAGAGTGTATAAATGAAGATTAGAAAGGGTAAAAAAGATAGACAATAGTATAATATGAAAACAGAAAGCCAAAAGTCAAAATGGATGAGGTAAATAATGTCTTACAGTAATAACACTGATTGTTAATAACTTGAACTCCCTAATCAAAAGACATAGACTGATAGAATGGATTAAATATATATATATATATATGAGCCATTTATATGTTGTCTACAAGAGACTCACCTCAGATGTAAGGACTCAACCAGGTTAAAAGTGAAAGGATGGGGGGGCGGATGTGGCTCAAATGGTTGGGCGTCCGTCTGCCATATGGAGGGACCTAGATTCGATCCCCGGGACCTCCCGGTAAAATAAAAAATATATATAGAAGGCGCATGGGCTGCCAGGCTCTGTGTGCCGCTGAGCTCTCAGGCCCTGGGAGCCATGCAGCAGGATGATGACGTAACAGGGGAGAGACAAGACGAGATGCTCCGAAAGCTCCAGAAGCCAGGAGCTGAGGTGGCGCAGGCAGCAGAATACCTCTCTCCTACATCGGAGGTCTCCAGGATCGAATCCTGGTGAAGACTGGAGGAGGAGGATGAGAAGAGATGGCAGGAAACAGATACAGAGAATTGCCCAGCAAATGGACACAAAACAGCAAATGGGGAAGGGGGTGTTTAAAATGGATAAAGTAAATAAATAAAATCTTTAAAAAAAAAAAAAAAAAAAAAGTGAAAGGATGGAGAAAGATATTCCACACAAACAGTAACCAGAAAAGAACTGGAGTAGCGATACTAATATCAGAAAAAATAGATTTTAAATGCAAAACTGTTATAAGGGATGATGAAGGTTGTTATATGTTAATAAAGGGGGCAATTCAACAAGAAGAAATAACTATTCCATATATTTATGCACGTAATCTCAGTGCCCCAAGATACATGAGGCAAACACCGGCGAAGCTGAAGGGAAAATAGAAGTCTCTACAATAATAGTTGGAGACTTCAATACACCACTCAGAATTGGATAGAACATCTGGACAGAGTCTAAATAAAGAAACAGCTTGAATAATATGATAAATGAATTAGACCTATCAGACATCTATAGAGCATTGTACCCCCAAACAGCAGGATATACATTCTTTGCAAGTGCTTATGGATCCTTCTCCAAGACAGACCATATGTTAGGTCACAGGACAAGTCTCAATAAATTTAAAAAGATTGAAATTATATAAAACACTTTCTCTGATCATAATGGAATAAAACTGGAAATCAATAATGGATGGAAAAAGGGAAAATTCATAAATATATGGAGATTAAACAGCACACTCTTAAACAGTGGGTCAAAGAAGATATTGCAAGAGAACTCAGCAAATATCTTGAAATGAATGAAAATGAGAACACAACATATCAAAACCTATGGGACACCACAGAGACAGTGCTTGAGAGGGAAATTTATAGGCCTCAATGCTTACATTAAAAAAGAAGAAAGAGCAAAATTAATGATCTAACTGCACACCTGGAAGAACTAGAAAAAGAACAGCAAACTAATCCCAAACCAAGCTGGAGGAAAGAAATAGTAAAGATCAGAGCAGAAATAAATGAAATTGAGAACCAAAAACAATAGAGAGAATCAACAAAACCAAAAGTCGGTTCTTTGAGAAGATCAACAAAATCAACCAACCCTTATCTAAATTGACAAAGAAAAAAAGAGAGAAGACACAAATAAGAAATGAGAGGGGGGACATTTCCACTGACCCAGTAGAAATAAGAGAGATCATAAGATGAGACTATGTACAACTGTATGTAGTTGTTCAACTAGAAAATGTAGATGAGATGGACAAATTCCTATAAACACATGAACCACCTACACTGACTTTAGAAGAAATAGGAGACCTCAACAAACCAATCACAAGTGAAGAGATTGAAACAGTCATCAAAAACCTCCCAAAGATGAAAAACCCGGGACCAAATGGCTTCACAGATGAATTCTACCAATCATTCAAAGATGAATTAATACCGATCTTGCTCAAGCTCTTCCAAAAAATTGAACAGGAAAGAATGCTACCAAACTCATTCTTTGAAGCCAACATCACCCTAATACCTTAAATATACTTTCAAGTATATTATTTAGCTACAGTGGTTTAAAAAACAGCATGGTACTGGCATAAAGATAGACATATTAATGGATGGAACTGCATCGAGAACTCAGAAATAGACTCTCACTCTACGGTCAAGTGATTTTTGACAAGGCTGTCAAGCCCTCCTACCTGGGCCAGAACAGTCCATTCAACAAATGGTGCTGCGAACTAGATCGCCATATCCAAAAGAAAGAAAGAGACCCCTATCTCACACCTTATACAAAAATTAACTCAAAATGGATCAAGGACCTAAATATAAAAGCAACAACCATAAAACTCCTAGAAGACAATATAGGAAAACATCTTTAAATCTTTTGGTAGGTGGTAGTTTCTTAAACCTTACAGCCAAAGCACAAGCAACAAGAGAAAAAAATAGAAGAATGGGGCCACCTCAAAATTAAACACTTTTGTACCTTAAAGAACTTTGTCATAAGGGTGAAAAGGCAGCCAACTCAATGGAAGAAAATATTTGGAAATCACATATTCAATAATGGTTTAATATCCATGATATATAAAGTGATGCTATAACTCAACAATAAAAAGACAAATGACGGGAAGCGGCTGTGGCTCAATCAGTAGGGCTCCCGTTTACCATATGGGAGGCCCCGGGTTCGGTTCCCGGGGCCTCCTGGTGAAGGCAAGCCCGCCCGCACGGCGTGGTTAGTTGACCCAGCGAGCACAAGCAGCAAAGGGGGGATAAATGAATAAATAAATAAAATCTTAAAAAAAAAAAAAAAGAAGACAAATGGCATGATTAGAAAATGGGCAAAAGACTTGAATAGACATTTGTCCAAAGAAGAAATACAAATGGCCAAAAAACTCACACACAAAAAAAATGTTCATCATTGCTAGCGATTAGGGAAATGCATATCAAAACTGCAATGAGATAACAATTCACAGCTATTGGAATGACCACTGTTAAAAAGTCAGAAAACTACAAGTGTTGGAGAGGATGTGGAGACATAGGAATGCTTATTCACTGTTGGGGGAATGTAAAATGGTACAGCCACTGTGGAGGACTGTTTGGCAATTCCAAAGGAAGTTGCCACATGACCCAGTAATACCACTACTAGGTATATACCAAGAAGAACTGAGAGCAGCGACATGAACAGACATCTACACACCGATGTTCATAGCAGAGTTATTCACAATTGCCAAAAGGTGGAAACAACCCCATTGTCCATCAACTAATGATAAACAAATTGGGGTGTATACTTACACATTGTGGAATATTATGCAGTGGTAAGAAGAAATGAAGTCATGAAGCATATGACAACATAGATGAACCTGGAGGACATTATGTTGAGTGAAGCAAGCCAGACACAAAAGGTCAAATACTATATGATTGCACTATTTTGAACTAAATATATTGTGTAAAGTCATGGAGTTAATAATTAGAATATAGGTCACAGAAAATATGAGATTAGAAAATGGAAAGCTGACGGTTAGTCTGTGCAGAATTGGTAAAAAGGTTATTTGTAAATCTTTGGAAATGGATAGAAATGATGAAAGCAAGCACATCATAGTGTTTGTTATGAACAGAGCTATTATATGGATATTAGAGTGGTTGCAAGGGAAAGTCTAAGGTCATATATATTACTAGAAGGAAAGCTAAAAACTGTAACATGGGACTGTATAACAGTGAAATCTCATGTGAAATACGAATATGGGTAATATTGCATATATAATACTGCTTTTACAAAATATAAACACAAATAAACTAGAGAGATGGAAACAGAATAGCAACTGTGTATGGAAGGGGAAGCATGGAGAGATTGAAAGTTGAGTTTTTTGTTTGTCTGTTCTTATTTATTCATTATTATTGGATAATAATTTATTCAATATTATTAGAGTAATGAAAATGCTCTAATAACTATTGAAATAGTGAATGCACAACTATGTTAATATGCCAAATACCAGTGATTGTACACTTTGGATGTATTTATGCTTTATAATATATGTGAATAAAATTGATTTGTTTAAAAGAATAACGACATCGAATTAGCTTGGGCATTGACCAACAAACGTGGGTTATTGTATCATTCTGTTGATTGAATTAGAAAATAAAGCTATACTTCCAGAGCGGAAAGTGCAATTAATATATGATGAGCAAAGAAAGGGAAATATTTTAACAACAGATGGATTAGCCCCTTAGGGTGTAGTGCTGATTCTGTCAGGTCTTACCAATGATAATGCTTTCTGCAGTATACCAAGTGATGTGTCAGATCATGGCAACAAAACAGTCCTCCTAGATCTTAGGTACTTGGATTTGAACAATGAAGTTTCAAATCATCCTCTTGATTTCTGTAAGGCATTTAATGAAACTACAGGAAACATAAAACAAAAGATTATTGAATTCTTGCCTAAATACGAACTAAATTTTGCTCATCTATCTGCCTATTCGGCAGATAGAGCAAATGCAAATTTTGGCGGTTTCACTTAGTCTATAGTCATCTTACCAAAGAAAATAAAATTATCTATATGATAAATGTCCTGTGTACTTTGTCCACAACACTGCTAGAGAGGGATTTGATTTGCCTAAATTACATAATGTGATTGGCCTAGCTTACATAATGAAAGGTTTGGTCACTTTTCAGTTTCCTCAAAATGTGCATAAGCAATTAATAAGACATTTGACTTTATAGACATGGAAGGAGATAGCCTCCTTAGACATGTACCATGTTAGGCTCTCATTATTGCTGGACATAGAAAAGGTGCTAAAATGTGTGGACCTGCTATAAAGTAATATTTTCAGAGTGTGGGACAAAAAGATGGTCCTTCTCTAATTTGGAAGCACATTGAGTATGAGAATGCAGAAATGGATTACAGTAAAACATAAATAAATATGTTATTTCTCCAAAATCATTTTTTGATCTTTGAAGAGGCCATAAGGAGCCTAGAAAATGGTGAGTTGACTGTGCCCCAGTTGTTCAAAATTAACTGTAAGTTGTAAAACTCATAGAGGAAAAAAATTCTTGTTTTGAAGGAAACACACTCAGAACTTTAAAAAAAAAAAAGTCACCAGCAAGGGGCAGCCATATTAAATAGGACTTTCTTAATTTCTTCACTAACGCTCCAAGTTTGATTTCACAAGTTCGAATTACCTTTGTTCTTTAAAATGATTTTCCCAGTTAAAGAATGCCATAAGTTAGGATGACACTCAATGTGCTTCATAGTGCATAGAAATGATGGGTGTTTTAGATATGGATCATCTCTATGACGACTTTGTAGATGAAATGATCAGACAATTGACAGATGGCTGGCCTGCCAATGTAGGTACAAAGTAGAAGGACTTTTTTTTTTTTTTTTAATCTGAATACTAATTTCTACAAGTCTAAACACCTGCTGTTGCTATTAAGTAAAAGCCTATGTATTCAAAGCTCAATTGTGTTTGTTCAGAGGATATTAGGCTTGATGTCTGACACCAGAAATTAGTGTAATCTGTTCTAAATGACATTAGAGCTGCTAGTCAAAGTGAATTTTATGTTTGATTGTATTCAATTTGCCACTACATAAAAGAAGAATGCCCTAAAGGCTGTAGTCTGTTCAGGAAAGTACTATTGGAAAAGGAACCAGAACGAGTAAAAATATCCCACCAAATTATGGAACTAAAGAAAAATTACAAAAATACTGTAATATTTTTCTTACACATAGCATTTGTATAATTATCCTACTATTAATTACAACTAATTGCCACTCTCAACTAGTCTTACTGTTAATCTGTTTAAATAGTAGCACTTATGTAAGAGGAAGGTAAATATAAAATAATACATAATTTCAAATAACACTTGTTTTTCTGTATTTTTATGTTAAAGTAATAACACATATGTTTGTAATTATTCTTTATATATCACATTGTCGAATTCCTTCTGTTTAGTATGGCTGTGGCTCTGGTTGGCTCTCTCTAAAGTTGGTCACCTTACATCAAGCCTGAATTCTGGTTCAGCTGTTTTGTAGCTATGTAGCATTGGGCAAGTCTCAACATTTCTCAGCCCATTATTTGTCATCTTACAAAATAACTGTAAACAGTTGTGGCAGTTTGGTATTGTTTATGAATTCCAAAAATAGATATTGGATTGTGTTTGTAAACTGGTCTGTTCTTCTGGGCATATTAGTTTGTATTAGACTCAGAGGTTTCATTTTTACTTTATTAAATCAAGATTAGGGCTCTTATTTGATCATATAATTAGGGCAACTGGGTTTGAGTCCCCACCTATTGCTGACCTACAGCTGTAGGCTGTATAAATGGACGTTCAGTCAAAGACAGGAAAGTGAATACATGAAGAAGGAGAACACAGAGAGTTTAGTTTTGTATGCTAGAGCCCCAGGGAGAGAACTGAGCCATTTGCCTGATAGTTTGCAGCTGAAGAGACCAGAGTCCTGAACAGCTGAGAAAGCCCAGAAGGAAACAAGCCCCAGGGAGAGAGACAAGCCTTATGTTAGCCTACAGCTGAGATTGGAAGAAGCTGGAACCAAGGAGCCTTAGGAGGAAGAGGAAGGCTGAACCCTCACAGAGACTGGCAGCCATCTTGCTCCAGCACGTGGCAATAGACTTTGGTAAGGGAAGTAACTTACGTTTTATGGCCTTGTGACTGTAAACTTCTACCCCAAATAAACACCCTTTATAAAAGCCAACAGATTTCTGTTACTTTGCATCAGCATCCCCTTGGCTGACTAATACAACAGTAATAATCCTTTTGAGTTTGCAGGGAGGACAATAAATATCAATAAATATTAGCTTTTCTTTAAGTATGAGTATCCCACACCCAATTGTAAACCCATGGCAAGATCTTCCACATGGGTTTTGTTTTCCATTATGGGGTTCATCATTTCTTGGCTCTGTGGCCCCAGGGTCCTCAAATTGCTTATTGTTCAAGTGCAACACCTCAAGGTGTTGTAATTCTCTGGGTGCAGAAATTACGTTTAAGTTAAGTCATTTCTGACTCTTTCTCTGGCCAACTCTTAGGTCCATTTGTACTTTTTAAATTGTCCTAATTGATGTGTTCCTTTTTTAACATGCCAGAAAGCTTTTCATTCATATCAATTCCTTTCAGGAAAAAAATCTCTATCATCCACTTCTGCTTTTTTTTCTTTTTTTTTTTTTTTTACCGGGAGGTCCCAGGGATCAAACCCAGGTCCCTCCACATGGGAGATAGACACCCAACCATTTGAGCCACATCCGTCCCCCACTTCTGTTTTAACCACTTTGGATAGAGTAGGTTGGTACTATACTGTCCACTAAAGCCAGGCATAAGGAATACCTATACGTCATGGGCAGAAAAGCACTGAAGGCTGGCAGTCCCTGAATGACTTCTCTTCAGGGGTAGCTATGACTGGAGGGAAGATGCTTTGAAACATGGCCTTTGGTTTCTTAACCTAGGTCTGCTAGCAAGAAACATTTCTTAGGGGAGAAACAGGAAAACACCAAAGAGAGAGATCATCTGTTGGTTTCCTAAAGGGATAATTTTCTAGTGGCATTGTGCCAGGAAGCTGGTTCTTTTCCACTCCCCAAAGACAGTTACACACTGTGTGCAGGCTCAGTGCCAACTGTGTGATCAGACAGAGAAGCCAAACTGGAGAGAAATGCTATGTTCAGTTTGTGGTCAGTGTGACCGTGAGGCCAGACAATCGGTGGTGCCAGGAGGTTCCGTGTGGTGTAATCAGAGGGAGACAAGGATGTGACCAATGTAATCATTGGCTTGGTGGATCTCTTGATGGGGTCTTTGGAGGATGAGGTGGCCTGAAACCTCTCTTAGGGAGGATGTGGACAAAAAGAAAGTAAACCCCAAGAACAGACAGAGTGAATTGCCCAATAGCAGCACCTCATAGAAAAAAGTACTAGAACAAATATCATGGAAAAAAAAAAAAGCTATAAGGAGGAGCATGTGGATTACCGACCCATGTCCTTCTCCAAAATTCCAATTGGCACAAACCGATGAGGCCAGGAGGTGGAGAGTCCTTAGAACGTTAAGTCATTGTTCCATAAAACAACCCTCAGAAGGGTTAGCATAAGGTCTTGTGGGGTCACGCAGACACCTGTGAGGGTGCGGGGAGGAGTTATCAATCTCATTGACCTGGGAATGAATGTAAATTAGATTCTGTGTTTTTGAGGACTTAAACTCCAGACCTTAGGATTTGGGGTGGGAGATGATGTGAAGAAACTCAGTCCGTGAGAAACCAGATGTTTACTCATTGCTCCTAGAGCTAGTTGCTGCCTTGGGTATGTGGTTGGTGGTGGGGAGAAGGGTGCGTATGGGGAATAATCTAAAAGAGCTAAACATTAAGAGTTGAAATGTAAGGAACCCAACCGTGAGACACTTTGGCTGACCCCAACCATGAGACTTTTGGCTGAATTTAGCCCTAAATAGAAACAGAACAATATTTTCCCTCCAAGTAATTGAGTGTATATTCCGTATGTAACAAGTAAACAGCAGGAAGTTTATTTTAGAGGAATCTGCATTATTTTTAAAAAACAGGGGTGCTAGGGAAGCGGCTGTGGCTCAATCAGTAGGGCTCCCGTTTACCATATGGGAGGCCCCGGGTTCGGTTCCCGGGGCCTCCTGGTGAAGGCAAGCCCGCCCGCATGGCGTGGTTAGCTGACCCAGCGAGCACAAGCAGCAAGGGGGGTGGATAAATGAATAAATAAATAAAATCTTTAAAAAAAAAAAACAGGGGTGCTATAGAAATATCACTAGAATCTGGTGGAACCCTAGTGTTCTGCTGGAATGTAAGTTCCATGAAGGTATAGAATTCAGAGCTATATTCTCAGAACTTTGGGTCATGGTAGGCTATCAATAAATATCTATTATGTAAGTGGATAAAAGATCTAGCATTGTAACATTTTGAGCTTTGTAAATACTAATTAAATTTATGGGTGATTAAAAATCAGTGGAGAAAAATACAAACACATTGGTTGGTTTTGTGTGCAGGTCAGAGATAATTAAATATTTTGATTTATCAGGCCTATGAAAATAAAACATAATTCAACTGAATTTATATAAACATTTATTAGGTTCTTATTCTATGCCACATACTGTGCTAAAAATTTAATTTTGAAAGAACAAGTTCCTTTCTTAAGCAATCTAGTGAAGATGTACATCCAAAAAGACATTGTAATTCACTTTAATAGAGGTTATGTGGACAGTGTTCTGGAAGACTGCAGGGATTTATCTAAAGCAACCTGGGATGGAGTTGCTTGTGACAGCCTCCATGGAAGTGATGACTGAGCTGACTCCTAAAGCAAGGGACAAAGAATAACCAGCAAAAAAAAAAACAGCAAAGGGTATTCTGGGGGCAGACAAAGTATATTGAAATCATGGATAGACAGACACCATAGTGTTTTAGAAGAGCAAGAAGTGGTTTGATATGCCTAGAGAAAAAGTGTGCAAGGTAGAGTGTATCAGTCAGAAGCAGAACCACTAGAACATTTTTTTAAAGGAGGTACCAGAGATTGAACCCAGGGCCACATACCTGGGAAGCAGGCAGTCAAACACTGAGCTACATCCACTCCCCAATGAGATTTTTTTTTTTTCGTTTGTTTGTTTGTTTTTAAGTTTTTAGGAGGTACCAGGGATTGAACTTGGGAACTCATATGTGGGAAGCAGGCGCCCAACCACTTGAGCTATATCCGCACCCCACTAGGAGATTTTATAGACATATATAATTTGCTACTGTGATTTGACCTTACATAATTGGGGGAGCAGTCTCTGTAGAGCTGATGTCTTTACATCTGATGCTTGGATTCCATAGGCATCAGGAAGGAAAGAGGGAGAGAACAAGAATGAACTGGAACTCGTGCAAACAGACCTTAGCCCAGGTCATTTCCTGCTGCCTCTCACCTTTCTGGTGTGTGTAGCTTGCAGGAGCCGAGGCCTTTAGTCACAGAGCTAAACACAGATACCTGCCGAGGCATCAGAGAAGCTGACAGTGTCCTTGGGAAGGTGGAGCAGTTGCAGGCCTCACCCCCACCTCACGCCAATGAGGTCAGTCAGGAGATTAGCAAAATTCTGTGTGTGAGCCAGAAAATGGTTATTGCTTCACATCCAGCCTCCAAATCTCCCATAAGAGCTTCTCTTATGGCTCACTCCAACCAGAAACACACAGGAAAGGGAATTCTAGCATGGTTCATTGACACATTACAAAGTGACCACAAGAGAAAAATTCAAAGTCGCCAGTTCATATAGGACCTTGTATTTCTTATTTAGTCATTTGGATCTTATCCTGAAGCTGATGGGAAATCATTGAAAGATTTTGACCTAGGGGAAGGGCTGGTGGGATTTGATCCAGTTTGTTTGTGTTCAAATAGGCAACTTTAGCATAAGAGATATGAGTTAGAAGGCAATTACAGTAATTAAGGTGAGAAACAATAAGGGATTCAGAGAGAAGAGAGCACATTTTAAAAACGTTTAAAGGCAAAATGACTGGTTTGCTTGTTGGTAAGAGTAAGGGGAGAGCTGAGAGAGTAAGAAGAATCTGGGGCATCTGTGTGTGAAAGTTTTTTCCCCTTGGTAGGAAATGATAACTCCTGCTTATCATGCTCTGTGTGCCAGGCAATGTGTGAAACAACTCATGGGCTAAACTCGCATTTCTTTCACAGTATGCAAAGAGGTTGAAACTCAGAGCTCCATTTTATAGATGAAGAATGTGAAGCAAAAATGTTCAAGGTATTTGCACAAAGCCACACAGAAAGTGTGGAATGCAGGGAATCAAATTCAGGTGTAAAACCTGTACCCCACACCACTATGTAATACTGTATCCCACAAAATCTGGTGAGCCTGTCTCATTTCTACTGTAGTGCCCTATAAGAGAGTGTTCTTCTTGGACATTGTGAAAAGGGTCAAGATCTGACACTGCAAATCTTACTACAAATGGTGTCTAAATAAGTTGATCATCCATTAAAGATGACATCATGATCTAGCAGTAAAGGCTATGGATAATAGAGTTCAAGGTAGCCTGGGTTCAAATCCTGTCTCTGCAACTTTTTAGTTTTCTAACATAGGGTAAGTCATTGAATCTGTGTAAGCCTCAGTTTTTACTTCTGTATATTGCAGATGATAATAAAGACCACATGGGGTTGGTACAGTTATTACATAACTATTTAAATCTCTTAACAGAGTCATCCATATAATAAGCACTCAAAATAGTAGCTCTATTATTAATAATAAGATCATTTCTGTTAATGTTCTATATATTTGAATAACTAGCACACTCTTCATTTACTTACTTTCTACTGATCCTAATACTGTTCTATTCCAGCATTTTCAGCTCGTATTAAGAAGAACATGGGTCACCTGCTAGGCAATGTTGAGGATCCCTGGTCCAGATCATTTTACCCATCTCTTCTTTCCTCTCCTTCTTGGAGTCATATGCATACATGACACTTCATTTATTTCTGTCAGTACCCACGGTTCAAGAAGTTTCTTCATATTTCACTCTGGCTCTTTCTATACCTCTGCATCAGTCACTGGCTTTTTAAACACATTTCCATGCAGGTTTGTATATACACTTACCATCACCATCACCACCATCACCATCATCATCTCTAAAAGAGGCACTTTTCTATTTTCCTTGATATTGGAAAAGTACTTTAACTGTGGTATGCAATACAACCTCTTTAATCATTTTATCTAAGATTCTGCTAAGCTTCTCTGTTCTGCATCTCAGGGAACAAGGTATTTACTTATTCTGATACCTAACTTTATTTCTTAATTGCTTCAACTTCTTTCATCTTCATAAGTATGCAAAATAATTTGGTCTATGTTGTGAAATACCCAAATTTTAAAATAAATTATTATGTGAAAGTAAAAATTCACATTTGTCTCAATCCAGGTAAAATTTAATTTTCAGAGAGTCAATGAATACTGATCACTCAAAAATTAAGATTATTTTAAAGTTACATGGTGCAAAAGTTACATTCATCAAATTGTTTTGTTTGAACGGTTTTTGCTATTAGGAGAGTATCTCATTTTGTATCAGAAATTATAATGAGTTTCTTTGTTTTACTATCAAAACCATGGTTTCTCTAGCCTGAAATTTTGCTCATTTCTTTTCTTTTCTTTTCTTTTCTTTTCTTTTCTTTTTTTTTACAAAAATTTAAACTTCTAAATAAAAGTCAAATAGTAAATTTGTGGAAATCATATAAATTATGTTTATAATATAGATACTTCAAATATTATCATTCTATTATATGTAATATATTTATGTTCCTAAACTAATAACGTTAGTTATTACTGATTCTGAGCTCCTGCTCTGGAGAATTAACGGATCCCACATCTATCAGGACACCTTCTCTCTTCAAAGAGTTCCAGGTGATGCTTGAGCTCTTTTTTTTTTCCAAAATGGAAGAGAAGAACGATCGTCAATGGCAAAAGGCAGTTGCAAGAAAGCAATACCGAGAGCTAGCTTCACGCTCAGGAGAGAATGGTATGCCTCTTCCTCGTGGCTTTCGGTGCCCTACACATTTACAGAACCTTCTCTAGTAATGAAGTATAGAAATGATCCCTGAAAGTATAGTTTTCTGTGCTCTCTTTAGTGGCAAAGATTTCCTATGGTTTCTGCCCTTTGTCTCACTTTCGTCATACTTGGTGGTTTGGCCAAGAAATGGATTCAGCCTCATTCAGCCATGACCACTCTTTTCCTTTCTGTGCCACTCATGCCATTTGTCCCAATTCTCTTCTTCCTCCTCCTGCTCTTCTCTTCCAGCCTATGATGCTTCTTCTTTGAGTCTGCTGAGGTGGGGGTGGGTTCTCACCAGCCACAGTTCTTTATTAACAATCACAGTAGTTCCTTAGAAGTTGGAATATATGCTGCCTTGAGCAAAATTAAAAGGAAGACATCTGAGTTTCAGAAGCATGTATTCCCACTGATGATTAGTAGTGCAGTTATACAGCATGTGTGTTTGTGGTTCGTCATAAAGTAAAGAGAACACCCTTCTTTCTTAAGGCACCTGTCTGTCCCTACCGCCCCCACCTCAATCCCCACCCTACCTCCACCCAACTCCTGCCAGCTTCTCTGGTGTTGGAGTAACCACCTATCCCTATAGCTGAGAGTATTAGTCCCAGTAACAAGGGTCTATGATTTACTTCCAAACTCCTTGACTTCCATTCCTCCAGTCCTTCTGAAAGTCAAGTTCCTGGGGCAGCAGGCATGCAGATTAATCCAAGCCCCGAAACCACTCACCACCCACCACTTCACTGACATTCAGGATATATGAATTTCCATTAGACCCTACATCTTTATTCCACTAGCCAAAGACACACTATTAAAATAAAAATCATTCCACCTTTTAGATATGAAGTCTAAAATCCAATATTTTATACTTTTAGAATTCCCTTTCAGAATTTCAACAAAATAGCTCTATTTGCCCCTTCCTCCATTAAGCTTGTTTTTCTTCAAACTCTAACCATTCAAGATTAACTTTAAAAAACAGTTTGGTTTCCTATTATTCAGTTTTGTTGCCATGGGTTTTTTAATTTGTTATTATATTATTATATTGCGTTGTTGTAATAACATTATTTTCCACTATTTTTTTTGTGTGTGTGGCAAATATAATTTAGCCAGAGAACATAATCAGGGATGGGAAATCTTTGGGAAGATGTGTTTCAATATCCAGACATTTATAACAAACTTTTTCAAAACAACTTCTTGTAATGTGACCCTGTCCTATAGTATTTTTGAAGACTAAATAAACTAGCGAGTTGTAAACTGATAGAAAATTTGTTAGCACATAAATGGTGTTATTTTGAGAGTGGAGCCATGATTTATGGTCTGATTAAAACAAAATGAAAAGACAGTTTTTAAAAGATGTCATGGATTTTTTACTTTAAAGAAAATTTCATTCTAGTCCATCTAGTCACTGAGTGAAAAATTCCCTCTTCAAATGTTCAGTTAATGTATTTATTGAATGAAAGGTCTTAGTTGAAGATAATCTGAATTAATTTATTTAGGCTTATTAACCTTGATTATTACGTCCATAAAGCCTATTCTCTTTAATTCCCTGAACAATTTTGCCAGATCTTATAATAAGATAGTAGGACCACAATACATGCAAACACAACATATATACACACAAACATACATTACTAGACCTTTTCATAATAGATAAAATGTGCCTCTTTTTTATCCAATATGTAATCTGTTTAAAGATAAAATTCTTAAAAAATCCTTGACCAAAGGTAAATAAAACCTTGACTTATTTTTTTTAAGATAAATAGAACCTCTGATTGTAAAAATAATTTCAATTATGGGAGTAAAAGATTTATATTTTACAAAAAGAACTAGAGCCTTTTAAACTGTTTGAACATACCATTTTAACTGGATTAATTCCAGGTTTTTACCACCAAGAAAAGGTATCCAATGTATAAAACAAATGCTTTTTTCATAAATTCATAAGTCATTTTAACAATTTTCCTCTCAACTTTTCAATGCACCATTCTTCTAGAATATATAACCAGAATCTCCAAGCCATTTTGACATAGATCCAGGATGCACTTATATATTCTAAAATAAATGGAGTCAATGCGAATATTCTCACTGTCCTGATTCTGTGATAATCAGGATGGGCTAAACATTCGCTATATTAGAAACCATGCATGTGTCCCCAGACCTCGTTTTCCTCCCTAGGTCTGGTTTTCAGAATGCTGGTGATAAACTAAGCCTGATTTATTATATGTCCATCCTGTATGGGAAAAGACTGTAACTCTAGGTATCTCTGGTCAACCTTAAGAGATATAGCAGGGGGCTATATCTGGTTGGCGTCCATCTCCCATATGGAGGGACCTGGGTTCGATCCCCGGGACCTCCTGGTAAAAATTTAAAAAATATATAGAAGGTGCGTGGGCCGCCAGGCCCTGTGCGCGGGCGCACCACCAGTTCCCGCGAGCCACACAGCAAGATGATGACATAATAGGAGAGTGACACAAGGGAGAGGCAAGATGAGACGCACCGAAAAACCAGCAACTAAGGTTGCGCGGGCAGGATGCCTCTCTCCTACATCAGAGATTCCAAGGATTGAATCCCAGTGAAGACAGGAGGAGAAGGATGAGAAGAGAGGGCAGAAAATGGACACAGAGTTGCCCAGCGAATGGACACAGAAACAGCAAAAATGGGGGGGAGGGGGAAGGGGTGTAAAAATGGATAAAAGTAAATAAATAAATAAATCCTTAAAAAAAAAAATAAAATAAAAATAAATAAATAAATAAATAAAAATAAAATAAAATAAAATAAATGGAGTCAGAATCCTTTGATACATCAAAGTATTTCAGAATCTTATACTTCTTCTGATCATTTATTACCAAATTTAAGTATTATGAAAGTAACTCTCTTTTTATTACCACCTCAGAGTCAACTGCCAACAGAAAACATATTAAAGAAAGGTTGAGGAAATTTTTCAATTTTAGTATTTGGATTTGCATCATTCTATTTCACATTTCTAAGTGTAGTCCTTATATCCCTTCCCTAGACATCAGTTTCAGCTAATTGCTATATAAAAATTGTGAGAAACTTGAGAAATTAATTACAACCACTTATACTTCTCTATAATTAATATGTCTTCTGTATACCAGTTTCTCAAAGATCTTAAATTATGGGCTTAATTTACCTATTTCCTTTTTTTTTTTTTTTTTTGGACAGCTGGAGTCAAAAATATTAGCTGTCTTTTAAACCATGCAAGCAGAAAAATAAAAGACAAGGGAAGTTTAACCCCATGTAAAGTTTCCATTTAGTCTGACTCTTTAAAATTTATTTAGTGAATATATGCATAATGTTCAAACCAACTTGGCCTTCAAGGTTGTGTCATTTGATGACAGCTGGCTTATTCTTTGAACTTTTAAACTTCTGATCCTGACAGGACATCCCATTCCAACTGTTTACAAGTGGAAATTTGGTCCCAGTATATCATCAGGCAACATTTTGGCACACCCTTAGTTCCCTTTTTGCTTTGGGCAAGCTCTTTGGGATGAATATTGTCACAATGAGCACTTATGTGCATTTCCATTTTGTGCTGGATCTAATTTTCTATCTTTAATTTTGCTCACCTGCCTGGAAGTGGGTAAATATAAGTTTTTTCCAATGTTCTTATCATTTAACCAAATAATTCCAATTCTAATAATTTATCTCAAAGAAAAGAATAAGTATATGAATAAGGATTTTCCAAGTATGTTTATCATAGCATTATTAATTATAAAGAAAATTCTTAACAATCTAAATATCTTGCAAAAGAAAAATAATTAGATAATTTAGGGTAATTCCACAATATGACCTAGAATGCAGCCATTAAAAAATCATGCTGGGGAGCAGATGTAGCTAAGTGGTTAAGTGCCTGCTTCCCATGTATAAGGTTCTGGGTTCAATTCTTGGTACCTCCTAAAAAAAAAGAAAAGGAAAAAGAAAAATCATGCTTAGAAGCACATTTAATGACATTAAAATTATATAATTTTAGCTGCAATAATCAGACTACAAAACTATTATATACAGCATGATCCTTGATAGGTAGTTGGAATTTGACCAATGGGGTTTGAATAATTCAAACATTTTATCTTAAAAAGCCCCTTCCCCATAATGAAATAATAATATTTTTTACATAATCAGCAGAAACACTAAGTTCTATGAGAAGGCACAGAACTTGCTAAATGTCAAAAGTCAGTAAATGTTAGGACACGTTTTAGGAGATGTGGCCAACAAGAATCAAGAGTGATAATGCAAGTGGACCTTGAAGACAAACATCCACACATTCACCATCAGCCTGAGTCAGGAGAACAACCCTCTGGAGCCATTTGTAAATCTGGCTACTTCTCCCTCTAAGGAGAAGAAATAAGAAATTCTCTATTGTTTGAGGGGAGAACACAATTAAAGGAAATAAATGGGGCTCTGCATGTGGCCATAAAGAAACTGCCTCACCTCCATTCTCAGAGACATTTCTAGCCCCTTTCCCCAACATGAAGAAGAGAAGTAATATTAACATATAAATAGTATTAATGTTCTCTCCAATTCAAATGGAGGAAAGGACAAACTTATTATTCCACTAAATGAGCCTCATTTTTATTTTATCTATTATCCCTCCTTATCACTGTTTTTACTTTTCCAAATCATGACATAAGCTATTTGTCTCAAGCTTGAGATTTTTATATTATGTAATGTACCTCTTTATGCCTGGAAATTTTCCTGGTTCTGAAGTTGTCTTTTTCTGATATTAATAGAGCCACTCTGATTTTTTTTTTTTTTTTTTTTGATTACCATATGCATGGTGTATATATATATATATATATATATATATATATATATTTACTATATTTCTTGGGATAGTTTTTTTTAGAGGTTGCTTCAGGCATTATTATCTACTTACATAACTTTTCACCATCTAGTTAGTGTATTTTATCACTTTAAGTGTAATGTAGAGAACTTAAAAACATATATATCTCTTTACACTCCAGCTTAGATATAGTAGGTATTTTATGGATTATAGCTATATACATTGAAAACCAATCAGACAATATTATGTTTGCTTTCAACAGGTATACATATTTTAAAGAATTTAAGAGAAAAACACAATACATTATATTTATGCAAATATTTGTCATTTTTTGTTCCTCCTTCATTCCTATAATTCCAAATTTCTCTCTGCTATCATTTCCCTTATACTTGAAGAACTTTCTTTAGCATTTATTTTAGAGATGGTCTGCTGGTGAAAAATCTCTTCCTATTCCTTCATCTTCCTCTGAGAATACTTTCATTCCTAATGGATATTTTTTCTTGATATAGAATTCTGGGTTGACAGGCTTTCCTTCAGTACTTTAAAAATGTTTTACTGCTGCCTTCTGGCCTCCATGGTTTCTGGTGAGAAACCTAAAGTCATTGTTTCCCTATATGTAATATGCTGTTTTTCTCTCCTACTTTCAAGGTTTTATCTTTGCCTTTCAGTATAGGATTATGATGTGTCTGGAAATTGTTTTCTTTGACTTTATCATGTTTGAAATTTTCTGAGTTTCCTGAATCTGCAGATTGGTGATGTTTCCAACTATTATTTTTTTCTGTACCACAATTTTCCCTCCTCATGGAGATCTAATGACATGAATGCTAAACTTTTTAATATTGTCCATAGGTCCTAGGAACTCTGTTCAGTTTTTCCAATGGTGTTTCAGTTGTTCAGATTGTCAAATTTCAGATTTTAAAAAGTTGTTCAGATGGTGTAGCAGTTTGGCAGTTTGATATAGTTATGAATTCCAAAAATAGATATTGGATTGTGCTTATAAACTGGTCTGTTCATCTGGGCATGATTAAGTTATGATTAGGGCATTGACTGGGCCACATCAGTAGGGTGTTGAGCCCTGCCCCTTGGTGGGTAGTGTCTCAAAGATAAAATACATGGCAAATGACAGAGTTGGGGCAGTTTTTGATGCTGGAGTTCTAATGAGGAAGGAGAGATGGCCCCAGGAAAAGAGACGAGCCATTCACCTGACAGTTCACAGCTGGCCTTGTGCAGAGAGGCAAAGCCTAGAGAGCCTCATAGTCTACAGCTGACCTTAGGAGGAAGCAGAGGAACTGAGCCCGGAGAGAAACAGAGCCCTGGGAGGAGAGGAACCCAAGAAACCTGAACCCTGGCAAACGTCGGCAGCTGTCTTGCTCCAAAACATGACAACAGACTTTGGTGAAGGAAGTAACTTAATGCTTTATGACCTGGTAACTGTAAGCTTCTACCCCAAATAAATACCCATCTGATTTCTGGTATTTTGCATTAGCACCCCTTTAGCTGACTAATAGAGATGGTAAAAACTTGATTTATCTTCAAGTCACTGACTTTCCTTTGTCATCTCCATTCTGCTATCAATTCCATGCACTGAAATTTATATTCAGTTAATTTTCAGGTCCATAATATCCATTTTGTTCTTTTGGTTATTTCTATTTCTTTGCTTCTGTCTTTCCATTCACTTCAAGAGAGTTTACCCTTACCTGATGGAGCACGGCTATAGTAACAGCTGTTTGAAGTCATTTTCTGAAAATTGCACTATCTGGATCATCTTAGAGTTGGTGTCTTGATTATCATCTCCTTAAGTGTTGTTGAGATTTTCCTGGTTCTTTGTATGCTGAATATTTTGACTGTTATGAGACCCTGGGTCTCATGAAAATCCTCTGGGGAATTTTGATTCATTGGTTGGTTGGTTGGTTTGTCACAATCTACAATCTATCCAATTAGGTTCACACTGCAAGTCCCGCACCACCTGGGTGGGCTGTGGTTTTGGTTCCATTTAGTTTTCCAAGACTCTTCAGTTCTGTTCAGGTTGACTCTGGGACATAGGTAGGGTCTATACAATAGTTGGTTCTCAAAGCCTTTGCCATGCTGCATTGGGTCATTTACACACAGGCACAGTTTTGGGATTAGCCTAAGATGTCATATACATATTTAAAGGATATCTTTCTCTAGCTTCCTCCTTTTTTGTGATTTCTCTCAGATTATCAGGCCTCCATGGGCCCCTTTTATTACCCCCCTCTTGAAAAGCTCTCCCTATTGTTGCATACTTCCCATGATCTGCCTTTGGAGTGAAGGGGCTAGGGAATAGGGAGGGAGGAAAATATGAGGATTCTCTCCTCATTTTTTTTTTGAACATTGGAGTCTCTTTTTACAGTGCCTCTGGTCAAAGAGAAGGATTTATCTCAGAGTTTTAGGTACTTGCATGGCCACCAATGATGCAAGAAAAAACATCTTCGTGCCTGGGGCTTGCCTGGACCTGAAATAAGAGTTTAACAACAACAACAACAACAACAAAGGATCCCTTCCTTCCCAGCCCCGCCCCCTCACAGTCTCTGTCCCAAGGGGCTCCTTTCCCAGCCCTCTAGCCAGAACAGGAGTTTCTCTTGGGACTTCTCTGCGTATGATTGCTGGGAAGTTCAGAGATTTGAGCTTCCCTAAAGTATAAGCCAGGAGACACAGCAAGAAATTAAAAAAAAAAAAAAAAAACCAAAATTATAAACAAGAAACTCACCGCTGTGTAGGTAATCTAGCTTTTACTTCCCTTCCCCATCTATCTGCTACTATTTATTTTCAGGGCCTCAGGTAACAGCTTTATGTATTTTGCTTTGGGCTTTTGGTTGCAATTGTGTACTTACTTGATTTTAGCTGTTATTAGAACTAACTGCACCTGGAGAGCGTCCCTACACAAGGCAGGAGGCTGGGGCATCCATCCCAACCGAATAACTTTTATAATAATGGTTATTTTACAACAAGAGAGCAGGGTAGCACCTATATGATTCTGTTTCTATTGTACCCAGTAGGGTGCCACACACAAAAGGCCACTTGGCAAATGCATTTTAATAAGAATCAGGTAATAGTCATCTATTAGGAAAGACATCTCACTCGTTTGAGTCTTTTTCCATTTTTCTGTGGCCATGTATCACATACTTTCTAGTCTTCTACAGGTCAAGAAAGAAATGTCAGTGCGGAAAAGGGCAAGCAATTTAAAATAAAGGAGAAAACACCACCATTACCTTAATTTTAATATCATTTGGACTCAAAATACTAACATATTATCTGTAGATAAGTTGGACATTTTTCATGGTACCCAAATTTTCAAAGGCAGAACTGGAGGATGTGAATCCCATAAAGAAAAGTGAAAAATCACTTCCACTGTAATTCATCTGTTATCTTTTTAAACAGGACATAATTTTTGTATATATCTATTCTCAATGAATGTATATATGTAAAAATTAATGCTAGCATTTCAACTTGTGAGCCTGTGGACAAGAAAAAGATGTCAAATAAACAATATAAAATAACCCAGCTGAGAATAATGAGTGAGTCAGAGAGAAGGGAGGCAGTGAGAGAGAGAAATCATTTTTCTTCAGAAGCTGAAAATTAGGGAGACCTCAGTGTAGTTAGGTAGCTAGCATTTAAAAGAGCCAGAGATGGGAAATCAGGCTTAGCAACTGCTTACTTGAGATCCAGAGGAACTGAATCAAAACCTGCAATTGCACTGAGGTAGAATCAGGGTGACTTTAGAGAACAGAAAAAGAATGGATTCAGGGAAAAGGCTGGCAATCTGCACCAAGAAAGCACTCCAAACTCCTCCTACCCAGAGTGCAAGAATGTTCTCTGCATTAAGATAAGTGGCCTAAATTGGTGTATCTATTCCAGGCTTACTCTATATGGTGTGTGGGGGAGGGCGGGTGATAGGTAGGGAAGTGAGTTTAGCTACATGAAAAGAAGTACTCAAAGGCTGTTAGCAGCAGAAGGGATAGCAAAGGCAGGGACCCTGAATTTCTTGTACCTGCATTCCTTCCTTAGAAGTGTTTATGAATAACAAAATAATAATGAAAGATTCTAGAAAACTTTCTTTTTGCTATCAATGTGTTGATTATTGTTTTAAAACTACAACCCTTTCTCTTTAACTGGGAGAGGATGATTAGACAACTTTGCATAGTTTGCATTATGTCTGTGTTCATATTTTCCAAAACATATGTTACAAGAAGATAAATGAATGCAAACAGATGATAGATAATTTTCTATATATAATATTCTATCGACCCTTAGAGGAATGCTTTCCATTTTGTAATAACATCTGTCAGTATTAAGAATTTGAGGTCATACAAAAAGACTTTAAAAATGAAGACTCTTAGAGAAGAATCTGTAGTCACCAGCTGAAGGAGAGTGTGACCGGACAACCATATAATGGGAAATTAGATATAAATTTCCACCACATGAAACATTGCAAATAGGAGGATACACTATCTTTTACTATCAAAAATATGCTTTGTTCAGCTTTGCAACGTAAAGTATCTTATTGGCAGGAAAATAAAAGGCTCTTGGGTTTGTCCCAGCTGTGTACTTAACAAGGCCCCACAGCTGCTTTTTTTAGATCCTTTGTGGTAAAGTCTCTAGGGAGAGAGTATGTAATTTATCATAAACATCCTTATCCATGTTGTCCCTAATTCTTTCTCCAGCTCAGACATCTTTCGAAGTGCAGATCTCGACCTATTTTCAGAAAGTAAAGAAACCAAAGTTTTGCAAATGGAATTGAAATGACCTTTTTGGACTTTCGGGTCTATCTGTTAAAAACATAGAGTGTACCAGAAGCTAGTGAACCCAGGAACGGAAGACAAACACCTGAGTGGTCCTTCTCTGGGCTTCCACCTCAAGCAGTGCTGTCAAACCCTGCCCTTTTAGCAGCCCCAGCTGCTCTGGCCATCACAAATCTGCCCATATGGGTCTGAAAAAGCCCAGTCATGTGTAGCAGGAATTGAAAAAACAAATTCCTATGCTTTGGGCTTCCACTAATATCTCAGAATTTCTAGGGTATTAAATAAAGATTGTTGACCATATAACATTCAAGCAGAAGAATACAATACACAAACACGTTCAAAGCTTTGATAGGGAAATCTATAGACATTTTGAACAATTCCCTTTTCTCTGAAACTGACATCCACTATGTCCCTTTTAATACAAAGTAAAAACAAGTAATATTCCATAATATTCAATATGGCCCTGACAGCTTCTTCCTTTTGCCACTATATATATAAGAGAAACGGGTTTCCTGTTGCAATTCCCTTTTTCTCCAAATGTATATAGGCTTGATTAAACCAAGAAATATGAGCTCATTTTATGTTCTAAATTAAAAATGATGATTTCCTGATCCCCTCCCCTTTCATTCTTATTCATTCTTCAAAAACCAGATAGGAGAGTGAGGGTGAATAAAATGAAGACTTTGGCAATCTTGGATCTTAATCTACCCCCCAGAAGAATGGCTACCAGTTTTTGTGAAACATGCAGGAATTTGGTTTCTGCTTTTGCAAACAACTTTTCTGAAGATTTCCTGATTTTCAGTCTGTCCTTTTGGAAAATGTGACTCAGATAATTTATTGCCTTGAATTTATGATAGACAGTATGCTTTTCCAAAGACACAAAAATGTAAGTAGCCAGATCTCAAAGACTACATATAAACTTTGTCATTTTTCCCTACATACTGGTAGCCCTTTTTTTGACTCACATAACATACTGTAGCACCTCCAGTAGAAGGTATTCAAGATCTTCTTGAGAGGCACAGCAAATCATACAACTTCTCTCTTTTTTACTGTGTGGGCAATTCTGATTTGGCTATGGTTTGATGGCAGTGGCAGGGTAGAGAGTGGGAAAAGAGGGTGGAAAGTAATGGCTGAGCTATGTCCAAAGAGTTTCTGTTACATTCCTGCTCCTCACATCCTTTGGCAATCAGGATTTGGTCCCACAATATTTCTCATTAATCCCAACAGCAGTTATCTTGCTGCTCAAGGCAGATTTCACATTCCTTTTTATATGGAGGAACAGAAATTAACTAACTCAGAAATCCAGCTTTCAGAGGTATCAATAATATTAATAACATTTCAAATATTTGGTATGTGTGTATGGGGTCTTACTCCTGAAGTGACAGCCAGTGTTACAGATCAATTCCTTAAAAATATATGGCTGATTGGAGAGGATGTAGCTCAGTGGTTGAGGGCCTGCTTTGCATGTATAAGGTGCCAGGTTCAATCCCAGGTACCTCCTAAAAGAAATAAATAATTAAAGAGTATATGCCTGAACTTATTGAAAATAAAGCTTCTAAAAATAGAATCGTACTTCTCTATTTAGTTTTTTTTTTCTATGAATATCTGTATTTATGGGGAATGTTGGAGTGTGTATCCTACTTATCCTTAAAACTATGAAAGCCAAATAGGATTTTCAAATTGTTTACGAATCTGAGTTATCAATATTATTTTCTTCCTAAATATTTTTTGTTTTGTCAGTTGTGGATGTAGTAATATGAAAAATGATCCCAATAACACTTGTGTGATTAATTATTTTACTAATAACTTCTGTAACATTATGTATCCAGAATTTCAGGAAATTGTGGCTTAGGCACATATCCCTATTTGAAAAAGCTGGAAGACTAGTAAAGGAGAAGACATTTTTATCAATAATTGTGGCACAAAGTTGAAAGAATAAATGACTAGAAAAGTGATACATGTACTGCTATGTTTATAAAGGACTAGTCAGCAATGTTTTTTTTGCTAATAATATGAAGGTTTCCTGCAAAACTCCAAGTATAAAGAAAAGGTTCATATGGCAGGTATAATTTAAGCAGGCCATAATGTGTAGAATCTAAGCCTAAAATGGTAGAGGAAAGGTAGTTCCAAGGAGACAACATAAAGAGCAGAGACCCAGAATCAAGGAAGTTTGGGTGTATTGGGGAATGATGTGTAGACTTGTTCGTGTCTGAAGGGGACCACTGGCAAATCCAGTTGTACAGGTAGTTTAGGATCACATTGTAGAATTTCAATCCTGGGCTATGTGGTGTGGCTGTTACTGGGATGGTAGTGTGAAGCCATTGGAGTGTTTAAACAAGAGCGTACACGATATTCAAGTTGTTCTTTAGGAAAACTATATTATCTGTGGTATCTTGAATGCATTAGAGTAATAAGATTTATTAAAATGTTACAATAATTGCCCAAGTGAATACTGCTGATTAACAAATATTGAGTGATTGAGTGGCAGAATGAAGGTAACAGCAGGAGGAATCGAAAAGAAGGGATGACTGCAAGGTGTTTTCCTAGTGACAGAATTAATCATACATTAGGCAATGTGAAAAACTTTACCTCCTTCACTCAGTTTCCCTTGAAATATAAAAATGACCGTTGCTTCGGAAAACTATTGAACAAGCACTGAACAACCTCAGATAATGGGGCAAGTGAATCTTGAAAACAGCTAAAGTTATCCCACCACATCGATTTAAGTTTCTTCTTGTTCTTACCAAAAAAAAAAAGAGAGAGAGAGAGAAAAAGCTCAGTATTTTGTGCTCAGAAATTCCTTTAAATGGTTCTGCACAAGTGTTGAGTTAACTAAAAGCATGGATTTTCGTCTGATGTCAAACACACTACCAAGCCTTAACTTTACAATGAAACTGCGGTGTGCCGAATAGAAAATCAGAGAACTGTGTTTCCTCTGAATTCAAATGTACCAGTTGACCTATGGATATAAATTGTCCCAGCTTTGGAATTAAGGAGGAGTCTTGCTAATGTCATTTGGCTCAGCTGGGTGAATACGTTTGTGTATGTGATCTGATATTTTTACATCAGTGATTTACCTGACTGTCTCTTCAAATTAAGCTTCAACTACCCTACCTTTCTTTATGTCAGTTGTTCTTGCTGAAGTCTAAATAAAGGAAATTTAATCTAATCAAACCATAGACTGAAAATAAACACTAAAGAGGAAAAGTAAGCAGCCTGTGTTATTTGAATTCCAAGGGCTCTTTTAGTTCCGCCAACACTACTCCTATTGGGGAGCCTCTGGTGGGACCCCTGGTAAGTGTATAAACAAAAAGCCAAGTACTATCAAGTTATTGTCTGGCAATATCAGAACATTTCCATCTTATTTAAGAAGAAAGCACCCATTGGTGTCAGTGAACATAACATAACAGTGAGGAAATCCACACTGGCATGCAATGGCTTTCCCCCATTAAGCCGTGAAGGGCAGGTTGAGTTACATTCATTCCTTGCCAAACAAGTTTCAGTTGAAGTCAGGAAGTGGAAAATGCCTGGGTATTTCATTGTTTAATGGAGAACACCAGATATACAGTAAAACCAGCAAGAACCAGGAATTTATTGACTGACAAACATGCTCAAATGGAAATAGAAAACCAGAAGGCTGGCCAGAGAAGATTTTCCTGTAATAGTTTGCAACTGAAAGTTACTGGAAAAGACCACCTTCCCAGAGAAAGAGCTACTCCTGTATATGGTAGAGGCAATCTGAAAGCCCCAAATTTTCAAACCAGATAATTTAGGAAATTATATGACTGAATTTTAAAACCTACATTCCTACTTCATATATCACAAAGCACTATATTTCTTAGCCTGTAATCTTTTAACTATGACAGTCCACAAGAGAAAACTTTAAATGAAAAGTGTTCTTTTCAAAGCTTTGAGAGCCTTTGGGAAAAAATGTGAATTATTGTACAATCTAGATCCTAATGCTGTTATTATATTGAAGAAAGAGAGAAGGACAAGGGAGAGTGAGGGGGAGAATTCCTCACTTAAGGGAAGGAAAAAGAATGAACTGGTCAGTCCTTGGTACATGTAATTTATTTATTTCTCAGAGAAGTCTGTTATGGTAGGTGTTTTGAATGCCATTTTGTAGATGAGGAAAGAGGGACCTGAGAGGTTAAATAAGTTGTCTAAGGTCACACAGATAGAAGAAGCCCAAAGGTGGGATTTATTCACTAGAAACTTTGACTCATAAGTCCTGTATCCCTGGTATTTCCCACTACATCCTCAGCACCCCAAGAGCTGATAAGGAAAGCTCCTCGGGAATTTGCTTAATTTCTAGATGAGATTTATTTTTCACTCTTAGTCCAATTGTTCCTACTCAATGTACTTAAAAAGAGTATGTTTCACAATTCACCATATCATTCTGGACATGAAAACATCTTGCCCCACTTCTGCTACAGCTCTGCTGTGTGAACTTAGGCAAGTTACTTAGCCTCTCTAAGGCTCGCTTCCTTCATCTGGGAAGTGGGGAGAATAAAGGTGACTTCATATATTATTGTGAGTATTAAATGAGATCATCCATGCAGACACTTTGCACAGTGCCTAACAGAGTGATGGTCAGTTAAGGTTAGGGATGATAACCACTAGGTTATGCTGCCTTAACAAACCACGAAAATACCAGTGGTGTAAAATAACAAAGTGAATCTGTCATTTATGTAAATGTCAACCATTGGTTACTATTTGTGCACTGATTCTTACAGCTTTCACCTGAAAGTGAAGCCTGACACTTCTGCTCACATTGCATTGGTCAAAGAAAGCTGCATGTATATGAAAAATTCAAGGAGGTGGTGATGTGCTGTCGTAACATATGCCAGATCTGGAACACACAATGACAATACTGATTTAAAATAATCTCCACCATTAGTTTACAAAAATAAATACCAACTTAAATTCTCTTTATCAAGCATTCTTTAGTCAAATTGTTATTAATGAAATTTTATTATAGTAGTAAATACAAGTGCCCCTCTTATCTGAATTTATTCATTTCCAAGTTCTACTTGCAAGTTATTGGAAATAAGGGACAGCAGTACTTGAAACCAAAAGAGAACCTGCATTATAACGAAGACCTTTTTTCTCTTGTATACTCTTTGAGCAGATATCCCAATTGTAAACATTTTACTATATTTGCCTTATAATTCTCTCTCTTTTTTTCTCTGAACTATTTGAAAATTGCATACATGATGTCCCATTAACTCTTAAGTATTTCAGTGTGTATTTCACACACAAAAAAGGTATGCTCCTTTATAATCACAGTAGAACCATAAAAATGAGGAAATTAATCATACAATAATACCATCTAATCCACAGGACCCATTTAAATTCTGGCAATTGCCCCAATAACATGTTTAAACTCTTTTCCTTCCAGTTAAGGATCCAATCATTTAATTTTCATATATCTTTAGTCTCCTAAACTAAAATAGTTCCTTGGGATTTTTTTTTCCTTGTATTTCTTAATCTTGACATTTTTGAGGAATACAGACTAGATACTTTGTAGACTATTAATCATTTTGGGTTTACCTGATATTTTCTAGATCATGTTATTTATTTATTTTTTTGTCAGGAGTACCACAGAAGATTCTATATTCTTCTCAATTTCTCATACCAACAGACATATGATGCTGATTTTTACCCACTATTGGTTATATTAATTTTTATCACTTGGTCAAGATTATGTCTGACAGGTTTCTCACACACACACACTTACACATATATATACATATACATATACAGGAGAGGGCAAAATGGAACTTTTGGTTCCAGTCAAAATGGAGTAGCCTCATTCCTTCCAGATCCTCCCTCTGAAAATTATAAAATCCCTGGATGTAACACAGCAAACATACATGGGAAAACTCTCAAAAGTGGAAAGGAGAAGATGGACTGCCTTGTCACTTGGGAAATCACCTGGGCTCTCTTATTGCCTTCTATATATCCTAGACAGGGTATAACAGAAGCCTTCAACCCTGAACTGTCAACAGACACAGGAAAAAAAGTCTTCACAAAAATCCTGTTTCCTCTGGTTAAAGGATAGAGAAAAAAGGGACCTGTCAGCAGAAAACCATTCTGGCAATACCATCCTACTCCAGCCAAACATCAACACAAAAACCACCTCGCCACACCCTAACTTCCTCTGCAGTTTCAGCAGAGTCAAGCAAAGAGATATCTTCCACCCCACAACCCTGCCCTGTGGAAGCAAGCGGTGGTACTCTGTTTCCTCCACTCAGATGTAGCAGTAGGGCCAAGCAAGAAGCTGAGTCTCTACCCACAACCATCATCAACAAGACTCGAGATGTGGTGCAAGTTGGAACTAGTCAACATCCACTTTCCACCATCCCTGGTGTCAGCAGGCCCAGCGTGGAGCTGAACCCCCACACCTACCCAGCAGCAACAAGACTGAATGAGGAAGTATAAAACAAAGCTCATCAAAACTCTGCTTCCCCTTCCCAGTGTCAGCAGAGCCCAGTGGGGAGCTGAGTCTCCATCCCCATGTGGTGTCAGTGAGGTGGAATGAAGTGCTGGAAGGCAGGGCTGCTTAATCCTACCCTACCTCTGGTGTCAGCAGAGGTATGGGTAAAAATATGAGTAAATATAATAGATTTTCCTTCTTTACATGAGTTTCTTAAAACACATTTGATGGTTAAACCAAATATTATAATATCATCTTATGTGATGCTTAGTGCCTAAGATGAAATACTTTTAAACTTTAAAAGTAGGGAAAGTAAAGGGATCTAAATTACTACATGACTAAAAGTAGTAATACATCAATACCAGTAGATAATGATAAGTTGTGAATGTATATTGGATTACTTAGAGCAATCTGTAAGAAAATCATAAAATGTAATATACTCAAAACAATATACATAAATCAAAATGGAGCCCTGGGGGGACAGATGTGGCTCAAGCAGTTGAGCACCTGCTTCCTACATGGGAGGTCTCTGGTTCCCAGTGCCTCCTAGAAAAAACAAACAACAAGCAAAACAAACAAAAAAATCAACACAGGGGAGCTGATATTGATAGAGGGATAGTCACCTGCATCAATTGGACAGATTACCTAGAAATCAACCCACGCAAATGTGCTCAATTGATTTTTGACAAAAGTGCTAAGGTAATTCAATGGAGGAAGGATAGCCATTTCTTCAAATGAGGGTAGATCAATTGGATATTCACAGATTAAAAAATGAGCTAAACCTCACACCTTAACAAAATTAACTTAAATGGATCACAAGTTTAAAAGTAACATGTAAATCTAAAAAACTTTTTTAAAAAATAAGAGAAAATCTTTAGAGTTTAGAGCTAGGCAAAGAGTTCTTGAACTACATACCAAAGCACAATCCATAAAAGAAAAAATAAATAAATTGGACCTCATCAAAACTAAAGATTCTTGCTCTCTGACAGGCCCTGTGAAGGAGATGAAAAGACAAGCTACAGACTTGGAAGAAAGATTTGTAAACCACATATCTGACAAAGAACTTGTACCTAGACATAAAGAACCCTCAAAACTCAACACTAATAAAACAATCCAATTAGATAATGAGCAAAAGACATGAGCAGTCATTCACTGAAGAGGAAAAACAGATGGCAAATAAACACATGAAAATATGTTCAACATTATTAGCCATCAGACAAATGCAAATTAAATACACAATGACTATCAATAACACCTATCAGCTGGCTAAAATAAAAAATAGTGATGATACAAAAAGCTAGCAAGGATGTAGAAAACTGCATCACGCATACCTTGTTGGTGGGACTGGAAAACGGTACAGCCACTCTGGAAAATATTTTGGCAGTTTCTTACTGAGCAAAACATGCAACATCTGCGACCCAGTAGTTGCACTCTAGGGCAGTTATCCCAGAAAACAAAGACTGATATCCTACATCAGGTGAATGGCTAAACAAATTGTGGTCCATCTGGAACATCAAATACCATTCTGCAATAAAAAGAAGCACGTGTTGACTTGGACAATAATTTGGATGTGTTTCAGGAGAATTATGCTGATTGAAAAAAAGCCAATCTTAAAAGGTTATATACTGTACAATTCCATTTATATAACATTCTTGAAAGGATAAAGTTTTGGAGATAGGGAACAAATTAGTGGTTGCCAGGGATTATGGGGAGCAGGTGGGTCAGAGGTGGCCATGGCTATTAAAATGCATCAGGAGGCATCTTTGTGATGGAACTGTTCTGTATCTTGACTGTGGTGGGGTCACATGAATCTACACATGTGATAAGATTTCATAGAACTAAGTATACGCACACACACCTCCATGCACACACACAAGTAAAGAAATGCACGCCAAATTGCTGAAATCTGAATAAGGTTGATAGGTTGTATCAATGTCAACTTCCTGGGAGTGATGTTGTATTATATACAGGATGTTACCATGGGAGAGACTGGATCAAGGGCATATGGGCTCCTTCTGTATTATTTCTTACAAATGTAAGTGAATCTATAAATATCTAAAAGTGGGCCCTTTTTTTGTTGTTGTTTTGTTGTTTTATAATCTACAGTGGATGTTGGCTTGGCAGGGTCGAAAAAAATATTTAGCATAGAAACATGAAGTGACTACAAATTTTAATTTATATAGGAGGAACCATTTCTTTACCAAAACCATCCACCACACCAGCATACATAGTATTCTCTTTGGAAAACAGAACAATCTCTCAATAAGTGTTTGTGGACCTCAGCTTCTTTCTTCCCTGTAGGGAGATTCATTGGCGGAATAAGATACAAACATTTTCACCTAAACAATGGTATTATTTAGAAATCCCGACCTGAGGTTCAGGAAAAATGTTGTCTGTTGCAAAGGGTGGTACAGGAGCTGGAAAGTATGAGCTGTAGGTAAAATCCTTGTTTCCTAATGCTGGTTTATGGCAGAAATGTGGCCCTATTGTGAAGCCTCAGCACAAAGGAAAACCACCCAGATTCTCAAATTCAAGTCTAGCCTTGAGCTGATATGACCCTTGGAGGAAAAGCTTCTCCAACTTCCCCTCATGAGAGGGAATATTGCCTAGAAATATACCCATGAGTACTCTTCTAGAAGAATGCCAGTGATGTGAAATCTTCTAAAACTCAGCCCAGAACTATTCTCTTGTCAAGAAAAGAAGAGTTAAATTCATCAATTTTGTCCAAGAAAGTCAAGGGTGAGGGTGGGGGAATAGTAGTTTGGGGTGTAATTTAAGGGGGGGGGGGATAACTTTTCCATTATTCCTCTGTCTGAATATTCAAAGTCTGGAATACATCAAAAGCATTTAAAAATAAAGAGGATTGTTTTAGTTATCTGTCATCACAATGCAGTTTCCATATTATTTAAAATAGCAAGCTATCTTTGGGTGACATTAGCTTAGTGATGTGAGTTGCAGTTTTCTTTATGATGTCAGGACTTAGCCATTTACTGAGTGGGAGGGGAACTATGTGACAGAATGTACCTTAATAGGAAGAAAATTAGTTGAACTAGAGTTGTAAACTAGAGTTTACATTCCCTCAGTCTCTATTTTTTGTCTAATATTATCCCCATGCTACTGCAGCCTCAGCCAAGAATTGGGTTTTATTCTTTCTAGACCCTGTGATTTCCCCATCAGTAAGAAACATTAGGGCTAAGGCACATTAATAAATGCAAATACGTTTAGCTAGAATTTGCTTGGCTGGTTCTCAAAGAGAAAGGGAGGAAAGGGAATGGAGAACACCAATGATAAACTATTCTAAGGAACATTTTGAAATTGGCAACATTGCAAGAATGGTAGTTCATGGTGATTCAGATACATAATATGTTCTATATAATGTTTGGAATAAAGAAAATGATGACACCTTGTAGATAGATGGCATTGCAAGGAATTTATCTGATATATAGTAAATATGTGAAAATGGTTACAAGTCATTTCTTTTTTTTTTTTTTTTTTTTTTTTTTAAGATTTTTATTTATTTATTCATTTATCCCCCCCTTGCTGCTCGTGCTCGCTGGGTCAGCCAACCACACCGTGCGGGCGGGCCCGCCCCCACCAGGAGGCCCCGGGAACCGAACCCGTGGCCTCCCACACGGCAAATGGGAGCCCTACCGATTGAGCCACAGCCGCCTCCCACAAGTCATTTCAAGTAGAGTATGGGATAAGTTTCAGTGAAGATCTTTATAAAAGACATTGTGATATTTGGAGTTATATTTCATTTGTGATGTAAGAGAAAAAAATGAATATTTCTTTTTATATTTTAAGAAGTTATTTTAATTACAAAGTAGTTTCTCACAGAAGCCTGTATTAAGTGTAGTGATTGTATGTGCTTTATTAAGTGACATGTTACTATATCCCTCCTCGAAAGGAGGGTTTGTAGCATGAGATGATGCCACTCGAAGTAAAATGCAAGGCATGAATCCCAAAATTCGGCTGCTCATTAGTACCACATAGGATTGCTTAAAATAAGCACATTAGTGAAAATGTACAAACTAATTTTTTATTAGTGTGGAAAAATAAAATACAAGCCTGAACAGAAAATGAATTTAGTGGAGGGAGAGGTCAGAGGGACCAGAATTTTTATTTCTTTTCATTTTTAATTTGATGAGGCTCTTTCATTTTCTTTTGTATTATTTTAATGCCTTAGGTCTTCTGCCCATCACAAAGCTGAAGTACTAAACAAGCTAGCCAACATGGCATCCAGGTTGCCCAAACTGGGAAATAGCTAAATGCTGACAAAACTTGATTATTGCAGTTTATTTTCCATAGCAAGAAACTTAGGTCAACTCAAGGAAATTTCACAAACATGTACTAGAATTTTAGAGGAAGTAGATGCCCTAGTGAACTGCCAAATCTCAAGGGTTTGTTTTAACCTCAGAAGTAATTCTATCTTTACAGTTAATCAGAGACATGGTTAAGAAGTCAAGAGAAAATAGCCTATTTTGCCAGGAGTGCCTGTAGATGTCTAAATTCAAATAAACAAGAAAAGCAAATGACCCGAGGACAGTCGTCTTTAAGAGTTTCTCTGGAATTCATAAAAGTCTTCCCTTTAAAGAGTGCTGTCTTTGGACTAGCTGTTTCACGTTGGCATTTTAATTACTGAGCAAGTAGTTGTTCTGAGTGTTCCCCTGGTTTAGCTAATGAGTCCTTTGGAGTTTATAAACTGGTGGAAAATAGTTTGAGGTGATACTGGGCCTAAGCTCTTCTCTATTTTCCGATTGATGTGACTAAAAAAGTTTGCAGGGAAAGTAATCGTGGATAGAAACAGTCTAATTTCAAGTCAGACATTCCTATCTACTCACTTCATAACCTTTGAAGACTTTTTTATTTTTAGGAAGTACCAGGGATTAAACCCAGAACCTTGTACATAGGAAGCAGGTGCTCGAACCACTGAGCTACAGCCACTCCCCAGCCTTTAAAGCCTTCTAACTTCTCTGAATGCATCTACAAAAAGTGGCCTATAACACCGCCCCTCTTTACTTCACGTGTTTGTCATGAGACCTTGATGAAATAACAGAAGTGAAACTGCTTTGTATAAAGTAAATCATTATACAAAGAAAATATGTTTTATTTTCTTTTCATAACATTAAAGTGAACTAAATTAAACCATCCTAGCTATCCAAACTGGTTCTACATGTTCCCTCAGTGATATCTGGTCATTTTCACACTTGCAGTAAAAAGCTCATTGTTAGTATATCAGTATCGTGGCTGACTCGATGGCTTTGAGGTCTTAGAAGAAAATTACAGACCAGAGATTGGCGTGTCCCCGGGATTTGAATAATGCTCTCTACGGAATTAATAATTATTTAAGAAATAGTTGTCAAATGAAGTAAAGGATGAACAAGTCTTGTCCACAGAAATAAATCCAACCCATAAATGACAGATTTGCAAGGAAAGGTACTCATGAAAGGTCATTGCCTGTTTATATAAAATACCGTTTAGAAGAGCCTGAATTGCCATCATAAGAGAACTTTACGTAAGTTAAGGCATTATTATCTCCTTATGATCCTATGAAAATAGGCATTTGAGATAATATATTTAGTTTATTTCTGATGCATGCTTATTGTTTTTAATGTTCCAAATGGGAAAAATTAGATGAAGGATCACTAGGGATCAATCATTCTGATGCCTGGATTTTGGTAATGTAGACAGATTGTATGTGCAAGTAGATTTTTGAATACCATACAGGAAGAAATACATGGGACACTCTTTTTCTTAAAACAAGCTTTTTTTCCCCACAGAAAATGAGTAGCTGTAAATGCTTATTCATATACCAGTTAAGACTTGTGTGCAAAGCACTCAAAATGAATGTAATTATGCTCTGATCTTATCACTCTTACTAATGGAATACTAAGGAAATCTGTTAAGTACGAAGGTTTATAGAAGATTTCACAGTATAATAGTTACAGTAAAGTTGACTTTTTAAATTTGAAGAAACGATTCCAATAGATTACTAAAAATAAGCAGAAAAGTCTTAGTACACGCTATTCGGCCAGCTCTGCAAAATAGCACACTATTCTGACTTGGAGCCTAAAGAAACTGGGTCCTTCTTAAAGAACACAAACTTGGAGAAAGTATACATTTAGTAAAAGTTTAGTTCAAAATACTTAACTACATATTATCTGTCTCTCTCTCCTTCTCTAGCCTCAAAGCTTGGTCCTAAGACATATTGTCAATGTTACAGTAATCTGTTTGGAAAAATTTGAGAACATGTTTACTGATGACTTACTTTTATCCAAGTATATCCCCAAATTTGATTATGTCTCAAACTTGGCTAAGTTCAGAATACCAGGCAATAGAAATAAATTATTTAATGCCCTTTCATCAGCAATATTTTTGGCAGCCTTAGTATCTGAGCTCCTGAGAGGCAGCACCCCATTGATACACCCTGTGAACAAGAACTCTTGGCTGGAAACATCCTACCTCTTTGTGATTCAGATTTTCACCTTGCCCCTGTTCTATGGGCTTACTCTTTACCAGTCTCTCTTTGGAAATATCTCTACCCCCATGGATGACCTCTACTGATAGGTTTGTCTGTCTTGCCATCATGAGTGAGAATTGAACAAACCCTTTTCAGCTTGGTTGAAATTATTGAGAAGATCTTTACAAGAAAATGAAGGAAAATATGACACTTCTTCAGGTCTTAGCCATTGTATTTGTCTGCCCAGCATGTGCTCCTTCTTTGTCTGTCAACAAGTCTTGCCCCTGGTTTCCAAGGTGGGCATGTCACCCAGAGTAGAAAAACCATCTCTATGGCCTCAGTGATTGGTTCAAGAAGAGACACATAACCCAAGCTAGATAACACAAATGTTTCCTAGGATTTTATACCTAAAGCTTTGTGATAAAAAACCCCTTTCATTTCTGAGGATGGAAATTTGAGGTAATTCCAATACTGCCATATGACCATGTTCCCATCAAGTGGGTAAATAAAGGAAGAAAGTCCATCTGTAGAAAGAGTATGAGGCCAAGTAGAAAATGCAGAAAGTGAGAAGGAATACTGATTTTGCTTGAGGCCCAAGGTCTGTTCTTCCACTACCTTTTGTGAGCTATTAAAGTACTCACTTTGACTTGTTTTTTGCAATGATTTCTGTCACTTATGACAGAGTATTGACCAAGGACCACACATTTCCCAAAGTAAAACATTAAAAAGGGAGAGACTATAGAGCATAGTTTCTTTATGTGAGAATAGCAAAAGTATGCCTACATTTTAACTTGAAAATTACGTTTACTAGGCTCACAGGCATTTAAAAATCTCTCTAACTCACTCTACTTCGATATAAACCAGAACACTCGTATTTAGTCCAAGGTTGATTTAGTCCCCACTTTTAGTAAGTGTATGGAGAAATTCTCAATACTTTGCAGTTTTTCATTCATGCATTTCTTCCATTTATTCAATAAACATTGACAGTTCTACGGTGCCATGACCAATGGTCTAGCCATTATAGTTTCAAATATGAACCGAAAGAACAATTCACTCTAGGAGTTCATAGTATATTAAGGGAATAACACCTGAGGAGAGATATGGGAAGTCTAAGGAGAATGCAGCTAGTACACTGGAAGGGTGGGGAGATTAAGAAAGGCTTTAGATAGGAAGGAACGTTTGAGCTGTGTTTTAAGAATGAGTGAAAATTTTCCAGCAGTGCCTTTCTCCAGTTGGCACTATCTCACCTTTCTTGTATCTGCATTTGAAAATGAAGACATTTGGAACATAAAAAGATGGTCTCAGTGCCAATTACTGGAGTTAAGGGAATTTAGGCTAAAAGCATACTAGAACAGGTAAGAAAGACTGTAATGCTCAAAAACAGATTTTGTGCTACAAAAATTGGAATCAGATGAAACAATATGGAAAGCAAGCTGAATAGGAGAAACGTCTGTTTTGTATTTCTGGGTAGTATTTGAATTTCTTTATTCTGGGACCACTTTTTAAACATGACTAATAATTCTGAAGGCATTGCATAGGTCCAGGAACGTCGCCAACATTTCAGGGCATGAAAACTATGACTCTCTTCACCATGGTTTTTTAATCATTTTAGTTCTGAAATTAACTTTCCAAAGACTTCTCATATTTGTGACTAGTAATTCATATTAGTTGATAAAGTAAAGGCAGGTTCTTATGATGGAATTGTTTTCAAGTACTAGCTTTACCCAAGGAAGTAATCATTAAAACACTGCCAAAACTAAACTAATAATCAAAATAATTTGGGGGAGTTTCAGAACTTGTATTTTTATTGTTTCTTTTAAGCTCAGAAATAAATATATACTTTTAAAGTGAATACTCTCACCTTCAATTTCTTTTACGTGATTCTGTTTCATCAAGGACTCAATTTAAATAATTTTGTTTCAGTACATGTCATATTTCTTAGGCCTGCATATTTATAAAACCAAGTCTAGTTTTAAAGTGGCTTGGGTGTCTGCTAATTAAGAATGTTCATATTTTGATGATTTTCTTCTCTTTGTTCTCAAATATAGGAAGATAATTACTGTGGCTTGTTACATGAGTTCCAGCAGAAACTCTTTCTGTACAAATTATTCTTATGACATAGTTTGGAGTAAGAATGGGAAGGAAGTAGTTAGAATGGAACTGGATACTCTTCAGACACACCAAAGAGGTGGAAGGAACTTTGCAGAAGCCCGCTGAAAAGAATTAACATTAAACGAATCATAGAAAAATAGGAACAATCGTATTTATATACAAAAGCACAGGGAAAACCTCAATCCTAGGAGCCAGTATGTTTTTAGGGAGAGAAGTTTAGTAATTATGGTCAGCTACTTCTAAAATAGAAAGGCTCATTTTTTTCCAATACCACCACCTTATTTTGTGACGCAAACCTTTATTTTACTAAAGCATCCTGGGGTAGTATTGATTTTGTCTGAATTCATTGAGGTCATGTTCTCATAAACTGTAAATCACACAGCTATACAAAAAGAACTTGCAATAATGGAGTAGATTCTTTTCATAACCATTTGCCACTCCATGGTGTATTATCTCTCTTCTCCACTCTAACTACTTATTTTCTGGAACACCCTGCTCATTGTTAAATGTTGCATAAGGTTAACAGCTCTGCCAGTAAGTAATAAAGGCCAAATGACCTTGCCTTGTCTTCTTCTATCATAGTGTTATAAAACATGTTTGGCAGATTGCTAAACTAAATTCGTGGCATTTATATATTTTTCTAATCATCTACTGTCTATGGACAAATTCCTGAAAATTTTATTTATTAAATAATCTTCCATCAAGATGGAAATAAAACACTCTTAAATAAGTGTTATAGACAACTGTGGTTTCTGGAAAATCAACCTATATATTTCTTTCTGCTTGACAATTAATAAGACCATGATTTTTTAAAAGGTTACTATGAGATTTTGAAAAGCCTGATTGTCTTAGAGCTCTTAATATTTTTCATGTTAAAAACAGCTCCAATTAAACTTTAACATTGGCAATATCTAGTTGTAATTTCTAGTATGAATGAGAGTAATGATTTGGCAGATATTTGAGCCTCCACTTTCAACTTTTGTTTATAGTAAAGGTTTGAGGACTTATAGGTAGCCACGTAAAATTCAGTCTTAATTTAAATATTTTTTGTAGTGTTAATAAATGAATGTTTGGTAGCTTACTGGTGATTAACTTTCCATATATTCTTGTGTGGATAAAAAAAATCACTATCCCTCAAGAATATTCACTCTTCCAAAGAACATGAAAATATAATTATGAAAAAAAATGATTTAGTCAGGAAGAAAAAGGACAAGAGCAAACAAATTTTTGAAGGTTCTGTCTGCCTTGGAGATTCTGAAGATATCTGAGAATATTTAACTTGGGAATTCTTTAGTTTTCACAAGGATATCTTAAATTATCACAGGATTATCACTTCCACATGTATGGCTAGTATTTCTGAAATAATATTTTGAGGTACTTTAAAGAAAGCTTCTTTCAGAAAACTATACTGATTCTGGGTTAACGAAAGGCTTCAAGGGTCAAAGTTAGGGAATTATTACTCTTCCCTCAAGTTCTGTTATTGACTTCATATGCAACCTTCAGGGACTTATGTTGTCCTTTCCTCTCTTTATCGGTACGAATGACTGTTTTAAAGGTGTTATAAAACCAAATATTGATCTGACGGTGCTAAATAAAAGTGAAATAATGTTGGCAGTTCAAAACATCGCGTTCTTAAAAGCAGTTCTTTGTAATCACTTGCTGGTCAAATGAGAATAGTTCACATATTGTTTCTGGCAATACTCACTGGTAAAATCATCCTTTTCCATTCCTCCAAAGCCTTATCTAGAAATGTTGGAAGATCAGTTCTTCAGAAAGTAGACAAATCTTGTGATCATGCCAATCCATCTGAGCTAAGCCCGGCCACTTCCCAGCTTCATTCTCTAAAGGTCACGTTAGCCGATTTTGGTATCTGATATGTCATGAATGTTAAAATGAATATCCCATCACTGGACTCACACCTCTTCTCTCTCAAGAGCAGTAATGTCGTTGCTCTTGGCTGCCACAAAGTGGCAGTGTGCCCACTAACTTCTCCATTAGTAAACCCAACGTTGGCCTTCAGAAGGAACCATTGCAGGAAAGCTACACCTCAAGTTTAGGGTTGCCAGATAAAATACAGGATTCCCAGTGAAGTTTGAATTTCAGATAAACAACAACATACTTATGCTAAAAATGTGTTCATTGTTTATCTGAAATTTGAATGTAACTGAGCACCCTATATTTTCATTGCTAAATCTAACAACTCTACCCAAGATAAACTTGACTCTAGCAATCATGTAACTTTTTACAGTTGAAATATATCTATTTTTATTGTTTGGTTTTAAAATTCTGTATTTATTAAATTATAGAAACTCTTTAGTTAGGGAATCTATATTTTTCCACTCTACCTGACTTCCATTCAGCACATGGTATCAGTCTTTCATGAAGATGAATGCGTTTGAAGGTATATTTCTACTACTTTTTTTTAAAAGGAGGTACCAGCACCAGGGATTGAACCTGTGACCTCATATGTGTGAAACAGGCACTCAACCACTGAGCTACACCCACTCTGCGCTAATACATTTTAAAATGCTGTTTCCATCATTAATATTAAACTAACAGGTGTTTATTGGCCACCTACTATGTGCAAGGCCTTGTGTCAAAGGAGTTAGAAAAGGCTTTGCAGAAGGTGCAGGAGTTGATCTAGATCTTGGGAAAAAGGAAAGAATTGGATGGGCAGAAAGGAGATACAAGAGCATTCTAGGTGGGTGGATGGGCATCTTATATAGCAAAACAAATGTTTTATGAAAACTTAAAGGTTTAGTCCAAAGAATTAGTTAGAATATTGAAAAATTAATATGATTCATCCATTCATTCTAGTGCCCAGGACAATCCTGGCATATATCATATGTACGCAATAGTGAATGAATTGAATTATTTCAAAAAGTAAGAATAAGCACTGGGCTAGATTGAGCCATTTTTTCCTAATTTAATCCACCTGAGATTTCTCCTCTACTTTTAATGAAATTACTGCAAGCTTAACCAAAAATGATCTAACTTTTATTACATCCGTCCTGTGTGATTTTTTCTTTATGAAATGCTGTATATTAGGTGTTTGTTCCAACAATATAGTCAATGTATTCAAATGTCAGTTGAAGTTTTAAATTTTTAAATTTTGTGCAAAGTGTTCCATAAAACTTTGCCCTCAAAATGTCTTATTCTATCAGAACTGTTGCATGAAAACTATGGTTTGTGCAAGCTTTCTCTTCCATCTTCAGAGAACTGAAATTTGCACCCTCCATGTGAACTCCGCAAAGAATATACTCATCTATGCTTCTAATTGTCATGAAGTATTTTCTGTGTAGAAAGGCTCCATGTGTCTTATAATTCTGCAGGGAAAATAAATCATCTGTTTTTTATTGTAAGGGGAAGATAGTGAAAGAAAATCTGCAATTGCTATATTTTGAATAGTAAATCAGGTATGAAATCCACACTGAGCTGCAGATATTGCCTAACACAACTTAACTATAAGTAAACATGTTCTATGTTATCCATTTGTGTCATAGCTGGGAAGTATGTACTTTAGCTATTTAATGACTTTATTATTTTTTGGAAAATTACATTATATTTGACCATTTTAACAATCTTCTATTTTTAGGTAAGATAATTTGTAGGGAGTTTATTCTTTTATCATCAAAATCTTGTTCTTTGAATATTATGTAACAGATAGCACTTCAGGGTGCTATATAAACAAATCTTCTTTAAATGCTACTTCTTTCTTAAAGATTTTGAAGTAGTTTACAAATATAAATTTAAAATAGGCTATGGTTGTTAAAATAGTTATATTATTATTAGCTGAAGGTCTTATACATTTGCTAAAGGGGATTAACTAATTTGGTTTAAAGCTTTCCAGTTAAAGAAGCAAAACAGGAAACATGAGTGGTTACAGGAATGGCAAGGAAGTGGAGTTATATTCTCTGGTAAGGAAATTGATTTATAAATATCCAAGTTACTGACTTATGGCAAATTTATATGTTTTGATGGCATATAGAATCGAAGAAAGGATTCACATTTTCTTATGAAAATCAAATATCTTTACTAGAAACTGAGTAAATGGCAACACCATCTTGGCAAAAAGATGGGCAAGGTAAGAACACATGGGAACAATGATGCCTGTACCTAACTCATGACCACAGGAATGGAAGTACAGGGTGTTCCAAAAGTACAGAAAATGGAGATAGCTTGATAAGAGGCAAAGAATATTTAAACCCAAGTGAGGCTGGCTGGGGAATGATAGAAGGGAGTATTGTGTAGTGGTTTAAAAAGCGTATCACAGCGAGTGGTATCATCAACTTGGTGATGTAAGGCATCCCCTGGAAAAGTGTCCCTTCCAAAACAACTAATAAAAGGACAAATCCCACTTGCTTAAGGTGGAATGAACATCATCAACCCAGAATCCTCAGGATTGGGGAATAAAATATGGACTAGAGTGGACTTACTGGTATTCTACTATAGACTTATTGGGATTCTAGCAATGGAAGAAATTATATCATGGATATGGAGACAGAGGCCATTGGAGGTGCTGAAGTCAGGGAGAGGGAAAAAGAGGTGTAATATGGGGCCATTTTCAGGACTTGGAATTGTCCTGAATGACATTGCAATGACAGATGCAGGCCATTATATATCCTGCCATAACCTACAGAATTGAGTGGGAGAGAGTGTAAACTACAATGTTTACATCCATGCTTAGTGGCAATGCACCAAAATGTGTTAATCAATTGCAATGAATGTACTACACTAATGAAAGAGGTTGTTAATGTGAGGGAAACTGGGAGGTGTGGGGAGTAGGGCATATGGGAATCCCTTATATTTTTTTCTGTAGCATTTTATTTAATCTAAGTATCTTTTAAAAATAAATAAAAAATATATTTTTTAAAAATCCCACTTGCTTGGAACTCTGGAGGACAATAGAGACTGGAGAAGGACTCCACAAACACTGAATTGATGAAAAAGGAAAAAAAACTATCATAAAAAAAGGAGATCTATGACTCGGACTTGCAAGTCTAGAGCCCTCCCCCTCTGTCAGTCTCACACAGCTTAAGTGACACAGAGATAGCATGGCCCAGGTACATCCTGCCATGGACACAGACCATAAAATCACTTGCAGGAGCAAATTAGAACCCCATACATGTCCAGGCACAGGATCCCAAGTCCCCAAAGACCCAGGGCTGAATACAAGCAGTTGACTAGTGTGTATGTGTGTGTGTGTGTGTGTGTGGTAACACACACACACAAAGGTCCTCAGAGAATAAAAGAGACTGCAGCAGAACTGTTGGCAAGAGGTGCATACACTTAGCCCAGTCTCTGATTCCTGGATTATATACATGAAAAAACAGACCTTTTTAGATTGACCCAATCTGGCTCCCTGGGGCATGATATCAGAGACAGAAGAGCCTGATGGAAGGAAAAAAAGGGTGAAGGGAATGTAAGGTAGGATGGGCCCCAAAATTGGAGAGAAGAGTAGGCACAAAAATAAACAGAACAGATCAGGATTTCTGGGAAAGGAACAAAGGAAAGGAAGCTTTTTCCTGGAGGTGAAACAACTGCACATGAAAGGGCAATCTTAAAAGTTGTACTGCATATCCAGGGCAAAAATTAACTGCAGAAGACTTGAGAAAATCTTAACAGTTAAACACAGGTTACTCTAAAGGTCCATTATAAGTTGGACCAAGTATCAAAGAAAGGTCTTAAAGACATAACCAATCTACAATAAAACCTTAGGTAAGATGGAGAAACTGACCTTCAGAGTTAGCACAACAAAATAATCAGATGCCATGACATCAGCAAAAAATTCCAAGCCATATTAAGAAACACGAAGATATGACTCAATAAAGAAAATAAAATCATAAGAGGAGACACAGAGTTTGGAATAACTAATCAAAAAAGTTCAAACAAATCTCCTAAATTAATTCAAGGAGATGAAGGAAAATATGCATAGAAATAAACTAATGGTGGATATAAAGCTAAAGGATATTAAAAAGACAAACTGTGAGCATAAAGAAGAATTAGAAAGCTTAAAAAGGAACATAGCAGAAATTATGAGGATGAAAGGAACAAGAATGGAGATTAAAAATACCCTAGAAGCATACAATTGGAGATTTGAGCTGGCAGAAGAAAGAATTAGTGGACTAGAAGACAGGACAATCAAAATACAGTCAGAAGAACAGATAGAGAAAAGAATAGAAAAAAAAATTGAGTAGTGTCTAAAGGAATTGAGTGACAGCATGAAGCATACCCACATATACATCATGGGATTCCCAGAAGGAAAAGAGAAGGAAAAGGGGGCAGAAAGAATCTTTGAGGGAAAAAATGGCCGAAAATTTCCCAACTCCTAGGAAAGGCATAGATATACATATCCAAAAAGCATAATGTACTCCAAACAGGATAAATCCTAATAGACCTACTTCAAAACACATACTAATCAGAATGTCAAATGCCAAAGATAGAGAGAATTCTGAAAGCAGTGAGAGAAAAGTGGTTTGTCACATACAAGGGACCCTCAATAAGAATAAGTGCCAATTTCTCATTAGAAACTATGGAGGCAAGAAGGTATTGGTATGATATATTTAACATACTGAAAGATAAATCTACCAGCCAAAAATTGTTTATTTGGCAAAATTGTCCCTCAAAAATGAGGGAGAGTTTATAACATTGACATAAACAGAAACTGAGAGAATTCATCACCAAACAACCTGAACTACAAGAATTACTAAAGGGAGTCCTTCAGATAGAAAGGAAAAGTCAGGAGAGAGTGGCTTGGAGCAGTGTGAAGAAGTGAAGATCTTAAGTAAGGTAACAAAGGGGGTAAATACAAGACCCAGTAGTACTGTATCTTCAACATAAAACACTAATCTTTAATTCCTACAAGAGTTAGAATACAATTAAATAAGAAATAGAAATATTTCCTGATAATGGACAGACAAAAATATAAAGAGGCAATGTGGGACGAAACTAACATAAGGAGGGGAAACAGAGAGACATGAGAACAGAGAACATGTATGCTATTGAAGTTAAGTTGGTGTCTTTTCAAATGAGTAGGTTACAGAGGTAGGTGGTTGCTATAGTTTGAAGCTGTATGTATCCAAGAAAGACATGTTCTTAAATTTAATCCATTCCTGTGGTTGTGGACCCATTGTAAGTAGACCCTTTTGATGAGACTACTTTAGTTAATGTGTGACCCACCGCAATCAGGATGGGTCTTAATCCTTTTACTGGAGTCTTTTGTAAATGGAATGAATACAGAGAAAGAGGTAGAAAGCCACAGAAGCAAAAAGCTGAAAGCAACAAAATCTGGAAGAGATGGGAGAGAACAGCAGATGCCACCATGTGCCTTGCCATGTGGCAGAAGAGCCAAGGATCACCAGCAGGCAGTCTTTGGGAAGAAAGCATAACCTTGACGTTGCCTTGATTTGGACATTTTCTCTACCTCAAACTGTAAGCTAATAAATTCCCATTGTTTAAGCCAACACATTTCATGCTTTAAGGCAGCCTAGGAAACTAAAACAGTTGTGTAATACAAACCCCAGTTTAACCACAAAGAAAATATTTTAAAAATATACAGAAATGAAAATGAGAATGTATCAGTCAATTATATCACAAAAAGATCAACTATAAAGAAAAGAAGCCTGCCATAAAGGAAAAGAGAGACAAAAAAGATGACATATAAAAACCAATTGACAGGAGAGAGGGTGTAGCTCAGTGGTTGAGCACCTACTTCACATGTATGAGGGTCCTGGGTTCAATCCCCAGTACCTCCTAAACAAAACATAACAACAACAACAAAAAATGGATAAAATGGATGAAGTAACCACTACCCCTTACTTTAATAACACTGAATGTTAATGGATCAAAATCCCAAATCAAAAGATACAGATTGGCAGAATGGATAAAAAAAAAAACACAACCCAACTATACTTTGTTTACAAGAGACTCACTTTAGTCCCAAATACATGAATAGATTGAAAGTAAAAGGATGGAAAAAGACAATCCATGAAAACAGTAACCAAAAGAGAGTTGGGGTAACAATACTAATATCAGACAAAATAGACTTTCAGTGAAATGCTGTTACAATAGTCAAAGAAGGACACTATATATTAATAAAAGGGTCACTCTACCAAGAAGAAATAGCAATCATAAATATGTATGAACCTAACCATGGTACTCCAAAATATATGAATCAAACACTGGCAAAACTAATGGAGAAATAGACACCTCTACAATAATAGTTGGAGACTTCAATGCACCATTTTCACCAATAGATAGAACATCTAGACAGACGATCAATAAGGAAACAGAAAATTTGAATTCCATGATAAATGAGCTAGACAATAGACATATACAGAATGTTGTACTTCAAAACAGTAGGATACACATTCTTCTTGAGTGCACTGGGTATTCATATGCAAAAGAATGAAGGAGGTATCTCACACCTTATACAAAAATTATCTCAAAATGGATCAAAGATCCAAATATAAGAAGCAGGACTTTAAAACTCCTAGAAAAAATATAGGGAAGAATCTTCAGGATCTTGTTCTAGGCAATGTTTTCTTAGACTTTACACCTAAATCATAAGCATCAAAAGAAAAAATAGATAAATTTGACTTCATCAAAATAAAAAACTTAATTCATCAAAGGATTTTATCATGAAAGTGTGAAGACAACCTACTTAATGGGAAAAAAAATTGGAGAACAAATATCCGATAAGGATTTAATATCCAAAATGTAAAATGTTATCCTACAACTCAACACTAAAAAAAAAAAGAGCCCATTTTACAAATGGGCAAAGACTTGAATAGACAGTTCTCCAAAGACAATATACAAATGGCCCCAAAGCACAAGAAAAAATGTGTGACATCATTAGCTATAGAGAAATGCAAATCAAAACCGCAATGAGATACCACTTTACTCCCACTAAAAGGGCAACTATTGGGGGGGGGGGAGAAAAAACAGAAAATTACAAGTCTTGGAGAGGATGTGGAGAAACAGGAACCCTCATTCATCCCAGGTAGGAATGTGAAATGGTGCCACCACTGTGAAAGATAGTTCAGTGGTTCCTCAGAAGTTAAGTATAGAATTACTTATGGCCCAGCAATCCAACTTCTAGATATATTCCCCAAAGGATTGAGTTCAGGGACTTGAAAGGTATTTTCACACCAATATTCATAGCATGATTATTCACAATTGCCAAATGATGGAAGCAACCCAAGTGTCCACCAACCACTGAATGAATAAATAAAATATGGTATATACATACAATGGAATATTATTCAGCCTTAAAAAAGAATGAAGTTCTGACACATGTGACGTCATGGAGAATCTTGAAGACATTATACTGAGTGAAATAAGTTAGACACAAAAGGACAAATATATAATCTCACTGATCTGAAATAATTAGAATAAGCAAACTTATAGAGTTCAGAATCTGGAATACAGGTTACCAGGGGCCAGGTTTGGGGTAGGAAATGAGGAGTTAATGTTTAAATTGTACCGTTTCTATTTGAGTTGATTGTAAAGTTTTCATAATGGATGGTGGTGATGGTAATACAACATTGTACAATATAATAGCACTGAATTATGTGTATGAATGTGATTAAAGGGAGAAATTTTAGATTGTGATGTTACTGGAATAAAATTTTTAAAAATTTTATTTTATTGCTATTTTATTATTTTATTACTATGTACACTGTGTTGTACATTACTATGTACAACACAGTGAACCCTATTGTAAACAATGAACTATAGCTAATAGAACAATTATAGTTAATAGAATAATTATTAAAATGTTCTTTCATGAATTGTAGCAAATACAACAAATAATGCAAGTTGTTAATATTACGGCAGTATATAGGAACTCTGTATTTTATGCATGACTTTTCTGTAAACCTACCACTTCTCTAATTGAAAAAAAAAAGCAAAAAAAGAAATTCTAATGGCCATCTCTCTCTCTCTCTCTCTCCCCCCCCCCACCTCTCTCTCTCTCTCACACACACACAATAAGTCACAGAAAAAGGCCTAATTTTCTTAATATATAAAAATTCTTATAAATCAATGAGAATGAAACTAAAATCTTATTGAAAAAGAGGCAAAAGGTATGGACAGATAGTGTCTTAAAACATAAATACAATAACTTAAATATCTGAAAAGATTGTCAACCTCACCCATATTAAGAGAAGTGCAAATTAAAACTACAATGAATATCATATTTCACCATCTAATTGCTAGCAGCTACTAAGACAAAATCCCTGAACTTGTGGAACTTGCATTATAGTTGAAAAACAAGAAACAAACAAATGAGTGTAAATTATCCTTTAAGTCATGATAGATAATATGAAAGAAGGTAGGATAATGTGATAAGGACAGTGGACCAGGGGATAGCTATTCTAGATGGTGCATATCATTCCAGTGGAGTAGTGGAGGGAGGACAAGGAGGAGAAGAAAGTGAGGCAAAGGAAATGAGGATAGATGCCTTGTTTGATGTGTTTTGCTCTAAAGGAGAGTAAAGAAATAGGGCAGTACCTACAAGATAAAAAGAGAATTTTGTTTGTTTATTGTTTGTTTCTTTGTTTCACTTCATTATAGTATGGGAAGCATTAAAATATGATTGTATGATGAAGAGAAGTAAAATGGAAAAAAAAAATAATGCAAGGAAGAAAGGTAGAAAATTCTAGAAGAATGTTTTTGAGTAGGCAAGAAAGTATAAGTAAGTTCCTATGAACAAGTAAAGGAGTTGGGGCCACATAAAAGTAGTGAAGTTCATCCATTTTAACAAGGGGGAAGGCAAAGTGCAGGGAAGTTAGATTTCTGGTAGGAAGCCAAAGATTTATTTTCTGTTGGCCTCTTTTTTTTTTTTTTTTAAATAGTGAAATAAGATGCATGGTTATTGGGTGAGATTGATGAGGAAAGAGGACAGGAGAAGTATGAGAAATCAAGGAAAGAGGTGAAGATATTGAAGAATCCTCCAACAGAAAGAAAGATAATTTAATTTACTCTGGAAACCTAGTAGTGTTGCAGGCAATGCTGAAAACTCATTTAATAAGTCTGGTCATAAACTGATAGCGAGATCCATCACCATGACTATGTCATTTTCTTCACCACTACTTAGGTCTTTGGATGCAGGTACTAGGACTGTGGAAAGTTGAAGTTAACTAGGATTCTTGTTTTACTGAGTTAGTGCGGCAGAAAATAAGAGAGAGACAAGGGAGCTGAGGCTGTATAAAAGAAAGTCATTCCAATGATGGAATCTGGGTCAAGTAAGGAAGTGCGGAGGTTGAAGTTGGATTTTTGGAAGTGGTGCACTTTCCTATTTTTTGTAAAATATAGCTTTTTTCATTGGAGAGCTTGCAGGTTTACAGAAAAGTCATGCAGAAAATACAGTTACCATAAACTCCCTCCATCATTGACACTCTTCATTAGTGTGGTACCTTTGCTATAACTGATGAAAGAATATTATTGTAATTGTACTATTAGCTATAGTTCATAGTTTACATTAGGACTCACTGTTGGTATTGTATATTCCTATGGTTTTTAAAAATTATTTATTCTAGTAATATATATACAATCTAAAATTTCCCCCTTTTAGCCACATTCAAATATATAATTCAGAGGGGTGGAAGGTAATTTCCTTTTCAGTTTGTGCTTTTCATGTACCAATTACAAGAATCACCCACACATAAATATACAGATAATTCACTATTAAAAATACTATTTAAATTTTACCCAGCTCTACTCTGAACTTGATATAATTGTTCTCCACACAAGTTGCCATATCCTTATAACTTAAGTTAGAAAGGTTGAAAATTATCTGTATATTTTCTTAGTTAATTTAATAAGTTGGAAAACTATAATAAGAAAAATATTGCATTTTGTGTGAGATTTTTAGCTGATGAATTTTTCATTATCATAATCTACCAGCATGAATCATAATATGTTTTCATGATAAACTATTTCATGAATAAGATAGGAAAATGATTCCTCAAAAAGTAGTTGAGATTTCAGAAATAGGGATCTTATCCCTTTACAGAAATTAGAGCAGTAGAGAATATTTTTAAAAGGAATGAGATAAATTATGCTTAATCAAACCAAACTGTTTAAATAGGAAAGAAAAACAAAGAGATAATTGATAGAGGGTAAGTCTTTACATAAAAGTATAAATGAATGTAAATGTGAATAATTCATTCCTCACATAACAAAGGTGATGAAAGAAGACCTAGTCAGAAACCTATGACTCTGTTATTAAGACTTACTATTCTCTCAAGTAAGTTACTATTCTATCAAGCAATCCGACTTAAAGAAAGCTCAAATAACTAATAATACAGAAGGGGAATTTCATATTGGGAAAAATGCTGCAAACAAAATACTGAATACTTCAGAATTTTAGAAAAACTATGCAACTGTAATTGCTCAGTTTCTTACATAGGACAATGAATAACTAACTGCTGCTTTTTTGTTTATTTTTAGATAAAAGATTTGCCGCTACAGAACTCTTCTCCATGACATTTTCACAGAACACCCTATTTGAAATTTATGTCATTTCATCACTCAAGGTAATTTATTTCTTAAGAATACCATCAAGTCTATTTAAGTCATTTCCTGATACCCAAAGAAATGAAAGGCATGTCCGATGGGATTCAATGTATCCTTTTCAGTGTGTGTGTTTTATATTTTTACATTTTCCCAGGAAGAAATGGAGACAGTGACTCAATTAATACATTATGTGTGTACCCTCATTATTCCATTCTTGTTTTAATGATCATTTGAAATAAATGAAGGTTGTTTGCTCAACTATTTAAGACTGGTACTTATTAAATAACAGCCCTTGTCTGCTCTATGTTATTTATGGAGTCCACTCATGAATAAATAGAACTCCCTTTCCCACCAGTTAAAGTAACCTTTGGAAACCTTTTCTCTCTTTCCTATTTATTTTTGCCATCATTTAAAAAAGAGTGAAAAATTTTGGCACCTATTATAAAAAGTTAATAGAGACTTAATATGCTGATGAAGATCCTCAAATATTTATGTAAAGATAAAGAACTGTCAGCTCATCAGACACTCTAGAGTGGAACTGATGAGTTATATAACTCCATGACTAAATTGGTACACGCTTTTGACTAAGATACTCAAAAGAATCTGTTTTAACACTTTTACTTTCTTTTTTTCTTTTTTAAGGCAATTGAAGAGTCACGTTGTAAGAAATAACACAGAAAGATGCTGTGTACTTTTACTCAGTTCCCCCCAACGGTAACATTGTACAAAGCTATAGTATAATATCACAACCAGTATGTTAACATCGATACAATCCACTCATCTCATTCAGATTGCTACAGTTTTATTTGTACTTCTGTGTTTGTGTGTGTGCAAGTAGTTACATACAATTTTATCACACTGTGTAGGTTCGTATAACTACCATGGTAGTCAAGATGTTGAACACTACTATCACTAAAGGATTCATTCATGTTGTCATTTTATGACCAAACCCACCTCCCTGCTTCCCCCCGCAGCCTCCTACTACACCTATCCTTTGGCAACCACAAATCTGATTTCCATTTCAATAATTTCGTCATTTCAAAAATGTTATATAGAAAGATTTTCTGGGAAGATGGTGGAGTAGGGGACTCCAGGATTCAATCCTTCCATCAGAACAACTATTAAACAGGCAGGAACTGTTGAAAACAACTATATTGAAACTCCAGAGGCCAGTGGAAAACGGTACAGCATCCAGGGAAGACTGGGAGGAAGAGGCTGGTAAATTATGATAAAGAACAGTACATTGCTCTCCCCATGCTAAGGCTACTGGCACCCATCCCTTAACTCTTGCAGCAGGCTGCTGTGGGGGTCCAGCCCCTGGCTAGCTCGTTACTGATAAAAAGAGACATAAAAATCCTCTTACCCAACACCAGGGGTGGGCATAGTTGATCGCTGACCACAGCCTTTGATTAGCGACTTCGGATTGCTGGGGACTCAGAAATGAAGGCAGTTATTCTGCCAACCTGCCCCAGAAAAAGGCAGTGGCCGAGGAAACTTCAGGACACTACGCTTCCACAGAGCTGCGGAGGACAGTTGGTTGAAGGGCTGCGTTTGCTGGGCAAGTCAAGAAAACTCAGCTTTGGGGAGCTGTGGAAGAAGTTCTTGGCACCCTTCCTGATTCTCTTCCCAGAGCACTTTATAGTTGATCTGAGCCTCCTTTGTGGGTCCCTGGCTGTTTTGGCTGTTTTCCAGAGTAGATATACCATTGTACATTCCCACCAGCAATATATGGGTGATCTGGTTTCTTTGTATCCTTGCCAGCATTTGTGTTGTCATTATTTTTTATTTTACCCATTCTGATAGTTTTGTAGTGATAGCTCATTGTGGTTTTAAATTGCATTTACCTGATGGCTGATGAGGTTGCACATGTTTTCATGTGCATATTTGTCATTTGTATACTCTCTTTGATAAAATGTTCAAGTCCTTTGGAAATTTCTAATTGAATTATTTGTTTGTTTACTGTTGAGTGTGAGAGATCTTTATATATTCTAGAGAGTTGTCCTTTGTTGGATATGTGGTTTGCAAATATTTTCTCCCAGTTTGTAGTGTAGTTTGCCTTTTCATCTGATTTATTAGGCTCATTTTTCCTTTTATGGATTTTTCCTTTTATGAATCAGGTGTAGGAATTCCATGCCTAGTCCTAGGTCCCCAATATTTTTCTTATGTTTTTTCATTCTCTAAAATTTCTTTATAGTTTTACATTTATATTTAAGTCCATTGTCCCTTGATGTTTACGTCAAGGTTCTTTTTTTTCCCCTTCCTGTGGATGTCTAACTGTGCCATCACCATTTGATGAAAAGGCTATCTGTTCTCTATTTAATTGCTTTTGCACCTTTATCAAAAATCAGTTGAGCATATCTGTGAAGGTTGATTGCTGGGTTCTCTATTTTGTTCTATTGACCTGTCTGTCTAACCCTCTGCCAATAGGACTGTCTTGATTACTGCAGGTAGATTGTAAACTTCAATATCAGGCAGAGTTATACCTCCCAATCTCTTCTTTTTCATCAAGAGTTCTTGAGCTATTCTAGTACTTGTGCCTTTTCATATAAATTTTAGAATAAGGTTGTCTACATCAATAAAAAAATAACCTGGGATTTTGATACAAAAAATTAAATCTATAGGTCAATTTGGACAAAATTGACATTGGCACTATGGAGCATCTTTCAATGTGCTTTTTTGTTTAATGTATATATATATATATATATATATATATATTTTTTAAAGAAGTTGTGAGATTATAAAACAATCATGCACAATGTGCAGAATTCCCATACATTCCCCCTCTCCAACACCTTACATTGTTTCGGAATATTTGTTACAGGTTATGAAAGAGCATCGTCAGATTATTACCACTAACTCTGGTCCATAGCTTACATTTGGTATATTTTTTCCATACACCCCCTATTATTAACAGCATGTATTGATATTATACATTTGTTACAGTTCATGAGAGAACACTCTCATATTTGTACTATTAACCACAGTCCATCTTCCACCACATGGTTCACTGTGTTATACAGCCCCATGCCTTGTATAATCTACCCAAAGTGAACACTCAGTGTCTCTCATTTTCATCAGAGTTGTGCAGTCATGGCCTCAGTACATTTTTGAGTGTTTTCCTTAGTCCAAAAGAAAAACTCACATACCCCTCTATTACTGCCTCTTATTGTTGTTATAGTACCTTCGCTGACACTGATGCAAGAATATTACAATATTGCTAACTACAGTCCATATGTTAACATTAATTGTATTTACCACGCATCACCATATTCTTACCACCTTGTAATATTTGTCCTAGTTCATAGAAGAACATTCATGTATTTGTACTATTAACCACAGTCATCATCCACATCCAGGTTCATTATGTTATTCAGTCCCTAGAGTATTCTTTAGCTTTCTTTCAATTGACATTTACATCCCTAAACTTCCCCTTTCAGACACAATCCTATTTATAAACCAGCTGTGTTTGTTATACTCACTATAATGTGTTACCATCAACTCTATCCAGTTCTACAGTTTTACAATCAAGCTAATTAAAAATTCTACAGACATTAAGCATCAGAACCCCTTCTCAGCACTCATCCTATCTCCTAATAACTTATACTCTAAGTTTTAACTCTATGCATTTGTTCCTCATATTTAGATCATATTAGTGAGACCATACAATATTTGTCTTTTTGTGGATGGCTTATTTCACTCAATATAATGTCCTCAAGGTTCATCTATGTTATCATGTGTGTCCCAATTTCATTTCTTCTTACAGAAGCATAGTATTCCATTATATGTATATACCACATTTGTTTATCCATTCATTGGTTGATGGACACTTGAGTTGTTTCCATCTTTCGGCGATTGTGAATAATGCCACCATAAACATTGGTGTGCAAATGTCCGTTCGTGTCACTGTTCTCAGTTCTTCTGGATATAGTCTTAGTAGAGGGATTGCCAGAGGGATTGCCAGATCATAGCACAGTTCTATATTTAGCTTCCTTAGGAACTGCTGAACTGTCTTCAACAGAGGCTATACCATTCTACGTTCCCACCAACATTGAAGGAGTGTTCCTAATTCTCTATATCCTTTCCAGCACTTGTTGCTTTCTGATTTTTTTTTTTTTTAAATAATGGCCCTTCTATGAGGTGTGAGATAATTATCTCATTGTAGTTTTGATTTGTATTTCCCTAATAGCTAGAGATACTGAACATTTTTCATGTGATTTTTTGCCATTTGTATTTCCTCTTTGGAGAAATGTCTATTTAAGTCTTTTGCCCATTTTTTAATTGGATTACTGGTTCTTTCAATGTTGAGTTGTATGATTTCTTTATATAGCATGGAAATCAAACCCTTATCAGATATGTGGTTTCTAAATATTTTCTCCCATTGAGTGAACTACCATTCTACCTTCTTTGCAAAGTCCTTTGAAGCACAAAAGTGTTTAAGTTTTAGGATGTCCCATTTATCCATTTTGGCTTTTGCTGCTCATGCTTTCAGTGTAAGGTTTACCTACCACCTACCACCAGGTTTTGAAGATGTTTCCCTACATTATCTTCTAGGAGTTTTATCATTCTCACTTTTATATTTAGGTCTTTGATCCATTTTAAGTTAGTTTTTGTATAAGGTAGGGGATAGGGGCCCTCTTTCTTTCTTGTGGATATGGATATCCAGTTCTCCCAGCAGCAGTTATTGAATAGACTGTTCTGCCCCAGCTGAATAGGCTTGACAGCCTTGTCAAAAATCACTTGACCATGATGTGAGGGACTGTTTCTGAATCATCAATTCAGTTCCATTGGCCTATATGTCTATCTTTAGGCCCATACCATACTGTTTTTACCAATATAGCTAGGTAAGATATTTTAAAGTCCAGAAGGGAGAGGCCTCCAATTTCATTCTTCCTTTTTAAGATGTTTCTTGCTATTTGGGGCCACCTACCCTTCCAAATAAAAAAGGCTGTAGGAATTTTTTTGGCATTGCATTGTATATATATATAAATTTGGATAGAATTGACATGTTAACTAAATTTAGTCTTCCAATTCATGAACATGGAATTTTCTTACATTTATTTAGGTCTTCTTTAATTTCTTTTAACAATGAAGTATAGTTTTCTGAATATAAGTGCTTAACAGTCTTGATTAAGTTTATTCCTATATATTTGATTCTTTTAGTCACTATTGTAAATGGGATTTTTCCCCTGACTTTCTCCTTACATTGCTCATTATTAGTGTATAGAAAGACTACTGATTATTGCATATTAATCTTGTATCCTGCCACTTTGCTATACTCATCTATTAGGTCTAGTAGCTTTGTTGTAGATTTTTCAGGACTTTCTAGGTATAGGATCATATATCATCTGTGAAGAGCTCAGGTTTTACTTCTTCCTCTTCGATTTGGATGCCTTTTTATTTATTTTTCTTGCCTGATTGCTCTAACTAGTACCTCTAGCTCTATATTGGATAACAGTGTTGACAGTGGGATCCTTGTCTTGTTCCCAGACTTAACAGGAAAGCTTTCAATCTTTCACCATTGGGTACAATGCTAGCTGTGGGTTTTTCCTATATTTTCTTTATGCTGTTAAGAAATTTTCCTTCAATTCCTATCTTTTAGAGTACTTTTATCAAGATAGGATGCTGTATTTTGTCAAATACTTTTTCTGCATCAATCAAGATGATCATGTGATTTTTCTTCTTTGATTTATTAATGTGGTGTATGATGTTGGTTGGTTTTCTTGGGTTGAATCACTCTTGCATGTCTGGTATAAAACCCACTTGATCATGATGAATACTTCTTTTAATGTGTTGTTAGAGTCGATTAGTAAATATTTTGTTGAGGATATTTGCATCTATATTCATTAGAGATATTGGTCTGTAATTTTCTTTTTTCATAGTGTCTTTATCTGGCTTTGGTATTAGGGTGATATTGGCTTCATAGAATGCATTTGGTAGTGCTCTTTCCAGTTCAGTTTTGTGGAAGAGTTTGAGTAAGATTAGTATTAAATCTTCTTTGAATGCTTGGTAGAATTCACCTGTGAAGTCATCTAGTCTTGGCTGTTTATTTTGGGGAGTTGTTTGATGACTGTTTCAATCTCTTTAACTGTGATTGGTTTGTTGAGGCCTTCTATTTCTAGAGCAATGTGGTTTGTTCATATGGTCATAGGAATTTTTCCACTTTATCTTCACTGTCTAGTTTGTTGGTGAACAGTTGTTCATAGTATCCTCTTATGATCACTTTTATTTCTGTGGAGTCAGTAGTAATGTCCCTGTTTTCATTTCTGATTTTATTTATTTGGGTTTTCTCTCTTTTTTTTCTTTGTCGTTCTAGCTAAAGATTGTCAATTTTGTTGATCTTTTCAAAGAACCAACTTGTGGTTTTATTAATCCTCTCTATTGTTTTTTTATTGTTCTCAATTTCATTTATTTCTGCTCTGATCTTTGTTATTTCATTACTTCTACTTACTTTGGGATTAGTTTGCTTTTCTTTTTCTAGTTCCTCCGGCTGTGTAGTTAGGTCTTTGCTTTTAGCTCTTTCTTCTTTTTTAATGTCACTGCATACCATAGGTTCTGATATGTCATGTTCTCATTTTCATTCATCTTGAGATATTTATTGATTTATCTTGCAATTTCTTCTTTGGCCCACTGATTATTTAATAGTGTGTTGTTTAATCTCCATATATTTGTGAATTTTCCCTTTTTCTGCCTGTTTTTGATTTCCAGCTTTATTCTATTTTGATATTTTTTAATTTATTGAACTCTGTTTTGTGACTGAACATATGGTCTATTCTGGATAAAGCTAAGGACTTGAGAAGAATGTATATCCAGCTCTTTTGGCATGCAATGTTCTGAATATGTCTATTAAATTTAGTTAATTTATCATATTATTCAAGTTCTCTGTTTCTTTATTGATCCTCTGCCCAAATGTTCTATCCAATGATGAGAATGGTGTATTGAAGTCTCCAACCATTATTATAGAGGCATCCATTTCTCCCTTCATTTTTGCCAGTGTGTGTGTGCCTCATAATTTGGATCATTCTGCTTAGGTGCATATACATTTATGATTGTTATTACTTCCTGGTGATCTCCTTTTATTAATATATTATTAATATATAATGTCCTTCCTTGTCCCTAATAAGAGCTTTGCTTTTAGCATCTATTTCATCTGATATGAGTATAACTACTCTAGCTTTTTGTTGTTGTTGTTGTTGTTGTTGTTACTGCATGCATGGACTATCTTTTTCCAGCCTCTTACTTTCAATCTTTTGTATCCTTGGGTCTAAGGTGAGTCTCTTGTAGACAGCATACTGATAGCTCATATTTTCTTATTCATTCTTTCAGTCTACGTCTTTTGACTGGGGACTTTAAACCATTAACTTTCAATATTATTACTGTAATGGGCAGTTCTTATTTTACCCATTTTAACCTTTTGGTTTTTTCTGTCGTATCTTATTTTCACCACACTTTTTACCTTTTTAGTTACTTTTACTGGTATAATCTTCATTTCCAGACTCTATTCCAAGCCTCTTTCTCCTGTCTTTTCTTTTCAGGCTCTATCACTCCTTTTAGTATTTCCTGCAAAGCCAGTCTCTTTGTTACAAACTCTCTCAATTTCTATTTATCTGTGAATATTCTAAATTTGCCCTCATAATTGAAAGACACCTTTCTGGATATAATATTCTTGACTGGTGGTTTTTCTCTTGCAGTATCTTAAATATATCATACCACTGCCTTCTTGCCTCCATGGTTTCTGATGAGAAATCAGCACTTAATCTTTTTGGACATGGCTTGTATTTGATGAATTCCTTTTCTCTTGCTGCTATCAGAATTCTTTCTTTATCTTTGGAATTTGACATTCTCTTTAGTATGTGTTTCGGAGTAATTCTACTAGGATTTTATTCGGATGGGAGTATGTTATGCTTCCTGGACACAGATATCTATGTCCTTCAATAGAGTTGGGAAAATTTCTACCATTTCCTCAAATATTCCTTCTGCCCCCTTTCCCTTCTCTTCTCCTTCTGGGACACCGATGACACATATGTTTGCATGCCTCTTGGCATCATTTAGTTCCCTGAGACCCTGTTCAATATTTTCCATTCTTTATCTGTTCTTTTGTATGTTCACTTTTGGACCGTGTTTTCAAGCTCAAAGATCCTTTCTTCTGCCACTTCAAATATGCTGTTATATGCATCCAGTGTGTTTTTAATTTCGTTTATTGTGTCTTTCATTCCCATAGGATCTGCTCTTTTTCTATGCATGGTTTCAAATTCTTCTTTGTGCTCACCCAGTGTCTTCTTAATATCCTTAATCTCTATAGTCATCTCATTGAATTTATTAAGGATATTTGTTTGAACATCTATGATTAGTTGCCTCAATGCCTTTATGTCATCTGAAGGCTTAGTTTGTTCCTTTGACTGGGCTATATCTTCCTGTTTCTTGGTATGGCTAGTAATTTTTTTGTTGGTGTTTCAGCATCTGGTTTACTAGATGTATTTATTCTGGGCTCAATTTCTTCCTTTAGTCTAGACTATTTGATTGTCTTTGTGTAAAACCCCCTTTGATAGTTGGTTCAATCTAATTTACAACTTCATTGTGGCTTGTCTTTAGTCAATCTAAAATTTTTAGCTCTTTTTCATCTATTTCTTGCCCTTTCTCCCTGCCTGATTGCAGAGTAGGGGCAAGGATGCAGTTGATTTTGCAAACCATGGAGGCTGAAGCTTCTGTGTTGCCCCAGGATTCAATGAAGCTTCTCCCAACCTTATCCCCTGCCAGGATGAGGAATGGAGCCACAACTGTATGCAGTAATCCAAGATGTACAGGCCAAGACCATCTGTAATTACCTGCAGGTGTGATGAAGCTCCACACCCCTTCCTTTCCTGCCTGGGGCATGGATGGAGCCATTAGTGTGGGCAAGAAACTAAACCATGCAGGTCAGAACTCACTGCATTTGCCCAGATAGACTGATGAAGCACCAGCCCCCCTCCTCCCCTGCCAGGTAAAGGGATGGAGGCACAGTTGTGCCCAAAAATCTAGTCTGTGTGGGCCAAAAGTGGCTGTGGTTGTCTTGAGAGGCTGTGGGAGCACCTCCCTCCTACTGCCTTGTCAGGGGCAGGGCTGGTGCCACTAGTGTGGCCAGCAGTCTAGTCCGTGCAGGCCAAAAGTGACTACAGTTGCCCAGAGAGGCTGAGAGCACTCCCCCTCTTCCTGCTCTGTCAGGGGTGGGTATGTGTCCAACAGCCTAATCTGTGTGGGCCAAACACAGCTGCAGTTGCCCAGAGAAGCTGAAGGAACACTGTTCCTTCTGCTCTGTCAGGAGTGAGGATGGAGCCACAGGAGTGCCCAACAATCTAGTCCATGCAGGCTGAAAGTGCCTGCAATGGCCCGAAGAGGCTGAGGAAACTCTGCCCCCTCCTGTCCTATCAGGGGTAGGGATGGAGCTACAGGTGTCCAACAATCCAGTTCATGTGGGCCAGAAGCACCCAGAGAGGCTGGGGAAACACTGAACTCCCAGGGATGGAGCCACAGGTGCCCAACAATCTGGTCCATGTTGGCTGAAAGTGTCTGCAGTTGCTCAGAGAGGCTGGTGCGGGTTTCCCCAGCTTCCTCCCTGCCAAAGGTAGGGCTGGAACCTAGGCTAGAGCAGCAATCTGACCTGGTTGGAAAGAAGCCAGTCCCTACCATCACTGTGATTTTCAAGCCCCACTTCCCCTCATGCCAGGGACAGAGTAATGATGGATGCTACTGGCTTCTTTCTGACTTGGACAGGTTCAAACCTTAGCTGTTCTTAGGACTGGACTTTAGCCAGTCGCATTTACTAATCAGTAGCTGAAGTCAGTGCCCAATCATCTCTTCCTCCCCCATTTTTAGGTAATAGAACTTCCAACTCGAGCCAGGGAATATTTCCTAAGGCATCTTGCACTGCCAGCAGGGGATGGGTACTGGCCCCCATGGTGTGGAGTGCTCTGCTCATGAATCTTCACTGTAGATTGGCAGTCTCCTCCTTCTGTTCTTCCAAGGATGTTGCAGGATGCTCTTTTCATCTCCTGGGCTCCCCAAACAGGTAATTTGTGTAGCTCTGGTTGATTACTAACTGCGCTGTAGGATGAGCTGACTCTTGGAGCTCCTTACTCTGCTGCCATCTTGACCCTTTGCCTAAATGTGTTTTAATATGTTTCAAAACATATTTGGTCTTATTTGATGTCTTTCATCAACATATTGCAATTTTCAGCACATAAATCTCCTAATATACTAATATAACTATTAGACTTATAACTAATTACCTTTGGAGCAATTATAAATGGTACTTTTCTTTAAAAAATTTGATTCGATATGTTCATTTGTGAGTATAAGGGATGCAATTGATTTTTTATTGCTGATCTTGTATCCTGTGGACTTGGTAAATTATCATTAATGCAAGGAGATTTTTTTTTTTTTTGTAGATCCCTTGGGATTTTCTGTGTAGATAGTCATGCCACCTGCAATATTATTTCCTCATTTCCATTATCTTGTATGTCATTTATTTCTTTTTCTTACCTTATTGCAGTGGCTAGAACTTCCAGTGTTATGTTATGTAAGAGTAGTGAGATTATACATTTTGCTTTGCTCCTGATTATAGGGGGAAAGCATTCAGTCTTTCACCTTTAAATTATGTTGTAATTTATGTTGAATTTTATAGATGTTCTTTAACAACCTGAGGTAATTAACCTCTATTTCATACTCCTGAGAATTTTTATCATGAATGCTTGTTGGAATTTTGTCAAATAATTTTCTTTGTCAATGTCTATGATCATATGATTTTTTCTTTTTCCCCTTGCTGATGTGGTGTATTGCACTGTTTCATTTTCAAATATCAAATCATCCTTGCTTACCTGGAGCAAATCCCACTTGATTGTGATATGATTTTTTTTATATATTTTTGGATTATGTTTTTAAATATTTTGTTGAGGAGTTTTACATCTAAGTTCATGAGAAATATTCATCTGTAATTTTACCTTTTTGTAGTATCTTTGTTTGGATTTGGTACCAAGGTAACACTGGCCTCATAAAATTGGTTGGGAAATGATTCCTTCTCTTCTAATTTCTGGAAGAGATTGTCTAAAATTGGCATTAATTCTTCTTTAAGTATGTGCTAGAATTCTCCAGTGAAATCATCTGGGCCTGGAGATTTGCTTTCTGGGAGACTTTAATTATAAATGCAATTTCTTTAATTGTTATAGAACTATACATAACAAATTCATCTTTGTTGAGCTTGGTAGTTTCTGGTTTTTAAAGAATCAGTCCATTTCATCTAAGTTGTTGAATATATTCACAGTATTCCTTTATTATCTTTGTAATGGCTGCAGGATCTGTAATATATACTTAATTTTATTCCTAATATTGGTGATATGTCTTCTTCCTTTTTACTTTTATCATTCTTTCTAGAGATTTGTCAATTTTATTGAATTTTCAAATAATCAGTTTTTAGTTCATTGATTTTCTCTCTATTTTTCCTGTTTTCTATTTCATTAATTTTTCTTTTCATATTTTTTATTTCCTTCCTTCTGTTTTCTTTGGGCTTATTTTATTATTTTTTTCTAGTTTCCTAAGTTAGGAACTTAGAATATTGATTTGAAAGCTTTACTCATTTCTAAGAGAAGTGTCTAGTGCTATACATTTCCCTCTCAGTACTGCTTTAACTGCATTCCACATATTTTTATATGTGTATTTTCATTATATTCTATGTACTTTTTAATTTCCTTTAAGTCTTCCTTTATGAACTATAAATTATGTATATTTGTTATTTAATTTCCATGCATATACAGATTTCTTGTGGATTTGTCTATTTTTTTCTTTCATTTCTATCAGCTTTTGCTTCACGTATTTTGAGACTCTGTTATTTTATGTATAAACATTTAATATTATTATGTCTTCCTGTAAACTAATCATTTCAGTCTTATGCAGTGTCTCTCTTGTCTCTAGTAGTTTTTTTAAGTCTGAAGTAAACATTACCTAATATTAATATAGTCATTCCTATTTTAATTTGAAGTTTGCATGCTATATCTTCTTTCATATATTTACTTTCAACCTACCTATATTGTTGAATTTGAAGTGAATTTCTTGTAAAGTATGTTGTTGGATCATGTTTTTTAGTTCCCTCTGCCTATCTCCATCTTTTGATTGGTGTATATAAGTCTGCCATTTTTCCTATTTGTTTACTTTGTTTCTCATTCCTCTGTTTCTCTTTCCTTGCCTTATGATAGGTGACTTAAACATATTTTTAGGATTCCATCTTGATTTTTTTTACAGCATTTTTGAGTGAAATTCTTTGTACAGTTTTCATAGTGTGGCTCTGGGTATTATAATATACATGTGTAATATATCACAATCTATTGTTATCAAAAGTTTACCACTTCCATTTAGGTCCCTTAAATTTACATGCTTTTAAATATTATCCTGAATACTAGATGGTTTTATTTTTCAATGAACAGATAAGATTTATAAATCATGAGGAAGAGAATAGTTTATTGAATGTACCTATATTTCCTCTCCTCTTCCCTTTGTCCCTTCTTCCTTCCTAATGCTCCAAGATTTTTTCTTTTATTATTTCCTTTCTGTTTGAAGATTTTCCTCTAGCTGATCTTTAGAGAGAAGTCTGCTTGCAAAACATTCTTTTAGTTTCCTTTCATCTGAGGATGATTATTTGCATTCATACCTGAAGGATACTCTTGCTGACTCTAGAATTCACAGTTGATAGGTCTTTTCTTTCAGCACTTTTGGGATCCATAGTTTTAGATGAAAAATCTGCTTTCACTCAAATTGGTGTTCCCCTATAGGAAACGTGTCATTTCTTCCTGGCTGCTTTCAAGAACTTTTTTCTTTGTCTTTAATTATCAGAAATTTAATTATGATATGTCTTGGCATGAATTCCTTTGAATTTGTCTTGTCTGGGGTCACTAAGCTTATTAAATCTGTAGGTTTATGGGGGGTTTTTTGCCAAATTTGGAAGGTTTTCAACTATTATTTCTTTTAATATTCATTCAGCCCCACTTCTTCTTTCTTTATGAGTCTCTGACCATATGAATGTTGGACGTGTTGTTATTGTCCTTCACATCCTTGAGGATTTGTCTATATTTGTGCTGTTGTTCTGACTGGGAGAATTATACTGATCTGTCATCCAGTTCACAGATTCTCTCCTCTGTCACATCCATTCTACTATTGAGTCCATTCAACAACTTTTTTTTCAGTTATTGCATTTTCCAGTTCTATAATTTTCATTTGGTTCTTTTTTATAATTTCCGTTTCTTGTCTGAAATTTTCCATTTTTATAATTTGTGTCAAGAGAATTTGTAATTGATTATTGAGACATTTTTATGCTGGCTACTTTAAAATCTTCAACAGACAATTCCAGTATCAGCTTTATCTCAGTGTTGTCCTTAACATTTTCATGTTGATTGTCTTTTCTCACTCTGGTTAATTTTCTTGGTTCTTGGTATGACAGGTGATTTCAATTGTATTTTGTTTATTATATTAAGAGACTCTGGATCCTATTTATATCTTTTATTTTTAGCAGGTAGTCACCCTGTTTAGGTTTAGCACCCAGGTCCTGATGTCCTTTTCAAGGCTATGGTTTCAGGAACAGTTTACTTTTAGGCCTTTTGTTTGTTGATTTCATCTGCTTGGTTTATCTAGTGCTACTGGGGTTCCCACTGGTGCTGGTGCTGCCTGAGGGTGTGGAAGTGGCTTTACCAGGCTAGGACACTGGATGTGTCTTGCTGGGGGAGGGGAGTCTCAGGCCCATGAGGACAAGGCAATTCTCAGTCTTAATCTTACTTAGCCTTTCCAGCATCATTTAAGACAGTCATTTTAAAGTTCTTTATTAACTTGGCTCCTGAAATAACACTTTATTTTGTTTTATTTATTTTTTCTCACTGATTGCTTTGTTTCAGTCTTGTTTACTAATTTCCTTTCTTTTCCTCAACCTATAAATATTGAATAGCATTAGAGATCAGGGATCAACATTTTTCTCTTTACTTTATAGGTGCTCTCACAAAAGCTAATATCTTTAAATACTATCCATATACCCATGTTAATATTGTCAGTCCAGGCTTTTCCCTAGAATCATATTTCTAACTGTCTGCTTAACATCTTACTTGGATATCTAATAGTACTCCATTCTTCTGGTTGCTTAAGTCTGAAACATCGGAGTAATCTTGACTTCATTCATTTTCTTCACATCCTACATCCATTCAATCGTCAAATCTTGGGTCTACCTTCAAAATACATCCAGCCTTTTGCCACATGTAGTTACTTCCATTGCAACCATCCTAGTTCAAGCATCTAACCGTTGTTGCCTGGATTGCTGCAATATGCTCTATATGTTCTTCCTTTTTTCATCATTGCCCTCCCACAATCTTATTCTACATAACAACCAATTGTATGACTTTTTTTTCCTAATGCAAAACAAATTGTGTCTTTCCTCTGTTCAAAATCCTCTACTGTCCAATGATTTCCCTTCTCATTGAGAGTAAAAGCCAATGTCTTTACTATGCCCTACAAGGGCCTTAATGGTATGACCCAATTTCATTTCTTTTCACCACTGCCTCCTCCCACTCATACTGCTCCAGTCATATTTCTCAAACAAGGGCAGCTTTGTCCCTGGCTCCAGATCATTACATTTGTTCCTTTTGCCAGTTGGGAACTACTTCCCTATATTTGTCTGGCTCACTCCCTCACCTTCTTCAGGTTTAAATCTGTGAATGCATTACTAGGAGACTGAAGTACTTTCTCACATCATGAGCACATGAGGCAAGTTAGTAGTGTTTATTTTGCCCTACTTTATTCTGTGCAAAGTTTTACTTCCCATCCCAAGTATAAATGGATTACATGGTTTATGGGTAAACAATGACATGGGAGTACACCCTGAATTTCATGCAAAATAGAGCACACAATTTGTAGGAAAAAATAAAGCTAATAAATTCATCCATTTATCTACAAAATATTTTTTGAGAGCCTACCTATGTACCAGACTAGAGGCTGGAGATTCAGCAGAGGTCAGGTGAAGTCCCCAACTTCATGCATCATGCATTCTAGTGAGGTAGCAGATAGAAAACAAAGCAATACATAAATAAGATGCTCAAAGACTGCTGTGAGTGCCATGATTGAAATAAGGAGAGGGTGAAGATATGAACTAGAGAAGGATAATATGGTTTAGAATGATCAGAAAAGACTTCTCCAGGGACATATGAATAGCATCTCCTTGAGTAGAGTTTTCCGGCATCTGCAAGAACACATGCAGTCTTTAGTTCATGTCATGTGTCATGAAGTATGTCCTGATTACTCTATAGAAAGCAGTCACATATTCATCCACAGCATTTCCTATTCCCACCATGCTGTATTTTATCCAGAACACATATCAAACCCTACATATTATATTTGTGTTTATTTGTTTATTGCCTAAATCCTCCCCCCCCCCCCCACCCCCCATTAGAAGGCAAGGACTTTGCTTATTTCATTCATTTGCTGTATCTTTGGTACTTACAAATATTACTGGCATGTGAAGGTACACAAATAGTATTTGTTAAATGAACAGTTAAATAATGACTAAAAGAATAAATGAGTCAATGCATATTTACTGAATGATAGATTTGGAAGAAAAGAATAGACAATAGGTTCTGGTGTTTCCTCTCACCAAAGAACTGGTGACAACACTTGACCATTCCTACTTAGAATTTAGTCTCTTGTACCTACCCTAGGTTTTCTCTGTTATTCACATCGTTATTGCTCTCTCATGTTGGAGGCACTGTTGGAACTCCATGTTTATTTTCAGAACCCTTACTAGCAATCACAGAGTCTTGCATAATCAATTAGCTAAAATTCATAATTTATTTCCACACCAAATTTGTTTTTCTTTCAATATATGTAGTTCATTTTGTCTGCCTGTCTGACTTCTTACAAGTCAGGATGCATTTATTCATATATTGGACAAATATTGTTGAGCATTTTTATGTGCTAGGTAATGTTTCATACATTTCTTTCTCTCTAACTTAAGTGTGCTGTGCCTTTCTCCTTAGCAACTGTGTTCTCTCTGTGGGATAAATCAATGATCAGTACTTTTGCTCTATTGATGGAAAGCACTTTCAGCAGGTGGAAAAAATTATTTCCAGCCCAGAGTATTTGATGAAAATAGATGCCCTACGTTCCAGAAACGTTAACAGCTTGACGCTTCCTGTGTACACCATTAAATAAACCCTTGGAAACAAAAAGCAATGTACAATGTTGTTTCTTCATATCCAAGAAGACATCAGTTATAATATCATTAGTTTTAATGTTTAAGAAAAATAAATAAATATATTAAACCAAATATTAAGAACGACAGGCTAAGGAAATACTAAGAATTAAGTAGTGGAGAAAATGTTGTTTATGTGGATGTAGATATGGAAAAGAGACAAAATTGAAACTAGGAACCTCTTCACCATGGCTGCCTTCGCCTCATGGCTGGGTTGATTTCTTAGAGCATCTGAGTCCTGTTTTCCTTGTGAGGTAGCCTTAAGGTTACCAAGCTACCAGTGGTTTCCTGATGCTGTAAAATTTAACTGTGCCTACAAAGCAACTTTTGAAAATAAATTAAATTTTCCCCTAGGGGATAAACAGGGACTATATTAAATTGTAACTGATGTTCAACTCCACTGATTGGTTGGTTGTTTAATACATTGCAATTAATTTAACCTTATATAATCAAGATGTTGTATTATGTAAGGCTCCCTTTGCCTCATAAAGTAGTAAAAGCTGATCTTTTCCTCTGTTGTCCATATGCTTGAGTTCAGGTTTAAGTCTGTGAATGCATTACTAGGAGACTGAAGTGCTTCCTCACATCATAAGCACATGAGGCACGTTAATGGTGTTTATTTTGCCCTACTTTATTCTGTGCAAAGTTTCACTTCCCATTCCAAGTATAAATGGATTACGTGATTTATAGGTAAACAGTGACATAGGAGTACACCATGAATTTCATGTAAAATAGAGCACACGATTTGTAGGGAAAAATGAAGCTAATAAATTCATCCATTTATCTAAAAAAATGTTTTTTGAAAGTCTATTATGTACCAGACTCAAGGCTAGAGATTCAGCAGAGGTCAGGTGAAGTCCCCAACTTCATGCATCATGCATTCTAGTGAGGTAACAGATAGAAAACAAAAACAATACATAAATAAGATACTCAAAGACTGCTATGAGTGCCATGATTGAAATTAGGAGAGGGTGGATGGTTTAGAATGATCAGAGAAGACTTCTCCAGGGGCATATGAATAGCATCTCCTTGAGTAGAGTTTTCCAGCATCTGCAAGAACACATGCAATCTCGGAGCAAGCTGTCACAAAGCAACCCTCTGCATTGTTAAACAGCTCTGCCATTTAACTCTAATTTATCTGGTCTTTAATGCAGTATGAAAGTATAACAAATAAAGAACACTATCTTTTAAATACAAATAACCAGATTTTCTTCTGTGCCATTTAAGAATAATGCATCCTTTCCTTATTGATTTGCAATGCTTCTATCATCATAATATTCTATACTCTAGTTTTTAAATACAGCAATAATACTTAACTCTTCAATTAATTGGAATATATTTCAGTGCAGAGAAGAGTATGTAATCATCTCCCTTCTGTTTTATACCTCCCTTGTACTGTTTGGTGGTGCCACCCTTGTCGTATCCTAAACTCTTATAAAGAATATTCTAAATTCTGTTTCAAGAATTTTTATTTTTACACTTATAAACACGGTTGTCTACAATGACTTTTCTTTCCCCAGTTTTGGTATCAGTTTTCTGCCAACTTCATAAAGTGAATAGGGGAAGAATCTTCTATTATTCTCTATCTTGGGATGATTTACATAGCAGGGAAAAAAATCTTGTCCTTCGCATTTTTAAAAATACACTCACCAACAGTCTTAAAGGCTTCTCTGAAGAAAATTATTTTATATAAATTTTCTCTGTTTCCTTTGTGATTATAAGTAAATTCATGTTTCTAACCTTTTTTGAGTCAGCTTTGCTCATTTATAGTGCCCTACAAAATTTCTATTTCTTTGTGATTCTCAAATCTATTACCATAGAATTATATGTGCTATAATTACATATTTTATCTCTTTTGTTAATCTTATTAAAATTTGTTCCTCAATTTTTATGAAGTTTGTTTTTTTCCTCTTTATAAGAATCACCAAAAGTTTATCTTATCTGGTTGTTTTCAATAAAAATCAACTTCCCAAATATATCTGTATTAGTTTTCCACTGCTGCTGTAACAAATCACTGCAAACTTGATGACTTAAAACAACACGCAGATATCCTATAACAATTCAGTGTGTCACAAGTCAGATTCAGGTCTCATGGTCTAAAATTATGGTGTCAACAAGACTGCATTCCTTTCTGGGGCTCTATAGGAGAACCCATGTCTTGTCATTTCCAGTTTCTAGAGGTAACCTACAGTCTTTGGCTACCTCTTCCTTGGTGACCCCTTCTGTGATCGTTAGGTTAATGAGTCAACTCGGCCGGGTGATTGTGTCCAGGTGTTTGGTCCAGCAAGCACTGGGCTAATTGTAATACAAGAGCATTTATGGACTTCAGTCACCAGTGAGTTTACTGCGTGGATGGCTGTTTACATCTGCATCAATCAGGGAGATTACATCATCAGTGGGTGATGCTTTTATCCAATCAGTTGAATGCCTTAAAAGGGGAAGTGATTTCAGCATTCAGAGATAATTTCCCAGCTCATTGTTGGACAGGCAACTTCTCCCAGAAACTCATCAAGGACCTTTTATCGGATTTTCATCAGAGCCCCTGGTTTGCAGCCTGCCTGCGGAACCTGGACTTCTGCATCCCCACGGTCGCATAAGAGATTCTTTTAAAATCTCATATTATTGACAGATTATCTCCTGTTGATTCTGTTTTCCGAGAGAACCCTGACTACTACACCTTCCTTGATCTTCAAAGCCAGCAGCAGCCATTGAGTCCTTCTCACATCGCATCACTCTGACTGTTTTTCCATAGACACATTTTCCTCAGAGTCCTCTCTTCTTCCTCCCTCTTCCTCTTTTAAGGACACTTGTGATTATATTGGGCCCACCAACACACTGTAGAATCATCTCCCTATTTTCAAGTCAACTGATTAGCAACCTTAACTTCCCTTTGCCATGTAACCTAACATAGTCGCAGGTTCCAGGGATTAAGATGTGGACATCTTTAGGAAGCCATTGTTCTGCCTACCACAATATCAATTATACCTTTGATGTTTTAAAATAATTTTCTGCTTTTATTTTTATTGTTTCTTTCCTCCTGCCTCCTTGATTTTACTTTATTGTCACTTAAAAAATTCTTGGCTGAATGCTTAGCTAGCTTATTTATTTTCAATTTCTAACAAACTACTTTAAGGCAATGATTTTTCTTTAGATACAGCTTTGCCTGTATCCCTCAAGTTTTTGATAATCATGTCTAGTTTCCAAATACTATAAATTATTTATTTAAATTTACATGTGTTTGATTTATCTTTTAAAAACTTATTATTTATTTATATTTTTACTGGGAAATTGGTAGGCTCAATTCTCCTTAGAGGCTTTCTTTGTTATATAGTATTGAAGTATTTTTTGGAAAATTCCATCCAAATATGGAATTAATGAATATTTTCTATTTGTAGTAAACAAAATCTTTCTTATTAATAAAAAGGATAATAGCATTTATCTCATTTGATCATCATAATAGCACTGTGAGTAGGTGCTGTTATTAATCCCAAATTATAGAGGAAGAAACAAAGTCACATAGATAAATTTAAATTGTTATTTTTATTATTCAATTTTAAGGAAATACATTGTTATTTTTCTTAACTGCTTTAATCCTTTAAGTCTGAGTGCTGAATAAGGTGGTAAAATCTTCCAAAACTCTGTTTCTATTGATTTCTTTGTACTTAAATAGTTTTTGTTTTACATAGTTTGATATTAGCTTGTTTACACATGAAATCTCATGGGAATTATCACTTCTGAACTGTGTCTGTTTTTTTAATTACAAATAATCTTATTCTCATTTAATACCTTTTGTACTGTATTTTATTTTGCCTACAGCTAATATTGCACACATAGCTCTCTCACCTTCCTTATTTTTTGTTTGTTTTTCCCTCGGATATCTGCCCGTTTATCTTTAGTACTTTGTGTCGTCATTTTCAGTTATATGCATAATTCCAGCTGGATTTTGCTTTGTAACTCAATCTAAGAGTCTTTTTTTTTTTTTAGAGTTTAAAAGCAGTTTGTGTTTATTTTCATAATTGATTATTTCAGCCTCACTTTTATCAATTTATTTTATACTTCTGTTTTCTTTGTTTTCTATTTTCTCTGATATGCTATATTGTGGAATATATTTTTTCAGTTTTTATCTTATTTGGTGTTTTAAAAAATATTCAGTCTATTTTTACTACTGCTAGTAGTGGTTATCAGTGTCTTTCAAAAACATTCTTAAGATATAGTTTTTTAATTATCAAAGTTCAAGATGAATACAATGGCTTTAGACTGTGTGCACTGTGAGCAAGAGTTTTATACACTTACTTGCTCCTATTTATTCCACTTGCCAGTCTTATTTCAAAAACTTAAGTTTCAACCCAGATTCTTGCTAATAAATTTTTATTCTTCCATTTATATAAACTGTCATGTAAAAGTAGTGAAAATTTATATTCATGTTTTGTTTTGTTTTGTCAATCAAGACAATTATTTAGATTAGACTTTTTGATTTTTTAAACTGGTTTAAATTCATGCCAGACTCAGCTATTGGTCAGTGTTCTTACAAAAGGTAGGGACTCTACTTCCTTCCTTATTAATTGCAGTGTGGGTTAAGTGTGAAAACATATGGAAAGCCCTCACACAAGGTTTTCCTTTCTGCTGCTTCCCCCTCTTAGCTAAAGAAAGAATTAATCTTCTGAGAAAACTGAGAAGCAAGAAAAAAAAATTCCCCAAATTCCCACTCTTTGGTTTTCAACTGGAGTTTAGCCATAAGAGCCACCCACCCCCTCCCGAATTCATTCCCACTGGAACTTGCAGAAGGCTGAGCACTCAATTATCCATGCCACGGCTCTTTCTATTATTTCCTGACACTGCCTTTTCTTTGAGTCCTCAAAATCGCCCTGTTTTGGGACCACCACATTGTGTACGGAACTCCTCTTTCTCATCCGCACCCCCATCACCTGGTTACCTCATATTCATCCTTCATAGCTCAGGTCTAAAGTAGCTCAAATATTATATCCTCAGGCAACTTTCCCCACCTCCAGAATAAGTTGGGTTCATCTACAGTCTGGAATTATATATTTATATATCTAATTATTTGTTCTATATCTGTTCCACTAAATTAAAAGCTCTAGCCATGCAAGAAAGATGTCGGCTTTTCTGACCACCATATTCTTAGTTCTCAGTATCTAGTATCTTATACTTAGTATCTTATACTTAGTTGTCAGTATCTAGTATTCTTAGTATCTAGTGCATAGTGAAGGCCCAATAAATTCATTTATTTATCACATTTTTAAACATCTATTACATGTAATGCCCTATTTTAGAAACTGGCTATGCAGAAGTAGTCTCAAGGAGCTTACATTCCAGTGAAGACAGTCAGGGAATAAATACAGGCTTCAAAGAAAGTGAGTGATTGGGAAGCGGCTGTGGCTCAATCAGTGGGGCTCCCGTTTGCCATATGGGGGGCCCCGGGTTCGGTTCCCGGGGCCTCCTGGTGAGGGCAGGCCCGCCCGCACGGCGTGGTTGGCTGACCCAGCGAGCACAAGCAGCAAGGGGGGGATAAATGAGTAAATAAATAAAATCTTTAAAAAGAAATTGAGTGATAAAGGCTATGAGGAAAATAAAACAGGGCAATGCGAGTGCCTAAAAAGTCAAGGAGGCTATTGCAACTGGAGAGTTCAGGGAGAGTGTAATTGACGAGGTGACATGAGAGATGACACCAAATCAATGAGGAGAAAACAGCCAGATGAAGACCTGAGAAAGAGCTATACAGGCCACTAGAAAAGCAAAAATCAAATGTCCGTAGATACAAATAAACTTCCTTTTCAAAGAGCAGAAAGGACAGGAAGTTGATATGTGCTCAAGGAGGTTAAGAATAATAAAAGATAAAATAACAGAGTAGAGAATGAGAAATGAGCCTGATGAATTCAAGAAGAGAAAGAAGGAGAGCAGAGCTAGATGGGAACATGAGGATTAAGAAAGATGATGGTAGAAGATTTAAGTCCCTTCTGGTGTTGGCTATTCTGAGAAGAGCTAGACAAGATAACTGTTGAGCAATTTACCTGCATTATCTCCTTTAATTTGCAAATAACACCTTCGGGATTATCATTCAATTTAATAAATAAAGAATTGGAAATTCCAAGAGTTAATAATATACCAAAGGTTTATCAAATCTTATGAAAGGTAAGGTCTGACCTCAGGCCTGCTTGACTTCAAAGTCTATGTCCTTCACCACAATAAACAGTGGCACTCAGACAAACAGGCCTGCTCACCATAACTGGAGTAAAATGCATCATATAGGAAGTACCATAAGATTTGAATGCCTCTTTGCTACCTTAGGAAATGTTTTCTTTCTGACCTCACTTTTTAGATCTTCATCCTTTCTGGTGATGCACAGTGTAAGAATGTATTTCTATAGTTTTTTCACCTTTTTTTCACCAAGAAGACCAACTTATGTTTAGCTGGTGAGTGAGTACCCCTAAGATCACAGTCCTCTGCAGCCCAGATCAAGCTCTAGTGACTCCCTCTACAAATGTCATGGAAAGTTACTGGATCTGTCCATATCATCCATTCACAAACATCCACTAGTTAATGAGAAATGCTACCTGATCACCTTGTTTATCCTCTCAGGTTGGCAAGATGAATTAGCTTGTTCACAGACAACAGCAAAATCTTTTCAACCCAATCAGCATATACAATCACTAAACACAGAATGCCAAATGACCCAAATTTTTCTTTACTTCTTTTGTTATATTTGTCACCATAACAACTCCCATTTTATAGCTTAAACACTATTTTCTTTGTTACTGGTTTTCCTTGTAGTGACTAAGGGAAGTGGGTAATTATATTGAGGATTGATGAGAGAGAATGTGTCTCCACTCCCTCAGCTTGCTGTAGTTTAGAGTTCACTTTAGGTGGTGAGGTAATACTACTTCCTTGTTTATGAAAAATATTCTGAGTAAATAAAGAATAAATCAAGCTATCAGTATAATCATTTATTATATCCTCAGTACTACTGTTTCTTTATTGACCTGATGCAGGTGTATTTCAAGCATTGTTACTAAATAAGAAAGACTAGATTACTCATCAAGGCCCATCATTTATTTTTAAAGGAAACAGATTACTCATTTTGTTGTAGAATATAAGAAAACAAATCAGTTAATTGATCATGAAAACTCGATCTCCAAACCAAAGACATAAATCGGTCTAACTTGTGCATTGTCTGTGCAATATCATACAAAGTAGTTTTGGAGAGTATTGTTATCGGTGATGTTTTACTATGATGTTCCTTTCACCATGATGTTGCTTCTGCTGAATCCCACTGACCTTGGAAATGGCCCAAATGAAGTGGTGGGATAGGGTGGTGGTCAAGAGGCAAAACAGTTCTCATTAGGGTTCTAAAGATACCTGTTTGTTGTATTTCATTCATGCTCACAGTCCCTTTTCTTACCATTTATTTCCCATACCCTTATTACAGTTGGCCATGTGTTTCCACTTAAAGTGGCATGTTAGCACTTTAGTTTCCAGTTGCCTGCTTGCTCTTCATTTTAATAGCTTATATATTTCACTCAGTATATCATTTTTGGAAGAATTTGAAAGAAACCATAGGCATGCTATAATCAGTACCATTAGTTTCAGCAGATTGATTAGGTATAGGAACCTGATGACTCACATTTTTTATGTGGCCCATATTTTTGATACTTCACTGAAACATCTCTTTCTGGCCATGATGACAGTAACAAAGGAGATAGATCTATGTTCCTTGCAATCTATTCTGATCAATGATTCTAATGTGACAGGAAAACATAAACAATGAACATGTAAGTATATTTCTCAGTTATTTTAGCTATGTTGAAGATTCTACTAAAAATGCAGTTGTTCTATATTATCTTATTCAGAATTCTGAATGAGGAACTTAGAGCAATGGACTTTTCCCCAATTAAATCATAGAGGTAAATCCTGATCAAATTAGAATTTTTATAGTTTGAATGGCAGTGGGGCTCTGAATTACAACTCTCTCAACCTCTCCTCACCACCTGCATCAATCAGGATTCTCCAAGAAACATAAACCAACAGGATATATGTATATGTATACTTCTTCAAGAGATTTATTTTAAGAAATTGGCTCATGTGATTGCATGAGCTGGCAAGACCAAGTTCTATAGGCAGGCTGGTAGGCTGGAAATTTCGGTAAGACTTGATTTGAAGTCTTGAGTCCAAAATCCATAGAGGAGGGGGGAGGGGCAAAAAAAAATCCATAGAAGAGGACAGAAGGCTGCAAACTGGAGAGGAATAGATGATGCCTGTTTGAGGTAGAATTTCTTCTTTCTGCAGTCCTCAGTTCTTTGTTTTTAAGATCTCCACTAATTGGTCAGGCCCCATCGGCATTACTGAGGGTAATGATACTAATCCCATCTACAAAACACCTACACAGCAACATGTAGGCCAGTCTTTGACCAAACAACTGGACACCATAACCTAGCCAAGTTGACACATGAAATTAACACCACTGTACCTCACCTCTAGAACCCAGTGAAATATAGACAGACATTGACTTCGCAGTTTCTGTGAGAAGGTCTATTTGAGAACATCTGAGAGAACTGAAAAGTAAGTCCATCTGAATCACCAGCTGTATCATTCTGGGCCTGGAAGGACACTCAGAAATCTTTCCTCTGTTCCTTTCATGTTATCACCATGAGTCTTGGTGGATGAGAACAACTTTCTAGTCCATGGCCCTCTGATGCATTCATGGAGATCACATCACAATGGGAATTTTCATTTCTTTATCTGCACTGGACTTAAAATTAATGTTTGGATGCAGTGATTTCAAAGCAGAAAATCAAAGACCAAGAAGTAAAACCACCAGCATCTCTAATGCAGAAGTCATGGATGCCCATTTTTGTCTGGATTCTCCTCTCCAACCTTTCCCCCCTTGCTCTTAGCCGTTGCAGCTTGCAATGACCAGTGGAACTAAATCAGTCGTATTAACAGATCTGCAAGTATTAAAAACTAACAAATAATGGAGTCTTTTCTAGCTAAATACCCAGATTAGAAGGAAATGGAAAATTTTGGAAACAGCAGGCAGCAGTCTGGAGCATTTTATGTCAGGAATAACTGTGAGAATCTCTTCACCAGCATCCCTAGAATGAGTTTCCACAAAAGTTATGTGGGTTAAGTAGAAAAGGACTTTGCCTTGGGTTGGGCTTTTGAAATGTGCACAGATAGTAAGTCACCAGGAATGTCCTCTTCAATTATGAGAAACAGCAATGCATGTATAAGCAAGTAAAAGCAGACACTGGCCCAGCCTCAAGGGATTTTAGATTTTCCTTAGTACACTTATAAGATGGATTCAATGTAATTTTCCCATAAAATGAATATATGGGAAGTGATTTTCCAAGAACACACAGTGAGACAGTAGACAAGGAGTCTAAGAACTAGACCAGATGTCACAAAACATGAAATCTGTCCTCAACCCTTTCACTAGCTCACTGATGTGGCTCAGAGTAATTTACTCAATTTCTAATCCTTTTATAAAAACAATGCTTCCTGTTTATTTTTGGAATCATAAATTCGAAAATGTAACCATTTTTCTTGTCTGTTTTAAATTATACCACAAGATAAGTCAGAAAAAAATAAGTTGCATGTTTTTCTATTGTATCAGGGCAAACATCAGCTGAACATGGACACTAAACACACACCCTCCAACCTAATTTCTAGGGGCAGACACTGGTCCACAACGACACTGGTCTTCCTCTGTGAGGGGAAAGCTATCAATAGCATTTCCATGAGCCAGTGCAGATAAGTTTGCAAAAGGCCCTGAGGCTCCAAAGGCTCAGATCTGGAGGTGGGCTTCTGAAAACCATTGTCTATGAAGAAACCAGAACTTTCTGGTGTAGATATCTGTGGTAAAGGCATCTTACCTTCAATCTATTGACAAGTCAAGGCATTGTCCACTTCTGTTCAGTTGCTTTTCTTAGCGGTGCTGAGTTGACAAAGGGAAGGAATGTTAGAGTCCCTGAAAATTCTTCATCATGATTTCTCCAATCATTCACGCTAGGCTTAGAGAGTCTTGCTAATGTCTATATCTAAACTGACTGGTCTGTACCAAGGATGTTATGGGGCCTGGAGACCCCAGGCTGAGCCTGTCAGAGCCATCATGAGGGCAAAACCATGCCCCAAAATTACACCAAAGTTAAGTTTTAAAGCAGCGGGCTCTAAGACATGGTGTTAAACAAGACAAGAAGGCTCGAAACACAGGACACCTTATTTTAAGGCCAATGTTCATCAAGGTACAGTAGACAGAGGAAGAAAGGCAGGGACCAAATTCAACTCCAGTAATCCTTTTCTGTGACAATTTGCAACCTTCTACAGGCCTGGGGCATGGTCCCTAGCAATTTCACAAAGGATCAGGCGACTTCATTGCACATCTCCACTTTCTTGCTGACATTAATAACCACACTATCAAAATACTCTTCCCCTTTTTCTCATGATGACTGTTTACACATGCAAAATAAAACCAGCAATAATATTACCCCCACGTGTTTTTAATGCTTGCTAATCGGAGTCATATGCAAAGATGCATTGGGGCCCATGAGGCCTTTCTTGGGAATTCTCTAGTTTAGGGAAAGCAAAGTTAAGACCTAAAAGGAGAGAAAGAATTAATATTGTGGTAGTGTTCAAAAGCTGCTCATAAAGAAGAAAGAACAATTGTGCTCAGATGTGCAAAGGCAAGGGAATTTTACCCCAGGTCAGTAAAATAAGAGAAACATCTACATGATAAAAATGAGAATCACACAAACCCTCTAAATTTTAGTCAGTAGAAAAAGTGATTTTTAGAATCAAACTATTTGAGAACTTGTAACCACATGACTAATATTTTAGAAACCATTTAGATTGATTTTCATTTTTATTGTCTCTGCTTTCTTGGGCTATTCTTCATCTTCCAAAAGAAACCCTACCTTAAATGAGTGAAAGAAATGGTCTATATGTGTTAGTTAGAAATTAAACTCATCAAAGAATTGGAACGATTTTAAGTGCCCTTCATTTTCACATCACTCATGCTTCTAGAATTTAGCATTAATTGCTAGCTAACACATATTTAGTCGCATTTTGTATTCATTACTTAGAATATTTTTCTCACTGAATTGGCACATTTTGGTAGCTAAATATAATAAACATCTGTTTACTGTAAATAATATTGAACATCTGACTAACAGATGGATAAATTTTTTTAAGGGCTGAAAGATTGACATTTTTCATGGTAGCTCTAAGAAAGATAAGGAAGCAATATAAGATCTGAATTTGATTTATCACAATAGATATCATACTGGAATACTTATCATGTGCTATAGAATATTATTCAGATTAAAAATTGCCTTTTTTTCATATACTTTCAAAAATAAACTAATAGATTTCAAACATGAGCCCTTTATTTTGAATATATGTTGTTTTTCACAAACCCTCACTTATTATTCCTTTCCATAAAGATAGTGTGAAGGAAAGATTTCAGGTGGCCACCTGGTCAGTGTAATCTAATATTCATTCCAATAAATGCATTATGGAATAAAAAGCATAAGAATGTCTTTCCCAAGTAATTTTTGTACCCTCCACTTTTTAATCCTACATTTTCATTTAACTTTTCATAAGCATTCAAAACATTTTCTGGTTTTGTTTTTTTTTTTCCCCTGCATACTTAATGAAACACAGGAACTTAATCTTTGTTGATTTATACCTAGCTGTGGAGGTTTGGAACTGTACGTACCCCAGAAAAATGTTCTTAAGTCTAATCTATTCTTGTAGATATGGACCCATTGTAAGCAAGAACTTTTGATGAGGCTACTTCAGTTAAAGTGTGACCCACTCAGTCAGGATGGGTCCTAATCCTATTAGTAGAATCCTTTATAAGAGAAAGAAATTCAGACAGAGAGAAAGCCATGGAAGCAAGACATGGAAAGCAATGAAACCCAGAAGAGAATGGAGAGACCAGCAGATGCCACCATGCACCTTGCCATGTAGCAGAGGAGTCAAGGATTGCTTGGCAGCAGATCTTTGGGAAGAAAACATTGCCTTGATAATGCCTTGATTCGCACATTTCCTCGGCCTCAAACTGTAAGCAAATAAATCCCCGTTGTTTAAGCCAACCCATTTCATCGTATCTGCTTTAAGCAGCCTAGGAAACTAGAACACAAGCTTGTCTCTCATTTGCAACAATTTTTTTTCGTAGTATAGAATGAAGAATTTCACACTGTTTCAAGAATTTGTCTTAGGATATGTGAGGATAATCACTCCTATATTTTTTAGGACAAAGTTTGAATTTTGTAACCATAAATCAGACCATTTCCCACAGTTTCTCCTTAATGCTTGACTTTGGATGGAATTCTAGCCTAAAGCAAGGCTTAAAAATGTATCTAAAAATTGCAACCAAATTACTGCAATAATAATTAAATCTCTTGTAGCTCATAAAAATCTCTTCCATAACACATCATCTTAGTCTGGGCTTCCTGAAAAATAAACTCTGATATAGGAATTTGTATACAAGGGATTATGGAGGTGTGCTCTCTAGAGGATCACAGCTAGGAGGAGCCTTCAGCAGGTGATAGTCCCAGCAGCTAGTGAAAGGGTGCATTGGCTCTAATAAAGAGGTCAGAGCAGGGTACCACAGTATCCACTACATATTATTTTTGTGCTTAAAACTCCATTCTACAGACTGAAGCACTCAAATAGGATGTGGGAAATGAGGTAGCAAGATTAGAAGATAAGAGATCTCATACATTTCCATCCTATAGGAACCTCCTTCCTATTTGTTTAAACTTTACATTGTATGATTTTTGTTAGTGGCCACAGGGCACCAGAAATTCCTTCTTCCTGTTCCTTGGTTTAAAGATTGGGCATGTGACCTAGGCTTAGAAAACTAGGTATTTCCACCTGGCATTTAAATGAAGAGGAAGGTACCTAAATTCACAGGGTCGGTTAGAGACCATTCACAACAGCTGCAGTGTGGTCAAGAGTCCAGTGGCCACAGGCTCAGCAGTGGTATCCTAAGTAGACAGTTTCTGGGATATGCCCTTAGCAATGTCCTGCTGCCTACACTTCTGTTTTCTGGGAATGATTTTTCTACCTTCTCACCAATTCTATGAGCTGTCCAATATCCTGCCCTGCATCCCTCCCCCTTCTCAGCCCAAAATGTCTTTTCTGATAAGGTAATAATTTCTCTTGCTTGCAATCAAGACACTAACTGTGATGGGGGTTGGCACCCACCATTGATCCAATTAGCTGTGGGCAGGTTAGCAGAGACATATGATCAGCTTCCTTAGGAATTGTTAGATGAGTGAGGCAAGCAGGCAACCTGAATACTTAATACACAAGACAGGAGAGGATAATAAGGTGCATTAATTTAACACTATAAAAAGATAAGAGTGAGAACGAAAAGTCTTTTTGCATGCATTAGTTTATTCCATGTAAGCAAAACAGCAGAGGTACAACTTTGAAAGGGCAATGAATTTTTCCAGTTACCAAAGGCTTTCTCTTAGAGGAGCTAAATGTTAAGGACACGAAAGAAAAAGTCAGCCTGACGTGAATCTGCTTAAACTGAGCAACTTTTCTCTTTACTCTCTGGTGATTGCCTGATGGCAAAGCTCTAATTAGTCACTGCATCAACCCTAGAACATTGCTCAGAAATCTATTGTCTGAAAAGCCACATTAATGTTCTTCAGTATAATTCTGTGCTATTTTCCTAACCTATATCAACTTTTCTTATATATTGTATCAATTGGAAACACTATAGCTAGTCTTTGGAAAATAAACATGAGTATTCAAAAAACATTCTATTAAAAATAAGCAATACGGCAGTTGAAAAACTCTTCTTGCTGAGACTCACTGATATAAGACTGTGGTTCCCTACTGCAGGTAAGAGATTGTTATAACTATGCTTAAAAGTTTTGGGTGAACAATTTGGAGTCTGCAAATAATTTTAATGACTGGCCTTTCTGAGGATGGCTATACAAGGGAATTGAACTAGTATAACACTGATCAAGCAATATTTTCCTTTCTTTCCCTTTTTAAGCCCTTTTATTTTTTCTTTTAAGGTTTTACACACTACTTCACTAAGCAGAGAAAAATATGGACATACTCATGATAGTGTAATCACTATTGATTGATTTTCAGTTTTCTGAATTATTCTATAGGTAAAACACATATGAGACTTACTTAGGCTTACAAAACTGAATGTAACAGTCCTGACAATTAAAAAGTAAAACTGGAATGGATATTGTTTGAGAAAAGGTAGTGAGAGTGAGGGAAGAGATAGCGATAAAAGTGCTACAATAATAAACCATATTTACCAAATGGGAGTCAAGACATACTGAGGAAAGTTGATGAAACAAGAGACTTAAGTTTATCAATAAAAGTTAGAAAGACTTTAAAACAGGAACAACAAAATAGTGGAGGAAGGAACCGTAGAGTACAGTAAGCTAGATTCTTACATGTTATTGATGGATAATAACCTATAAAGTAGATAAACCTATAATTGGTTTTACTTCTCTTTTATATATATATAAATTGTCTATGTGCGTCCATAATCCCATCTGCACTACTAATACTTTGAAATAGTACAAAATGGCATTCTGCAATTTACTGACATCACCACTTCCTTCGATCTCTGTTTGCTACTTTTATGGTGTTTTACCGGCTGTTGTGCCTCCAGCAAGCACAATAATTGGATTATACTTCCCCTGGGGTCCAGAGGGCTGAGATCAGGCCCTCAGGAGCTACTGAGGTCCGGACAGGGTTTTGTTTCTTTGTCCATCTCGTGGTCACCTCCTCCCTTTTCCTATGAGGGTACTTCGAGGATAATTGAAGTACAGACAGTTCTTTTTTTTTTTTTTTTTTTTAAATATGGAACCTTTCATGAATTTGCGTGTCATCCTTGCGCAGGGGCCATGCTAATCTTCTCTGTATCGTTCCAATTTTAGTATATGTGCTGCCGAAGCAAGCACCAGACAGTTCTTTAACAACCATCTTCATTTCTAAATGCAAAGAGCAGTTCTGGTTTCTCTCTTGGTCCCTGGCCTCCTTCTCTGTGACATACTGTGACTTCTCCCTTTCTCCCATTGCTGTTTCTGAAAGCTGTCAGTGCTGCATCTTAAAGCGTTCTGTCTTCTTTTTATTTTCCTTCTTTCTTTTCTCTTTTCTCTCCTGATAGTCTCCTGTCTTTCTTAGTTTTCTTGTAAGATGGCTGATGATGGATGTGTGTGTGTGCATACTGCCTCTTTTCCCTTACACAGAGCAAATAAAATACATTTCTGAATACCATTCCCAGTCTTGTCACTTTCAGCTTTGTAAGGTTATTGCTGCATAAGCGGGATGGGTTTCCTTACAACCAAACAGGTTGGACTGGAATTTTAGAAACTATTACCAGTTTTTGAACTTCAGTGAATGCTTGAAAGTGCTAGGAGGCTGATTCAAAAAAGACGTAGAGAAGATCCTTAAAGTGAGGGTCATCTTTTTCCCCCAAAGAAAACTCGGCTGTGTTTGCCATGTAATGCACACATTCTTGTGTAATCTACCAATAGGGCTTTTTTATATTTGTTAAATTGAAGATCATTATGTTACTATATTTCAACCATGACAGAGACATTATAAAAATATATACTTAAGGAACATAGGATTGTTGATCTGTGATAAAGTGAGATCAGGGTGGAAAAATGTAAGCTGATACTTCTGGCAAAGAAAAATTGTGAATATAGATATTTCATGAAAGAGAGAAACTTGGCAAAATATTTCAAATGGGCTTTAAATGTAATCATTTGATGAAATGTGTTGAGTGGTTCTGAAGTCAGCTTTCAATGAAGTATGTTGAAACCAGGATACAGTCTATAGCTCTGGACACCACATTGCAAAATACTGATTTTTCTAGTTACATGTAATAGTAAAAATTATGCAGTAAAAATTATAGGGATGAGCTAGTGGTCATTTGAATGATTTCAGTGATGCTTTTAAATTGTACACTCCTGGAAGGCAGAATTTGTTTATTTCACTCTGGGATGCTCAGCATTGCAAAGTGTTTGGTTCAGGTACTTTACAGATGCTTTTTACATAACTACAGCATCTCATATTAGAAGTGCCCGCCTTTATCATGCTAGCTGGAAGATCCACTAAAATGTTTCCTTAAGTGAGGATAAGACTCACAATCATTTCTGATTGTGGTTTTAGGGGTCTTCAAAGCCAAAAAATTGTGAATAAAAGTAACAAGTAAGGGCAAGGAAATCAGTGGAAAGAATATTTTGAGAGAAAAAGAGCAAATATGGCAATTGTTTACTTGAAAGCAGATGCTAAATGTTTAATAGGCATAAGATGAAGAAAAAATTTAAAAGCATCTGACATGTGAGATGAGAGCCCTCGGCCCACCATGGAGAGGGCGGATGGCACTGATGGACAGTTTCCAGGTAATTACCAGCAGCTGCTTCTGGCAATGAAGTTTTCAGCATCACCATTTCCACATTTATATCCAATGAGACATCATAGCAGCATCTGGAACTTGGCCCAATACCTAGAACAGTTCCTGTCACATTATAAGTGCTCAATATATATTTGTTGAAAGAATAGATGAATTATGTATATTTCCAAGTGTTTTTATTTTAAGGATGATGCATTTTTAACATGGAGAATCTTCTCCTCTGCCTGGGCTCGTTACCCTTTCCAGAGAGCCACAGATCTTAAGAATCTCTCTAAAGAGAGTACATTCTACATTTTACTTCTTTTAGGAGCCAGAATTTTAGGGTTTTTTTCTCCCTCAAACCAGCTTTACTTTTGTGGTGGGGTTTGGACATGATTGTCGTGGCTCTTGCCCTGACTAGCACTCTGGTCTAAATCACATAACAATAAGAGGTTGGGTTTTGTATATTCTCTATTTTTTTTTCTGTTGAAACTAAATTAAAAAACAAACAAACATTTCTTTGTACCTTGCAGCTCACAGGCTTTTGCTAGGAAACACATGACACTCCATCTTTAATGTTAAAGTTTTCAGAACACCCCATGAAAGCCTAGAAAGGGCAAACACCAAATCAGAGATTTGGCATCTCCCTACATTAGATTCTAAAACTTTAACTGGTTTAGAGAATATATGACTTCTCAAACCTCCCTCTGACTTGAAGACAATATCAGTGAGAAAAAATAAATTCATACTAAAAAAAAGTCCATGAGTTCATCATTTGTTATCTTTTATTATAACATCTAACTGGCCTGTATAATTTATAAAGTTGTCGTTTGGGTGACTCCTTTCCATCTTGCTGGTAATGAGACTCTGGGATCTGGATCCTCAATAAATATTTTGGTTGCATACCAGAGACTGTTTACAGTGTGTTTAGCCTGTTATCTATTGTGAGGCTGTAAAATTAAACCTACTTCACAGCAGTTATGAAATTTCAGTGATTAATTTCAGTGGAAAGATATGTTCAAATAAGGTGTAAATCATCCAGAACTAATAGTCTTCAGACAGACGAGGTTTAAGTGCCAATCGGATAGTCCAAAGGGGAAACTGATGACACAAATTAGGCATTGTAGCATTCACAAAGTCTTTGATTTACCCAACCAACCAATGTAGGAAGAATGCATGCAGATAATTTTGAGATGGAAAACTCGTCGATCCCAAAAGCCCCCAAGGAGGAAAAACATCAAGCTGCCTCCCCAGGTTCCCTGTAGACTATGGCAGAGCCAGGCAAGACCTACTAGATCTCAAGGTCAGGCTCTTTCCAGCTCTGTACTACTCTGCCTTCTGCCGAGGAAAAGTAAAAGTGTTAATTTCCATGCTACTGAAAGCCTTTGATTCCAAATCAGCACTCATCCCCATTGCCTCTCCAACAGAAGTATGATTTATCTTCTTGGGCTAGAAGCAGAGTAGATCGCTGCTGTATCACCAGACATGCTGTCAAGAAATTCCCCTGCCAGGTCAGGGCCCCCCGACCATCCAGCCTGACCATCAGCAGGGTTCTCCCATGGATTTTTAAGACTGATTACATTCAGGAAGCCACTGCTAAAACGTTCCCAAATGGGAAGAATCGGGAATGTTGTGAAGATCCAATGAGTTAACATTTGTAAAATGGTTGCAAATAGCCTGGCTTTGGAAGCCCAATGCAAATGTTTGCTAAGTAAATTCCATGTGTCCCAGCATTCTCTTTGTTTAGGATTTGCTCTGTTCCTGTAGCATCTCTAGGCTACAGATGACTCTTGCTTCTCAGCATTTGCCTTGGGCCACAGACAGCTGTCACTAGTATCTCCACCCATTGTCCATAGTTGGTGCTCTAGGCCACACCCCACCACTCACCTGGGCTCTAGGCCACTCCCCATCCTCACCTGGGATCTAGGTTACTCCCTGCTGCTCACCTGGGCTGCTCTAGACCATACCCCACCACTCACCTGGGCTCTAGGCTATACCCCACCACTCACCTGAGCTCTAGGCCATTCCCCACCACTCACCTGGGCTATAGGCTACTCCCCGCTGCTCACCTGGGCTGCTGCCGGCTCTGAGCCTGGTCCCCAGGACCACTCATCCACCAGTGGGAAATATCAAGAGGAATAATGACTCCCTCCTCTCTGTGGTGGGCTCCTTTACAGGGCCCCAGAGCACTGCTGCCTTAGTAAACACACACACACACACACACACACACACATACACACAGGTGTGAACATGCCTATGGGACAGTTGGGATGAGATGGGTTTGTGGACTGTCACAAGTTTGCATCTGTAGCCACTTCTCTCAGATCCTGTTATGGACCTCCCTCTGCAATGGATTCTCTCCTCAACCCCCCACAACCTTCCTCCTATGCTCCCATGATTGTATCTATCCAAATTTCAAATTGTTGACCTTGTCTAAATTGGGAAGAGGGGTCTTGGGGCATTTGTCAAGCTTAAGAGATGAGTACCTATGTATTCACCCTTGTATGTCAACACTCAGCACAATCACTACCTGAAATACAGTAAGCACTCGAGAAATATTTGTGGATGGAAGAAATGGATGAATAAATGATGCTCCTTAGGTGCTGTGTAAATCAACTGGGACAAGAGAAGGGGAGTGTCCATGTTCAGGCATCTTTTAGGTTCAGCCTCACCTGAAGCATGTGGTTTCCAGAGTGTTGCAGAAATAAGCATGATTAAAGTCTTATCTTCAATTAGATTCTAGTTAGTAGAGGTAACAGATATATCCATAGAATACTGTAATTCATATGGTCCCAGAGAGAGTAACCAGAAAAACAAACATGCTGGTAGCATAGTGAAATAAGGTCACAGAGGTTGGAATTGCACAGAACTGGGTTCAAATCCTGGTTCCACTATTTGGTTACTCGGTGACCAAGTACAAGTTTTTCGGCCTCTCTTCATCTTCAAGACAAAGGTTACTGTTGGGATTAGCTCACTTCGCCTCCACCCCTAACCTGAACCCCTCATCATTCTCTGCTCTTCTGAGTTAGGAATCAGCAGACTGGCTCTCAACAATAAAGCACAGAACTATTCTCTCCCTGTGCCCTCAAAAATAATTCAGAGGATGTTTTTACAAGCATTGCCTTTAAATATCTTGCCACCAAAGAAAGATTTTAGTAAGTTTCTATGGGGATTTCTTTTTCTTTTTTTCTTTAAGCCAGATTCATCCTTCAAAAGAGACCATCTATCTGGTTTGATTCAGTAACAGGAAAAGTAATTTTTGCCTTATACTACAAAAATTTCTCTTCACAATTGTGATATGAAAATGCAGAATAAACAATATCTTCCTATTTTATTCTTTAGCATTATTAGCAAAAAGCAGTTTCAGTAAAACTGGGTATATACTCTTTTGCCAGACAATGCTTCCATTTGGGGGAGTGATATTTTTGTGCTCTGCCAGGTAAGCGAAGTTATTATAATTAGTTCAAAGAATCAAGATGAAAACAACAAACAAAACCAACTTAAAGTTTTTTAAAAAGACATACACCTGTATGTCATAAGCTGACAGTGATCTCTTAAACTTTGTGACTCTGTAAATCATGTGAACCCAGAGAGCTGGGTCATGACACCACTTGATTCCTCTCCTTCTCTCCAAGCCAGCTCTGTCATATCTTCTCCTTACTCTTCAAACATCCATCATCCTTTCAACTTCTAAGCAACCATGACAATCAGCTGATATTCTTCAGTGAGAAAATTAAAGTAATTGTAAAATAATGTCCACACGGTCCCTGCTCACGCCACCAACTTAGCTACATGTGTGCTTTCCCTCCTGTTTCAAGGAACTCTGCCCCTGCTGGGCACTGACTTCCCCTCCCTCCACCTGTGCACTGGCCCCACCCTCTCTCCTACTCAGGGACTTTGCTCTTGCCATTGTATCCACTTGCTCCCACATCATAAAAATTTTCTGCTCAACTGGACCATTCCGTTAGGAAAAAAGAGGCATGCTTTAAATTACTTCACTCCTTAAAAAAGAAAATAAACATCCTTTCCTTGATCCCATATCTTCCTCCAACTACCACCCTTCTTCTTGCTCTCTCTTCTAGAATGTCACTTCAGAATGGTTGTGTACCCTTGCAGCCTCCACTTCCTCAACACCATTAGCCACAAAAATGACTTTTTACAAGGTGGGGAAAAAAAAAAAAACACCTTGAATTCTTAGTCCTTGTCCTCCTCAACCTCTAAGTTCTATTTGACATAATTGGTCACTCACACACTTTTTTTTTCTTAATAATAAACTTTATTTTTAGACCGCTTTTAGGTTTACAGAAAAATTGCACAGAAAGTACAGTGTTTCCATATATACCTCCTATACACATAGTTTCCCCTCTTATTAGTATATTGCACTTCTGTAATATATTTGTTACAATTGATGAACCACTATTGATACATTATTAGTAACTAAAATTCATAGTTTACATTAGGGTTTGCTCTTCCCATTGGACAGTTCTAAGGGTTCTGACAAATGCTTAATGTCATGTATCTATTGTGACTGTACCATATAGAATAGTTTCACGGTCCTAAAAATGTCCTGTGTTCCCTCGACTCATCCTTCCCCCCCCACCTTCTCCTCCAGAGCCTAGGACAATCACTGATCTTTATACTGTCACTATAGTTTTGCCTTTTGTAGAATGTCATAAAGTTGGAATAATACATGTATGTAGCCTTTTCAGGCTGGTTTCTTTCACTCAGCAATTATGCATTTAAGTTTCTTTCATGTCTTTTTTTTTTTTTTTTTTTGTATCTCAGAAAGCTCATTTCTTTTTTTTTTTTTCTTATAGCCATCTCTTTTTATTTACAGTTTGTGTCCATTGCAAATCAATTCCATAGCATGAGAAGTTACTATGAATCAAAGCATAAATACACAAACACAATATGCAATCCAAAACAGATGTCCAGCATTTATATATGAAGCAGAAGGGAGCGCTCAGGCACTCATACAGTAGCTTGAGGTCTGTTGCATCTGGTTGTTCCTGTGCAGGGTTCTAAAGATGGGGGAAAAAGTGACTGTTATCAAGACTACTTGGCCCTATTAGATGCTGGAACACCTAAGCATCAGTGTGTGACCATGTGAACAAAAAGCTTTTTAAAAAGGTTTCTGTGTATTGAGGCAGTTGCCAAAGATTTACATTCCAGAATCAAGTCCATTTTAGGCTTAGGACCAGGTGCTAGCTACCTAAAAATATTAACCAATACAGAAAGTGTTCCAAATGTGACCATTCTGATTCATAAAGTTAAAAGACATACTTACCAAAAGAGTATAAAGGTTTATACTCCCAGTCTTCACTTCCCAGATACTTGATTTACATTATTTTAGGCTCCTTCATGTTTGCCTTTTTAATTTCAAGACTTGACAATTTTACCTTCAAAACAGATCATTTATTAAATTGTAAAAACTATTCAACATAAACAGAAATTTTAAAAAGCAGCATTTTGAAATTGGTTGAGGTCAATGTACTTCTCTTTGGAATCAGTTTAACTAAGTGAATCTGGCACTGTTGTTGGATGGGAATGTGATGGGAAATGCCTACCATATGATTTTATAAGTGTATAAGCAAGATTTACCCATTATGCTTGGCTTCCAGGTAGATTCCAATCCATCATTGCCTTGAGACTTGTCAATTACTACATAAAAATTCAAATCCAAAACCTCAGAGGAAAGAGTTAAGTTCTCAAGAGAACAAGGATAATTTAACAATGTAAAATTTTTTCTAGAGTATATCAGCATAAGATTAGCACTGGTAAGACAATACATGGAGGATTTACAGTAACACCTGGAAGTTCCTTCTAATATACATAGAAATAGAATCATGGAAGATTTTATATTACCCAACTGTCTTATGGCTTTATATATTTGATGAACAAAGGAAAACTGCATCTCCATTCCACACCCTATCCTTTCTCTCTGGATAAGATAAAATTTAATGTTTTTTCAAGGCAGAGTTTAAAAGTGTCCATATTTCGTAAGCCACATTTAAGGAAATCATCTCCCAACTAATTTTGGATGTGGGCCAATAAAGTAAGTTGTGGAATCAGTAGATTCGATAAAGACCTGTTTTCTCCTTAACATGCTGGACTTCTAAACTCCATTTGGATTGGATTTAGAAGATAGGGAAGCATAAATGTTTCTTGGCCTGAGTCCTTTTAACAGTAGATAAGTAAAAGGGAAAGTGAGACCATGAGGAGGCTGGCAGTGGACTGCAGGGCACTTATGCCTCTGTGTTTGGTTGGAGACATTAACTGGATTTGGGGCAGCTGAGGTATTCTAGAAGTTACTTGAAGGTGTTATAACAGTTGTTTGATTTGAATAAATCTGTGTGGGTAGGAACAGAGCTGGAAGCTGCAAATCCACCCTAAGCCGGGCCACCATCGCCCTGCTCAGGTCCGCTCCGTGGGCATATGGGGGCTTCTTGCTAGATGCTGAGTCTGTGAAGAATTGCTGGCCAAGGGTAGGCACCAGCAAGGTCGATAACGCATTTCTTTCTATCACTGAATAAAATTCCATTGTAATAGATTGCCACAGTTTGTTTATCCATTCTCCCCATGGTAGGGCATCTTGGTTGCTTCCAATTTGGGGCAATTATGAATAAAACTGATCTAAACCTTCAGGTGCAGGTTTTCACGTGGACATGTCTTTAATTCCTTTGGGTAAACACCTTGGAGCCTAACTGCTGGAGCATATGGTAAGCCTATGTTTACCTACCTGTGGAAGTGTCAAACTGTCTTCCAAAGTGGCTGAGCCATTTTGCATTCCCACAAGCCATGAATGAGAGTTCGTGTTTCTCCATGTCTTCACCAGCATTTGGTGTTGTCAGTGTTTTGGATCTTAGTTATTCTAATAGGTGTGTAGTGGTATCTCATTGTTTTAATTTGCAATTCCCTAATGACATATGATGTCAAGTACCTTTTCATATGCTTATTAGCCATCCTTATATCTTCTTTGGTGCGGTGTCTGTTCAACTCTCTTGCCCATTTTTTAATCAGGTTGTGTGTTTTCTTATTGTTGAGTTTTCAGTGTTACTTGTATATTTCCATACAAATCCTTTGTTGCAAATGTCCCCCCCCCCCCCGTGGCATCTCTTTTCATTCTCTTAACAGTGTCCTTTGCAGAGCAGAAGTTTCTCATTTTAGGGAAGTCCATCTTCTCAATTTTTTCTTTCATGGATTGTGCTTTTGAAGTTCTATCTAAGAAATCTCCAACCCAAGTTCACCTAGATGTTCTCCTACATTATCTTCTAGAAGTTTTATAGTTTCGTGTTTTGCATTTAGGCCTGTGAGTCACTTTGAGTTAATTTTTGTGACAGGTGTAAGGTCTGTGTCTAGATTCATTTTTTTTTTTTTTTTTTTGCAAGTGGATGTCCAATTGTGCCAGCACCATTTGTTGAACATTCACTCTTTTTTAGACACTTTCGTCACTTGGTTTCTGGGGGTACCACATTCTCTTGGCGTCTCTGCTCCCTCACTGATGGTTCCTTCTGGTTTCTATTGTTGGCTCTTCCTCCTCCAAATCTCAAAATGTATGAATTTTCAGGCCTCTTCTATATCCACACTCATACCTTAGGAGATCTCACCCAGTCCCAGAGCTTTAAATACTACTCATGTGATAATAATCCAAAATTTGCACCTCCAACCAAACCTCTCTTCTTAGCTACAGATTCATATATTCAGCCTACTTCACGGTTCCACTTGGATGACTAAAAAGCATCTCAAATATGTCATGCTCAAATGTGAATTCTTTCTTAGCTCCCAAACTCTCCTCCCCCAGCACTTTCTATCTTGTAAATGGCATCCTATTAACCGAGTTGTTCATGCTAAATGTTTGCAATTATATTTGACTCCTTTCTTTCTCTCACTTTCCACATCCAATCTGACAAGAAAACTCCTGTTGGTTCTACCATCAAAATGTAGCCTAAGTCTGACCACTTCTTAGCACCTCCTTTACTAACACCATAGACTAAAGCACCATTGTCATATGCCACAAAGTCTCTCTACTCCTTTTGTCCCCACACAGTATATTTTCTCTGAGGAAGTACTCTTTTCATAACATACATTTCCACTCTCTACTACTTCTCAGTGGCTTCCTATCACACTGAAAAGAAAATTCAAAGTACTTTCCATGGCCTATAAGGCCCAACATGATTTCACCACTTCCTGCCTCTCTGATACAGCCTCTTACAATTCCTCCTTTACTCTCCCTGCTCCAGCTACCCTTGAAGAGGGCTTCTGAACTTGCAAAACTGTGGGCCTAGAAAATCCTTCCTCCAGGTATTTACCTATATTATTACCTCAATTAATTCAGGCTTCTTGTGACACCTTCTAAAAACACTTCTCTCATCACCTGATCTGAAAAAGCTCATTACCTTGTCACTCTCACTCCAATGCTGCTTTATGGTATTTGCCACCAACCGGCTTTATGCATTTTTGTTGACTCATTTGTTTATTATTTCTTGCTCCACTAGAATGTAAGCTTCATGAGAGAAGAGACTTTGACTTCTTTCCTGCCTCAACCATAATAAATAAAGCAGTGCCAGGTACAGAGTAGAATCTCAGTATGTATGTACTGATAAATGTATGTCTGAGTGACTTTTTCTGTGTTTTTAAGAATTAATACCCCTTGAATCTTCAATCAATGTCCCTTCAGAAAGGAAAAATACTACATCTCAATAGCTGTGATTAAAATAATTAAAGGAGCCCTATGAGGCTGTAATAAGCAGCGGGCCACTTTTCCTGTGTAAAATTATTTAGAGAGATGGATTTAAATAACACACTTCTGTTCTTTAATAAAAGAGCAGAGTAAAGGATAAATTTTTACATTTTTTACATTTGCTTGATGTAAAATCAGCAAGGGCTATATATGGCAATGTTCATTAGAATAAAATATTATTGACCTAGATTAATAACCTAAAGAAGCAAATACATGCTAGATGAAAATAGATGCTCTTTGCTTTACTTTGCATTTATCATAGAATAATGGAGAAACTATTTGTAGGATAAGGCTTCAATGAGAAATTTCTTTATAGTAATGATAGCACTGAAGTTAGAACCAAATCATAAAGCGTTCTTAGAAAAGATTGTGCAAATGCCATCTTTATGAACTTGAGATTTTTTCACCTGCCATGGAAGAAAGAAAAAATAAATTATTCTAAAATGCTGGTGTCTTAATATGTGAAAAAAAAACTTGAAGAAAATTTTAGTTATTTATAAAACTTGTAATCATAATTTTAATGCCTAATAGGGTCAGATAGTTCAAACATATGTAACTCTTTAAGCCAGGGCACAATAGCCATATTCAGTTTAAATTGAAATTTGCTTTATTAATTCATATGTCCTGGTGTGGTAGGAGACAACCGACTCAACTGTCTTGCAGGTATTTTCCAGATACCAATTACTTTTTTTTCCCAGATTCTTTCTTTAGTATAGTATAGAATAAGAGTTGAGGGTCAATGAAAATATTTGCTTTTATGAAGTGCGTGATATTCATTCAAATTATCAATGACTTTTCTTACACTTATTAGATATGTAAACCTCAGTGCAAGGGGTGGAATTTCAAAGTCACTCTGAGCCTGTGACTGCATCACACTGAATGAAGACATCCATAGGAACTGCCTGTTTTCCAGCCCAGTTCATTGTAATTGAATCTAGCTGATCATTGAAAGTTGGTCCTCATTGGGTTTTGATAAGCACTATTGTATCATAGAAAGAGCTTTGACTTAATAGCCACACAGAAGTCTCTGCTCAGTCACTTATAGCTAAGGCTCTGTCATTTCATCTGGAAAACAAGAGATGATAATTCCTAACGCATTGGAAATATCTGAAAGACCATGTAAAAAGTCTTCAGCATGATAAGAGCTCATTAAAAGAAAATGTGTTGCTTACTTTTTCATCATTTTCTACAACTGTTACCAGCAGAGACAAGTGGATTTCTGTTCTATTGGTAATGGTTCTGGGCTTGTTTCTGGGGCCAATTGGTACAGCTGAACAGTTGGGTACCTGAAGCTTGTGGATGTATACACCGAGCCCCTCGACCGTCATTTCAGAGTCCATCACGGTTTTATTGATGGCAATGATATAAAATATAATAGATTGCCTTTCAAACCACTTTAGCTGCTTACTTTGGTGTGAGCCCCAACCCGCGGGACAGCAACGGGGACCCGAAACCTGCCGAGAAAGAATGGTGGGACAAGAGACGGAGGAATGACAGCAAGACAGTATTCTGATCAAGCTGCAAACTTTATTGAGGGAGCAGGGCTTAAATGCTGTTTGGAAAGAGGAAGTGAGTCGGGGCCGGGTGGCGCTCCGGGATTGGAGGGTGTTGTCGCTGGAGGAGGGGGCAGATCTTACTTTCGCGCCCTGCGCCTGCGTACTGTTGTATTCACCTGGGCAGTGGCGGAACCGGAGAACAAAGGAGTAAGGAGGAAGAAGAACAAGGAAGTGACAAAGCAGATTTTGTGTTTGCGCCATGCTGTGGCGTCCGCCATGTTGCGCCATGTAACCACTGGTTGCTATCGCTTAGGTTGTTGGCACCTCTCTTGGCAGACTCCAGTGACGGCTCCCAACACTTTGGCATTTCTAAGGCAGAGTTATTAGCATATGTTTTCACAAGGGCACTGAGGAGGAAGGGTGTCTACCACACACTCACAGAGTTATGCTTAGTTCCACAAGGACCTCTATGTAATTCCAACTCCTTCTGACCTTTTCAAGAAGGCAAATAACAATGCCAGTGAAAGAGTAGATAATATTGTAAGGATAGTGTTTAATTTTTTTAAACAAATACATCATCTTCAGACTTTAATGCTGTGTCATATTACAGCTGGTCATGACGCATTAGATTGTGGCCACATCTTCATGGAGAACTGCTGCTATAAAGCACCTGAGGAGTTAGTAGCAGAAGAGCTGGAGGTGAATGGATGAGCAGTGATGTATGTAATAGATCGAGATGAAAGAGACAGAGTAGGGATGTTTAGGTATCCATGATCTAGTATAGGGGCTATGAGAAGATGTGCTCTATAATGCAAATTGAATGACATCCAAGGACAGTACTCTTGAAAATAATCTATGCTTGGGGAGTGGGTATAGCTCAGTGGTTGAGCACCTGCTTCATGTGTACAAGGTCCCGGGTTCAATCCCTGGAACCTCCTAAAAATAAAATAAAAATAATCTATGGCAAAAGACAAAACACCACTAGTTACTCATAAATTCATCACAACTGTCATTCTGATGAAAAGCCATAACCACATCAGTTACACACTTGCACGCACACACATTGTCAAGAAGCTGTTGAATCCAGATAACTGGCCTCAGCTGTTTTTTCTATTTCCTTCAGACACTGTAGAGTTTGTTAGGTGACCTTGGAAGTGCCAGAAATGATGAGTTCCTTCATGTTTTTTGAGGCCCTACCTTTGTATTGGTTGGCAAAAGAAGAAAATTATAATGCACGTGTAATTGTTAAAGATGTGTACTATGTTGTTAGAGAAAGAGAAGATTGTAAAACAATTTTCTTTGTCTCTATAGTCATTTTCTACATTATATTGTTATGTAAAACTGAAAAGCTGAGATGTGAATACATTTATCAGAACACAATTCACAATTCCAGCCTTAATCTTTTGTTTGTTGGTTTGTATCTTTGCTTGCTTCCAATTGTAACCTACTCAAAACCCTAAGGGATCAATTCTCATCTCACAAGGATGACTGTTTAGCATATCCTTTCTCACCACCCTCTGTACACATAAACTCCCTATTTTATTTCAAGATACCAGGTGCACTAATACAGTGAATCCAAACTGGAAATCAAACTCGCAAAGATGATATATTCTCATTAATGCCTGCTTCAGATTCCCATTATGCTAATGGTACTTTAGAATGCACGTTAAGAAAGAATGTAGCCCTAAGTGTTCATTTGTGAAAGCTTTCTTTTCTAAAAAGGAGGGATTCTTTTTAAGTGATTTTCATTTCCAGTACATAAAAAGCATTAAAACTCATCATCATCATTGGTAATTTTACCATCATTTTCATAAAATAGTTAAATCCCATTTGCTTTTGCAAGTCTGGATTAAATACAACTCTCATTCTGGTGGCACTGCACATTGTTTCTGTGCTCATTTCTTAGGCATTTGTAAAAGATTTCTGATATATTTTAACAATTGAAGCATTTGGAATGCATAGTACTTTTTAAAAAGAAATATATTTTACCTGCACATCTTGCCCTTTTTCTTATCTCAATTCAAGTGTCTTTAAAATCAGAAGAGTATTTTTTAAATGAAATGAGTCATAAGCATATTTTAATAATTTCCATAAGGATAACATCTGGATGTGTACATCAAAAGGCAAAATGTGGTATTCATAACAGTTTGTAAATATTATATATTTTAGATCAGATGAATTCTCTGGCTATGAAGTTTTCACTCTGCCACCTACAGTGAATACATATACTTAAAAAGTTAATTGAATATTCTCTAACCATAAATAAATTCCTATTCTTTAGTGTCATAATATAGGTTTCCAAATTAATTTAAGCTTTGCATTGCAATTCTGTGTAATTCTATCTCTATTATATTAACGACTATACTTTTGTACTGAATGGGACTCTTCATGACCAAAACTATTCCTCCGAGATAAAATAAGGGTTTAACACACTAAAATAGTCACTGGATGATTTTTAGTGGTCTACAGCAATTACTGCGTTTTCTAAACTTCACTACCTTATTTCTGGCAATGTTCTTTTTCTAGGAGAACCAGTTCAACGAGTTTTGATTCAAATCATTTGGATCAATGTTCTTCTTCATCTTCTTTCTTCTTCTTCTGTTTGTGTTAAAGATCCATTATGGGCATGCCATTGTGTGGGTATATTAATTAAAACCAGATGGGAACTTGTCTTTTTAGTAATTACAAGAGTCAAAAGTCTAACTCAAACATATCTAACAAAATACTGAACTCTTCCTACAATTACTGACTGTGTTTGAGTTTCCTGGACCTCCTGCCCTTACACTCAGGCCTGCTCCCTATCCTGGACCTCATCCACCCACTGATGGAACCGTCTTTCCTTCAGTTTAGCTGCTCTCATTCCGGTAGAAGGAAGACAACCCCACCAAGCCAATTTATACACGTGTGAGCACAGGGTAGGCCTCCCCTTCACACCAATTAGAGAATGTGATCAACAAGTACCCAAATTTTTGTTGGATGTGCAAACTCTCTATGACATTGTTTCTTTGTAACCAAAATGAATAATTCAGTCAACCCATGGGACATACACACATGCAGAATTTATTAACGTTTGTCAGGGGTCTGTTTTAGGGACTCCTCTGACTTGGTGGACATGGTTCCGTTTCCCGATCTGTAAAATGGGGGTGATAATAGTATCAACCTCAGAAGTTGTTGTGGATATCAAGTAAGTTACTCTATTTGAAGCAGTTAAGACTAGTGCCCTGGACACTTTAGACACTTTGTAAATGATAACAATTGCGATTATTATTGTGGGGTCTTTGGCCCTTTCTGGGGAGAATGTGCTCAATGAACACATTGCCTTATCAGAGGTACACACCTTGGAAAGGGGTGAATTAAATTCTAAAGCTGAACTACATGCCCCCCCTGGAAAGCTGCCCATTTTCCATTTGATCCCTAACAAACACAAGCACAGGTGCCCAAGAGAAATTATACTCTCCCAAGTAGCAGATGGGAAGAGAGGAAGGACCACAGAGACCATGGGTAAAAATGGCAGAGGCACAATTTTCCAAAGGATTCTGACTTGTGCTCTGAACTTGTTCACCTATTTTTCAATCAGATTTAATGCATTCTTTCCTTCCAGAACTCTAAGTGCTGTAGAACCTCAGGGATCAGTCTCATGCCCTCTTCTCCTTCTACTCATCTCCCAGATATCACTTGTAACCGTAGATTTAAAAACCATTTAATGCTCATTATTCCCAAATCTATATTTCCACCATTTATATCTGTTAGCTAATATCTGAACAGGTTTCACCAACCACCTATTTTACTTCTGTACTTAACTCTCCCACAGATATTTCCAAATTAACATGTCCAAATGGAGTTTTTAATTTCCCCCCAAATTGCCTAGCCCTTAATACCTTCCCATGTCAGAAAATGGAGTCATCATCCACCCAATTCCTCAAGTCAGAAACCTTTAAGTTATCATGTTTCTCTAATCATTACCCCCATAGTTAATTTTTCAGCAAATCCTGTTCACTCTTTCATCAAAACACACCTTGCATAGGCTGCCTTTTCTCCATCCCCACTGCATTCACCTGAGATCAGGTTACCATTTTCCCTCATCTGAGTTACTGAATTGGCCTCCTAAGAGCTCCTCCTTTAGCTCTGGCCAATCTATTCTCCAAACAGCAGCAAAGTTGATCTTCTTACTAGTGCATTTAAGAATTTTCCCCTATAACATATGTTTTATTAAGTGAAACAAACATCCAAGGAATAAAATTATTTTACAGCATGCAGCCTATTTCATTTTATATATAAACCGTGACCTATCTTTCTGTAAGTAGCCCAATCTAGTAGTAGCAGGCTACTGCTCTGGACACCATCCTGGAATTTAGAATCAAAGACCTCAGGGAAAGATATGGCAATTCTGTCAAATGTCTCAAACTATGATCTTCATAAATATGTGCCCATACAACAGAACCATCCAGAGTACACTGATGCACAAAAGGTCTGGAATATTTACTGAAAAAGGTAGATTTTTATCCCATCCAAGTACTGGACTTTTGCCTGGGGACAAGGACAAATGTGCTCAACGTGCAGGAGTATTATGTTGTACAATCTCATGTTTTAAGTTGTCCAATGCTGGGCCCCTGTGCACAATTCGGGGGTGGGGGAGGCAGAAATAGGTGTGGACTTCACAGCACAATCATGCAAAACAAATTTAAGGTGTGGAACCTCCTTGAATCTCCGCACATGTGTTGAAGGAATATGCAGTACCACAGGGCCCCAGTGAGGGTCTCGATGCTCATTCTTATATAACCTCACATTTGCTTGAGTTCACAGAAGAATTCACCTTTAGACCTGTTTATTCCCAGAATTAATGCAAAACAACTTTAAGTGCTATTTTGACATCAAACCTTCTGGACATGACCCAAATGAAATGATGTCTGCATAGAAATCATTTTCATTGGTTTCTAAAAGCAGGCTTCAAACCTGATACCAATGTGTTCATTTACACTCCAACTTTTTCATTGCAAACTTAGTGCTAACTAAACAGTCTGTTTTAGGGGAAATTTCTGACCCCATGTTTGAATGGGCCTTAAACCAGTGTTTAGCATGGTACCAGGAGAGGGACACTCTACTGCCCTGGACATCTGGTGACAGATGACAGGAAGGCTCTGAATGGGTATCCGGACAATGGTTAGAACAGAAGACTGGCTGTGTCTTACCTGGGGAGTCTTTCATTCAGTCTTGGTTGTTCCACATCAGGTAGCTACCACTCACCAACCATCCTTCCCTGCTCACCTTGCCCCACCCCCATGATGCTTTGTTAGCTCTGCCTTCACTCCAGGAATTCTCAAGGCACCTTTCGTCAATTCCACAGATCAGTAGAGGTATGGACTGAGACTTCAGCTGGAATCTCTGGAACGGAACAGATGAGTTTAAAGGAGATGGGAGGGATGGAACAGTGTATTTCATCTATATTTAAATATGTATCTCCTATTTTTATTTATTTGGCATATCATATGCATCTTCCTCTGTTATGTTACAATATTTGTCAGAGTAATTATTAACAAGAGCCTAAAATTCTATTATGAATATAACTATATTATACTTTTTTACTTATTTTTCTTTGGGAGACATGTACATTATTTATAATTTCTTACCAATATAAATAAATATATGATAGACATATTTGTGCATAAAATTCTTTCCATATTTATTAATATTTCCTTTGGGTTAATTTCCCAGAGTCAGAATTTCTAGTCCAAAGTATGAGACCCTTAAATTGTATTGCCAGATTGCTTCCCTCAAAGTTTCAATAATTCGTCCTTTCAGTGGCAAAGGCCTTTTCCCACCCTTTCTGCTACTGTCTTCAAATGTTTAAAAAATAATTTCATAGGTGAAAATTGCTATTTAATTTTAATTACGATTTCTTTATAGACAAATTTGAACATTCTTCAGCATTTTATCTTACAATAAACCAAAAGCAAATCCCACCACTGTCTTCTTTGACCATTTATTTGACAAATTCAATCAATATCCATTCATTGAATACCAGTTGCAATCTATACATGCTTCTAGACACCAGAAACACAGAGATAAACTAAACAGAAGATATACATAGAGGGTTATGCACAATCTGATTAATATGGTGGAAGATATAATCACTCAGAATTATGGAAGCATTACCTAAGGTGCAGGGATATCATTCTGGAAGAGGGCACACTTGACAGGGTGATGAAGAGAAGCAGGAGTTAGGCAGATAGAGGGAATGACGGGGTAGTGAGAGACATATGGCAGTTCAGGTGAGGGTAAAGAACAGGACAAGGCAGAGAAGTTATAAATAGTGTAGTTTGGGGTAAGTTAGGGTTACTATTACTGGAGTGAAAAGGAAAGAGAGAAGGGTAGAGAATCTAGCAAGGATTGATCAGGGAAGGCCAGGTTAAAAATTATGAATTCCATTATAGTGAGTATAAACAACACTGCTGCTATATAAACATGATTGTGGCTGAAAGGGGTAGTCTAGGGAGGTTAAAGCAATGGAAAGAAGGCTGGAGAATAATCTAGGGATTGTATAATATAGTGATTTTTGGTGGTAGATAAATGATGGTGGTTAATAATACAAATACAAAAATGTTCCTCTATTACAAGGTATTAAGAATATGGAGATACATGGAAAAATATAGTTAATGTGATATATAGACTATAGTTAACAATAATATTATAATATTTTTACAGCTATAGCAAAGAAGGTGCTATATCAATGCTAAGGGTCAATAATGGGTATTAAGAGGCATGGGGTTTTTCCTTTTGGATTTATGAAAACCTTCTGAAATGGACTGAGCTGATGACAACATAACTCTGTGATTAAACTGAGAGCCACTGAGTGTACGCTTTGGATGGATTGAACAAGGTAGGGGACCATATAACACAGTGAACCTCATGGTAGATGATGGACTGTGGTTAACGGTACAAATATGAGAATGTTCTCTCATGAACTATAACAAGTACACAATACTAATACATGGTGAGACTAATAAGATGGTTTGTGGGAAAAACATACCAAATATAAGCTATGGACTATTTGAAAAATTGTGGATTCAACATGATTTTTCTCCCATTGATCGCTTGGCCCTTTCCTCTGCCTGGAAGGCTTGTCCAAGCTTTATTCTCCTGGCAAACTTCTCTTCATCCTCCCGCCCCCAACGCACATCTCCCAGATGAAGAATTCTGTGGCCTCTTTTGTTCAGCCCCAACCTCATTCCATCAGGCAGAGTTAGTCAATCTGGGCTCTTGGGACATCCACAACATTGTAATATGCATTGTAATTACCCGTTTAAATTTCCAAAATACACACTACATTTTTTAAAAATCAAAAAATGTAAGCTTACTGGTTTAAAAGAAATTTGAAGCACAATGCACTGAAAAACATTTTCTATTTTAAAGGCAACACCCTCAGAAGTAACTAAATCAAGATAATCTAAAGAATGTAGCCATTGTTGGCTTCCTCTAAGAAATAATCAACAACAAGGAATGGTATCATTTAGTTTTCCTTAATTCACTCATTTTCCATTCACGAATGACTATTTATTGAGTATAAAGCTGTGTGCCAGGTTGCAAAGGTAAATAGGATACTGTTATTAAGGACCTAACATTTTAATTGCAGAGGTAAGATATATCTAACCTTGTATTTAGGTAGTCAGTAAAAGAATAGCTGGAAGAAGCGAACAGCTCCTCTAAGGCTGAAAGTCTGGAAGGAGGGGCCAGATTTCATCCAGGACTGATAAATGTATTACATTCAGATTCATGAACATAAAAGCTGCAAACGATGGCTTGTTTGCACAGCACATATTCTGAGGGTCAGTAGTGGGAAATGAACAAAAGTAGGTTGGGGAGAGATTAGTGGCTATAGGAGGCCAATTTAGAGTGTTAGTTCTTCCTCTGGGTAGGCAAGAGGAAACCTGGTAAATTTGGTAGGAGTAATGACATTACCAAATTAGGTCTTTGGAGAGACTTATTTTGGCAATTTTGTGAAGGTTCAATTTAAGAAAGGAAAATAAAAAGCAGAACCTATGTGACCAGTATAAAAAGTGAATGCAGTAGTCTAGGCATACAAGAGTGAGACTAAGACAGTGACAACGGGATTGAAAAAGAATTTGTCAATAAAAGAGACACTTCTAAAAAGGTCATTAAGATGCATTTACTATATTACTAGTAAATCACTATTGCTATCTTTTGTGTGATACTTTTTCTCCCTAAATGCTCTAATCATATAATCATACAGTACAGATTATGCCAGAAGCTCTCAACTACTGCCAGAAAATGACCTATTCCTCATCAGAATTCTTTGAGATCAGGACAAAGTGTTTCTTTTAAATGGGTTTGTGCTCATATCTAAAGTTGTCCCAAGATACCAGTTAAAGAACAGTCTCACAAAAGAGTGGAACATTGAAACAGGCTTTGTCATTATATCTACATGCTGCTACTTTTAAAAAGGTAGTTGAGATTATATTAAGAAGAATGTTGCATCTGCAAAAAAAAAAGAAAAGTCTCCATCAACCACAGCAATATGAAAGCAGATCTTTCTAGGAGCCTGTTCTTTCATCTGCAGTGCTATGCATGAACTTTCCTTAAACCACTTTTTAAAAAAAATTATCCCCCATAGTATGCAACAGAGAAGTTTTTTAATTTTTATTGAAGTATAATATACATACATAAAAGTATATGTATCATAACCACACAGCTTGCTGAAGTTTTACAAATTGAACGCACCTGTGTAACAGCCCTAAGATCAAGAAGTAAAACATTTCTAACACCATGGAAGCCCTCCATATACTTTCATGCCGTCCCCGCCTTCCCCTCCAAGAAAAATACCCTCCCTATTTCTAACACTATAAGTTCGTTTTTACCTATCTTTGCACTGTATGTAAGCGGAATCAACTAGTATGTATGTACTCCTTTGCCTGGCTTATTTCACTCTAAAGCTTCACTCACTTTACTACAAGAAGTTGTAGATAACTTAGTCTCATTTCTGTATAATATCCCATTATGCAAGTATACAACATTTTTATTTCTGCATTGACCTATTGCAGGGGTTTGCAAACTATGGCCCACTGGCCAGCTGCCTATTTTTGTAAATAAAGTTTTATTAGAACACAGCCATGTCCCATTCACATACAAATTGTCTGTGGCTCCTTTCAGGCTTCAGTGGCAAAGTTCAGCAATTGCAACAAAGAATGTATAGCCAAACAAGCCTAAAATATTTCCCATCTGGCTTTTTTACAGAAGAAGTCTGCTGGCCTCTGCTATATAATGTTCAATTGTGTGACTATGCCACACAATTTGAGCATTTCCAGTTTTCAGTTATGATGAATATTGCAGCTATGAACATTCTAACAACATGGCTTTTAAGACATCAAGTGGAGCCGAATTACTGTGACAGAGTATACATATGTCCAGCTTTAGCAGATACTGCTAAAGTTTACCCCACCCATGAGAATATATAAGTTCAAGTTTCTCAACTTCCTTGCCTATACTTGGCGTTTTCCATCTTTTTTATTTTAGTCATCCTGGTGGGTGTGTAGTGATATCTCATTGTGGGGTTAATTTGCAATTCCCTGGAGACTAAAGAAGCTGAGCTTATTTTCATATGTTTATTGACCATTTGTATATCCTCTTTTGTGAAGTGTTCATGTTCTGACTATTTTTCTAATGTCTTGACTGCCTTTTACTTACTTACCTGTAGGCAGTATTTTTACATCCTTGAGATGAGCCTGTTGTTGGACGTATGCATTGTGAATGCCTCTCCCAGTTTATGCTTTGCCTTTCACTCTCTTAATGGTGTCTTAATGTTTTTCATGCTAAGAAATATTTTCCTACTCCAGAGTTATAGACATGTTTTCCTCTTAAAATCTTGATTGTTTTCTTTTCACATCTGGAATTCATTTGGAATTGATTTGTGTGTGGTCTGAGATAGGGGTTCAGATATATTTTGTTCCCAAATGAATGTCCAGTAGAGTCAGTACAACTCAATGAAAAGACTATCCATTCTCCACTGCACTGCTGTGTCCCCTTTATCATAGATCAGAGGACTATACATACTTGGTAACGTAAGTTTCTGGATTCTCTATTTCATTCCACTCATTTATTCCAGGGCCATTGGTCATCCTTCCTTAATTACTATATCTTTGTATAGGTCTTAATATCTGTTACTTGTTCTTCAAGATTATCCTGGCTGTTCTTGGCTTTTGATTGAGAATGCATTAAATATATAGACTAATATGAGGAGCATGGAGATCTTTAAAATTTCAGAGAGGATTTTCGGCTACTTTGATGGAAACCAAAGAAGCCTGTATTTATTCAATCTTCATTCAACAATTATTTATTGAGCACCTATTAGTTGAGTTGACAAGGTGGTAAGTTCAGATGTTTGAGATAAATGAAGAAAGTTGAAAAAAGAGCCACACTGGAACATCTAAGCAAAATGAGTAGTGAAGTCTAGAGTTTTCTCAGAGTGGTATTGACGAACCAATAGAAGTAGGAGACCATGCATTTATGGTGGTAAAGGTCTAAATAATTATGGAATCTTTACTGCAGAGTTATAAAGAAGGCAGACAGGCCGGTTCATCCTAGATCGGGGTTTTTGTAGCTAAATACTGCAGTAAACTATGAGCAAGGGACACTGGTTGCAGATATAGACCATGAAATCTAATCTAGATAAAATAGGAAATGAAGGCAGGAGTGATAGACATGGAGATGGTAAGGTGCAGGAGGTTTTGAGACCCAAGAACAGGTGCAAAGGGCACAGCTCCACAAAAGATAGCTGGCATTTTCTGAGGATGGGATGTGTGAATTACCCCAGGCAATGGCACATTCCAGGTCATGGAAATGGAAGTGAAATAAAGGAGGCTAAAGAAATAAGAAGCCAGAGCACTGAATGTTGAAGAAAGCTCACATGGTGGAAAGACCTCCAACAGGGAGGAAGATGGGGAGCCGGGTGCCTAAGCATTCCATCAGTTAAGAAGTGACATAAAAAAGGAGTCATCCTCTGGATGAATGGTATGTCCCTGAAAGAGCAGTGGTTTTTCATGATCTTAAGGAGTTATCGACCTGGTAGTGGGGTAGCTGGTGAGGAGGGTGAGCCAAGGCTCCATTAACAAAGATTTAAAAAGGAAGAGTGTGAGGATGTGGGAGACTGTCTTAATTGTGGAAAAGAAGTTCTGAGAGAGAGTAGAAAGATTGTTGAGGGAGAGAGTTTCTGTAGAGCAGAACCTATAGAATCATCAGCGACCCTGGACAAACAGATGTATGTGCTGATCAGTTTGCCTTAATGTACCAGTTAGAACTGATTCTGAAACTGCTCTGCTGCCATTTACATAGAGTTTTTCAAGTCTACAAAATGAATCAATTTAGTCTACTCTATTTGAATCTCTAAACAAAGATAAGCATAAAACCAAGGTAGAATTATTTTTGAAGTACCATCAATTGCATTTTCTATCTCAGCATCTTATGAAAATAAACCAGTTCTCATGTGGTATTTGTAATATGCACATAAACAGAAACCATCAGTAGCAGCTTCTGAATCTCTTAATTCTAATGTTCAAGTTTTATTCTGCAATGTATAGGCTATTTATACAGTTTTTTTTTTTCACAAAAACATTTTAAAGAAAATACATGAACTGATAAACATCTGCTTGAAAGCAGTTTAATTAGTAGTGATCCTAATGAACAGGTTTCATCTGACATACTTAAGGAGTATTAAGTCTCTAAGGAGTTATTCTGAGTCTTTATGTTACTTCAATTCAAACATTCAAAATAATTGCAAAAGTAGCAATGAAGATTTTTTAAAGTCCTTTATAAATTAAGGATTAAGTTTTCCCTGGGAAAAGTTCAAAGAATCTAAAATAATCCTCATAGAAAAATAAATTCTAAAGGAACTCAGTGAAGACATAGATTTATACACATCAAATTTCAACTACAATGAGAGAGACCCTGTATCAAGCATACATGTATCTTTGCGTTTTCATCTTTTTGGTCTGGAGATAGCCCTTCTCCTTTTCCCGATACATCGTAGAGATAATAATAGTGTTTGGGAAGTTTTCCTTCTGTCCAAAAATGGAGAGCGAAAAATCAGAATTCACAATAAGAGATTATCAGCCTTATTCTCTTCATTAAAAGTCAATCTATCAATATATTTTTAACATACATTATTTAGTATTGGCCTGTACTCTCTTTATTATGAAACAAAATGAGTTCAGGAAGCATTTGTTTATTTTCTTTTTATTTTTTTTAACATCAGCTATAAAGTTAGAAAAAGCAACACAAGCATATATTATGTGAGGCTCAATTATCCTTACCACATATTAGCTTTGTTGAGTTTTTTCTCCCCTTACGGACAAAAATAACAAACTATGCATGCTGGTGGGAGTGCAAACCATGCTGTGGTAGGGGAAGGTTCAGGAACTAGGAGAATGAGCTTTTGTTAGAATTATCCTTTTTGTTTTGTTTAGTTTTCTTACAGACTGGTCTTGACGATTACTTCCTTCTTTGTGCCTTATCTGTAGGCGAAATAATCCTCTGGAAAAATGAAGGGTAGCTTGACCTCTCATTTATCTCTGTTCCAGAGTCCACTGTCTCCAGAATGTTGAAAAGTAGGGAAAAGAGTCTGTCAGCAGAGCCTGTTGATTCAAAGTTAGCTGTCTGGCTCATTTTGTTTTGGGAGTATAGGCTTTCTTTCTGTTAAGTGAACAAATTATTTTCTTTCACTCCTACTCAGGCTATAGAAAGTTTAGGGCCCCAAAAGAGTAAATTAGACTCTGATGACTGTGGTAGCAGAGAAGTTGGAAAGTCAACAGGGTTGTTAAAATAAAACTTTCCTTCTAAGTGTCGTTATATGTACCAGAGCCAACTGTTCGTGACAGCACAGAGAAATAGAACTGGATGGTTAAGTCTCCAATTAGATGTATCTAAATCAAGGGGAAAACTAGCTGAGATATGGACAAACCAGATGGAATAGGTCTGTGGAGCCCATCAAAGTTGGCCTTTTATTGGAATGCATAAAGCTAACATTTGCCAGCAATTTGAATTTCTTTCAGAGACCCCCCCCTCCTTTTCTCCAAAGGATTTGTATATGTTGATAATCAACATCATTTTCCAATACCCCCTTCCCCTTAGACTGCAAACTGTGAATATATGTGAATTTGCACAGATAACAGAGGTAATTAAATGTGTGAAAGTATTTACTATTTTAGAATATAATTTGTTCAACCTTCCTGTTCAGGCTAAAATCGTTAACAATAGAGATTGTACTGTAGATGTCCAAGAAAGATCTTGCAGTTGGTATTAATCTTACCGTGGTGGTAGAAGGGGTGGGGGAAAGATGAAAAATAAGAGCACAGTTCAAAATGAAGGATAAGAACCCTAGTGATTTAAAAGAGAAAACCACATACATTATGCTATTCTTTTTTTGGGGGGAGGGTCAAAAATCAAGATATGATCCCAATTTAGAATCTCACATCAAATGTCAATGGTGGCTATTTCCACCATTGTCGTAGATTTTTTTTTTCTTTTTTCTTTCCTTTTTTAACCCTTATGACACAGTTAACAACATAACTGGCACCAGGTACTTTGTAGATATATAATGTTGGGGGACAGGGCAAGTCACCAAACACTTTCCTATCTGTAAAATGGGAAAAGAAATACTTCATTGGTTTATTGTCAAAATTCAATGAGGTAAAATAAACCCTGTCTTACCAGGATAGATAAAATTTTATTCATTAGTATTCTGGGGAAAACAGATGGAAGTGGAAAATGGAATAGCCAAGAGAGAAGAATGTAGGGTCAGAGAAGAGTGAGTAATATATATTGAGGATATAGCTTAAATGGGGGTAAGGAATGGGGGAAGGAGTAGATGGGAGAAGAGTGTGTGTTCTGAGATTGTTCTCCAGGTAATTCTGATATATCTCCTGCTACCACACTCCCTGAGAACCAGGGAGCTTTTCTAATTATCTTTGCTACAGGGACCAGTGAGTTAAATGACTTGGCCACAGTCACATTTTTCAGCAGCCCCTCTGGTCATTTGAGTCTACTCATCCATTATCCATCCTGTGACAAGCTCTTAAAAGCATCAGAGTGCACCACTCCAGCCCTCACTCTGAGCTGTCCCTGTCCTGCTTGCTCTCTAATCTCTAGATTTTAGCCTTTGTGTCCATGGATAATATGCCATGGATATTGCTGTGCCAACTTTCACTGGTTTTCTTGAGTAAGGATGCTCCCATCCCAACTCATGGCCTGTCACTCTGTGCCATGCCATCACATCCTCTCCACCCATCCAAAGCACAACTTAGGCAATACTGGGTTAAACAACACTCTAGAACTTGAAACAGATTAAAATTCTGGTTTGTTGGATATCCATATACAAAAGAATGAAGGGGGCCCCAATCTCACACCATATACAAAAATTTATAAAAGACCTATATATAAGAACCAGAACTATAAAACTCCTAAAAGAAAACATAGGGAAGCATCTTCAGGATTTTTTGTTAGGCTACAGTGTCTTAGACTTTACAGCTAATGCACAAATAACAAAAGAATAATAAGATAAATGGGACCTCATAGAATTTTTAAATTTCGTGCATCAAAGGACTATATCATGAAAGTGAAAAGACAACATACCCAATGGGAGAAAATATTTGGAAACCACATATCTGATAAGAGTTTGATATTCAGAATATATACAAAATCCTACAGCTCAACAATAAAAAAGACAAAAGACTTGAATAGACATTTCTCCAAAGGCCAAAAGCATATGAAAAGATGCTCAACATCATTAGCTATTAGGGAAATGCAAATCAAAACCACAATGAGATACCATTTCACTCCTACCAGAATGGCTACTATTAAAATACAGCAAATTGCAAGTGTTGGAGAGGATATGGAGAAATAGGAAAATTTATTCATTGTTGGTGGGAATGTAAAATGGTACAGCCACTATGGAAGGAAGTTTGGCAGTTTCTCGGAAAGTTAAGTATAGAATTGCCATATGAGTCAGCCATCCCACTTCTAGGTATATACCCAAAAGAATTGAAAGCAGAGACTTGAACAGATATTTGTGCCCAATGTTCATAGTGGCAATTGCCAAAAATGGGAGCAACCCAACTGTCCATCAACCAATGAATGGAAAGTTAAAATGTCATATACACATATAATGAAATATTATCTGCTGGTAAAAAGAAATGAAATTCTGATGCATGCGACAACATGGACGAACCTAGAAGACATCAGGTAATGTGAAATAAGGCAGACACAAAAGGACAGATATTATATGATCTCACTAATCTGAAATAAATAGAATAAACAAAGTCATAGAGCCATAATCTAGACTATAGGTTACCAGGGGTTGGGGTAGAGGCAGGAAATGGAGAATTAATGCTTCAACTGTACAGAGTTTCATCTGGGTTGATGGTCAAGTTTGGGTAATGGATGGTGGTGATGGCGGCACAACATTGTGAATGTAATTAACAGCACTGAATTATATGTGTGAATGTGGTTAAAAGGAGAAAATTTAGGTTGTATATATTACTAGAATAAACATTTTTAAAAAACAACATAGACCTGTACGACAGAGTGAATCCTATTGTAAACAATGACTATAGTTAATAGTACAATTATAAAACTGTTATTCTTTTATGAATATAACAAATGTATCACACATAACAGGGTGGGAATTTCGTATTTCATGAATGATTTTTTGGTAAACCCACAACTTCTCTTAAAAAAACAAGAGATAAATAGCAGCTTTCAGACATTAGATTGAGGAAACACAGGAAAGTGTTTCCTTAAAATAAAATTCTGGTTTGTCTATTACTTTAAAATATAAAGCCTTTTCTCTACATTGCTTCTCTTTGTTTTGATAGTGGACTTATATACAGACTCAGTTGTTATTTGAAGTCTTACAGAAGTAGTTTGATAATATTTTGGTAGCACGTGAAAAGTAAAAAAGGACATGAAAGATAAGTGCCATTTAAATACTCTATAACTTATTTTTTCCAAATTATCAATAGCTAAAATATCTCTTGCCTAGGTACTTGCACAGCATATTTATAAATAATAAGAATAGAAAAATGTATTATAATATTCCTAATGCATGTTTGTTCATGCCTTCATCTTCTTAAATGAATATATTTTTTTAATTTTTGTTTTGGTAAGCATTTATGAAAGCTACGCTTTTGCCATTTTTAATATTTACAATAATTCTAAATTTAAAAATATTTTTGAAGTTATTGATGGTTTTTAAATGTGGAAATTTTTTTACATTTACTTGAAGAAAACAAATTTAGTTTATTTAAACTAAAATAGAGAATAAAAACAAAACTCAGTAGCAGTTTATGTCTTTTAAACATAGCTCTATGAGGCTATGTTTCCAAGAAACAATTTTCTCTTTAGTGACCACTGCAAAGAAATAAAAAATTCTGTCATAAAAATATTGTACTTTGTGAGTCCCTCGGGCAATGAGTTGAGTCACTGTGTTAAGAATTAGAAGACCAAAATCCTCTTAAACGTCCAAGGTTGGCTCACCAAATGTTTATGGCTCAGCCTTTCTCATGTGTACTTTTCTTACAAGAAAGAGAGAAACTGGGAAGCGGCTGTGGCTCAATCAGTAGGGCTCCTGTTTACATATGGGAAGCCCCGGGTTCGGTTCCCGGGGCCTCCTGGTGAAGGCAAGCCCGCCCGCACAGCGTGGTTAGCTGACCCAGTGAGCACAGGCAGCAAGGGGGGGATAAATGAATGAATAAATAAATAAATAAATAAATAAATAAATAAATAAATAAATAAATAAATAAATAAAAAGAAAGAGAGAAACTCACCGACCCATCTCATCCACCTCTAATCAATAGAAACTGGGTCATTTAGGTATCTCCAAGTTGAAAAAAAAAATACCTCTTTAATATCATAGTGATATTATATCCATTTTGAAATATAAGGTTTTATTTTAACCAAAGGATGGATTTGGTTTTGTCTGTGTTTCCCAAGGCACAGTTCTAGATATTTTGTCCAAACTTTATATCCAGAATAATCAATACAGTCATTTTCCACAGAAGCATTTATAAGATCTATCTAATGGATTTTTCTTTCTTTTAAAGTAATGGTTCATATATCTTCCTGCCATTAAACTAACAAAATTACACTCCCAGAAAACTATGTCTACACTTGAATTAAATGTAACAGTACTGTACATATTTGGTTGCATACAAGGGTAATTATTACCTTTTGGAAATTTCCTATCACTACTGATTCAGCACAAATTTTAGTCTTAAAGGTCAGTGCTTATTTATGATAGAATAGTGTATTCTCCATTTATCTGCTCAATCCATGCTTTACCGCATCCAAGGAACATCTATCAATTGGCGAATAATTGAGTACCTGTTGTGCATCTTGTACTGTGTGGAGTGCCATAATGATGAAGAACAATGTTTGATGTGGTCTACACTCAAGGAGGTTCAAAGCTAATTGGGGAAAAAAAAAAGCTAATTGGGAGAGGAGGAAATGATACCCATTAAATTAATTTAAAAGCTTTATGGTAAACTATATGTAACCTTTGGTAAACTCTTTAGGTTTCAGGGGAGGAGACAGTCTGTATAACTCAGAGCTACATTTCTCAACATGTATTCTAGAATGGTCAAGTAAGTTCATCAAGTTTCTTTACATTGAATATTGAATATGTTTAAATGTCCTATGAATCTAAGAAAATGTAACATTGTATTTATGCATCCAATGTCTACTGGGTACCCAGTGTGTGTCAGGCACTGGGAATTCAGCAGTAAGCAAAGCAAGGCTGTGCTTCATATGGACCTTTTATATAAAGTCCTCAGATAAGCCCTGCCTTTTAATAAGGTCCCACCTGAGCAGAGAGACCTGAGCAAATTGACAGAGTGAGCCACGTGGTTGGGTGAAGGGAGAGCGGTCAGAGCAGAGAGCACAACTGGCATGTTTCAGGAATGGCAAGGAGGCCTGTGGCTAGAACAGAGATAAGAGGAGGAACATTCGCCTGCTAAAAGGGCATGGATATTCCAAATGTATTTGACCACTGTACCATCCCCATACCCTACTGCTTTTTCAAGAGCATCTTATAGGACAAATGGAAGCAGAATGTATTGGCAAAGAAGGATTAGGGGAGCAGAGGTCAGGTGTGCTCTAGACATTCGAACATGGGTTGGAGTTTGTGGTTGATGATGTTGAGAAAGACCACTCCAGGAAGCAGTGCAGAAGAAAGGCCTGCCAAAAGGGTGAGACAAGGATGTCAGGGATGAGAACTGAGACCAGGTGGTTATTTGGTCTGGTTTATTTTATTCAGACTAAATGTCTGGAACATTGCTGGAATTACATATATATTTCAAGTGGAAAACCTGTTTTGCTAAAGTTAATGTTGGCCTAGAATTGGCCAGAAATGTGCTTCATTTTCTCCTTTTGACTTTGAATGAGCATCATTTATTTAACTCATTCAATCTCTTGTTTAGTCATTTATCATTTACTAAATGAGTCAGTTGAGATTTATTAAACACCTACTGTTGAGAAAACACTTTGTCAAGGGCTGTGCTGGTAAGAAAGCTGTTGGAGATCCATTTGCTATCCTCAAAGAACGTACAATCTTCCATGGAGCAGAAGTCTGACATTGGTTTTTGGAAAGAATCTGTTTCACTACAGAAGCTAATACCAGGTTAGTTATCATTCTAGAATTCTCAAGGAAACAACGTGTCCAAATGATTGTCAAGCAACTCATTATGCATATTAAATCACTGTCCTGGGATGAATGTAAGATGATTTGATGGTGAGCTGGAGTTTGTCTACCAAGGTTTTATAATAACATTCAATTGATGAAAAGAAGAAAAAGTGGAAATTTTGAGCTTTTGATGTTGACAAAAGTTGGAAAAGAAAATCATTTATGCACTTGGCAACAAGCATTCTGCAATTCTGTTGTCAGGTTCTGCTCACTCAGGGAGTCTTGTTCTTAGGAATACAAATTGCTAAAACCAAAGCTGCTTTGAGGCAGCTTCAATCCACCCCTTCCACATTTTCTACAAATAAAAACATGGAAACACATGAAACTCTCGTTTCACTCTCTGTGTTGGCTGTTCATCTTCCTTTTTTCACTTCTCTGCTCCCTTTCCATATATCTTTTACTTACTTTGTACTTTTAGAACATTGATTCTGAAATGAACTGCCTCCTTCAACTTCCCTTCACATAATATTCTCTGAAAAAAAGATGGAAAAAGGCAAATGGATCTTTGCCAAAGTAAAGACTGTGAGCCCCTTCCCGTTGCCACCATAATCTTCTATGTCAAGTGCACTGAAAGAGACGAGGATCGATGGTGGCAAGGTGACTCGATTTTTCCTGTCCTCATACCATCTTAGCTTTCTGTATTCTTAAAAATTCAATACATGTGAGAACACCACAACACTAATTACCTAGAAAAAAAATTTAATGATTCAATAATTTCTATTTAAGTGATATCATTCTATTATTATTGTCAATTTTGCTTATTTGACATGAAATGTTTAATGCCTAGTGGTTTGTCATTTCATATGTCTCCCTGACTATACTGGGAGAATTTTAAGAAGGTGTAGCTACAGACATAGACATGGACATGGACAGAGAGAGAGCACCATATCTTTCTAGAGCCTAGTGCAGTGCTCTGTACAGATTAGATGCTTGTTTCCTATTTGGTGACTGGTTTGTGAATATGTATAGCAAATCAAAATGCATCATAGCCTGTGCCTCTAACATTGGCCAATGAAGCACAAAACCCAGGCTCTTCTCCTTCATTTACTTAAGTTTTTGGCTCTTTGGGAAGTCTTTTGACATCTCTTGCCTTGGTTTCCTCATTTATAAATTTTTTTAAAAAGAATGTGTTACTAAATTAATATCTGTCAACTGAGAAATTATAGACTGAGCTGCAAGGCAACAAAAGTGTTTATCTGGAATCTTAGAATTGCAGTTCAGGGAGCACAGATTCATTAGCAACCCAAAATGTGTCCCACCTTGGAACTTCCAAGCAAGGATTTTTTTTAAAAAGGAAGATCGCATAAGTTGTTTGTAAAGAACATATGATTAGTGGATATTTGGGGCTTTCCAAATGTCCTTCAGTTTACTGATTTCTTTATCTTGTGGTTGGTTTATGGAGTTCAGATGTTCTCAGGGTTCTGAGAAACACTGTTGCTTGTGGTTTTGCATACTTTGGCAGTTTGTGATATTGGCTAAGATGTGCATAAGAGAAACTTCCTGAATGGCCTCCCAACTCCTTTTAAATATCTTAGCCATAGTTAACTCCATTTTGTTTTATCTCTTTTTTCATCTCTCTTTCATAAAAGTTGAAATTTTATCATGTCATATAGTTCAAAATAAGAACTATTGACCTATGGATATGGTTTTACACTCCAAACAAAAGTGCTACAGTAACTATTTTTTCCACTGAGCTGATGGGGCCTTTTGGCTGTTGGGAAGGGACAATTGTAATTACACCAGTTCTGAAACAGTCTCATTGTTGCACATGGAGAAAGTCCTCATCTAATCCTTTGCCCATTACCAAGGCCATCATTTTTACCATTCAACTTATTTTCTTAAAAGGGGTCAGTCTTGAATCTTATCCAGATTTCTCAAGTTTTCAGAAGGTGAGCCTGAATCCACAAAATGGAATCTCTCATTTTCTTCTTTTTTCCTTAAAATTATTCCTACTTGTAAAACCATCCCATGTGGTAAATGAATTATATCTTTGTAGAAAATAGCTCTGTGGCTTTGCACCTTCTGAAATATTGCCAGGAAGGTTTGAGTGAGTTTAGTAAGTATGATGAACTGCAGTGGGTCCTGAGAAATCAATCCTTATCTGCAGGAAGCATGAATCTATGGCATTATATGATTTTGATTCTTCTATTAGCCGTAGATTTGTGTTAAGATCTTTGGCTTGTTACTAAACACAGAATCACTTCACGGTGGATTTTTCCACCTTGAACTTTAGAAAGATTATCATCTCTGAAGTTTATGTGCACAACAGTTCAGTCTGGGGGTACATACTGGTATGTTGCCAAGGGTTGCAAAATACACACCTGAGGCTTAGTGATTGGCTCCTACTCTAACAATTGGTCACATTAAAGCCAACATAAGTTGTGAGGCATACCTCTGGTCTCCAGGTTTTCATGGCTAACATGAGCAGATATCTCAAGTGAGACATTCAGCCTGGAAAGTGATTGGGAATTGCTGAAAGCCTCCTCCTTTGGGGCCAGGGGGAGGGTGGAGTCGATTTTGGAAGACCTGTCTTTCTCTCCTCCTGTTTGAGCATTGCAGATTGTGAAATTATATGCTATAGATGGATTACAGTTTGTCCTTTAAGTGACAAGAAAAGCTGTTTCTACACTCTGGCAAAGGCATCCACTTACATCAAGATATGATTCTACAGCTCCTCAGCTATATTTGGGAAAATGTCTCTTTGGTATGTTTTAACAAGTGACTATAAAAGCTTTTCATTATATTATGCCATAAATAAATAACTGGCTTTCATTAATATATTGTATTAGAAATGCTATAGGCATCCTATAATTACATGTTAGACTTGGCTCGTATTACCTCAACTGTACTGTCTTTGCAGGGTATAGGAAAATTACAAGATATATAAAATGTGTGTTGTGAGTCATCTTGGCATTATTAAGAAAATGTTCTATTTATTTAAAAGCAAAAGGCAAATGTAGCATTTTTCTTTCTGCTGGCGCCATTGAAGAAAGTCTCTATTAGTTTAGCTGCCCATGCCTTTTTTTTTTTCTTAAATGTTTATGCCCTCATGTCTTCCTTGCTTTCCCCCCTTGCCTTTCATTTTTCTTCATCTTTGTTCTTTCTGTAGATGCCATTGGGTTTTTTTCCCCAGCAGTCATTCTTCAAGGAGTCTTTTGACCAGCTCCAGTCTGGGGGGATAGACGTCAAAGAACAATTGTCACTGAACTTTGTCATCTGTTGAATGATTAAATGAAAGAAGAATAGTATCAAATAGAAAATCATGTTTAATAATTTTGGTGAAGCCCCTGAAAGTGCTCTCATCTCCTGCTCAAGCTCTGCTTTATGTTCTATTCTGTCCTAGAAAAAAAATCCCAGGGTGAGAAGGAAAGTCTTATAAATCCATCTATAGGCCCACCACTTAATCCTCCAGGAATATCCAGTTATATCTCTACTATTTCCTCAAATGCAAATCATTCAAACCCCAACACATCTTCTCCCCCTATGCAATCTGTTCATCTTACTGTTTCCTCAGATATCAGTGATATTGCCATAGTCTCAGTACTCGAAGCTCCAAACTTCTCAATAATCCTTTACTCCTCCAAAACATTTGTGTCATAAGAAGGATAGCTACTAAGACCTGCCAGTTTTTCCATGGAATTATCTGGGGAGTCATCCCTTCTTTTCCTTAATTTCTACCATTGCCCCAATCCATGCTTCTCTCCAGATAGCTAGACTTATGCAAAAACTGCTTAGCTGTTCTTCCCACTCCTGGTTTTTAACTCATACCTGACCCCTGCACCTGAACTGTCATCTTAAATTCCTGCTTTCAGGCTGCTACTTGCCTATTCAAAAGTTGGTCATTATTGTCCAGCAGTCTTAGCACAACATTCACTTCGAGGAATAATTGCTAGAGGATACAGGGAGTCTCCTGCCAATTAATTAGGAGTCCAATTTCTCTGCCCTAGGTTAGCTCCCAGTGTTCCTCTCCAGCTCACCCTGCTTCCCACTGCATGTCTTCACTTTCCTACTTAGTCACGTCCCTGTGCCCCACCCCTTCATCCATCAGGGTTAGCTGAGGCATGAGTTGTCATGTCTTCAGAGCTGCTTTAACCTTTTCGTCCCCCAAAGTTGAAAAGAGATCTTTTGTCTTCGGAGTTGCATTTAGTGTCTTCATGGAAAAATAATGGGTAACAAAATTAGAAGTAGGTCTAAGAATACCCAACATCATCTGAGAGAGTTCTTGGTGTTTCCGCCCACATCTCAGCCCCTCAGGGTATAGGCACTGTAGCTTTTCCACTGTGGTGGGGCAGTCGCCATGGCCAAGGAGAATTTAAGAGCTCCCATCCTGTAGAGGTCACATGCATCTCAAAGAAACTCCAGAAGGGAGTCTTCATTTTATGTCACCCCATTTCCTCCCAGCTATTTTACATAGGAAAGGTCACTTTTGGCCATTCACTGACAGTACTCTGATGTCAATCTACCTTTTCAGTCATTTCTACCAATAATCTAAACACAGTTCTTCTGAAAACATTTCCATTCCAGAGAAGCTGTTCTCCTCATATTCCCCACTGGTGCAATGCTCTTTTTCATCCTGCTTAGAATGCCTCCTTTCTGTCTAGCTAATGCCTATTCATATTTCAAGCCTCAGTTCCTGTCCCAGGCTCCTCTATAAAACCTTCTCCCATGCTAGCCCATAATGTCCTACTTGTAAATCCTACACCCTTATTGTTTATACATTTATTTCCTGCCTAAATCACTGTACTGTACTTTAATTTATATATGTCAATAGGCTTCTCTTATCTATATCTTATTGCCCAAACATACTGTAAAGTCCTAAAGGGCTGATAAACTCTACCAATGTTTTTAAACCTCTTGGTCTTGGTCTCAGGCATCTTTGGGGGATTACAAAATTTTGCAAAGAGTTCAAGAATCCATCAAAATATCAAGAATTCCCTAAAAACAAAAAAAGATTGTATATGACCTACAAATATGCATATTGATATGTTATGCACATAAGAGTGATGAGATTATTACACATATATGGATAGCATGATTGATAAAGTAGCAACTCATTTAAAGTATTATTGAATTTATCATGGGTTTAGTCATTTTCTTTCAAGCAATATATACTAAAAGTACGATGAGAGAATCTTCAAAGTTTTTTCACATTTAATTCTAAATATCATATTTGAAAAAATTTGCAATCAGTCTATCACATACACAGATAAACATAAAAATGTTGATCTCTAATGACTACAACTTGAATGTAGTTACTATAACTTGGTGGTGAACTCCTTTTTGCAGCTACGATGTTTTGTCAACTTTGGCTACTCCTACAGTGTCAAATGTGTGATAGGCAGGACCAACTAGTTGAATAAATTACTACCACTAACTACTCACAGCACAAGCCAAATTACTTTAAGAGGTTGCAGGTTAGAAAGTATCTTGGCTTACAGAAGAAATGCAATGATGCCCCACTTCTGAGGGAGTGGGGAAGAACTGGGCACCAGGAGCCTTCTCTTTACAACTCTGGCTTCTGCCACCACCACTTGTGTGAGTGTTCCCAGTCTTCCTTTCTAACCTCTTCTAAGAGAATTGGGGTCAGTGAGCACTTTTCTGGCACAAAGTTTTAACTTAGTGGCAACTAAGTAAAAACTTAGTATTTTCAGAATATCTCCTAGACAATGGAATATCATTGCCAAACAAATAATTTATTCAGTTTGCCATTGACCATGAACACTCAAAAAATAACATGGCAACACTTCATGGACTGTAAAGTGTTAACAAGTGAAGGCTGAGAGGAAGATGTCAAGTGTGTCAATTGGGAAATGCTCCCTGAACTATATGCTGGGTGTTTTGGTTTTGTTTTGTTTTTTTTAAGATTTATTTATTCCTCTCCCCACCCCACTCCCGCACCCCCATTGTTTTGCACTCACTGTCTGCTCTCTGTGTGTTCTTCTGTGTCTTCTTGTCTTCTCTTTAGGAGAGACCAGGAACCGACCCCGGGACCTTCCAGAGTGGAGAGAGCTGCTCATCTCTTGTGCCACCTCAGTTCCCTGGTCTGCTGCATCTCTTATTGTCTCTCCTCTGTGTCTCTTTTTGTTGCATCATCTTGCTGCACCACCTGCACGGGACAGCATTCTGCATGAGCCAGCACTTCTGCACAGGCCAGCTTGCCTTTCAACAGGAGGCCCCGGGAATTGAACCCTGGACCTCCTATGTGGTAGGAGCCTAATCGTTTGAGCCACATCCATTTTTCTGAGCTATATGTTTGTTAAAGAGATCCTTCTTCTGCTCTCATGCTTGTGTCTATGCTAAGAGCACCTGGCTTCCTCTAAGAACAATTTTGTTCATGCTATAAAGCAGACATATTAACCATTAGAGACTCGGGCTCCTCCATTAAGAATGAAAACTTGTTAGGACCATGGCTGCCTTAACTATCATTGAGTTAACAAAATATTTCTGTTGCTGACATCTTAATTAGCTCATTAGTTTTATTTTCATGTTATCAATTAGCTATAACCTACAACTGTCAGCAATTGAATTTTCAGTTATTGGTGTTAATTACATGTTCTGTAATGACTCGAGTCTCAGTGGGGAGCACTCCAGTACAAATCAGCCAATGGAGCAAGCCTTGGCTTTATGGCCAATTTTCCCTCATGAGGTTAACTACAGTGACTGCCACTTCCTAACTTAGGGTACTCTGGGGAGGGAACTTAGAAAGTGGATTTCAGCTAAACTTAGCACGGATTCTTTTTTTCTCCTAGTCTTTAATTAGGATGATCCTGCATCGAAATACTGCCATCAGAAACTGTTTGACTCTTGGTATTTAGTCAGATTAAGGGGAAGCTTTGACAACCACGAAATATTTGAAGGCTACACTACCAAAAGTCCATAGGGCCAAACCTCTCCTGTCAACCCCCCACCCCCAAGTCTGTGACTTGAGAAGGGCCAGGAAACTTGCCTTTCAAAAGTAGCTCCCTTGCTGTCTTTATTTCTAAACCTGGACCTTATTCCTAAGCCAACACATAAGCACAGTCTGACAAAGGATTTTTAATTTGCTTACTTATATATGTGACAAGACTTGCAAAAGCAATAAAATTAAATTACATTTGGAAACACTTTTAATGAGTCCTTTTTTATTGAAAAGGAGAACATCTCACAATGTTTGGACTAATCCAGAAAACCTAGGACATGTGGTTTCTAGGTATAAAGTTTTCAATCTCTCCATTAGAGTTTAATTTCTTAGGGCTTTGAAGGCATTGGAATTCTTAAGAGCCCCCAGTTAAGATGCAAATCTCTCCAGGTGCAAATGAAAATACCTTTAGCCTTTATCAAAGAACTCCTTAGTGAAAAAATAGCCCATAGCAAGTAGGAATTGGTGAGAACTTTACAGAATACTACCCATAGAGGAGATGTCAAAGCTGCTTCACCTAGTCCAGTCTTTTCTCTGAAGCTAAGAAGAAGGTGAAGTAAAGAACTGTGTGGGAGAGACTGTGGTCTACAGTGTGAACTATGGTCCATGCTTAGTGGCAAAGCCCCAGGATGTGTATATCCATTGCAGGTGATGTGCCACACTAATGAAAGATGTTTATGTGGGATGTTATGGGAGGTGTGGGAGGTGGGGAACATGGAAATTCCTGTAATTTTTGTGTAACATTTATGTAATCTAAGCATCTTTGAAAATATTAAAAATAAAATAAAATAAAATAACTGTTGGGCAGGTACAAAAAAGAGTCAGCAGAATTCCTAAGATTCTTATATTTAGTACATAATCCTATAAGTATGAATTAGAAAACTGGCTTGATTTATTACTCATGAAACTGTGACTTTCATTCTGATATAAGTAAGCTGTTCATCTGACTCACTGTGTGTATATGTGTGTGTGTGTGTGTAAATATCTCAAGTCTACCAGAAAATGCCAAAATAGGCAAATACTAAAAAAAAGTCCTGAAGATTCAACTAGTAAAAAAGTCCTTAAGTCCTTACATTATGGTAGGTAAAAAGGAAATTCAACCCTATGTAACTGCTTCTAAAGTATTATTTAAGAAAATTTAAACAAAGCTAAAATGATATGTATTAATTAATTGTTATATAAATTCCAACTGTGTTATATTTTGATTTTCCTTTAATACTAATGCCCTCTGTATTAATTTACGTACACAAAATTTTGAGTATTTTCCAAATATATGGCAACAAAGTGTTTTTAAATAAAAATTATGAATAGCAATAACATTAAAAAAAAAAAAAAAGAAATCAGAGTAAAATAACACCTAATTCTTAAATGCTGCCTTATAAAGCACATACATATACGTGTTCATATGTATATATATACACACACGCGCGTGCACTTATATATATAGTTTTTTCTTGATTGGACCAGCTCTCTTATGTTCTCTAACCAGCCTTTCCATCACCTGTCAACACAGAATTAAGACTGCTGTACAATCAGACCCATCCTATTCTTCAAGCCCTTTCTTCTCCTGGTAGCATGGTTCTATATCTTGAAATATTCAGATTAATCAGGAAATATGGTCATCATGAAAGAGAAGGAGAGAAACTATAAACAATCAGGGAACATGAATATGATAAAAAAAAAAATAATGCAACCAATAAAATGCAAGTTGCTGATAATGACTTCTCAGAAAATGGGCTGAATAGAAAATATATATATATTTTAAATGTGTACTCAATATGTTTAGAACTTGGGAATTTCTTTTTCCCCCAATTCCTTTATTACAATCCATGCTTTCTATTTCCCTTTGATAGAGTGAAGAATTTTAAGAGCTAAAAGCACTTTCCAATACTGATAGTTTCTTCTTGCCTCACATTTTGTCCTGTTTCTTGTAAGCTACCAATCTCTAAAGTGCTATATTCCCTAATGTTCAGCAGCCTGTGATTCTACTGATGAGTTAGCAGCAGGTGCCAGAACTGTGTGACATACCATGCATTAGAGAATTTTCCCCAGGATACGTAGCATCTTTAAAGGCACTTATCTGAAAAGGCAGTGGTCATAAGGTCACAGAGTTTAATGCTGAAACCACCATGGAAACCTCCTCAGGTACCTCTCAGACGTGCCTGAGATCCCCCCCCACGTCCACCCCAGAATGTACCATTTACCCAATGTCCCACACTTGGTAACTGTTGGAGCTTAGTCTAGAACAGAAGCTTCTTGCTTCTTAGTGAAACGTTCCTTTCCAGAGTAGCTAGGTAGCAGCATGTACTCTGGCTTTCAATTGTAAAGTATTATTACCTTTTTTTAAGTCTTATGAACTTGTTTTTGCTTCTCTTGTTGTTATTGAGTTTGTTTTATTACACCCATTGGCCTTCCTAAATTAGCACATCAATAATTGATTCATCTTGTAATGGGCCTTGTACGGGTGCAAATTTAGTAATCAATGAGTCAGAGCTTTAAGGTATTTGGATCAAAGTTTCCTTCTAAATGCCTATGATTTTTTAGTTATAGCAGAAATTATGCTCAGAGCTTCTTGAGTGAATACATAATTAGGAGTCATCTTATTTCATTATATTATCTGGTGACCTGAAGATTGCTGGAAGCAAGAAATTTGGGAGGGGAGAGGGAGACCTCAGAAAATATACTGCATAAAATCTTATGGTTTTCTCATGGAGGAAGGTGATTTTATTATAACATAGTTTTGTCCAAAAGCTAGGGTAGAGACAATTTAATCTGTATTAGTTTGCTAAAGATTGCCAAGGCAATATACCAGAAATGGGTTGGCTTTTACAGTAGGGATTTATTAACATATAAGCTTAGAGTTTCAAGGCTGAGAAAAATGTCTAAGTCAAGGCATTGGAAGACTCCTGTCACATGGCAGGCACAATGGCGGTATCTGCCCGTCTCTGCCTTCTCCTCTGGGCTCCATTGCTTTCAGCATCTGGCTGCTGCATCTGTGACTTTCTCTCTCAGCTTTTGTGGGTTCCTCTCTCCATGCCTCTGTGCTACGCTGATTCCAGCCTCTGGCCTCCGGGATTCTCTCTTTCTCAGTCTCTAGGGATTTTTCTCTGTCTGTCTCTCCGTATTTATCCTGTAAGAGGATTAAGATCCAGCGTGGTCTATGCCCTACTGATGTAATCTAATCAAACAGCCCTTTACTGAATCTAATCAAAAGGCCCTACCTAACCCACACCCACAGGAATGGGTTAATTTAAGAACATAATTTTCTGGGGTCCACAAAAGCATCTATCTACCACAGCATCTGTGTTCTACCTTTTTCAATAGTCTAATAGTAAGAAGAGCCTAAAAGAAAGCAAGTTAATAAACACACTCAATAGTCAGTTCTTGCTGAAAAAATTACTAGCAGATTTGGTTTCCCATTCAGTGTTACTATTTCTACTCCATTATATGACCATTCATATTCTGCCCTCTTCCTCCTCTTCCCATTTCATCAAAGACCCAAATAGAATATATGGGTAGTTCTTATTAGACTCTGACTAATATACACCTCAGGCATTCAAACATGGTTCATAACCTTTAATTTGGCTGTGTCTAGTAAAATAAAACCAAAATATAAAAGGGTCTCAAACAGATACTAGTACACCAATATTTATGGCAGCATTATTTACAATAGCCAAAAGGTGGAAACAACCCAAGTGTCCATCAACCAATAAATGGATAAACAAAATGTGGCACATACACACCATGGGATATTATTTGGCTATAAGAAGGAATGAAGTTCTGAGTCGTGCAACAACATGAAAGATCTCTGGAAACAGTTTGCTGAGTGACATAAGGACAAATATTGTAGGATGCCACTTATAAGATATATCTAGAAATGGCAAATTTGCAGAAACAGAAAGTAAATTAGAGTTTAATAGGGGAGAGGGAAAAGGGGGAAGGGGGAGTTTTTGCTTGGTGGGTATAGAATGTTTGTAAATAAAAATTAAATTTAAAAAAAGAATTGTCTTAGACCATCAGAGGTCTAAAACTAAATTTACTTAGATGGACATTTTTGAAACACACACAAAAATTAATCTATATCCTAGCTGCACATGTGGGAAATTCTCTCACTGTGCTCTGCAAACTTGGATTAGAATGAGACACTTCGTTCTCCTAAATCTTTCCATTAAAGGGAGGATTTTTGTAATTGGTTAAAAAAAAAACCTTGGTATATAGAAGAAGCCTTCAACAGTGATGATTTGGCAGAGAGCTGTTGCTGAGCTGAGGAATGGAAATGGCTTATTCACCACCTGTTGGAAAATGTTAGTGATCATGTTCAATCATGTGCCTAATTTAGTGTGTAATTGGAAATGCAGCGTTTGCAAAGGAGGCAAATCTTTTTGAAGAATTAGCTACTTATGTTGAGTGTATTAATTACACTGAAATGGAGGAGAACACAGAGCTATCAGGAGAACAGAGGCCACTTTCAAAGTAACTGCTAAACAGGACACACACTGGTTCCTTAAAGAGATAAAAGCACCATGTTGTCTGAGTAAGTGTGAAATACTTCAGTCCTGCCATATTATCCCCATCACAAATTGTCAGCAGATGTTTCTTCTATTCAACTCAAATGGCCATTGGTTCTTCCTGTTTGAAAAAAACATAGACCAGTGCCTTTTCAAGACCATGTGTTTTTTGTTCTATTCTGTGTTAACATTACAATTTTTCTACTGAATTTATTGATAAATGTTATTGAAATATTATAGACAAAGGCTACATTGTTGTTTTCCCAGTAAGACCATAACTGTTCTTACTGGGAAAATAACTTTCAGTTAATCCAATCTATTTACCCAGCTTCACGATCAGCAGAATTGCCTGCTCCCCCACCCCCAGGCTACTTGAACAGCTTTGTCTGTGTCAAGTGGAGGTCAGTACTTAACGATAAGTCACTTTACAGACCTGAAATGCAACCAAACTCTGTTGCAGTGAGTGGGAAAGGCCACAAATACTGACCCTGTACAATGTCTGTGTCCATTGCACTTTTACTTGGGATACAGTTATCCTGTTGATATGAACTCTTTCCGCTTTAGTTGTCACGAGATTCTCACCTTTTCTTTTAACATAAATAGGTTAAACTTTTTTCAAGAAAAGAGTCAGAGAAAATACATAGAAGACTGGCAAGGCTCCAGAGAATAACAATGGAAGAAGGGAGAAACTACGGAAGCTCAGGTGACTGAACTTCACCTCAGCTTACTGCTGTGTGTTGGTGGTGAGGATGGGTGCTAGACACTTGGCAGAACCAACGGCTTTAATTCATACCAGCCTGGATACAGAGAGTAGGACTTGGAAAGTGGTAATATCATAAAGCTAGGGAGTTGAGAAGTTGAATTTATAGGGAGTTTCCTCTTCCCAAAAGATCTATTTGTGAATTAATATGCTTTAAAGCATTAAAAAAATCTTTGCTGCATTAGGTCACTAGGAAATATGTATATGTGTGTGTGTATATATATCCCACACACATAATACCCGGGCTGATTAACAGCCTCCTTTTTAAGCGGTCTTGTTGCTTCTCTCCTCTACATACTACATGGAACATTTCAAAACATTCAATGGGTTCCCCATTTCCTTCAGAATAAAATCCAAACTCCTCAGCCTGAACTTCAAGGTCTTCTGTGGTCTGATACAAACGTGCATTCCCAATTTATTCCCCATGTTTCTGCTCATGTGTCATAGGCTCCAAGCAAACCAGACCTGCTCATTATTTCCCCAATAATCCCTATACCTAAAGACTCACATGCCTTCACTCAAGGACCCTTTTATCTGGAATGCAACCCTCAATTTCAATTTGTGCTGAAATCCAACTGCATTTCCAGGCCAGCTCTGGTTTTGTCTGCTTTGAAGTGTTTCCTGAGTTCTGGAACTGGTCTCCCTGCCCATTGTTCTCCTTGTTTCTCTCTTATGTAGCATGTTTTATTTCATAATAATTTGAGTACTAGCCTTACCTTTGTTCCTAATTTCAGTTAAGACTGTAGTGCACTCATCCTAATATCCACCACAACACAGTGACCTACACATAGAAGATGTTCAATAAGTATGTGTTTGTATGGGAATTCTACGCATTATGCATGATTGTAAGTTCACAACTTCTCTTACAAAATGCATATATATAATAAATATATGTTTGACTAATTAGCCTAGAGGACTTAATTTCTCACATAAATTATAATTCCATCGACTACTGTCATCTAACCATAAATTTCCTACAGCAGCAGTACTGAATTGCAGTTCCTTTATTAATAAACTACAGGATACTTGAAACTTGAAATGTGAAGTAATTGATGAATTCAAGTTAAATAATATACCTTTAGAGACTTAAGCTGGAGGGCACATAACATCAGTTGGTCAAGTACATTAAGACAGAATTGTGCAAGTATTAATTTTTAGAATAGGTTTTACTATTTGTCTCCTTCACAGGGAAATATGGGAAACATAGAATTTTAATGAAACATCACAATAGGACTCCATTTAGCAAATAGGTATTCCAAGGTTCTTAAGATAGATAGATAGATAGATAGATAGATAGATAGATAGATAGATAGATA
>JAKSZT010054487.1:17792167-18007014 GCA_026826555.1 Tolypeutes matacus
ATAGATAGATAGATAGATAGATAGATAGATAGATAGATAGATAGATAATAGATAGATATCCTATCCATTTCTATTCATTCATTAATACATTAAGTTAATAGAATTATCTGCAGTTAACAGCTAGTTCAAACATCAAAATTAAGGGTAATAACCAAATTGCACAGATAGAGCAATTTAATTAATATATTTAATTTTCTCTTCTCAAAAAGTATACATATAATTTTCCATTCAAAGAAATATATCCCATAAGGCTACTTTTAAAAATAGTCTTATGCTATCTTGTATATTGGTTCCCATTGGATGATTAAGGCTGTGCATAGGAAAATCCACAACTGTTGCCAAGATTTTGCCTTTTCTGGAGTAATGTTATGATTTCTCCTGATATTATTAATCATCTTCTCTTTTTCCAAATGTATCTCTCTACATTCAGGTGTGATGGCTTTAAAAGCAACTTAAAATATCCACTACAATCAAAAGCATTTTGATAAGACACATATAGGTTGAGCATTCAAAGGAAATTCCTTCCTTAACATAATGATAAACAAACAAGTTCATATAATTGTAAACATCTAGCAAAATACCTTATAGATACTAGGAACCAAATAAACATGTATTGAATAAACTAATTAAGAATGAGTGAATATGGACAGCCCAAAGCTCATGTCTCTTGGACGTACATCTACAATTCCAGCACCAAGTATAGGTTTAAATAGAAGGGACAGATGAGTCATGTGTAGGGAAGACATAATTGAGTCCAACTCTGTCACTCTCAGGAGCATAAACTCCAAAGTAGGGCCTACTGGCAAGGCACCAAAGTAGTCCTATCCATCTTCCCCGTGGGATACAAGCCCGCTCTCAATTAGAGGTGGAGTGGACATCACCATCCCAGAATCCTCGGGATTGGGGAAAGAACTATGGACTAGAGTGGACTTACTGGTATTCTACTATAGACATATTGTGATTCTAGCAATGGAAGAAATTACAGCATTGATGTGGACCCAGTGGCCACTGGAGGCTCTAGCGACAGGGAGAAGGAAAAAGAGTGTAATACGGGGGCTTTTTCGGGACTTGGGAATCGTCCTGAATGACACTGCAATGACACATATAGGCCATTTTATATCATCCCATAACATGCAGAACTGTGTGGGAGAGAGTGTAGACTACAATGTGACCTATGGTCCATGCTGAATGGCAAAGCCCCAGGTTGCGTTTATCAATTGCAATGAATGTGCCAATCTAATGAAGGATGTTTATGTGAGAGGGTGTGGGGAGTGAGGTTTATGGGAATCCCTATAGTTTTTGTGTAACATTTATGTAATCTCATTATCTTTTTAAAAATAATAAAAAAAAAGAACGAGTGAATAGCTGAGTGAATACCAATTGAATAATAGCTTGAACTGAAACATTGGTTAGATAGCTGTTCACTTCAGTAATAATTAAAGGCTAACTAAGTTAGAAAAGCAGAAGAAAGTACCTAAATGTGATTTTCCAAGAGTTAGCATTATCATTAACTTTATTTATAGTCCTAATGCTTTTCTTGATAATTTTAGGAAATGCTTTCCATCAGATGAGATAGTGAAGGTGAGATTCAGACAAGCCAAGGATAGGCATCATTTTTTCAAAATCTATTTAAACATAAATGTGAGTTAAAGTTTTATTTATTTGAGTGCCAAGTTTCCAAAGATTCTAAAAGGGTTTAATGGAAAATTATAGGTCTTATCAGTACAGAAGGCCAACTGGAGAGGAAAGTTTTCTAGATAGTAATGCTAATACTCGGTTCCCACAAATAATATTCAGGGGACTATCAATGCTAATTATTGATCTCCCAGAAAAAGTGCATTGTATTATATGATATACCAGTTTGCTCTTAATACGTGATTCTACCTTTATTTGATTTATTAGGTGACATCTCCAGCAAATAAAAATGATGAATTATTTTAGGCACAAATTCAATCCCAAAATGAATTAAAATCAGATATTCATTTATTCAACAAATATTTATTGAACCTCTACTAAATGTCAGGCACTGGTCTAAGGGTCTGAGAGATGTAGAAATGAACTTTCAAAGACTTTGCCATTCAGTGCCACAACCAGGCATAGAAACAAGCAATTATATAGCATGATTCATGCTATAATAAATAAACACAATTGTAGGGAAATACCAAGGGCAAAATTATTAACTGTCATAATTAGAAAAACTTTATTAAGAATATGATATTAGATCTGGGCTTTGATGAATCAGTAATAGTTTGTGCAAATAATATGAGAAGGTGAAAAAAGTATTCTAGGATGAAGGAAAAAATATGCTTGTTCTACGTTTCCTCTTAATTATGAGCTTCACAAAAAGCACATTATATTCAAATTCTGTAGTGCCAATGCTAATGCTAGTGACTGACATATAATACATAAATAACAAATGTATGATTTATGAATACACTAATGAATTAACATGAGAGAGAGTGGAAATAGGAATGAGCAATTCTTTTGGGGAAGATTTTGGTATGGCAAGAACTTAAGAGGACTAAGGAGGTAGATAGTAAATGAATCTGAAAATCAGCAAGACCACTTTATTAAGGATACATCATTCACACTACAGTGTATGGGCAAATAACCTGCAGCTCATGAGCTTAATATAGACTACCAAAAGGAGGAGGAGGAGGAGGAAAAGGAGGTGGGAGGTGGGGAGGGAAGAAGGAGAAGAAAAGGGGAGGGAGATCTGAGCAAGGAGAGAAGGAAAAATGAGAGTGAGAATAAAATAAATAAGAAAGAGAGAGGAAGAAAAAGAAAAGGAAAGAAAAGCAAGCAATTACCTAAATGACCAAAACACATTCTCAACTAGATTCTAAAAAACAGGCAACAGGAAAATTGAGAATTTGGTCTAAAAATGAAATAGCTGGGCTCACATTCCAGGAATGGATAATTTGTAATAAAAGAAACAAAAAAAGTTTAACAGTTTAATGCTCAAAATGGAAAGGTTTGTGTGTTCTCTGAAGCTTCTGGTAAATCAGTCAACCAGAAAGTTTATGCTTTGAAATTAGCTCTGTAGATTCATTTAAAAGTATGATAAGGTGAGTGATTAAGATTATGGGTTCTTTTTTATTTTGTCTTCAAACTTCAACAATTTGGGGGAAAATTGACGCAATATTTGGAGGTGTGTATTTTATTGTAGCTAGATATTAAAATATATCTTGAAATGGTAGAAATTTAAGGATGCATACTGAACTGCTTCTTTAGGTTGAGAACTTTTTGGAATTAAAAGACTCAGAAATGTCCAAATTACCAGGCCTTCTATGGCTCATTGCACTCCTCTTAATGTCCCTAAAAAATCTTAATATTCTGAATTTGGAAGAAAGCCAGAGATTACTGATTCATTCAGATACCAGTAGACAAATGAATGGAGCAGTTTTCCCATTGTGAGTGCAGAATGCAATGGAATAACACATTTCTGAAGAAATGTGAGGCTGTTTTCTAAAAATGAGTCTTAAGTTTAGAAGAAGTCACAAAGTTTGTCATCTGCCTTTGGAACGCAAGCTAAATAATGTGCCTGAATTATTCAGCAACTTCCCTTTAAGATTGACTTTGTTTTCTGGGTTGATTTTGTTTGTTTGTTTGTTTTGGTTTTGTTTTTAGGAGGTACTGGGGATGGAACCCAGGACCTCATAAATATGAAGCTGGTGCTCAACCACTGAGCTACAAGTGTAGATTGATTTAATTTTAGGAGGAAAAATAATGTAACCTGTATCATTTAGGGTACTTAGTTGTAAGCAACAGAAAATAATTCCATTTAATTTGTACAGAAAAGGAATTTGGGTGGCTCACAATACATGTTAGTTGCTATAGTGGATATATCCAAAAATTTCAGAGACTTAATGCAATTAAAGTTTATTTCTCAGGCATGTGAACACAAATTGGTGATGCCTGGCTGATGGCAGTTTCCACATGCTCAATCAGGGACTCAGACTCCTCCATCTTGTAGTTGATTACCCCCTAGAACATGGGTCTGCAAATGTTTTAAGGGACCAGATAGTTAATATTTTAGGCTTTGAGGGCCAAAACTACTCAACTCTGCTATTGATACATAAATGCAAAATCAGTAAATGAATAGAAATGGATGTGTTTTGTAAAACTTTATTTACAGAAACAGGTGGTGGGCCAGATTAGGCCTGCCAGCCATAGTTTGCTGACCACTGGTCCTCAAAATCATGACTCTGGAAAGTAAAAGATAGTGCATGGAAAGTTTTAATGGACCAGATCTGGAAGTGGTTCACAGCACTTCTACTCAAATTCCAACAGCTAGAACTCAGTCACATGGCCACACCTAATTGCTAGAGAGTGGGAAACTTGGTCCAGCTGTGTGTCAGGAAGAAGAGGAAATGACTTTGGTGAGAAGCCCAGCCTGCCCTTTGGCCACAAAAATATCAACTTCACCTTCATCTTCCCTGAGGGATATAATCTAAAATCCCATTCAGGCATAGCTTCCATCTCAACATCCAGTTTCTCAGAGACATATGACGGTCTCCCCTCAGATCCAGAGGGTCCCTCTTGACCTAGCAACCTACAAACCATCATAGACAGTATACAAAGTTGTTACTGTACAGCATTAGCAATATCCTATGCTATTAAAGTGATAAAATCCTGCCAAAGAGGCATTGAGAGGTTGCTTTTTCCTGGAAGTATAGAAATTTCTTGATTCTTCTTTCTAGTAGGAGCTTCCTAGTCCATTGTTTGTTGTGCTTTCTGGCTCTACCCTTGGAGATGCTTCTCTGCCTATTATCTCCCACGACTTCCTCTGAAATAGGCATAAGGAAGTATGCTGTTCATAAGGGCTGGAAGGCTTTCACATCCCACTCCTGAAGTTTGCAAATTAGAAGGTCTGAGGGTTGCTTTAGACTGAATCATTAAAGCAGCTTTTTTCAGTATGGGCTACTCACTACTGGTTTCTTTAACAAAACAATTGCCTCAAATACTTCTGATACATTTGCTTCAAGGAGTTCCAGATGCCAATAACCACAGGTAAAATTCTTTCCTAGAAGTAATTCTTGAGCTTCATTTATTTATTTGCTTCTATGTACCTTTTCTCTTTCAACTTAAGGCCTCTCTGAGATTTTCTGAAGCAATAGGCTTAGGCAGGAAGGCCACACCCTTAAATTGACCCTTGCCACAGGGCTAAATCTTAATGGAACTTTGTCTCTTGAAATCTCTTTGTGTTTGAGTTTCCTGGATGCTAAATTAAATACCATGTAATAGGTTGGCTTACACGATGGGAATTTATAGGTTCATGATTTTGAAGCTAAGAGAAGTGAAGTCAAGGCATCGTCATGACAGTTCTTTCTCCCAGATGACTGTGGTGTTCTGGGGCTGGCTGCTGGCAAGCCCTGGTCCTTGCCTGGCCCTCACATGGCAGTCTCTCCTAGCTTCCTCTTTCTTTTCTGGGTTCCATTGACGTCCAGTTTCTGGCTGCTCCCTCTGTGGCTTTTTCTCTCTGTGTGACTTTCCCTATAACGCCTTCAATAATAGGATTAAGACCCATCCTGATTCAGTTGGGCCACAGCTTAACTGAAGTAAACTCCTCAAAAATCCCGTTTACAAGGGTTTACACCTACAGGAATGGATTAAGTGTAAGAACATATTTTTCTGGGGTACATAGCTCCAAGTCACCACATTCTGGTTTTTCTCTTTCTTGTTATAGACCCATAGCAACTGAGTTTTCTTAACTCTCAAGTCCCCAAGTTTCTGAACTCTGTTTTCTATTACTTTTACATGCAAAAGAGACCATTCTTTCTTGAGCTAGATTCTCTTTCTTGTAAGAGCACCTTATAAGTAGGAAGTAAAAGCCATCACAACCTACTGCTCTCACATTTTGGAGCCACTTATCCTCGAACTACATGCCCAGTACCCCATCTGTCTTCCAAGTTATTCCAGATGACAATTTTGCCAAAGTTTTCTCACTTTATAACATGAGTCTCCAATTTCCCAGTGTAGTTTCACTTTTCTTGCACTTGCCATCTGGCTGCTAAACCAAAGGTAGATATATATAAGCAGTATCACACTTCTGATACCAATTTCTTTGTAAGTTAAAATAATGCTAGCTTCCTTAACAGTTAAATTCCTATATCCCTGTTGATTAACATAGTACAAGTTTACTTTTTGTTCACATAAAGTTTAAATGGGGCTTCATCTTGTGACTCTGCCTTTCTCTAGGACCTTAGTGTCCACTGCCTTCAATCGACTCATGGGAAAAGAGAAAGATCACACAGGGAGGTTTGTATGCACCAGGCCTGGCAATGGCACACATCATTGCCTTCATATCCCATTGGCTGGAACCAAGTCACTTGGACCAACCTTTGGAAAAGATAGCCTGTATTTGTGCCCCTGAAAAAGAGAAACCGGATTTGGATATCAGATAGCCAGTCTCTACCACTAACACAATTTCCAAGATAGCCTGTGAACCAGACTTTGGGGCTATGCAGTCACAACCAGCTCCAGATTATGCTTCAGAACTAGTTCAGGAGAGATGCCATTACTGACCCTATGTAGAACTATTGCAGCCAGAAGTAGTAAAACTGTCCTTTTCACATTTCCACTGAAATAGCTGCCACTATATCTCTGGAAAACTGGATGCAGCTGTTTCCACTTTTACCTGACTGGGTTCCTCAAAGCTCTTACGCATTTTTGTCAACTTGTCAACCACTTTCAGTTCAATGTCAGAAGTGAATCTGTTTAGTGGCCCTTGGTCATGTGCCCCAGGCTTAGCCTTAAGGGAGGTTGGGAAAGCAAGTTCTGGCATTTTCAGCTTCATTCCAAGATGTCAGGCTCTTCTTCAAAAGGTAGGGAATTCTCCAAACATGGGAAGAAGTTTCAGACAATGAGTAGCAAAAACAAACAAAATGACGAGTATAAATGTACAGCACAACCAACCAAGAAAATAGAGTATGCATGGGGTTTATTATGCCATTATATGAGTATCAGAACGATTCCAAATTGGGGGCTAGTGACAAAGATCTAGCAATGATTTAATCCATTTACATTATGAAAGTATAATCTTTTTTCTGAAACTGCTGAAAATCAAAGGTGAGAACTGCCATCAGTGATGTAAATACGCAATCAGAAATGAGAGGTGCCCTGACTAAATACAATCACCTCCCAATCTACACATTAGTTCTCTATGCATTTTTAATATGAAACAATTAAAAAATTACACTTTGTAAAAGTACCATTAGTAATTTCAAAACAACATAGTTTAAATAGCTCTTCAAAAAGATTTTTAAGTAAAATTCTACTTAAAAATTCTAGAGCACTGCCTGAGGGCCAAGCAAGTGGGGTCAACATTATTCAGCTCATGAACCAACCATGCTTTCCTTGATGGCATCCACCTGCCCAATAGCCATGTGATACATAAAGCTTCATGATTGAGCTTTATGAACTTAGGCGTGTCCAGTGAGTTTTCTCTTAACTCTGTTTTTTTATTTTGTTCAAGTATATCATTCCTACATGAACATACATAAACAAAAAATGTATAGTACGATTTGTGAACTTACAAAACAAACATGCATATCATCAGACAAGGCTCCCACACACCTCCCCACTACCAACACCCTGCATTGTTATGAAACATCTGCTACAAACCATGAAAAAGCATCATCAAAATACAACTAACTATAGCCCATGTCCTACATTTGGTGTATTTTTCCCCCCAATCCACCCAATTAACACCCTATATTAGTATTATATATTTGTTATCACTCATGAGAAAACATTCTCATATTTGTCTTGCTAACCACAGTCCATCATCCACTATTGTAGTCCTTGTGTTATACAATCCCATGTTTTGTACAATCCATTCAACCTGTGCACTCAGTCTCTCGTTTTCGTCATAGAGTTGTGCTGTCATCACCTCAGTAAATTTTAGAACGTTTTCATTCCTCCAAAAGGAAAAATCCCACACCCATTATAACCCCTACTGTTGTCCCTTAGTATTGAAATTATGTATTCTTGCCATTGCTGTAAAATATTACAATATTACTGTTAACTATCGTCCGTAAGTTACATTAGTTGTAATTTTCCCATGTATCATATTCTTAGCACTTTGTAAAAGAAGAGCATTCTTATGTTTATACTATTAGCCACAATCTTCATCTACCACCAAAATCACTATATTATACATTCCTTAGATTATTCTCTACTTTCCTTCCAATTGACATTTGTGTCCACAGACTAACCATTTCAGCCACACTCATGTTTATAAACCAGCAGTGTTAGTCACACTCACTATAATGTGTTACTCTCAATTCTATTCATTTCCACAATTTTACAATTAATGCTACATACCTTAAGCATCATCTCCCATTCTCAACCCACAGTCTACATCCTAGTAACCTATACGCTAGAGTTTTACCTTTGTGAGTTTACTCATTGTATTTAGTTCATATTAGTGAGACCATACAATATTTGTCCTTTTGTGTTGGCTTATTTCACTCAACATAATATCCTCTAGGTTCATCCATGTTGTCATAGACATCCCAATTTCATTTCTTCTTACAGCTGAATAGCATTCCATTGTATGTATATACCACATTTTGTTTATCCATTCATCAGTTGATGGACACTTGGGCTGGTTCTATATTTTAGCAATTATGAATAATGCTGCTATGAACATCAGTGTTCAAATGTTGGTTTATGCCCTCGCTTTCAGTTCTTTGGATATATTCCTAGAAATAGGATTGCCGGATCATTCAGCAGTTCTATATTCAGCTTCTTGAGGAAATGCCAAACTGTCTTCTAAACAGGCTGTACCATTCTACATTCCCACCCAACAGTGAAGGAGTGTTCCTGTTTCTCCACATCCTTTCCAGCACTTATAGATTTCTGTTGTTGTTGTTGTTTTTATAATGACCATTCTACAAGATGTGAAATGGTTTCTCATTATAGTTTTGATCTGCATTTCCCTAATAGCTAATAATTTTGAGCATTTTTTCATGTGCTTTTTGGCCATTTGTGTTTCCTCTTAGGAAAAATGTCTACTCAAGTCTTTTGCTCATTTTTTAATTCAGTTACTTGTCTTTTTATTATGGACTTGTATGATGTCTTTATATAACATGGATATCATACCCTTATCAGATACGTGGATTCCAAATAGTTTCTCCCATTAAGTAGACCGCCTTTTTACTTTCTTGACAAAGTAATTTGAAGAACAAAAGTGTTGAATTTTGAGGAGGTCCCATTTATCTATTTTTTCTTTTGTTGCTCATGCTTTGGGTGTAAAGTTTAAGAAACTACCACCTACCACAATATCTTGAAGATGTTTTCCTGTGTTTTCTTGTAGGAGTTTTATGGTTGTAGCTTTTATAATTAGGTCCTTGATCCATTTTAAGTTAAATTTTTGTATTACATGTGAGATAGGGTTCCTCTTTCTGTCTTTGGATATGGATATCCAGTTCTCCCAGCACCATTTGTTGAATAAACTATTCTGGCTCAGCAGGGTGGGCTTGACAGCCTTGTCAAAAATCACTTGACCATAAATGTGAGAGTCTGTTTCTGAGTTCTTGATTCAGTTCCTTTGGTCAATCTTGTCTATCTTTATGCCAGTACTATGCTGATTTTACCACTGTAGCTAAGAAATATGCTTTAAAGTCAGGAAGTGAGAGTCCTCCAACTTTGTTCTTTCTTAAGACATTTTTGGGTATTGGGGCCCCTTACCCTTCCAAATGAATTTGATAATTGGCTTTTCCATTTCTGCAAAAAAAGGTTGTTGGGATTGCATTGAATCTATAAATCAGTTTGGGTAGAATTGACACCTTAGTGATATTTAATCTTCCAATTCATGAACACAGAATGTGCTTCCATTTATTTAAGTCATCTTCTGTTTCTTTTAGCAATGTTTTATAGTTTTCTGAATACAGGTCCTTTATGTCCTTGTTTAAGTTTATTCCTAAATGTTTAATTCTTTTAGTCACTATGATAAATGGAATGTTTTTCTGATTTCCTCCTCAGAATGCTGGTCAGTAGTATATAGAAATACTACTGATTTTTGCATATTAATTTGTATCCTACCACTTTGCTTAACTCATTTATTAGTTCTAGTAGCTTTATTGTATATTTTTCAGGACTTTCTAGATATAGAATCATATGACCAGCAAATAGCAAAAGTTTTACTTCTTCCTTTCCTATCTGGGTGCCTTCTATTTCTGTTTCTAGCCTAATTGCTCTAGCTAGAACTTCTAGCACAATATCGAATAACAGTGGTGACAGTCAGCATTCTTCTCTTGTTCCTGACCTTAGCAGAAAAGCTTTCAGTATTTCACTGTTGAGTACAATGCTAGCTGTAGGTTTTTCATATATGCACATTACCATGCTGAGAAAGTTTCCTTCTATTCCTATCTTTTGGAGTGCTTTTATCAAGAAAGGATGTTGTACTTTGTCAAGTGCCTTTTCTGCATCAATCGAGAGGATCATGTGATTTTTTTCTTTCAATTCTTTAATGTGGTTTGTTACATTAATTAATTTTCTTGTGTTAAAAAGCCCTTGCATACATGGGAAAAAACACACTTGATCATGGTATAAATACTTTTAATATGCCTTTGGATTCAGTTTGCAAGTATTTTGTTGAGGATTTTTGCATTTATATTCATTAGCAATATTGGTCTGTAATTTTCTTTTTTCATAGTATCTTTGTCTGATTTTGGTATTAGGGTGATGTTGGCTTCATGAAATGAATTTGGTAGCATTTTTTTGTTTTGTTTTGTTTTGTTTTGTTTTGGAAGAACTTGCGCAAGATTGGTATTAGATTGTCTTTGAATGATTGGTAAAATTTATCTGTGAAGCCATGTAGTCGTGGTCTTTTCAGCTTTGGGAGATTTTTGATGACTATTTCAATCTCTTTACTTCTGAATGGTTTGTTGAGGTCTTCAATTTCTTTACTTGGGATTGGTTTGTTGAGGTCTTCTATTTCTTCTAGAGTCAGTGTAGATGGTTTGTGTGTTTCTAGGAATTTGTCCATCTCGTCTATATTGTCTAGGTTTTTAGCCTACAGTTGTTCATAGAATCCTCTCATGATCTCTCTTATTTTTGCAAGGTGAGTGGTAATGTCACCCCTCTCATATTTGATTTTATTTATTAGCATCCTCTCTCTTTTTTTTTTTCTTTGTCTGTCTAGCTAAGGGTTTGTCAATTTTGTTGATCTCAAAGAACCAACTTTCGGTTTTTTTTTTATGCTTTCTATTGTTTTTGGTTCTCAATTTCATTTATTTCTGCTCTGATCTTCACTATTTCTTTCCTTCAGCTTGGCTTGGAATTAGTTTGCTGTTCTTTTTCCAGTTCCTCCACGTGTGCAGTTAGCTCTTCAATTTTAGCTCTTTCTTTTTTTTTAAATGTAAGCATTGAGGGCTATAAATTTCCCTCTCAGCACTGCTTTTGAGGTGTCCCATAGGTTTTGATAGGATGTGTTCTAATTTTCAGTCATCTAAGATATTTATTGAATTCTCTTGCAATTTCTTCTTTGATTCACTGATTATTTGAATGTGCTGTTTAATCTCCATATATTTATGAATTTTCCTCTTTTCTGTCCATTATTGATTTCTGGTTTCATTCCATTATGATCAAAGAAAGTGTTCTGTATAATTTCAAACTTTTAAAATTTATTGAGACCTGTCTTGTGACCTAACATATGGTCTATCCTGGAGAAGGATCTATGATTGTTTGAAAAGAATGTATATCCTGTGGTTTTGGGGATGTAATGCTCTATAAATATCTGTTAGGTCTAGTTCATTTATCATATTATTCAAGCTCTCTGTTTCTTTATTTATCCTCTGTCCAGATGCTCTACCCAATACTGGAAGTGGTATTTTGAAGTCTTTAACTATTATTATTATAGAGATGTCTACTTCTTCCTTCAGTTTTGCCAGTGTGTACTTCATATATTTTGGGACACCCATGTTTGGTGCATAAATATTTATTATAATTATTTTTTTTTTGGTGATTTGCCATTTTATTAATATATAATGACCTTCTTTGTTCCTTAGAACAGTTTTGCATTAAAAATCCATTTTGTCCAATATTAGTATTGCTACTCCAGCTCTTTTTCGGTTACTATTTTCATGGAATATGTTTTTCCAAACTTTCATTTCAAACTGGTTTTACCCTTACATCTGTGGTGCATCTCCTGTAGACAACATATAGATGGCTCATATTTTTTCATCCATTCTATCAGTATAGGTCTTTTGATTGGGGAGTTCAAGCCATTAACATTCAATGTTATTACTATAAAGGCATTATTTACACCGTCCATTTTATCCTTTGGCTTTCCGTTGTCATATCTTACTTACTGTCTGTGTTTTTACCCTTTAATTTACCCTTCCTAATACTCTTTCTTCTAAACTCTTCTCCAAATTTCTTGCCCTTGTTTTTTTCCTTTCATGCTGCAGCACTCCCTTTAGTATTTCCTCTAATTATGGTCCTTTGGTAACATACTCTCTCAGTTTTTGTTTGTCTCTGAAGACTTTAAACCCACCCTCACTTTTCAAGGACAGTTTTGCTGGATACAGAATTCTTGACTGACAGTTTTTCTCTTTCAGTACCTTAAATACCTCATACCACTTTCTTCTTGCCTTCATGGTTTCTGAGGAGAGGTCAGCACATAAACTCATTGAGGTTCCTTTGTTTTGTGATGAATTGCTTTTCTCTTGTTGTTTTCTGAATCTTTTCTTTATCTCTGATATTTATCATTCTGAATAGTAGGTGTCTTGGAGTAGGTCTATTCAGATTTATTCTGTTTGGGGTGCATTGTCCTTCTTGAATGTTGATATTTATGTCTTTCATAAGGGTTGGGAAGTTTTCAGTCATTATTTCCTCAAATATTCTTTCTGCCCCTTTTCCAATCTCTTCTCCTTCTGGGGCACCATTAATGCATATGTTTGTGCATTTTGCATTGTCAGTCAATCCCCTCACATTCTGTTCCATTTTTTCCATTCTTTCCCTTTCTGTTCTGTCTTTTCAAGTTCAGATGTTCTATCCTCAATATCACTAACTCTGTCTTCCATCCATTCAAATCTGCTGTTATATGCCTCTAGTGTATCTTTAATCTCATCCATTGTGTCTTTCAATCCCATAAGCTCTGTTACTTTTCTTGCAGGCTTTCAAATTATTCTTTATGCTCACCCAATGTTTTCTTAATATCCTTTATCTCTTTAGTCATATTTTCTTTCAATTCTTCGAATTGATTCAGTTGTTTTTTGGAATTATCATTGATTAGTTGTCTTAAATCCTATATCTAATCAGAACATTTGGTTTGTTCCTTTGGCTGGGCCATCTTTTCCTGTTTCTTAGTATGGCTTGTAATTTTTCACTGATGCCTAGGCATCTGATATGTTGGTGAATTTACTCTGAGGGTCAATTTCTCTCTCTTACATAGTGGCTGTTTTGTTTTTTGTTTTTTGTTTTTTTCATGGCTCTTCTTTGAATTTTGCTTCAATTTATTCTCAGTCTTTAAAACTGTCCACTTTAAGTTATCAAAATCAGGCCAGGGACTCACTAATGTGGTGCAGATTTTGGGGGGATAAGATACCTAAAAACAGTTTTTCTCCTTGTAGTTTCATGGCTGGTCAGCAGATGTTGCTCATTGACTACCCTTTCCATGGAGGTCTCTTTTTCAATCCCGACTTCTATTCTGGCCAGGCCAAGATTCAAAGCAGGCTCTGCTGGCCAAATTCACAGAAGAGAAACCACTATCTGTCTTCTACCATACCCTCCCTCTTCCCAGGGAGGAAGATGGCTGTTCCCCTTTCAGTCAGCTACAGTGAGTCATGGGTTTTATCCAGGCTGTGCACCTTGAGAGTGAGGAATGAGTACTGTTCCATGACGCTGTGGGAGTTTAGTATCTCAGTTGTCATTTCAGGTTTTTCATCTCTCTGTCCCTCACCCTCCTGTAAGTTGTACAGCACTATCCTGGTCTGCTGACCCCCAAAGCAGGTCCCTGAGACAGATTTTTTCTTTCTCCATTTTTTTGGAAAGAGTTGAACAGTGCCTGCCTACTCTGATGCCATTTTCCTGGAAGTCTACCTTTTTTAAATCTTGAAATAAATTATGGTGGTATGAAGCTGTATATATCCCAGAAAAACATGTCCTTATATCTAATCCATTCCTGTGTATGCAAACCCATTGGAAGTAGGACTTTTTAATGGTTTACTTCACTTAAGGTGTGACCCACCTCATTCAGGATGGGACTTAATCCTATTACTGGAGTCCTTTATAAGAGAATGAAATTCAGACAGAGAGGGAGAAAGCCATGAAAGCAAGAAGCTGAAAGCAATGAAACCAGAAAGAAAAGGGAGAGAGCAGCAGACACCGTCACATGCCTTTCCATGTGGCAGAGGAGCCAAGGATTGCCTGCAGCTAGTGTTCAGGAAGAAAGCATCACCAGGATGATGCCTTGATTTGGATGTTTTAATGGCCTCAAAGTGGCCTGTAAGTGAAAAAATTCCCATTGTTTAAGTGGAACCCTTTCATGGTACTTGCTTTGAGTAGCCTAGGAAATGAAAACATAAATCATGGATGAAAACAGTCAGCTTCATATGTTGTACACTCAAGATGAAGAAATTAAAACAAACCATCAAATATGGAGTAAAATGAAAATTATTAGCCCCACTAAAAGAAGTATACAGATTGTTGCTATTGACTGCATGTCATACCTAAGTGAAAGCACCATCCGAATGATGCATGAGAATATAACATTAAAGACAGGCTTTAATTAATACACAGTTCATAGGCAATAATTCCTATGAATAGGGATAATAAAGGAAATTGTATATAGTGGTATTGTCAGTGACTTTTGTTGTTGCTGTTACTTATATATGGAGCAAGTGTAACACAGTGGTTAAGAACATGGGCTCTTGATTCTGCCAGTCAGTACCTTGTAATCCTGTATGATGTACTAAACCTTTCTGAGTGCTTCAGTTTTCCCATCTGTAAAGTGGGAGAGATGAAAGCACCTCCTTCAATGGAACACTATATTTAACAGTTTTTGGTAAATGCCTACTACATGCCTGGTACTGTTCTAAATGCTAGTGATATATTGTGGAGCTTAAATTTTAGTGGGTTTTAGGACTGAGTGAGATAACAAATGAAAAGCATTCAAGGGAGGTTTGGCATAAAATGAGAGCTCAATAAATATCACCTATCATTATTCTTTCATTAATGTTCCCTATTCTTTTCAAAAACTGTTCATCGTTAATTCAAAATAGAAGAAAAAGACATGACTTTTTCAACTTACTAGATCGTATCCCCTAGTTTTTATTTGTGTATCAATATTAATTCATTTCAATTTTATGTTTCTGAATTTCCCTTCCTTTCAGGAGAACCTAAGAATTAAATCTAGAGATAAGTGCAGTTTGTTTTTAAATAGTATTCCCCTCCTTTGCCTGATTAAAATGTATTGGTGAATAACACTGAGCCCAGAACTACCCAGTTATATACTAATAAAGTGAATTAAAGTATTTTAGACTGTTTTTGTTTGCTAAAAATTCATAGTATTTTAAAGTTAAACTTTCCTATTGTTATTTTTTTTTAATCCATGATGCCTATTCATGTCATTCCTAGTTGATGTGAATAGGGATATCACACTCAGAATAGTAGATCAACCAAAGGACAAAAATGCTTTTCAGATACAGAAGAGCCATATCTATATCTGATTAGTATGATGGATTGCAAACAGCCCACACAGGTTTGAGGGAATGATCCATTATCTTAAATTACATTCATTTTATTTAAAAAGCATGATTTTTTTCTTTTTCTTTTTAGTTCCTTTTAGTTAAGCAACCTTCCCCTAATTTATTGTGTCTTAGGGGTGCTGTTAATTGTTGAATCTATAGGTGCTGGATCAGGAATGATTAAATGTAGGGAATGTCTTTCATTTGGCATGTAACAGCTGGGCATGCCAATGTCAGAACAACTTAGGCAATTTGGGAGCATTCCAGAACACTTAGGAGCAGACTTTCATTTACCTCCTGCCTCTACTCACAGAATCCCAGGAGTTAGAAATGATTAGGTAATTAACTCTCCCTCAATAGGTGGTTTCTAGAGCGCTAAGTGTATTCTTAAAAATTAGCTTGGTTTTGGGAAATTGATATGATGGATCTTTTATGAGTACCACAGGAGACATTTTTATTGTTCATGTAATATAAAGGAAAAATAAGTAATTATATACATAGGTGTATGTAGACAGATGCTAAAGAAACTTCAAAAAGTAATATTTGATATAGTTATGCATTTCTATGGGTTCTAAAAATGGAGGACTCTAAGGCTTTAAGATCAAGTATTGATTTTACGAATAAGAATTAGGAATTGGTTGGAATAAGAAGAAAAATAATTCTGATTCGTCTTCTACAGTCTCACCCTCAAAGACATTAATAGCAAAGTCTCATTGTTTCTATTTCCTTAATAGTTTCAGAGCCATCTACTTTTTCCTTTCTAATTTTGGCTGTCATCCGCTTTCCCCTGTGTTATTGCAGTAGCCTCGTTACTGTCCGCTACACCTTGTCCCTCAGTCTTGGCCACCTTAAGTCTGCTCTCTGCTATTAAAGAACAAATCACATTCATTCAGTTCATTACTACTAGAGCAAAAAATCTAATCATAGATTAAAACTGCTTACAACTCTTCCATGGCTTTCTGTTACTTTATAAAGTTCAAGCTCCTTGCAACAGAACTTTGCAATCTGTTCCCTGCTTATCTTCCAGTTTCAGTGAGTTCTGACACCAACTACCTGGCGTCAGGTCAGACTTCACAGGTTGAGGGCAACGTCCTGCACAAGACTGCCATCAACTTCAGACACCAGCCACAATTTCGGGGCTCCTCAGGACCATCCTCACTTCTGACTAGCTGGCCACAAATTCTGGGGTCCTCCTAGACTCCCTCAGGTTTGGTCATTTGCTAGAATGACTCACAGAACTCAGCAAAAAGAGGTATATTTACTATTACAGCTTTAATATAGCAAAAGAATAGAACTCAGAGCCAGTTGAATGAAGAGACTCATAGGGCAAGGTTTGGAAGGGTCCCAAATGCAAAGCTTCTGGCGTCCTATCCCATGGAGTCTGGATGCATCACCCTCCCAGCACATCCATATGTGACAGTACATAGAGTATTACCAACCAGGGACGCTCACCCAGGCTTTGGTGTCCAGAGTTTTAATTGGGATTTCATTACATAGATATGATTGATTGAATCAATGCCTGTGTGGTTGAGCTCAATCACCAGGGCCTCCCACCTCTCCCCTGAGGTTGGTTTGATATTCAGCTCAAAGGCTCAAACCTCTAACCTTATGTTCCTCTTTCTGGCCTAGCCAGCCCCCACCCTAAGACTACAGGTATGACTGGCCCCAGCCTGAGTCACCTCATTAGCATAAACCATCAGGTGTGTGTGTTGGGGACACCATGAATAACAAACACACTTCTATCACTTGGGAAATTCCAAAGGTTTAGAGGTTATTCCCCAGGAGCCAGGACAAAGACTGGCTTTCTTTGGTGAGGCCAAATTCCTTAGTATACACCAGTCTTATCTGTCATCCATAGCATCTCATCCATAGCGTTGTTTCCTTTCCTACTCTAGACACGTACAGTGTCATGAAACCCCCATATTCTTATTTCCAGGCTTGTACATACATTTCTTTCTCCCTGGAACATCTTTCTCCCAATTTTGCCAAGCTAGCGCCTATCCTTCCTTCAAGAATCTGCCAACAAGAGAATCTTCTCCAAGGAATCTTCCCTTATCCATAACCCACCTTCCCCATTGCAAGACTTGGATTAAAAGTCCCTTTAGTTAAAACACCACCACCGTTTGAGCATACCAGGGGAAAGAATTACAGTACATCCTCATTTGCAGATTCCATCTTCGTGACTTTGCCTATTCACAGACATGCCCAAGTGCAGAGCCTTGAAAAATTCCCTGCTAAGGTCAAACAAGGCAGGTTCAGTATTTATTAATTCACTTTGCAGGACTTTATAGAACATAACTACCAGGAATAGTGGGAATCAACTGCACCTGTTTATTTTCCTTCCTCACCCCCTGGACCATAAACTCCAGGTCAGATCTGACTCTTGCTCTCCTTCATGTCACCAGGGCCTGGCTCACTGTGGCTTCTCAATCCACATTTATTGAAGAAAGGGTTTGCCAACTATGAATAGGCATGATGCTGGGCACTGAGATGGAACCTGCAAGTGCTTGTGAGCTTTGCTCCTGGTGGGGAAATTGTTCATGTATCAATGACTTATGATAATTGACATAAGATAAAAGAGATTGGAAAATTCCTCCTCTGCAAAAATTAACTTTGTTTCTGACTAGAAACAGGCAAGGTAAACCTTTTCTCCCCCAAAAAGGTGAAAGAAAGGAGAAAGGAAGACAATATTCTTTCCTACACTCATCATATCCAGTATTCTCAGCAAGTTACCTTTCCTTCTAATGCTAAACCCAGTGAAATATGTAAATGGCTTTAATGGAGGCAAAGACTATTACTGTGGGGCCAAATTCTGATTCAGTTATTGGAAAGCAACTGTATAGTGTAATGTAGGGGCCAGCAAGCATTTTCTGTGAAAAGTCAGTGTTTTTCCATCTTGCAGGCCGTCTCTGTCGCAACTACTCAACTCTGCTATTGCAGTGCAAAAGCACCCACAAACAATACATAAACAGATGGGCATGGCTGTGTTCTAATAAAACTTTATTTACAAAAGTGGTGGCAGGCCAATTTTGGTGGCAGGGCCATAGCTTGTTGACCCCCGGTGTAGTGGTTTAGGTAAAGCACTGACAACAAAGTCAGATGGCCTGGCTTCAGTTCTAATTTCACCAGTTAGCTCCTGTGTAACCTGGGACAGGTCACTTAAAGTCGGTTAATAAAAGAACCCACCTCCCAGGGTTGTTGTGAGGATTGAAGGAATTCTGCGCCTAAAGTGCTTAGGGAAGCATCTGGAATATAATATGTGCTATAGAGGGTTAGTTATTATTATTAGTCTTTTCAGTTTATTTTCTTTGGCACTTGAAGAGTTAGAGTTTATACACCACTTATTTTCAAAAAAGAATTTGAAGCATCCTAGAATGTAGTTATAGTAAGTTTTCTAGAAGAAAGTTTTCAGTACCATTGTTGATACAATCTGGAGCTTTAGAACATTTTGTTGCAAATATTATTTGATTAACTCATTCTTAGTATTGTACCCCTTTAGCAACAAAGAATGTATAATTTCAGTCAAGACTGAGCAATTGTCTGGAGGGGAAAAAAAAACAGTTTAGATAAGACAGGGGAAAAGAAAATTTTAGCTGCTTCAGGAATTAAGGTTTCTTGCATAACTTGTCAAAGTTTCAACATTTAGTTTTCCCCAATTACCCAGTTTTTTTCTACTCTAGTTCATATTTTCCCAGTTGTTGAAAGTAATAGAAAATATCCCATAAAAACATGACCATATTTGCTTCTCTTAAAGGTCAGTCATAAATATTTCACCCAAAATTATCTCTTCTTTCTACCACTTTGATCATTTTACACTCATCCAAAAAAATCCTTAAGTAGCTTTTAATTCTCGTATATACATCATGACCAAGTGCTTCGTCTTGGAGTTCATGGCTCCCTTCAGCTTTCTCAGGACCCTCCCTCACTATCCCTTACTCCCCCACCTACCCAGATAGAGAAGCAAATAAGCCCTTTCATCTCTGCATTCCCAGGACCAGAGCTATGTCTGGAATGCCTTCTCCCTCTCTCGATGTGTCCCTCCCTTCTATCATTTATGGAGCTTATCAGATCACACCTTCTCCTCAATCTTCCCCAAATAACTGGAAATGCGGAAGTAGTTCCCTGCCTCCCACCATGCTTCTAGAAGAAGAAATTTTGCTTACAAAGGCAAGAGCTCATGTGCACACACACACACACACACTTTATACTTTTTTGTCTGATGCTTTGCTTTTTGCATTTTATATAATTGGAATATCATTCTCTGAAGCAGTGTTCTTCATTATTGATTTCTAATTTTAATGAGACAGGTGCCTGGTTTAAGTCTTTTTAAGGGTTTAATGGAAAGAGGAAAAGGACGCAAAACATCTCCAGAAGATATTTAGTTTTTCATTATTCATAGATTGGTGGTATAGGTGTGAGGTTTATTTGCCAGGCTGCATCCCAAACACGATGCTACTTAAACCATGTAGCAGAGTGACCAAGAAAGTTTGTAGCTGTACCACTAGCTTTTACTGGATTCTACACAAAAAGTCTCAATCAGTTTATTGGGGTGTTACAGGAGGAAAGAACTGGTTTGATCTTCTCTCTGAGATGTTGGAATTTCATTTTCAGTTTGGGTATATATTAATTATAGGGAATTTGTAGCTGCTGCAACTTAATGTGAAAAAAATGAATTTGCACATGGGCAAAAGCAAAGCAATGTATTTGAGAAGAAAAACAATAGTAGTTAACACTTACCACGTGCTAACCATGTGCCAAGGACTTAAAAATTGTTTTTCCTGCATTACCTCATTTAAACTTCACACCCCTATAAGATATGTGCTATGACTATTTCCACTTAGCAGATAGGAAACTGAAGCAAAAGATGTGACAAGGTCGCAATTGCACAAGGTCACGTATTTCGTAAGTGGCAGAGCTGTGATTCAACAGAGGTTGGCTGAGACTACAGTCTGTTTTATGCTAAACTCCCCCCACCTCCAAAATATGCAGAATAGTGATGTTACTCATCATCACAGAAGACGTTGAAAAGAAAAACAAATCATTATTCCATCTAAACCTAAGACAGTGGTGCACATATGCACCATGTGTTCATGTGTTATTTATATTAATTAAACTCCTCAATCAAGACTTCAAGTCCCTTCCTGATTTACCTCTTTCCCTTGTTTATAGAAACGTCCTTCCTGCCTTCCTTCATCCGTACTTTTGATCATGTTATTCTTCTTTGCTAATCGCAAGCTCCTTTTCCTCCCTCATGACCCCATCATTTTCCCCATGTATACATCCATCTCCCTCTTTTAAACCCATCTATAGTGAACTGGAGATTAAACAACATCCTTACCCCTTGGAATATGAGAAAAAGATTTTATGACATTTCTTATACTCTGCCTTATAATGTACAATATCTTCCTACTATTGACAAGGCAGGGAGTATATCTTACTCGTTTTGCAATCTACTGAAACGCCTAGCATGGTTTAGTCATTCATTCATTTATTCACTTATCAAGTAATATTTTTTGTTGACCATTCAGTGTCCAACATTTTAAAGAATGAATAAATCAGACAAGATTCCTCAAGGAATTAGATGAATAGGATTCTGAAGGATGAGTACGAGGTCACCAGGGAGAACAATGAGATGGAGATTCTGAGTTTAGGCAAAGTAAACAGCTTGAATAACATGTACAGAAGCATGATAATTCATGAAGGTGTTTTGAGACTTTAGTGAGTCTGGTATGTCTGGATCAGTGATTCATAATCAAGAATGCTCATTAGATTCATCTTGAAAATTTTTTCAAAAAATGTGTGTCCAGGCCTTCCCCACAGAAATACTAATTTAGTAGGTATATCAATCAGGGTCCCAGCAGAAGGGAGTTGACAAAATAAAGCTAGGTAATTTAAAGAGAAATTAATATAGGTACTCTTTTCTTTGGTATATGAAAAATTAAACCTACAGGGAAGGAACAATGCTTATCTCAGGGCTAGCAACAAAAGGGAAAGAACAGCCTAAAGGGGAAATTGGGAAGGTGTTACCAGAAGCCAGAAATGATTGCATTATGAAGGGGATGCCTAATAGGAGGTGTGCCTTCTGCAGAGGTGATAGTCAAAACAGATCACAGGATGAGAGCCTGAGGAATAATTACCCAATCTCACTCTCCTCCTGATCTTTTCCAGGGCCATCCATTGGTGTAACCCAACCAGAAGCTAGAGGAAGTCAGTTGTTGCAGCTTCCTTGGGCACACAACAGGATGGAGAAGGGATGACAGCAGATCCTGATGGGCAAAAGGAAGATTTCCAGAACAGGTATGGAAAGGAGCCTAGGCATATGTGTTTTGAAATAGCTCCCAGGTAATTGTCCTCTTCTATGGTTCCATGGCCAATTGACTCTGTGTCATCCATTTATTCATTCGTTCTGGAAATATTATTTGAGTGCCTACTATTTGTAGGACCCAATGCTTGTTGCTGGGGAAACAGGCTTGAATAACACAGATAAAATTCCTGCTTTTAATTTTTTCATAATTCCCTGGTGCTAGAGCCATTGGCATTGCCTAGGTGTGTTCCCATGATTCTACCTAAGTAGTTGATATTTGCTTTTAGGCTGCCACAACACACAGCTGCCCTCAAGCCTCCAGGCCACTCTCTTCCATATGGGTCACTGTCGCCAGTTACTCTATTACTACCTGTTGTTATGCTCTTCTAGAAGTCTCACAGCAAACCTACTTGGAACCCAAGTTGTTAAATATCTTTTAACTTTTTAAATGTAAATTTCCTTCCCCTAATGGCACATCCTTATCATGAGGATGGCAAGATAATTTGGGGTTCAAGTAATAGCTCTAACACTGTACCTGAAACTATGTCTGACCCCCATGGCTGAATCTAACTATCCATGCCAGTCATTCTTCCTCAGGTTGAATTTTCTCATGGTTCCCATATATACTTTTACATTTCCCTGGAGAGAATCCAAATGTCAATCAAAGAGAGATGGGACATCTATTTGTTTTTTGTTTTTGTTTTTATATTTTTTTATTTATTTTAAAAAGATACTTAGATTACATAAAATGTTACATAAAAAATATAAGGGATTCCCATATGCCCCACTCTCCACATCTCCCACTTTTCGCCACATTAACAACTTCTTTCATTAGTATGGTACATTCATTGCAATTGATGAACACATTTTGGAGCACTGCCACTAAGCATAGATTATAATTTACATTGTAGTTTACACTCTCTCCCACTCAATTCTGTAGGTTATGGCAGGATATATAATGACCTGTATCTGTCATTGCGATATCATTCAGGTCAATTCCAAGTCCTGAAAAGGCCCCCATATTACATCTCTTTTTCCCTCTTCCTGACTTCAGCACCTCCAGTAGCCACTGTCTTTACATCAATGATATACTTTCTTCCATTGCTAGAATCACAATAAGTCTATATTCTAATAGCAGAGTAACAGTAAGTCCACTCTAGTCCATATTTTATTCCCCAATCCTGAGGATTCTGGGATGATGATGCCCACTCCACCTCTGATTGAAAGGGGGCTTCAATCCCATATGGCTGATGGATGGGACTCTCTTACTTGCAGTTGTAGATTCTCTTGGTTCCTTGGTGTGGTGGTTATCCATCCTCACCTCCTTGTTAGTTGTCCTGGGTGAGTCCAATGAACTGGAGAGTACGTGTTGCAACTCCACTGAGGCTCAGGGTCCAGCCGGCACATGGACAGCCCAGAGATTCAAGTCTCTTAGATGTACACCTACCAACTCCAGCACCAACTATAGGTTCAAGTAAAAGGAACAGAAGAGGCATGTGTAGAGAAATAAGCATTATCAAATGGTAGCTTTGAGAAGCAGGTATGAAACTTAAATAATAGGAAAAACAATGGCCGGTTAAAATGATGAAGACTTTTGAGTATTGTGAGATTATTGTGCTTCAAGTTTGGTTTTTTTTTAGTACAACCTACCAAAGCTTGTTATTTCATGCCATTGGATGGGCCTTAGATTTGAGCCTGGTATGGATATTCTAAGGCCTCAGTGTGGCATATTCTTCCAATTGTGAAGATACAAAGTGCTCCTAATCTTAAAATGCACATATTCTTCTTGTATATTTGAGATCCACACCTTATTATCCACTTATCTTTAAAAAATTTTAAGTCAGTATATCTTCCTATGTATGTCTGTATTGAAGGCTTTCTCAGGAGCTATATATAGTTTACTGATAATTGCAGTTAGGAATGTAATAAATGAACTGTGACTGAAGATGAGCACAGTGCCCCAAAGTGATCCAAAAGCCTATACTTTGGAAGTTCCTAAATACTGAAGACCTAGAGCAACGTAGGTTTTCTCAGCTCATCTGTATCTGGTCTATCCTGGATGTCTCCAAAGTGCCACAATCAGTACTTTATTCCATTAGTTTATCAACCATCAGGCTAGTTTAACAGATTTGGCAATCTCTGTAATATTTGTAGATAAAATTCAGATAAGCATTTTATGATGCTCAGATTTTGGAGACCTTTTATTTCTCTCAATAACATTGATCTAACATCAGGGTCTAAACTCATTAGTTTTTATCTTTTTCAACTTGGTAATTTTCAGAGCCCATTAACTAAGCCTATGAGATTAGACTGTATTTTTTTAAATATGATAACAAGGAAATAAATCAAGTTTCTCTTTTTCTGCTGAAAGGATAACAAGCACCATTTCCAAAGAATTTAATCAGTAAATATCATGTGCCTTTTGGTTGAAACCATTAGGTAAATGAAAAATAATTGATCATCATTTTTTATTTTGCAAGGATTATAAACTTTTCACAGACTGTTATTTATTGGCACTTTCATTAACAGCATTAACAATATTCTGTAATTCAAATTTTATCAAACAAGTTAAACAAAGGTAAAAGAAAATGTAAAAACTGAGGTTTCATTAACTTAAAACCAAGCATTAAATTGCTCCTAAGTTCTCTTTTCTTTTCTTTCTTTATCTTTTTTTCCCTTTTTTTTTAATTTCATTTTCTTCCTCACCAATGGTTCATAATAACAGCTTTGTCTGGCCTCTGAATTCTTTCTTGTCATTTAATGCCAGCTGGAGTCTTGAGGAGCTCTGGCTTCACTTCTAGCTTTTAACTTCTCCAGACTGTAGGTCATTAATTGTTCCCTAAAAGAGCTGAAGATCAGATAAAGTTGCTTAACCCCTCCCAGGCCAATGGCCCCTGTAGCCTGTGATCTCTCCTTTGCAAGTCATTCGCTTCCCTCAGAGTTATTATATGATCAGCTCTGGAAGGTTTCAAACAGTATCCTTTTGTTGAACTTGCTTTTCCTTCTCTAGGGCACTAAAAGGGTTAAGTAACATTAAAATCAAAATTTATTTGCACTTTACCCTTTCCATCATTTGTACTCTGCTCGGATGTATATGGCCCTTCTCTTTTCTTGCTTTCCCTCCCATTGTTTTACATTTATGACTAATAGATCCATTAAAGAGGAGTATGTTACATTCTTAGGCTGTGTTTTAATATATGTCATTTGTTTACTTAACTAACTCATAAACTGCCTGTTTCCCCCAAACTGTTCATGCCATATAAGAGCATATTCTACAGAAAATGGGGAGGGGGAAGTATATACATACACACACACGTACATGTACACATAAACAACCATATACAGGTGTTTGTTTGTATGTGTGAATATATATCGCACTATAGAAAAAAAATATACAATGCCACCGTGCACACTACAGACAGTAGGGGGAAGGAAAAAAAAAATATATATATATATATATATTAGGGTCATATTAAACAGAAATAGAGTAAAAGAAAGCATAATAAAAACCATGGAGGAAAAAAATGTGCAAACCAGTTCTCATATAAGAAATTGAAAATGAATGTACTTGTTTATCCAAAGTGGATTTGACTCTTGCATTAGAGTTATCCAGGCTACTGAACAAAATACTTAAGAAAATCCATACAAGGTAATGCCAAATGATAGACACAGAAAGCTGTCGGAGCCTTCACTCAAGCCCCAGCTCACCTACTCATGTTTAATTTCCTTAATGGTTCTACTTTTTAAAAGGGGAAAGGACTTTATAAAGATAAGGGTACATTATAGGCCATTAACACTACTAGGGCCAGTGACTTAACAAAAATGCTGACGTTCTACTCTCTCAGGCATTTTTTTTTTCCTGTAGCTCCTAGGTCTATAGCCAGGTGGGGTACATTTTAGAGCACCTTAATACCATTTGTATTTTACATGAAGGATATCATGACCACAGATAAAACTGGGGAAGGACAGAACCATTTAGTGAAATCTTGCATCAGGCCACGTGACATAAAGTGCACACATACAGTTTCCAGCTGGGAAAACACTTAAATTCCATCCACAGCCCTAAACTGTGATCCTGTCTTTGAAAGGCCTCCCTAGACCTCCCACCCTCCCTCCCACCCCCACCCCAGGGCTTTTTGTAGCTTACATATAAGATAACCAGAGGAGACTGCAATCTTACTTTACTCTCCAAAAATATTGTTTGGAATAACAAGTTTGTCATAGGGCTACAGTACTATTGGCACACTTTACCTTTAACACAATTAGAGAAGGAAAGCCCAGTTACATCGAGGCCATTACAGTGGTTAAAATCTTACTTTTGCTAACTGCCATATGCCTAGGTGTTAAAACCCACAGGCAGAAAAGTTTTATTTTGCCCTCTAAGGAGAGACCTATAAAAATGACTATATCATGTACTGATGCTCAAGAGTGAGAACGGAAATTTTAAGAAAGCAAAAGGAGAATTTCAGTCCTCACTGCCAGAGAAGAATTAACTTATATGAGTTTGTACCTCTTTGAACAACTAGCGTAGTACCTTTCGTTGTTTGATTAGGTCACTCTTGTATTCTCAACAATTTCTCTGTCATTCTTTAAGCTATGAAACTCTTATTCATTGTTCACAATACTTAACAGTTTACAATCGTTCCCAACTATCCAGAGGCCGCTCGTGAAAGATGAGGTTCATGTGCAGGAAACTTTTCCATGTAACCCTCATTGACTCCTGGATATAACATAAATCCTTTTGTGCCCCTCAAGACAACACACCCCAATACAAATTAATGAAAGGAAGCGAAGGATAGCCTTGAATGCAGTCTTTACTTCAAATATTTGCAGACTTCATTGCTTTCACTAGTAACACATGCCCAAGGTATAAGGCAAAACCAGTGTATGTGACAGTAGTGATTAAGAGGATAAACTAGTGTCAAACAGACCTGGGTCTGAGGTCCACTTGTCCCATTCGCTAGCTGTGTGACGTTGGGCAGATTACTTACCTTCTCTCATTTTCTCATTCTAGGATAGGATTGCAAAAAGGACCTCAGGACTTAACACACATAACATGCTAAGCATGGTTCCTGGCATATACTAAGAAAATGTTCTGTTAAGATCATCTGGTTTAGAGAAGTTTTGGCATTAAAATCCTTAGTTCAAAAACTTTAGTTTAGGGATCAAAAATCTTCTGTTTCCATCCATGAGAGAGTAACAAAGTCTGGACACATACTCCCACCATAAATACATTAAAAACAGGTTAAACTATATGAAACAACTATTTTCAGACATTAGGCAACAGGAGACAAAGGACTGTGACCTCCCAAAGAAGGGAAACAAATGAGGCGAGTCCTATGATTACCCCAGATTTCTACCTAGGGATGTTTTCTAGACTGCAGCACAGGTAGGGAAACTAAGCAGAACATGCTGATTAGAGAAAACAGAATTTGGAGTCAAGAGCCAATTTGGGGGAAGCGGCTGTGGCTCAATCAGTAGGGCTCCCGTTTACCATATGGGAGGCCCTGGGTTCGGTTCCCAGGGGCCTCCTGGTGAAGGCAAGCCCGCCCGCATGGCGTGGTTAGCTGACCCAGCGAGCACAAGCAGCAAGGGGGGGATAAATGAATGAATAAATAAAATCTTTATAAAAAAAAAAAAAAAGCCAATTTGGCTGCTGGAAAGGAGGGAGCTATATAAAGAAAGCTCATGAGAAATCTGATAGGGGTTCACTCGAATCTTTGGCTGATTGCCAACCTGTACATGCTTAGATAGAAATTCTATCATTTTAGGCAAAGAACCATATCTGGTGAAAGAATATCACCAAAAATCTGTAAAGCAGAGAATTCCAAGCACTTACACAAACCAGGAGTCATTCAAGTTTTCACCATTGAAAGTAGAGAGACCACATGGAATATATGGAACATTCTGTAGAGACACCCATCCCACAGTCAAACCATAGTAGTAGACAGAACCAGACCTAGAGTAAAATTGATTCTAGACCTGTCCTAGCAAAATTAAGAAACAAGCCTCAAAATGATCAAACTGATCTATAAGTAACTCAACTGCCTGCCAAAAAAAGTAAGAGTTTTAAATAAATTCAACAATATCTAGCACTCAAAAATGTAAAATTAAAATGTTTTTCATTCAATCAAAATTATTAAACATCTGAAGAAGCAAAAATAATGTGTCCCAAAATTAGGAGAAAAATCAGAAAATAGAAATATTAGAGATTATGGAATTAACAGACAAGGATGTTATAAAGCTATTATAAATATGCTCATTATGCTCAAAGATTTAAAGAAAAGATGAGATTAATGAGGACAGAAATAGCTATGAGAACCAAATGGAACTTTATACAATTAAAAATAAAATATCTATAATAAATTAACTAGGTGAAATTCATAGCAAATCAGGCAAAAATAAAATATCAATGAACTTGAAAACATAGCAATAAAACTATCCAAAATGAAGCAGAGTGAGAAATAAAAGGCAGAAAAATAAAACAGAACCTCAGTAATCTTTGGAACAATACCAAACATTTGGAATAATACCTAACATTTGTGAAATTTGAGTTCTCATAGAAAAGGGGGTTGAGGGAAGGACAGAAAAGCAATTGATGAAATAATATCTGAAAAAATGTTCAGAATTTGATGAAACCCTTAAACCCCAGGTGCAATAAGCCCAATAAATTCCAAGGTGCATATAACAAACAAACAAACCATCAAGGTAAATCATAATCAAATATCTTCAAACCAAGCATAAAGAAAAAATCTTAAGAAGCAACCAGGGAATAAAAAGCATATGATGTACCAAGGGACAAAAATAAGTAAGTATGTAAATAAGTATGTAATTCCAATTACATACTACACAATCCAGAAGATGATGAGACAAACACCTTTAAAGTGCTGAAAGAAATGGTAGATATGTGGGTAAATATAAAATATTTTCCCTAATTTTTAAGTTATTGAAAGATAATTGTTTTTAAAATATCAATATACAGTAGACATAATTTGTATGATAAGAAAGCACAAAGCATGGGAAGGGTGAAATAGAAATATATTACTATAAGATTCTTATATGTGAAGTGGTATAATATTATTTGAAAAATGATTGTAATAAGGTAAGTTTGCATATAGTAAACCCTGGCAAAAGAAATGCTTTTTTAACCCCAGTTTAAAGAAATGAAACAACAAAATAAAGAGGTATAACTAACAAGCCAACAGTGTGAATAGGATGGAATCCTATAAATATACTCAATAAAAAAAAAAAAAAAAAAAAAAAAAAAAAGAATAAAGGGAAAATGAAAAAAAGAACATATAGGACAAATGAAAAGCAAACCAAATAGTAATTTAAATAAACAGTTATCAGTAATAACCCTATCTGTATATGGTCTAAAAATCATGAAAAAAAAATAGTCAAATTGGACAAAAAGTCAAAATCCAACATATGCTATCTATAAGTTTTTGTAATGCATGGTGATGATGGCAGTGTAATCTTGTTACTATAGTTATATCACTAAATTGTACACACGAAAGTAGTTAAACTGAGAAATTTTGCATTACATGTATATGTTTCCGCAATAAAAATTTTCAAAAACTCACTTTAAATGTAGAGACACAAAAAGGTTAAAATTTCCCCCCAACATGGGACATGACTCCCGGGGATGAGCCTCCTTGGCAACGAGGGATTAATACCAAATGACAACTGGCAACACAACTGGAAAAAGACCTTGAATAAAAGGGGGAAAAGGTAAAGACAAATGAGTTCAAGTGGCTAAGAGACTTCAAAGAGAGTCAGGAGGACATCCCAGAGGTAACGCTTATGCACACCTCAGTAGGAGCTCATAGAACATCAAAGTGCCTATCACCCCACACAGAGGGGCTCCTGAGAGCTCTGGAGACACCCAGGTCCTATATAAGGGGGGATAGCCCCAGAGACTGACGCCTTATCAGTGGGCTCTATTTTGGAATCTGTGCTCCTGAGAGTGACAGAATTGGACTCAAATAAGTCCCCCCTGCACATGGTTCATCAGTCCCTTCTGTTAAAACCTATATGTAATGCTGGAGTTTTTAGGTATACTTCCAGAGGCTGGAGCCTCCCGCCTACCTATGTGCCAGGTGTGCGTGGAATCTCGGTGGAGCTGCAACTCCTACCTTACAGCTCAATGGACTCATCCAAGTCACCTGGCGAGGAGACAACGATGGGCAATGGCCAGCCCAGGGAATGGAGAGGGCCTGCATCTGCAGGCAGGATCATCCCACCCACCATATCCATGGGATATAAGCCCTCTCTCACTTGGAGGTGGAGTGGACATCACCATCCCAGTCCCCTCAGGATTGGGGGAAGAACTATGGACTAGAGTGGACTTGATGGTATTCTGTTGTACACATATGGTGATTCTAGCAATGGAAGAAATTATAACAACGAGGTGGAGCCAGTGGCCACTGGACACTTTCGGGGCAGGGAAGGGATGTGCAGTTGAAATACAGGGGCTTCTTTGGGATTTGGAGGTTGCCCTGAGTGCCGTTGTGGCAACAGATGTAGGCCATTTTAAATCAACACACACCAGTCAGAACTGTGTGGGAGAGAGTGTGGTCTACGATGTGAACTGTGGTCTATGATTGATGGCAAGGCCCCAGGATGTGTAAGTCCATTGAGGGTGATGGGCCACACTTGTGAGAGATGTTTGTGTGGGATGTGGTGGGAGGTGTGGGAGGTGGGCAACATGGGAATCACGGTAGGTTCCGTGTAATATTTTAGGTAATCTAAGCACCTCTTAAAATATATTTATATATATATAAATAACATTTTTGTAAGCAAATGCACATATATACATATATATTTATATATCATTTTACAAATATTGGTATGTATTGTGAAAATTTTGATTTTTACCCAAAATAAAAAATAAATTAATTAAAAAAAAAAAAAGGTTAAAATTCAAAAGATGGAAAAATGCATACCAAATAGTAAGTACTAATCATTAGGAAAACAGAGGGGCAACATTAATATCTGATAAAGTAAACTTCAAAACAGGGATTACCAGGGATAAGGAAGGACATTTAATAAAGATGAAGATTAATTTATCAACAGTACAAAACAATCATGAATGTTATGCACCGAATAACAGAGCTTCAAATTGTTGTAGCAAGAGCTAACAGAATCGATGCAAAAATAGTTAGATATTTTAACATTCTTTACTCATAACTGATAGAAAGAAAATAGACAGAATATCAATATGACCCTACAAGACTTAAACAACACTATCAACCAACTTGACTTAAGTGATATTTACTAGAATACTCTACCCAAAACTGAAGCATGCAGAAACTATATAGAAGATTCACTATGATTAAACATATGCTGAGCCATAAATATAAGCCTTAAATGCTAATATTAGAAAATTGAAAGGTTCAGTAGCAATGATCTATGCTTCAAGTTTAGGAAGCTAGAAAAGGAAGTAGAAGGAAGGCGATAATAAAGCTAAGAGGCTAAAACAAAAAAAAAAATTAGAAAACAGAGAGACAATATAGAAAAATCAATGAAATCAAAAGCTGATTTCTTGAAATAAGAATGCTCCAAAAATACTAATAAGAGGATGAAGAGAAGATATCACTATAGGTCCTACAGCCACTAAAAGAATAATAAAAGAATATTATGAACCACTTTATGTCAATAAATATGACAAACTAGATGAAATAAACAAATATTTTGAAAGAAACAAATTACTAAATTGATTTAAGGAGAAATATAAAATTTTAAGAATCCTTTATTAAAGAAAATGATTTTGTAATTAAAAACCTCCCAAAATATAAAGTTCAAGACCCAACTGAATTATAATAAGCTTTTAAAGTTGGAATAAAAATGCTGCTAGAATTAATAAATGAGTTTACGGTCACAGTTTACAAAAATCAATTATATTTCTATACACAAACAATGAACAATTGAATCTTTAAATAGCACCCCCTGAACACAAAAACTTAAGGATAAAATTAACAAAAAGTATGTACAAGACCAACACACTGAAAACTACAAAACATAACTGAGAAAAATTAAAGAAGACATAAATAAATGGGATGATATATCATGTTAATGGTTCTGAACACTGAATATTGCTAGGATGTCAATTCTTCCCAAACTGATTGCTAGATCCAACCACAATCCAAGTCAAACTTCAAGCTGGCTTTCTAAAAATTGAAAACTTGATTTATTTTTAAATGCAAAGGACTTAGAATAGCTAAAGTAATCTTAAAAAGAAAAAGAAACATGGCATTCTTATGCTGTTTGAAGATTTACCATAAAGTTACAGTAATCAGGACAGAGGTGTTTTCACATAAGAATAAATGCATAGTTGGATGGAACAGAATAGACTATAAATGGGCAACTGATTTTTGGTACAGGGACAAAGATAATTAAATGAGAAAAGAATATTCGTATCAACAAATATGTTGAAACAACTAGATATTCTTGTGGGAAAAAAAATAAAACCAATCCTTATGTTTTAGTTTCCCAGCTGCTAAAACAAATACCATACTATGGTTTGGCTTACACAATAGGAATTTGTTGGTTCATGATTTTGAGGCTAGGAGAAATCCAAAATTGAGGTTTCAGCAAGGCAATGCTTCCTCCAGAAGACAGTGGTTTTCTGGGGCTGGCTGCTGGCGATCCTTGGTCCTTGGCTTTTCTGTCACATGGCAATACACATGGCAGTATCATCTCCTTTCCCTTCCAGGTTCTGTTGACCTCCAGCTTCTTCCCTGTGGCTTCTCTCTGTCTGACTTTCACTCTGCATGTAAAGGATGCCAGTAATCCAGATTAAAGCCCAACTTGATTCAGTTGGGCCACACCCTAACTGTAGTAGCATCTTGAGAGATCTTATTTACTGTGGGTCCACACCCACCAGAATGTAGACCAAAATCATGAGCAAGTCCAAACTGGGGTACACAATTCAATTAATCATACTCTACTTCACATCTTACATATAAATTAATTCAAAATTAATTTTATACTAAACGTAAAAGATACAACTACAAATCTTGTAGAAGAAAACTTAGGAGAAATTTTGTGAGCTTGGAGGAGACAAAGGTTAGGATACAAACAGCACAGAATATAAAATTAAAAATAAAAAAAAAATAGACGTTATCAAAATTAAAATGTTCTGCTCTTTGGAAGCAACATACTGGGAGACAATACTCATAATACATATATCTGACTTGTATCAAGAATTTTTTAAAGAAAAAAAAAAAAAAAAAAACACAATAAAAGAGGGTCCAAAGATTTGAACACACACTCACAAAAGATATATGAATAGCCAATAAACACATAAGAAGATAATCAACATCATTAGTTATTAAGGAAATACAAAGTAAAGTCAAAATGAAACTCCACTACACACCTACTTGAATGGCTAAGATTGAAGGGCCTGACAGTACCAAATGTTGGCAAGAATGTGGAACAACTGGAAATCTTACAAATTTTTGGTAGGAATGAAATGAAAATGACTTTCAAAAATCATTTGGGAATTTATTCAAAAGTTAAATAGACTCTAACCACATACCCAACATTTCAACTCTTGGGTATTTATCCAAAAGAAACAATCACATGTGTCCACATAAAATCTTGAAGACACGTGTTCACTGCAGACTTATTCATAATACCCATGTAGTGGATGGACTTTAAGGTTGCCCCTGACCTCATCTCCTGGTGTTTCATGTCCTTCCTTGTATAGTCCCCTCTCTTAAGTGTAAGTGGAACCTGTGACTGACTTCTACCCAACAGAGCATGGCAGAGGGATGAGGTATTGCGTGTGTGTTTGTGTTATGTTATATAAGACTCAGTCTTGCCAGCAGACTTTCTCTAGTCTTGCTCTCCATTTCTGGATTTTAAGAAGCAAGCTGTCATGCATTCTACAGCTGCAAGGAAATAAATTCTGCCAACAACCTAGGTGACTTTGGAAGTGATTCCTTCCCCATTCAGTCCTCTAGATGAGAAACCAGTCCTGGCCAACACCTTGATTGCAGCCTTGCAGAGGACTCAGCTAAGTTGTGCTCAGACTCCTGACCCAGGAATCTGTAAGATAATAAATGTATGTTGCTTTAAGTTGCTAAACACGTGGTAATGTGTTACACAGCAATAGAAAATTAATACTATCCCAAACCTGTAAATAACGTAAATGTCCAACAATAAGAACACGGATATATGATACATCCATACCATAAAAAGGAATGTATTACTTATATACATAATAACAGGCATGCATCTCAGAAACATCATGCTAAGCAAAAGAAGCAAAAAATTCACGTACTACATGATTCCATTTTCATCTTCTTTTCAAAGAAGAAAAATCTTATTTATAGTGACAGAAAGGAAACAAATTAGAGCACACCAAACTGTCCCTGTAAATTACACCTCAATAAATGTGATTGAAAAAAAAACTTTAAGAACTTAGTATGTATATATTTATTGCTAAATATTTAAACTAATATAAAGAGAAATAGTTTATATTTCTGCATAATATAATATCTGGGTTCCAGATAACACTTTTAAGACTGGAAATTCATTCTACTAATATAGAATGAATACTTTAAAAACAATCACTATAAAGGAATTTTAGGAGCCTATATAAAATTCTATGTAAACTCTGGCCACGCATGGGAAATATTTAGAAAGCTCTAGCTAAATAAGGGCTTTCACTTAGTCTCACTTTTTTTTTCCAGTGTGTAAAGCATACCAGATTTTTTGGACCATGAAAAAGATAAAGATGCTACACTCCAGAAGCAAACAGCCTAGGAGATAAAAGATAGTATTTTAGGTCACTATAAGGTCAAGTAAAAATGAGGATACAAATAAAGTCCCATGGACTTTTATCTTTGGGATGGGATCTCAAACCAAACTAATGGAATTGGATGTATAAGCTTGATCAAGGAGAATATATAGAATTTTGTAAAGTAAAATTTAAAATAAAATCCATTAAATCTGTTTTCCGGTTTATATGTGGGGATGGGAAAAAATAACAAATGGAAAGATGTTTTCTTTTAATGTAAAAATACTGAGACTGGGGGCGGATGTGGCTCAAATGGTTGGGCGTCCGTCTGCCATATGGAGGGACCTCGGTTCGATCCCCGGAACCTCCCGGTAAAAAAAAAAAAAAAAAAATACTGAGACTAAGAAAAATTTTAATTTTAAGGAACATACGATAAATAATGGGAAATAGGGCAGATTGTGTAGGGCTTTGAATGATTCTACTTCTTTCTAAATATACTCTCCCTAGGTGATTTCATTCAGTCTCAGGACTTTAAATAATACATTTATGTGAATGACTTTCAAATTTTATCTCTGGTTGGCCTCTCCCTTGACCTCCAAATTTGGATATTTAAGTGTATCTTTAATAATGACTTTAATGGCTCTTAGCCATCTTAAACTCTATTTGGTAAAAAAGAGATTTTGGTTTTGATTCCATAGTTCCCCAAAACCTGTACTCCCAATCTTTTTCTTAGTAATCGGTATCATTGTCTGCTTACTTCTCAGGTCAAAAATCCAGGAGTTTTCTTAATTCCTCTCTTTCCCTCAGCTCCATTTCAAATATATTAGAATTTCTTGTTAACTTTCCTTGAAACTATATCCTGAATCTCCCTCTCTAATGCTACCTACCATTGAAGCAACCAGAATCTCTTGCCCTGGCATGTTGACTGGTCTACCTGCCCTCATTCTTAACCTCCGCAATCTACTTCCACACAGAAGCCAGAATAAGCTTTTTCAAAGGTAAATTATACTGCATAATATCCTTTAAAATCTTTCATCAGCTTTCCCTCACAATTGGACTAAAATCCAAACTCCTTATAATGTCTGCAAAGCCCTGTATGACCTGGTCTTTGGCTACTTCTCCTACCTCATTTCTTAACATTTTCAACAATTTATCAGTGATATTTCTGAATAAGTTAAAGTATAATTGTTAAGAATCTTGGTTCATTTTCCTATTTGACCTAATTTAACTCCCAGAGAAAGCTTGTCACTGTCAACTAGATTGAACAAAACTCTGAAAGAGAATAAGTCAACTTCTGTTTAATCATTTTGTAAAACAGATACCATGCAGCTCTCTCTGACTGCCCAAATGTTTGTTCCTAACACTTGCTGTGTGACCTACCAGCTTTGAGAGACGAACGGCTGTTGGAGGAAGGGCCAAGATTCAAAATGGAGCAGTGGATGAATCACAACAGGGAACATCTTTTAATGAAACACTTAGCTGGGTGGACCTGAAAATTTTGTAAGGTAAAAATTTCAAATAATATCCTTTATGTCTGTTCACTGGTTTAAGTTTTTATCATCACACACTATGCAGGAAAGTACTGCTTTTCTCCATATCCTGAACAAAATCTCATCTAACCTGTTACTAGAAAGGGAGACAATATTTGCATAAATCCAGAACAGATGGTTCTTGTTCAGAAAGCAAAATTACCCACTGATAAGATTTAAGAGACAAGGAACCTGAGACTGAATTTCAACAGGTCCTCATTCAACATATCATTTACCAATGAAATTTGAAGGACCCTTGCTCTACCTTACTCTTCTCAGCCCCAAATCTCACCTGTACAATTTCGAGTATATAGATTCTACAAAAAAACTAACTGAAGGGACCTGCTCCTGCCTCACAAACACCACTTTCACAGTAGACCTTTCAAATGGAGGTGATTTCTTTTTCCATATCCCAATCTCATGGGTTTACGAGGCCAGCTACCGAAGTCTTCTCCTAGGCCTCCATTTTTCTTTTCGGGCTATGGTGCTTTTACTTTGACGCAAGATCCTCCTCCTTTGAGACCCATTTTTTCTGGGTTATAAAGAACCTGCAAAACTCTCTCTCCCATTTCCCCAAACCCCACCCCTAATGAATTTAAGACATTGATATTCATCTTACAGTTTTTTGTTGCCATAATGTTCACCTTTCACCAAGGATGACCTCAAAGTTCATATGTACAACCCATCCAATTCCCTGGACATAGAGCTTCTTGCTGTTCTTGGGATCGATGATTTCATCTTCATTCCAATTCAGCAGCCCACTCCCATGGCCTGGTATCTCTGTCATCAGCCTGAATTTCAGGTTCTCTACCATAACCTCTCAGTCCTCCCACCTTCTCCTTCCATAAATCACAGTACAGGAATATTCACGAGACATATAACAAAGGGTTCATATCCTACAAATCAATAAGAAAATGTCAGACCACAAGGAGAAAATGGGCAAATTGCTTAAACAGGTGATTTAGAGAAGAAGAATTCAAAAGATCTCTAGTCACTTAATTCTTTCTTTTTCTTCCAGCCTATTATCCTCTACCCATATATCTTTACCATTCTCTTACTAGCATCTTCAAACCACTCAACTCCATTTGCTTTATGAATCACCACATCTTCTATTAATCCAGCTCACCACTGTTTTGTGATGGTTACTGGGGTACACTTATAAAACCTTGTGGTTTGGTGCCCTTAAACTCAACGCATTCTACCTCAGAAGGGACCTTGGGTCTCACAGAAGTCATTCTAAGCCTTTTTTCACCATGTAAAAGATATTTATTTGCAGTCAACAGATTATATTTCATGTTGTTTCAAGGGAAAAAATTGCAATTATTAGGTGGAAATGCTCTCAATTTCCTTATCATAAATCAGTATTGTGTATCTATTCAATGATATGAATTTTTAAAAAGTTTTCTTTAAAGAACCCCACCCACTTATATCCTCTGACCTAGAGGAAACCACTTTTTTTTTTTTTAAGGCTGTATCTTTTAACCCCTTTTTATATATTTTCAAATGTATATGCTATTATTTTGTGCATTATGTTTTCACATAATGATTCTGCATCTATCCCTAAAATTTATTTTATTTTCACTCACCAATATAGTACTAAGATTTTTGCCATGTCACTATTTGTAGCTTCTGCATTACCTTTCATTGTATAACTACAGCACAGCTATTTAGCCAGTATCCTATCTGGGTTTTTAAGTTGCTTCTAAGTTATTACTATTATAAGCAATGCTATGATGAATACCTTTTTATATACACCACTATGCACATGTGCAATTATCTCTCTGTGGTAAATATCTAGAAGTGAAAATGTTAGGGTATAGGTTATGTGCATTTTTCAAAAATTTTATTTGCTATTGCAGAGTTGCCTTTTAAAGTCCAGTGCAATTTACACTTCTATAATCAATGAATGTGAGTATCTGTTTTTCCCACACCTTCAGGATCACTTGAGATTCTCAAGCGTTGTACTTTAGCTAACCTGAGAGATGAAAGATGTTATTTTGTTATTTTAACTTGCATGTTCCTTATTATTCTTTATTACTAGTATGCTAAATTCAAGTATTAGTGGGACATTTATATTTCCTCACCTATGAAGAGCTAGTTTATATCCTCTGCCCATTTTTCTCCTGAAATATTCTTTCTCTTATTAATTTGTAGGAAATATATAATGAATGCATACCTTTTAGTATTTTACATATTTAAAAATTGTTCTTTCAATTTGTCAATTTTCTTCCAGTCTTTCCAGTGACAGACTTTTAACTTTGTTTCTTTTGTTGATTGTGTGGAATTTAATATTTTTAATTTTGATATAGACAATTAAGCCAATCTTTTAGGGCTCTGTTTGCTGTTGAAGGAAAGCCTTCTCTATCTTAAGGTAATAAACATAAACTTATATATATTGTTCTAATTCTTTCCATATGCATACACACACACCCACACCCACATGCATGTACATTTGGTTGGGTAGTGACCCCAGATCAAATTTATTTAATTAATGGTATGTGACAGATATCTGACTTTATTTTTACCAAACTGTCACAATGCCATTTATTGAAAAATCTGTCCATTCTATATTGAAATATTATATATATATCATATTTTAATCCCCCATTTATACAAGTATCTATTTCTAGACTCTCTATGCTGTTTTTTTTTTTAATTTATTTATTTATTTTTTTAATTTATTTTTTTTAAATTTATTTATTTATTTTTTTAATTTTACACTACTACCATGTTTTAGTTATTATATCTTCATTGCAAGTTTTGAAATCTTAGGTCCTAAAAAAATTGCTTGAATATTTTTACTCAGTTTTCCTTGCAGATAAATTTTAAAGTTTCCTCCTTATCAAGTCCCTTTAAGAAATCACGTGAGAGTGAATGTGGCTCAAGCAGTTGAGTGCCTGCTTCCCAAATGGGAGGTCCTAGATTTGGTTCCTGGTTCCTCCTAAAACAAACAAGCAAACAAACAAACAACAAGCAAAACAAATGAAAAAATCAACTCAGAGAAGCCGATGTGGCTACCAGTGGTTGAGCACTAGCTTCCCACATGCAAGGTCCCAGGTTCAATCTCCGGCCCCCAGTTCCTCAAAAAAAAAAAGAAAGAAAGAAAGAAAGAAATCATATAAGGTTTTTATTTGGGTTGCACCGAATTTATAGCCCATTGTACTGAGTATTGAAATATTTAAATATTGTTTTTGCCCATCCAAGAACAAAGTATCTTTCTCCATCTATTCAGATTTTTTTTTTGGTTCTTCAGTTTAATAGTTTCCTTGTACATCTTATTTTTCTTTACAAGATGGTTTGTAGATTTGCTGATTTGTGAATGAATTTGTGGGTTACTGCAGGTTTATAAGAGTACATTCCTAGGCAGTCCTAAAAGGAGTCTTATAATTCCACTGTATCCAAGCTCTTCCATGGACACAGCTGTTCCCCTGAGGAGGTTTCTTTCCCTTTGGGTGTAGAGGACGTGGCCACCCTGGCTTGCTGTGTGTTTTGCTGGGCACAGAGGCTCTCCACACACACACACCTCAGAACAATCTCAGATATGCCGTCTTATCATGGAACACCCCTGCTTGGAATCCTTCAATGGAATCTTATCACCTACCAGGTTATGCCTGAAATTTTTGTGGAATTCACGAAACCTTCCAATTCGGGCTGCTGTTTTTCTCTCTCCTTATCGCCAGCTGTGTCCCTACAGGTCAGGTGCTCTGTGAGGCACTGGGCAAGCTCCTTGCATGTCCATGATGGTGTCAACCTTTTTAATACCTCTTTTCCTTGGCACATGTTTCTTCTCTTTGAAATGCTCTTATCACTTGGATCACTTATCTGGAACGTATCTCTTCCAACAAGCTTCTCCTGATTTCTCAGGGATTTCCTTGACTTCTGCCTACCTCTCCTGCCCCCCTGAACTGGGTCTGTGTTGCTGTTTCAGCCCCTCTCTCGATACATGCCAACATCTCCACACACACCTCTCCCACATTAGATTGTGCCTCTGTGTCTAGAATAGTGTCTGACAATTAGAAAAAGAAGAACATTTATTTGTTTAAATAATGTAAAATACAGTACATTATTGTTCACAAAATGCTCTCATATGTAAAACTGATGTGGCCCAAGCTCTTTCTGCTACTTAATGGAAACAGAGCACAGGTATAACTGTAATTTTTAGTATTTCAGAATTCCTTGCTCCCAAATTACCTTTTTCTTGCAATTGTTCTCCTCAATCATTCTGAGAATCTCCCAGGGGTGTGAAGGTACCTGGGCCACCTCAGGTTACTGGTTCTGGGGAGGATGCTTCATCTAGCAGGGTCGTGCAGCCTGGTGGGGAAAGGAGGGACATTGTCTCACATGTTATGAGTCCCTGCCTCTGATACCATCTGACCCATTCAACCACATCACTTTATTCCCTGATTCCAGAATCCTACTGCTCAGCTGACCCTATTGCTATGTACCACGTGTGGGCCAGTTCCTGTTCCACTGCCAAGCTCTGCTGCCTGACTCCTCCCTGGCCTCTAGAAGATTTCCACTTCGTGATAAGCTGTTCCATAGAGACCTCCCTCAGTACAACTGTTTGGACCACTAGTGACATTGTCCTTTCCTTTATCGCACAGCCATTGTTCTCCCAGAGCACACCAGTATTCTGGGGACAGAGGATGGGTTGGTCGAGAAGAGGAATATTGGTGTCATGATCAACTACAGACATTTTCCCTCAGACCTACCATCTGACTCATCCAACCACATCACTTCTTCCTGGTGGTTTTCTCTTGGGAGCCCATCTTTACCCTCAGGACACTTGCCATTCTGCCCTACAGATCTAAGCATATTTGAAGCTTAGTTATAGACAAAGCTCCAGTTCTGCCACAGTGCCCCTGGGCCCCATGACACTCTTAAAAATGTCCCTGGATTTCCCTACATAATCTAAGTTCCCTAAACATACCATAATAGGAGAAATATCTGTCCAGGTTATAGGGGACTTCTAAGGGAATTCTACAAACTATATTAAACAATCCAGCTAACATACCTTGCTACAGCTGGATTTCTAAATTTTCACTACAATTATGGGAAGTAGATAGTCATTATTATTACCACTTTACAAATGAGATGACTGATATTCACCAAGTTTAAATGATTTTCCCCAAGACAGACAGAGCTAAGGCAGAATTGAGAAACAGGCAGTTAAGCATCATAGTTAAAAAATGGGTTCTGTACTCAGACAGACATCAGTTCTGCTCTAGATAAGCAAATTATTATCCAGGAGACTCTGATGGATGGGCCTCTACCTCATAGCATGGCTGTTTCACAAAACATCCAGAGAACTGAGCTCAAAGTTTGTCACAAAATATGTGTCCAATGAGAGTCAACTATTCATATAATTCATATTTTAAATCTCCTTTGTAAAATCATTTTGTTTTACAACATCATGATCTCAATTCCTTTAAACTTAAAAATCCAAAGAATACTTATGATCAGTATCATTTTTTCTTTATTAGACAAGTTGTGGGTTTACAGAATATAGGATTCTTAGTTCCCATATACCACCCTATACCACCTTACAGTGCTGTGAAACATTTGTTACAATTGATAGCACATTTTTATAATTATATTGTTCAGTATAGTTCATGATTTAACTTAGGGTTCCCTGTTTGTATAGTGTCAGTCCATGGGGTTTTCTCTTTGAAGTTTATTCTGTTACCATATATACAATCTAACATTTCCGCTTTTAATCACATTCAGATATATATTTCTGTGCTGTTAATTATGTTCACAGCCATCCATCACCACCATCCATTACCAAAACATTTCCAAAATCTTCAGTATAGTTTTGGGTTCTGAAGGTAAGAAACACATTTCCGATATTCAAATTGTCAACCAACTTGAGGGTGGGGAATGCATTGGTCAGATTGGGTAGATCAATAAGAGCTGATCAGTGTCTTCTGTGACAAGAAACTCTGCTGTGTACTGTTGCCCTCCAGTAGCTTTCCTTCAAGGTTTACACTTGACTTCACAAATCTTTTCTTCTGAAACAAAGAAGGCTTTTGGTAAAGGTTCTCTGATTCTGAATTGGGCTTTGAAAAATCTTAATGCTGTCACCTGATATCTGGAAATAAGGAAATTGCTCTATGTGTAGATGCCTGAAAGTACAAATAATAGTCCTTTCATTCCCTCAAACTAATATTTACTGAGTGCGTAAAAGGCACAAAGCACGTATCAGTTCTAATTTGACCAGAAACTAATTCACAGAAATAAAGTTATCATCCTCCAACTTATCTGCTTGAAGTTATGAGCTTTATAATTCAGAGCACAATGACTGCACTTCAAACTCAATATTTTAGATTTTTTTTTCCATTTACAAAACTGAAGATTGAGGAATTGAGCTTTGAAATTGGGCTCAAATGTTGTTTATGCTGACACCTTTCTGTGTTTGTAGGCCAAGTTATTGATCTGCCTAAAACCGCTTTTTTAAAACTTCATAACATGGAAAAAGTGACAACTATCTCATCATGTTTAGTGAGGCTCAAATGAGATATTGTGTAGAATGTCTGGTTGGTAGATATTAAATAAGTATTAGTTCCCTTTTCTATTTTTATTTAATAAGAAGAAAGAATTGGGACAGAAAAACCCTCTTCAGGTCCATTTTTTTAAAAAAAAGTTTTCATCATTCACATTCATTGTATTCTACACAGAATCAGCTGTGTGGTAATATCCAGGAAGCAACTATAGGTAGGCTTTATTCATTATCTATACTCTTTGGGGACTATACACTTAATAATCACTCCACACACACTGTCCTACAAACACAATGATCTCAGCTACTTTATGAAATATGATATTGAATTGATCAACCAAATATTAAAAAATACCAAACAAATTTTAGTTGTGAAAATAAAAATAATTCTTTGGATTAGAATAGATTCTAAAATAAAATTTTATTGAAAAAATGAGCTGACTAGTCTTCCAAAAAGTATGTTAATTAAGAGGAAAGTGACCAGCATTTATTGAGTCCCTACTTATGGCAGGCATCTTTCTTATGAATATAGATGCAAAAATCCTTAACAAAATATTTGCAAATCAAGCCCAACAGCACATTAAAAGAATTATATACCATGATCAAGTCGGTTTTATATCAGGTATGCCAGGGTGGTTCAACATAAGAAAATCAATTAATGTAGTACATCGCATTAACAAACAGAAGGGAAAAAACACATGATCACTTAGTTAATGCAGAAAAGACATTTGACAAAATCTTGATAAAAACACTTAAAAAATAGGAATAGAAGGAAACTTTCTCAACATGATAAAGGGCATACATGAAAAACCCACTGAAAACATAATCAATGGTGAAAGACTGAAAGCTTTCCTTCTAAGATCTGGAACAAGACAAGGATCCCACTGTTACCACTGTTATTCAACATTGTGCTGGAAGTTCTAGCCAGAGCAGTTAGGTAAGAAAAAAGAAATAAAAGGCATCCAAATCAGAAAGAAAGAAGTAAACCTTTCACTATTTGCAGATGACATGATCCTATATATAGAAAGTCCCAAAATAGTTACAACGAGCCTACTAGAACTTATAAACAAATTCAGCAAAATTAGGGTGTACAAGATCAACATGCAAAAATCTGTGGTATTTCTATACACTTTTTTTTTTTAAGATACTGAGGCCAGGGATTGAACCTCAGACCTCATATTTGGGAAGCTGGCACTCAACCACTGAGCCACATAGTCTCCCCTGAGTTGGTTTTTTTGTTTGTTTGCTTATTGTTTTCTTTTTTGTTTGTTTCTTTTTTAAGGGGCACCTGGAATGGAACCCGGGACCTCCTATGTGGGAAGCAGGCACTCAATCTCTTGAGCCACATCTGCTCCCTATGCACTATTAATGAGCAATCTTAGGAGGAAATCAAGAAAATAATTCCATTCACAATAACAACTAAAAATCAAATATCTAGGAAGAAATTCAACCAAGGATGTAAAGGGTTTATACACAGAAAACTATAAAACATTGCTAAAAGAAATCAAAGAAGACCTAAACAAATGGAAGGACATTCTGTGTTCATGTATTGGAAGACTAAATATCGTTAAGATGTCAATTCTTCCCAAAGAGATTTACAGATTCAAAGCAATCCCAATCAAAATTCCAATGCCTACTTTGCATAAATGTTAAAGCCAATTATCAAATATATTTGGAAGGGTAAGGGGCCATGAGTAGCCAAAAACGAGCAAATTTAGAGGATTCACACTTCTTGACTTTAGAGCATATTACAAAGCTACAGTGGTCAAAACCACATGCTATTGGCACAAAGATAGACATATTGACCAATGAAATAAATTTGAGTTGAGAAATAGTTCCTTACACCTATAGTAAATTGATTTTTGACAAGATTGTCAAATCCACTTCATTGGGAAAGAATACTCTCTTCAACAAATGGTGCTGGGAAAACTCGATACCCATATGCAAAAGAATAAAAAAGGACCCCTATTATTTCACACTATATACAAAAATTAACTCAAAATGGATCAAAATACCTAAATATAAGAATCAGAAATATAAAACTCCTAGAAGAAAATGTAAGGAAGCATCTTTAGGATCTTTTTTTTTTTCTTTAGTTTTAAAATGAATTTATTAAAGAATGTTCTTAGAAGGCAACAACTTTTGATTTGTCATTTTTAAAAAGTTATGTTTCTTCATGCTGTATAATAAAGGTAATTTAGAGGCTACAGAGTTATAAGCTTCTTTCTATGGGAATTCTCTGATAGTAGAGCACAGTTTAGTCATTTCTGCATTGCTAGAATAAAGTTTAAAAAGTCTCTTCTATGCTTTTCTTCAAAAAGTGGTGAATAATTACAGTAGATACATTTTAAAAGCCCATTTTTTCCCTATTCATTCCATAGTATTGGAGCCGTTATTTTTACCATCACAGGCTACGATTTTCACTTGATCCACTTTAATAAGCTCTGTCACTTCTCTGAATTCAACATCATTCAATACAAAAGTCCATACATTATCACAGAATCTGTACGTATTTAGAGAACCCCTGAAATTGACTCTATTCCTGACCCTCTGAGCCAATGCTGAATTTATAGCTTTATCAAACTGAAGGAGAACTTGAAGGGCAAGTTGGGGAGAGGGGGGTGATCTGTTGAGACTGTATAAGCTCATCTAGGCTCTTCTGAAGACTCTTTCCCGAAGTGGTATTTCTGTATTACTGATATGCCATGGCTTTGGAGGAAGAAACTGTTGTTCTTATTCAGGTTTACATTGATGTCCTGTAGAGAAGGAGCTTCCCATCACGGCGAGGTCAGAATCTGCAGGGAAGGTGCTTATTTTCCCAACCACCTCTTCAGCAGTTGCAGAGACAGGAGAGTAAGGCCAATGATCAGGAAGTGATCACTGAACCTGTTTAGGATCTTGTGTTAGGATTCTTAGACTTTACACCCAAATCACAAACAACAACAACAAAATTTATAAATGGGGCCTCCTCAGAATTAAAACCTTTTGTGCATCAAAGGGCTTTGTCACAAAAGTGAAAAGACAACATACTCAGTGGGAGAAAATATTAGGAAACCACATATCCTATAAGAGTTTAATATCCATGATATACAACGAAATCCTATACCTCAGCAATAAAAAGACAAGCAGCCCAATTTAAAAATGGGCAAAAGACTTGAACAGACATTTCTCCAAAGAGGATATACAAATCACTAATAAGCACATGAAAAGATGCTCAAGATCACTAGCTATTAGGGAAAGGCAAATCACAACCACAATGAGATATCATTTCACACCCACCAGAATGACTACTATTCAAAAAAAAGCCCAGAAAATTACAAGTGTTGGAGAGGATGTGGAGAAACAGGACACCCATTCATTGATGGTCAGGATGTAAAATCGTGCAGCCACTGTGGAAGACATTTTGGCAGTTCCTTAGAAAGCTAAGTATAGAATTACCATATGACCTGGCAATCTTGCAACAATGTATATATCCAAAAGAATTGAAAGTAGGGACTTGAACAGATATTTGAATACCAATGTTCATAGCAACATTATTCACAATTGCCAAAGATGGAAGTGTCTATCTTAGTGTCTATCAATTGATGAATGGATAAATAAAATGTGGTATATACATGCAATGGAATATTATTCATTTGTTTGAAAAAATGAAGTACTGATATATGTGACAACATAGATGAACCTTGAAGCCATTACGCTGAGTGAAATAAGCCAGACCCAAAGGACAAAATATTGTATGGGCTCTCTGATACGAACTAATTAGCATAAGCCAGCTCATAGAGGTATAATCTAGAATATCAGTTACCAGGGACTGGATTGGGGAGATAGAGAATGGTGAGTGGATGCTTAATTTGTACAGAATTTCTGTTTAGATTTACTGTAAAGTTTTGGAAATGGATGGTCATGGTGGTAGCACATTGTGAGTTTAATTAACAACAATGAATTATATATGTGAATGTGGTTAAAAAGAGAAACTTTAGGTCATATATGTTACTAGAATAAAAATTAAAAGATAAAACATAGTACTATATAACATAGAACTCTACTGTAACTATTAACCATAGTTAATAGTACAAGTATAAAAGTATTCTTTCATGAATTATAACAAATATACCACACCAATACAAGGTGTTAATAATAGGGTGGTATATGGGGAAAAAATACACCTAATGTAAACTATGGACTATAGAAATAGTTCAATTTTAATATTCTTTCATCAGTTGTAACAAAGGTTATGCTTTACACACTAATGCAAAATGTCAACAATAGAGGAGTATATGGGAACACTGCATTTTTACATGATTTTTCTATAAACCTACAACCACTCTAATTTAAAAATTATAAACAATATCTATCACAAATGAAGGTAAAAGAGAAGTACTTTCAGACAAATGAAATTTGAGAGAATTTGTCCCCAACAAATCCAAAAAACAGATGGTAAAAAGAGAAAACAGATAGCAAGATGATCAACTTAAACCTAACCACAACAATTGCTTCAAATGTAAATGGTCTAAATTAAACTCTTTTTGAAAAAGATTGTCAAATTAGATTTTTCTAAAAAACAATACTCAAATTGTATGCTGTTATGAAAGACACATTTTAAATATAAAAGAGAAATATTGAAATTAAAAGAATGAAAAAGAGTATTATCTGCTAAAATTAATTGTAAGAAAGCCAGAGTGGTTATATTAATATTGATAAATAGTAGAGATAGACACTAAGTAAATACTAGTGATAAGATATTTCATAACAACAAAAAAGTCAATTCATCAGGAAGACAAAACAATATGCATGTGCCTAATAAAATAACTTCAAAAAGATAAAGCATAAATTGACAAGTATAAATAAATTAATAGAAAAATCTATAACCATAAATAGGTTGCCACATTCTGGGTCATAAACCTAGTCTCAATAAAAATTTTTTAAAACTGAATTTATATAGAGTGCTTATGACAACAATGAAATTAAACTAGAAATCAATTATGAAAAGAAAATGAAAAAAAAAAAACCCTCAAATATTTGGAAATAACACAAAACTCTCCTAAATAACCCATGGGTCATGAGGAAATCACAGAGAAAATCAGAAAATATTTTGACTTGATTAATAATGAAAACACAACATATTAATATTAATAAGGTACAGCCAAAGCAGTGTATGGAAGGCAATATATAAATACTTACATTAGAAAAATGAAAGGTTTAAAATATGTAATCAAAGTTTCTGCATCAGGAAACTAGAAAAAGAAACTAAAGGCCAAGAAAGTAGAAGTAAGTAAAGAGCAGAAATCAATGAATTGGGGGAAAGAGAGGAGGCATAAATCACCAATATCAGGAATCAAAAGGGAGAGATTACTATAGAGTTTACAGACACTAAAATGAGAATAAAAGAATATTATAAGTAACTTTATCCCAATACATTTGACCATTTAGAAATAAAGGGTAAATTCTTTTAAAACATAATTTTTCAAAACTGACAAGAAAAATTAGAAAATCTTAGTTCTATCTCTGTTAAAGAAATTTAATCCATTATTCAAAACTCCTACAAAGAAAATTCTAGGCCCAGATGGTTGAAATGAAACCAATCTTACACAGAGTCTTCAAAGCATAGAGAACTCTTACCAAAATACAACTCTTAGGAAAACCTAACCAAAGTAAGCATCTTTTTCCTCTCATTACCAGACCCTCAGCTCAATGTACATTCATTTATTCCCATCTCTTTTCTCCCTTTCCTCACCAAACTTATTCTTTTATATTCTCCACTAGAATCTTATTTCAGACATTTACATTGTTTTCTTTCAACAAACCTATTGGTTTCCAAACAATAATAATATCATTATTTTACTTACTATTCTAAGTGTTTTACATATTTTACATCACTTTATACTATATTTTTCTAGGTTTACAAATGAGGAAATTAGGACTCAGTGTTCACTAACTTGCCCAAAGTCACAGAGCACTCAGACCCAAGTGAGTCTGATTCCCAATCCCACACTCCTTCCAATACACCATCCTGCCATTAACGGTCAATGATTAAAGGACCAGTCTCAACCAGCCTGTCAGGAAGCAGTGCCACACCAGTCCAGTATTTGATAGTGTTTTAATTATTAACTGAACCAGAAAAAAATAAGAATTTCAGAGGAACTATTTATCCAGCTGCTTTCACTCTTGTGATCCAGTTCACCATACTTCAAACTAGAACGCTTTCAGAGGGTAAATAAACTCAACTTACTTTACCATTTGAAAACTTTCAGGGATGGCTCAGTGAGGATATTCTAAATCCATATGTTTTTTATGTTAAATATTGGATTAATTTGAAACAGACAGGAATGAGAAAACTGTTTCTTAAAATGACGTGACTTCCTTCAGGGAGCCTTTGCTGACTGCCTAAACCAACCCCCATCGTGACTCTGGGTTTCACAGTCTTCCAATGTTTCCTCTACTACCTTGTCGTTACCCCTTCAGAAGCATTTATTCACATGGCAGTGGGTAGAAAACTCCCTGAAGACGGAAACTGAGTCATACTCACTGCGGTATACACTCAATGCGCCTGATGCCTAGCACATAGTGGGCATTCAATAAATATTAGAGGTATGAATAAGTGAATAAGATATTTTACTCTAATTATATTCTTAACAACCTGCTTTGCATCCTTGCCTTTAAAATTTATTTCTTCAATTGAGTTTTTTAAGATCATTTTTAAATTTTTGAAACACTAGCCTACTTGGGTGTGCCTAACAAATATCTTTTGAGTATCTATTGTTTTTCAGGAAAAACAATTTCTATCAAAAATCTATGTTACAACAGCACTGTGCAATGGAAATGTAATGCAAGACACAAATATGAGTCACATATGCAATTTTAAATTTTCTTATATCCACATTAAAAAATGAAACAGGTGAAATTTGTTTTAATATTTTATTTAACCCAATGTAGCTAAAATATTACTATTTCAACATGTGATCATTATTAAAAAATCACTGAGATGTTTTGCATTGTTTTGTTCATAGTAAATCCTCAAACGTATACTTTAAACTTACAGCACATTTCAATTCAGACTAGCCACATTTCAAGTGCTCAATAGCCACGTGTAGCTAGAGTCTAGTATTTTGAACAACACAGAGTTATTCATAAGGGAAGCAATTTTATTGGACAGGAATGAGATTTCCTCAAAAAATAAAGCAGCAGTCAGATGGAGAGAAATGGAAGTTATTTCTGAGTGGAAAAAGACATCCACGGTGAGTCACACTGAGGGGAAGGCATAGAACACCGTTTTCTCCTTTTTCCACCTTTTGGCAAGTAGGATGGGTCAGAAAAGATCTCTAAAGAGATTGGCATGGAAACATCTCTGAAGAATTAATTCTAACTTCAAATGAGAACCTGTCTCTACAATTTGAGGCATAGTGAATATTTCTAAGCATCTTGATGACTTGATTGGTAATTACCAGGAGAGTACTTTGTGCCTTTATCCAAAAAAAGCATGGAGACACCAATGCCTTTAACTTTTCCGTTTACATGAAGTGGAAAATCAGCAAGACCCTACAGTTCATTAGATCACAGCTGTGTTACTGAGATTGTGAATATTTCATGGTAACTGGTGTTTTTCTGAATTCTGAAAAATAGATTGCAGATTGTAAGGAATTTGTCCCATACATGCCATACTGACAGAATAAGGCAATCCATAGGTTGCTATCTTTTGATTAAAATTTGGCATACCCCAGCACCTCAAAGAGTATCTTACTTCTTGGCCCAGCTCTGACCTAATTCTGAGTTTAGGAATTTACATCGTGAAATCTCAATCACCCCAGATGATTCTGGTTTAAGAAAATTACTCACAATTAAAGGCAGGAGGCTTTCTGTGCCAGCAGTGAAAACCAAGGGAGTCTTTCAAGATCTGTTAAATCTTGCAGGGCTAACTACTCTAGAACAAGCAGACCCAAATTACCAGTTCTGATAATACGAAAGACAAGAGATAAGTGATCTGGTGGGGTCCGTCATAACAAAAAGGGATCTCCCAGATTCAGACAATCCCTGAGTGAGTTCCACAGAGTCAAGTTTCAAGTCCACTATATCTGAATGTAGAGTTCATGTGCCCAACCAAATTGGTAAACGAAAGATTCCCAAGAATCTCATTGTTTGGATCTAGAATTCTTCCAAATGTCCCTGAGTGGGAAATACTATCTGAAGTCAATGCAATGCTTTAATGATCATCTGAGAGCCACATTCCCCTCCTTGTACCAAACTAATTAAAAGAAATTGCTATAGGGAAGTTAATATTTAGGCAAGCAGTCCTCTTTACTCAGGCTCATAATAATCAGACCTGAACAATTTCCCAGATGAAGTATCCTTCTGAAACATCTTCCCCTGAATAATGAGTTCTCTGTTAAAATGAGGCATAATAACTATTAGAAGATATCAAACTTCTTGCTAGATCAGAGGGATGTCAGAGAAAGACATTGCCATCTCTGAAATAAGTATCGCTGTGTAAAAATGCTAGAAAGTTATGTTTCCTCAGTGAGTTTTCCAGACATCTTCAAAACCACCCAATAATTATAAAATGTGGCTCTAATTTAAAAGCCTGCACCAAGGAAAATTTATTAATTTTCCCCAAACAAGTTAATCTACACTGTTTTCTCTCAAATGTCTTGAATTAGTTTAAAAATTAGGAGAGTCTTTGCTTAGATTAAGCACATGGGCTTCTAGCAATTTGATTTTTTTTTTTTAAATATGGTTTCTCTTACACAGGTTTCCATTGCCATAAAAGTCAGTTTGTTAACTGCGGTGACAGCCTGCCCCTCCTGGCACATGTTCAATAAATGTCAGTAAGTGAACAAAGAGAAAAGATACTGGAATACTCTTAGTTTTAATAGACTGAAAAGGTAGTAGTGAACTGAAACTTAAATTCATTCAGAATAAAGAGGCCTTTAGAGTCAGTTTTTCTGGTTGAGAGATCAGAGCAAATGAATCTAAAACCTAAAATAGAGGTTGTTTTATTCTCATGGGTTCTGACATTTTAGTGGTAAGCTGCAAGTTATAAAAACACTACTAAAATCCAAATCGCTGAGACCATATGGAGAAGATGCCTACAATATGTCTTTTATCATTATAATATATATATAGAAAGTCGTTGCACTTGAATTATTTCAAAATGGTTTTCTAAATAAGCACAATGGCAGAAGGCTTAAAATATTGGTAGGTCATAGAGACTATCACAAGTAAAAGGGCTAGAGAACTCATGCTTGCCTTGAATGTTTAAGCAGTCTGGTTTCACCTGGCATTTCGTGAGGTGGTGAGTTGTAGAAGAAGGTTTGTTATGCTTCTTAGTCAAAAATGCCATGGCTGACTAGTTTCGGGTTACTGAAAGAGAATTTAAGGAGTTCAAACCTTTATTTAATCCATAGTCAGCTGGAACTAGTATTGAATAAATAATTTATGCCCAAATAATATTAGTATTTTCTCACCAAGTATAAAATATTTTGAAAGCAAACATGTTTTCTTTCTGTCTTCCCTTAGTAAGGAAAAAAAAGGAGTAAATTGTGAGATCTTAAAAATGTAACTGCACTTTTAGATAATCAGCAAAATGATTCATAGAATAGAATTCCAGAAAGCAGGTATAGCTAGCTGAAGTGCATTCAGCATTTCCATTTGATGGTTTCTCTCCTTTAAAAGGAATAGCATCTCATTAATCTATCGGTGGAGTGTAGGGTCTTCTCTGGAGATAGCTCCTTCTACCTTGGCATGTACTTTGGGATGAATTCTAATCCATTGTTATTTCTAATGGAATTGTATCTAAAAGTTATTGAGAAGGTCTTAGATATTGTAGTAGGAGACTTCCAGTTTCTCATTGAACTCTCACCCTAATATATGCAATATTCTCCTCCTCATTTTGCTGATACAGAAATAGAATCAATGCGAATATTCTCACTGTCCTGATTCTGTGATAATCAGGGTGGGTTAAACATTCGCTATATTAGAAACCATGCATGTGTCCCCAGACCTCGTTTTCCTCCCTAGGTCTGGTTTTTAGAATGCTGGTGATAAACTAAGCCTGATTTATTATATGTCCATCCTGTATGGGAAAAGACTGTAACTCTAGGTATCTCTGGTCAACCTTAAGAGATATAGCAGGGGGCTATATCTGGTTGGCGTCCATCTCCCATATGGAGGGACCTGGGTTCGATCCCCGGGACCTCCTGGTAAAAATTTTAAAAATATATAGAAGGTGCGTGGGCCGCCAGGCCCTGTGCGCGGGCGCACCACCAGTTCCCGCGAGCCACACAGCAAGATGATGACATAATAGGAGAGTGACACAAGGGAGAGGCAAGATGAGACGCACCGAAAAACCAGCAACTAAGGTTGCGCGGGCAGGATGCCTCTCTCCTACATCAGAGATTCCAAGGATTGAATCCCAGTGAAGACAGGAGGAGAAGGATGAGAAGAGAGGGCAGAAAATGGACACAGAGTTGCCCAGCGAATGGACACAGAAACAGCAAAAATGGGGGGGAGGGGGAAGGGGTGTAAAAATGGATAAAAGTAAATAAATAAATAAATCCTTAAAAAAGAAAATAAAAAAAAAAAAAAAAAAGAAATAGAATCAGAGATTCCAGGGAATCTCTACCTTGGCTGCACAATGGAATTAACTGAGGAGCTTTGAAAATCCCAACGCCTGAGTCTCAACTCAACTAAATCAGAAATCTCAGGGTGAAACCCAGGCAACAGTATTTTTAAAAAGCCCCCAAGGTGACTCAAATTTGCATCTTAGGTTGAAACGTATTGCATTAAATCCAAGTTCATCAAGCTGCTAAGTAAGCTAGGAATAAAACAGATTTATGTCACTGCAAGTAAATATACATATTTATTTATTATAGGAATTGGGTCACATGACCATTGCGGCTGGCAAGTCCAAATTCACTGTGACAGCCCATGAGCTGGAAATTCTGTTCCTGCTGAAGTAGAGTCAAAATTCTTCTTTCTGGCTTCTGAAATCCTCAGTTTCTGACTTTTAAGACCTCCAAATGATTGGATGAAGAGACTCACATCCAATTGCTGAGGGTCATCTCCTTTGTTGATTGTAGATGCAATCAGCTACAGGTGGAATCAGCTGATTATAGGTGCAAATCCATCTACAAAATACCGACACAGTAACAATTAGGCCAGTACTGACTTGACCAAACAACTGGTCACCATAACCTAGCCAGGTTGACACGTGAAATTAACTATTATACGTTGTCCCCAGGATTTCTCACAGAACCTACTTGGGCACTCTTAGGACTAGGTGGACATCTACAAGTCACATCTAAGCCAATTTGCATCAGTCAGCTACTGGCCCTGGGAAAAATTAGCATGACTGTTGCACCACCATCAATTTCATTGGTATCACAGTAAGGCAATTTCTGGTCCTATACAGGGCAGCCTACACCATATTGCCCAGAGCTGGTTTCATGATACATTATGTCATTGGAAAATGTTCTGTACACAGATTCTGCCATCTCACACACCTGTTTCTTTCCTACCAAAATGTTTGTTTATCACTGCGCAGATATTGCCTGAGGGATTCTGTAGAGTTATATAGTGTTCCTGACTTAAAAGTTATTATTCAGGAGTTGCTTATAGGTACCAGGGGACAATGCTGAGAATGGAAAATCTGTGGTATTTTTATATAACGAGCATAAAACTTTCCATATGATGGAAATTCAAAATCAGGCAGTTAAATCACTAACGGCTGAAAACAATAAATCTAATTAACTTATTTTTCTTTAAAAGGAAACAAGCTATACCATTTCTAATTACATTTTGGTTTTGAAATATTTACTTCAAAGATATATTGTGGCTAGGTTTACAATAGCAATAGTTTTGTTGGGTAATCGCATTAAAATCAGCAGAAACTAGAGTTTCGATTTGAGGTGATTAAAAAAAGTTTGGGTAATGGATGTTGGTGATGGTAGGACAATACTGTGAATGTAATTAATTCCACTGAACTGTATACTTGAAAGTGGTTAAAATGGGAATTTTTGCATTTGTATATGCTACTGCAATAAGAAGTTTTTTTTAAACAACTTACTGTGAAGCTATAGTGATTAGCATGATGTAGAATTGCCACAAGGATGAACAGAAATCAATGGAAGAAATTAGACATCCCCCTTAATCCATTATTAGAGGCCATATAAAGAGAACCCAAAAGTCACAGAGGCCAGAAAAGAGAGGAGGACATCACTCTGGGACAGGAGACAGAGACACAAGTCCCTGAGAGAAAGCCAGTCTTGCCAATATCTTGATCTCAGACTTCTTCTAACCTCAAAACCGTGAGCCAGTAATTCCTGTTATTTAAGCCAACCCATTGTGTGTATTTCTCATAGAAACTCAGGCAAGCTAAGACCTTAGGTTAAAATTATCTTATTTCTAGATGGGAAAAGACTTTGTACGCATAAAAATCATAAGAGGGGGTGGATGTGGCTCAAATGGTTGGGCATCCATCTACCATATGGAGGGACCTGGGTTCGATCCCCAGGACCTCCCGGTAAAATAAAAAATATATATATAGAAGGCGCATGGGCTGCCAGGCTCTGTGTACCGGTAAGCCGCCAGGCCCCGGGAGCCATGCAGCAAGATGATGACGTAACAGGAGAGAGACAAGATGAGATGCTCCAAAAGCTCCAGAAGCCAGGAGCTGAGGTGGCACAGGCAGCAGAACACCTCTCTCCTACATCGGAGGTCTCCAGGATCGAATCCTGGTGAAGACTGGAGGAGGAGGATGAGAAGAGATGGCAGGAAACAGACACGGAGAATTGCCCAGCGAATGGACACAAAACAGCAAATGGGGAGGGGGGGGGTTTAAAATGGATAAAGTAAATAAATAAATCTTAAAAAAAAAAAAAATCATAAGAGTTTTGGAAAGAAAACAAATGCTAGATTTGACTGCCTTACACATTTTAAACTTTTACATATTAAAAAACAAAATTTAAGGAAAAAACTGGGGGCTATATTTACCACATATACAACAAAGAGTTAATGTATAAAGAACTCAAGTACACCCATAAGAAAAATACTCCTACCATAATAGAAATGCAGGCAGAGGACAGGGACAAATAATTCCCAGAAGAGGAGAAATTACAATGGGATAATAAGCAAAGACAAAGAAGCACAACCCCATTGTAATCTAAACAGCACAAATTAAGGGAACAAGATGTGTTGTGAGTTGTGTCTATCAACTCATGAAAACTAAACCATTAATAGCCAATGGTGATCACAGTACACTGAAATGCTTCTTCCTTGGATTGCTAATTTGAATATAACTAATGTGGAAAACAATTTTGCAAATAGAAAGTGAGACTAATGTTTATGTACCTTGATGGTAATTACTTTATAATTTATAATAGTAATAAATCTGAAGCCTTAGAAATATTAAATGATTAGAGAGTGGATTAAAAATGAACAATGAAGGGATGCAATAATGCAGTTATTAAAATCATATATTTTGGAAAATAACAAGTGTTGGAGGGGATGCAGAGAAATTGGAATCCTCATGCATTGTTGGTGGGAATGTAAGTGATGTACAAAAATACAAGGATGTAAAGTGAAGTGAGAAAAGCAGGGTACAATAAAAGCAGCATACATAAATCAGAGCCAAATATTTTTAAAGTGTGTTAGATCCTACAGTGTGCAGATGCTTATGAAATATCCTGGAAAGGAAATTCACTAAGAGATAGGATTCCCTAAGAGGTAAAATGGGGGGGTTTATTTGCTTCTTTATACTTTCCTATAATTTACAAATTTTTACTGGAATAAGGAAAATGATAAGAAAGATACACTTTCTGCTTTTCTCTAATAGAGATCCACATTTTTAAATCACATCCTATAAACCATTAAATCATCCTTATCATTTATATTTTTGGCTTCATATGCACATGGGTTAACCTACCATTTACTCTTTAAAATTTAGATTGAGACAAATGGTTATAAATCAACATGGCTTATTAATACCTTCACTCCAGTAATAAGATTAAAATAAAACCTCATGTCTTTGGTACTCACTAAATTATGATCACTCATTTACTCATTTTTTCAGGATAATTGTTTTTTCTTTACTTTTTTCTATAAAAATTAAAATTTCAAATTATCAAAGCATTAGGACAGGAAAAAAAAAAAAATCTCGGCCAATCCTCCCTATTTCCTAATCCAGGATTCTGTCAAATTCTGAATTTTATATCTGAAGACTCTATGAAATGTATTTACTAAAGAAATTAAGATTGGAGGAATGAGTAGACATCAAAAGGCAAAGAGTAAGGGGAGGAGTCCCCAGACAGTAGAAGAGCCGTCTTAGGTAGAAAGAACATGGAGAAATGTGTGTATTGGGTAGGGGTTAAGACTTGATTGGGAAGCAGATGTGGCTCAAGTGATTGGGCTTCCAGCTACCATATGGGAGGACCCGGGTTCGATCTCTGGGGCCTCCTGGTAAAGGCGTGCCAGGCCTGCGCAACGAGTAACACATCAAGAGTCACCAGTAGTACATAATAACATTTGCATCTTTTAGAGATCAGTATGATTAAATAAATTAATGCACCTCTACCTGATTATCTATGGGTGATTAATCTTATCCATCCATTCATTCATTCATTCCCTGGATAAATAGGTATTTCCAGCGTCTCTGTACTATGTGTATGCCAGGCTCTGTTCTCAGTGCTGGTTTATAGCAGTGAGCACAGCAGACAAACACTCCCTGCCCTCCTGGAGTTTCCATTCTTGCACAGCAGACAATCTAAGGAGAATAATAATAATTAAAATATATAGGTATCAAATGGGAAAAAATAAGGAGGGTAGAGTGTCACGCAGGAAGGGAGGTTAGGGAGGTTAGGGGTTATGAGGTATAGGTGAGATGGCAATGTCACTAGGTCATAAAAGGCCTCAGTAAGATTGTAATGTGGGAGTAAACACATGGAGGGGGGAAGGGAGGGAAGGAGAAAGCAATTTCTAGGGGAAGACAGCATCGGGCAGAGAAAACAGCAAATGCAAAGATTAAGAACATCAAGGTGTGATATCAGCAAGGGGGACACTATTAGGAGATGAAATCAGAGATGTTTTTGTTTTCCTTTACTTCTGTGTAAGTGGAAAGCTACCAGAAGGCATTAGCAGGTAAGTGACATGATCTGATTTGTATTTTAAAAGAATCACTCTGTCTGCTGTGGGGGGGGCAAATGTAGAAGTGGGAAGACGAGTAGAGAGTATATATATGTGGAAATATAGACAATAGTGGTCAGAATCATGCAACTAGGCCTCAGCAGGAAACAGGAAATACAGTATAACTAGGGCTCCTGAGAGAAATAAATCAGAGCAAACCTGACCTCCAAGACATGCCATCCCCTCAGCGGCTGGATTTTGGATCCCTAATCCAACACTCTACCATCAACCCAACGCAGTCCCTCTCTCCCTCTCCCATGTGTTCGGCCTTTGCCCTTGTTCCCAACTTCTGAGTATTTCTGGCTCAAAATCCCAGCTCATGACCATTGTCCCTACTGAGCAAGCTTTGGTGCCAGTCTTTGCCACGGATTGCCAGCCTACCAGAGGTGAGCGTCCCTGGGTCTGGTGCCCACCTCTGCACCCATCTTCACTTGAGCTAGCGAAGCAGGGTCATCTGGGTTGGAATAAGGCCACCCGTGTAGAAGAAACAAGTCAACATGTTCCCCAAGCCTTTGTGTATGCCCTTTTGCCCCTTACCTGGGCAGGTGTGCCATAGTTTCTTCCCCCACCCCATGTCTACAGCAAATCAGCAGCAGCAGCTTGTCACTGAACCTAACACAACCCCAGCAACTGCCTCAAGACACTTGAGGTCTGTACTTCCTAAATTTTAATGTTAAAATCCAGATTCTGATTCAGGGGACATGTGGTCCAAATTCTGCAGTCCTAACAAACCCCCAGGCATGCCTGTGCTGCTGGCCCAGAGACCACGTGGAAAGCAGCAGGGCTCAAGACTCAGCAAGGCTCACTCCCATTCATCGCATCCATTCAATGAATCACATCCCTCACTAAAGACATGTTTGGGTCCAAACCCCTGGTCCTGTGGGTAGGAGTCTGTTTATAAATAGGACCTTTAAAGAAGTTACTAAGGCGTAACCAAACCTAATAGAAGTCCAACATGGCTGAAGTCCTTGTAAGCACAGGAAATTGGACACGGAGGTTGAAGGCAGAGAGTGAAGCAGATGACCATGTGACTGAGGCCAAGATGCAAGCCAAGCAGCTCCAAGGATTGCGGCAAGCTAGCACCAGAGCACTGCAGACTCTGGGAGAAAGCATGGCCCACCAGGACCTTCATTATGGATTTCTAGTCTCCAAAATGTGGGACAATAAATCCTGTTGTTTAAACCACCTCTTCTGTGGTATTTGTCACAGCAGCCTGGCAAAGTAAGACAGCATCTGAAAGGAAACTTATTTTCTATTCCTCTCTAATCCTCTCCCCTTCATGATAAAGAACAAAAGCAAATAAAGCACTCAATTTTATAATCCCAATTTTTATCATAGAGCTTTTTACAAAATAGGTCATCAGAAAATGTTTGTCAAATAGATTGAATGAATTTGTTTTCTCCAGAGTCCTGGTTTCAAGTTCCTCTTTTTCGGTGACTTTCTCCATCACTCCACTACCGCATTGTTTCTCATAACACAGGGATGGGTTCCAATATGATCGTGATGAGCCATATGAGCTATATGATTACACTGTGCATCTTACAACCCACAGCTTATGTGCTGACTCCGTTGTGAGAAAAAGAGGAGTGGGCTTAATTTAGGGGTAATTTCAGGACCATTTCTTAACTGTAAAATTGCCTTCTGGATGGAGGACTTGAGCTGCCATCACGTAAAGATAACCTACACGTTATGGTGGCTCCACCTCCGTTACTTTGCTGCAGTTATTTAGGTAGGCTGGCTTCCTTTCTGAAAATTTCCCCCTACTTCTCCCTTTGTCTCCTGGGACTATCTTGTATATCTTCTGCTTAAAATAGTTTATTGAAGCACTTGAGGCATATGGCTGGATTGATGGGAAATAAGGGTGCTTTCCCAGGCCTGATCTGTGGTCCTTCCTCCTTCTCCATTCCCCTTTACATAGCAGTCTTTATGCCGTTCGATTTGTGCCGGGCTTCTGGCCGTTCCTCTGTTTTTCCACGTGCACTGACAAATTTTACAGGGTACTAGCTACATAATTGCCAGCCGTTTTTATGAGCTCAGCTATAGCATTGTTGGGACCAGGTGCTTTTCCCAGCTAACTTTTTTTCTGTGGATTTTAGATGTGGTTTCAATTTCTTCCCTAAGGCTTCAGAGGCAGGGTTTCTTTCAGTGTATTTAACTGCCTCATTATTGATCATTTTCTCTGGAATATTTAACATCCTCTCCTAATGTCTATGAGCTTGAATCATTCTTTCAGGTGTTTTCTTTTTTATATATAAAAAACCCTTCGCCTTCAGACACAGAATTAAAAGTTACAGAGTCTGAAACTCTTTATGTATCAGAAATGAAGGCCTTCCATTCCTATGTGCTCTTCCCATTTGTAATTGGAGAAGCAAATCTAATGAGGTTATTTGGACGAACCTGTAAATGTCTTTTATTACTCTTCAGTGGTTACATTTCTATAATTGGTATATATAAATATATAGACTGTCCATGTGCAATGTGACTTGAAAAAAAGGAAAGACATTTTGCTTGAATAATTACTCCTTTTGAAGAGAAATATTAAAGGACATCTTGATCTCTTTGGAACAAACAATATATTAAATCTCCCCTTATGGACTGTAAAAAAAGACAAAATGCTTTTGTGGATTGAGAATTGAGAATTCATTGATGGGCTAAAAAAAAAAATCAATTATAGAAACACAGAGACACATAATAGTTGCTCATATATATGTTGATTTGATTTTATGAGCGTAAAGTACAAAGTGAAGTAAAAAAAAAAATCAGTCCCATAGAATCAAAATTGGCTTTATAGCTTTATGAGAAACAGCAGATTTGAAACAAAAAATCTTATGAAATTATCTATTCTGACATGTTACCAAATATCCTTCCTAGAATTTTTAAAAAGTGTATGATAGGCTAAAAACCTCATTATTTTATAATATTTACAACATTCCTTTGCTTTATTCACTTAGTATTCACTTAGCATTTTCTAATATATCTATTTAGTTATTTTTCTGGACCATTGATTTTTCTTTTAGAAAGGATAAGTTTATGTATAATGAGGAGATGCTGTAAATACTTTATTTAAAACTTCCAAAAGCTACTTACATGATTCCACAGGAAAGCCTGTTTTAAAATAATTATATTGGTCATGAATAGAGAGTTGTTTTATAGACAGTAAATAAAAGGTAGAAAAGAGCAATTCTCTGGGTGGGTGTGTTTACACAAAGATCTCCTAAAGACAAGTTTTGGGGGCTTTTCTCATGTAACATTTCTATAAATGATTTTGAAGAGGAAATTTATAGTGAAACCTACAAGTTTGCAGAAAATACTAAGATCTTCTAGACCAGAGGTATCTTGTTAATCTGTAAATTCTGAGTCAGCGGGTCTGGGCTGGAGCCTGAGATTCTGCATTTCTAACAAGTTCTCAGGTAATGTGGGTGCTGATTGTCCCCAGACCATACTTTGAGGAGTAGGATGTCTAGCCATGGTTCCAAACCCTGGCTGCACATTAGAATCTTTCAGAGAGATTTTTAAAATCTCAATGCCCTGGCCACACTCCAGAACAATTCAGTTAGAATTTCTGGGCATGGGACTCAGATGTAAGGATGTTTTAAATCTTCCACAGCCTTTTCCAACATATAATCAGGTTGAGAACCACAGTTCTAGATAGCGAAGGAGATAAGGCAGCTCAAAACATCTAGAAACTGGTACAAATGGTCCAAGGAATCTTCAGTGTAGAAAAGACACCAGTGATACTGAAGCTATGAATATACAGACTACAAAGACCTAAATTTCAACTCATACATAATCCCAACAATGTAAAGTAATGCTTTTAGGGAAATATATTTCTGTTGTAGATTGAGTCACGTATTCCAACAGATGACTTTTTCTTCATCTTAATCTGATTCCTGTGGATATGAACCCATTTGTAAATAATACCCTTTGAAGATGTATAATCAGTCAGTGTGGACTTGTTTGTGAATAGGATCTTCTAAGATCCAATTTAGGTGTAGCCAAACTGAATCCAGGTGGGCCTTAATCTGTATTACTGGAGTCCTTTATAAAAAGCAGAAGAAATTCAGATGCAGCCACACAAAGACAGAGGTGGAGATGAAGGATATCGCCATGTGATGGGAGTTAGAGATCTCAGCCTAGGAACCCAAAGGATTGCAGCAAGCCAGCACCAGAGCGCTACAGTGTTCAGGGAGAAAGCACAGCCTTGCTGATGCCTTGATTTTGAGCTTCTATCCTCCCAAACCGTGTGCCACGAAATTCCTCTTATTAAACTAACCCCATTGTATGATATTTGTCATAGCAGCATGCAAACAAAGACAATTCCTAATCACATTTTATACGACATACACTGTCAATTTTGACTTAGGGAAAGGATAAGTATTTCGAAGCAACAACATATGGTGTACCATTTACAAGAGCATTAGAATGAAAAGAAAATAAAGCATCCTGTGTTTGTATAAAACTGTAGTATCAGAATCTGGATGTCACATTTAGTTTGGAAGTTCCAATACAAACAAACAACAAACTTTAGAAAGTCATGAAAAAAGATGATTAGGATTAATGGAATGGAAAAGTTTCCATGCCTAGATAAACTGAAAAAAAATTAAGCTTTTCCAAAGGATATGAATTAAGCATTTCTATTATACAGGGTATGAATAAATATAAATTTATTATATATTTATATCCTAAAATACTATAAAAGTGGAAACTCCTCATTTCTCTAAAAAGAAGTAGTTGCAGAACAAATTTAACCCAGGAGGTAATGAGTATTTTTCCAAGATGTAGCAAAGGCTAAAGATACACATTAATGGAAGCTGAGATTCTTAAAAAATTTTATGCATGGTTTTCTAAAATTGAAATCCTAGAGGGATATCATTCTATGAACATTTGTTTCCTTTCTATGGTTATAATTTACTACTGATTATTAGCTTTAAAATATGCTAGGCTTTATAAAATAGTAGGCAATTCTTGACAATCTCAGATCAATGTATCTTTTGAAGTATACATTTTTGTTGTTGTTGCAAATTTTCCGTCTTGAGATTATGTGTGAAAAAATGCCCCCAAACTCACCCCTTACTATCCAGTTGTTTGGTATAGGCACATGGAATATAAACTTACTTGGCTATCAAACTATGAAAGCATTAATTACGTAGATTATTTTTCAGCCCTACCACCACCAAGTCCTAATCATTTCACAATTTAAATGCATAGTAACTTGGGAATTTAAGTTTTGAACTTTCTGAGTTCTTGATCCTTCAATACAGTCCTTTGAAAGTTGATAGAATTTTTAATTTTTATGAATGTTGACTGCTTTTGACCACACAGTAATATTTATTTAGAGACCTATGATCTTTTAAGAAAATTCAGTAAAGTACCTTTTAATAAATTTCAGAAAGTAATTCCTTTCTACATGTAATATCAAGTGCTAACACATTAACTTACTCATCTGCAACTCCTTTTCCTTGCCCTCAAACTGCATTCAACATATGTTCATTAAGAAATACGCATTCATTATTGTTTTTGGATAATTATGGGAGAAAAAGAAAAAAGAGAAATGTAAGAAACCAATAATAATACAAGTAAGAACAAAATGCATACTAGGAACAAATGTACAAGCCATCAGTTCTTCTGAGGGCAATGAATAACGGCTGTACTCTGTATGGAGCATTTGATATAACTCTTGGAGGATATAGATTTTAAAACGCTAAATTTTCCTTTTAAGTTTTATGTTTTCATAATAATTCTATTGGCTTGGAAGAACTTCAATAAAAAAGTAAAACATTCATAATGCAAAGATAGATGAAAATGTGTCCATTTGCCTTCATGGACCAAAGCAAAGTCTGCTCCTTAAAAGATGAGGGTTCCTGAGAGTGAAAAATGGTGGAAGGGGCGTTGAAAGAGAGGGAAATGTGTGTGCATGTGAAACCGAGGTGGCCATGGAAGAGTCTCCTGACATCTCTTCACATATCACCTGAAAGAATTATGCGATCCAAAGGCATGGAAACATTTATGATTACTTTAATTCTAGTGGTGTTTTAAAACTTAATGTGAAAGACACTATTTTTAATACTGTCTTCCTTTTGCAGTTTGGCAAAACAAACCCATAAGAAAGATATTGGATTTGTTTTCTTTGGCAGAGAGGTTCAATCTGAACTTCTTTCATCTGAAACTCTTTACCATCTTTGGCGGGAGAGCAGCAGAGATAATGGCCAACTTGTACATTCTCCAAGGGACCCAAAAGGAAGTTGGATCCTTCCTTGAAAATATTGATGTTCAGCAGGAATCTCCAAGTGCCATTATAAAAGGGAGGGAGGGAGGGGAGGTGTATTGGTATAGTGATTTAAAAAAGAAAAACTTTAGATTATAACATTAGTCATCTAAAACTGCCCAAAATAAAGCATTTGATGCAGCCACAGAAAGCCACTAACCAATATCAATTAGTTGCTTAAATTATGAATTCACAGCCAACCACAACATACCCTTGAGGAAAACAAATTCTGCTTTCACAGTGCCTAAATTTTGCACAGGTAGAACTGTATAACAAATTATGACAGTTCTATACATAATTAAACAAACAAAAACCTAGCTAAAGAGTCTTGTGATCTAAAAATCCCATTTTGTCTACCTAGGTTAATTCTTATTTAACTTTGTTTTTTTGAATAGATTTTTTTAGTTCACATTTCCATTTCATTTTGCAATTCAGATATGTGACCTTAGAGAAGCAAGGTCCTGAGTTCCTATTTCAGAAGGCTCTTTCAGCCAATGCGAGAGGCCAGACGGCCCATGATGAGAGCACAAGAACACAGGCTCAGCTAGCAAACCCAAGCTCTGCTATTTACCAAACAAGCAACACTGGTTGATTTACTTGACGTCTTTGAATCTCAATTTTCTTATCTATAAAATGGAGGAAATAACACCAAATTCTTAGCATGGTCTTTGAGAGCTAAAGTCCATTAACCAGTTTTAAGAAACAGGAGGGAAGTAGATGTGGCTCGAGCAGTTGGGTGCCTGCCTACCACATGGGAGGTCCTGGGTTCAGTTTCCAGTGCCTCCTAAAGAAGATGAGCAAGACAGCAAGCTGATGCAACAAGAAGACACAATGAGATGATGTAATGAGGAAAAATGATGAGAGACACAACAAGCGGGGAACAGAGGTGGCTCAAGTGATTGGGCTCCTCTCTCCCACATGGGAAGTTCCAGGTTCAGTTCCCAGTACCTCCTAAAAAGAAGACAAGCAACAACAAACAAACACAGTGAGCAGGCAGCGAGCACAAACAAATAAATAAAATAAATCTTTTTTAAAAAAGAAAAGAAAAAAGAAACAGGAGCCATTGTTATTGCTGCATGCTCATAATTTTTTTAACTTTTTTTTTCTTTTTAACTTTTAAAACAATTTATTGAAGTATGTCATTCATACATGAACATACATAAACTATAAGTGTTCAGTAACATTGTGAACTTACAGAACAAACATGTATAACATCATACAGGGCTCCCACACAACACCCTACCACAAATACTTTGCATTGTTGTAAAACATTTGTTAACAAATTATGAAAGAGCATCGTCAAAGTATTACCACTAACTATAGTCCGTATCTTACTCCCCCATACTTTTTTCAAAAGGATTTATTTATTTATTTATTTATTTACTTTTATCCATTTTTACACACACACACATTTTTGCTGTTTTTATGTCCATTTGCTGGGCAACTCTCTGTGTCCAGTTCCTGCCCTCTCCTCCTGTCTTCACTGGGATTCCATCCTTGGAACCTCCGATGTGGGAGAGAAGCATCCTACCACCTGCACCACATTAGTTCCTGGTTTTTCTGCGCATCTCATCTTGGCTCTCCCTTGTGTCACTCTCCTGTTACGTCAGCATCTTGCTGCATGGCTCACGGATCCTGGCGGCTCACCCACACATAGGGCCCAGCAGCCCACAGGCCCTCCATATTTTTCTCTCCCTTATTTCTACCAGAGGTCCCGGAGATCAAACCCAGGTCCCTCCATATGGAAAATGAATGCCCAACTCCCCGAGCCACATCCATCCCCATACTATATCTCCCAAGGTTGACCAAAGATACCTAAGGTTACAATCATTTCCCATACAGGATGGTCAGATAATAAATCAGGCTTAGTTTATCACCAGCATTCTAAAAACCAGACTAGGGAGAAAAACTAGGTCTGGGGATACATCCATGGTTTCTAATATAACGAATGTTTAGCCTACCCTGATTATCACAAAATAAGGACAGCAAGAATATTCACACTCAACTTCTTAATTAAGGCACTCCTCACTTAGAGTTGGATTTAATATCATCGGTTTGTTTGAAATGACTTAAATAGGAAACAAAAGAACATGGTTCAGCTACTTTTCTAATAACCACTTAAAACTTGGAAAGTCCTCTCAATTTTAGGCTTGAGAATTGGCACAGAGGACTTTTTGTTTTCACATAACACAAATTACATGAAAAACTATTCCTCTCATGCAGTCTCACAGGTTTTTGTAAACACAAATGACCCTGGGAATGAATACAAGCTAGCACCTAGACTTTTTTAAAATTTTGACCCAGCTACCTCCATCACTAGCCATTGTAAATGCTGGGAAGAAATGCATAAAGTGACCTGTAAGGTATACATGAGTGCCTCTTGGACACGCCATTTCCTAATGGATGAGACATTTAAAAGTTGGAGTTTAGTGTTCTCCTCAATGGAGGCATTGGAATGCTTTCACAGGTGAAGATTTTAAATAACCTTCTTGACAGACTTTTGAGGAGAAAGCCAGGGGGCTCTCTTTTGGGACTGGTTTGAATAAACTCATCTGAAAAAGGTACATTAAAGGACTAGGTTGTCCCTTCCAAATCTCTTACCTGATAAATGTTATTTTATCAAGTTTCTTCGGCTTATGGTGTTGCCTTAGACCCCAAGCAAAACATCGTCTTTGCAGGCCTAGACTGTGGATAGCTGGGTACAAGTGACTGTCCACTCTTCTGTGGTGCCATTTTGACAAAAAAGTAGTGTGGAACAGAGACTCAGCGGGGTAGGTTAGGATAATGGGACCATCGTAAATACTGATTTATGACATGCTCACACACATCTTCCAATAAGAGTATCAATGACTTTTAAAACTCCATATAACCTGGGCATCATAGTAAATTTGGGGGTTATAATGGTGAGCAAAATACTGACCAACAGACAGACCCAGCTTGCGCACTGAACGCGCAGTGAGCCTCACCCATTGCCACAAGACTACAACGTGCTCTTCAGCACAATAAATCCAGTGCTTGGCTTTAGTGATGTACTTCTCCATAATTGTGATAAATCTAGGGGAAAGTTAAAAATGGCAACCATCACTTCCCCACCAATATAAAAGTCAGACCACATTATTCAGAGTATTCATAATTCAAGGGGAAAAGATTTTTAAAGTGGAACAATTTCTGATCATCATGGATTCTGTTCTATTTAATTGGAGATCTCTAGATTTGGCCAAGAAAATCACTCATAAGAGAATAATGCAATTTTCCATTGCACTATGGAAAAAGGGAATTTTTGCTCAATTAACATTTATCAAAAGTCTTCCTTAATATTTTTTACCTTCTTACCTCTACAACATCTCAGTAAACAAAACAAGTAAAAAATAGAGGTAGCAATTCCACTGGCTTTCTTCCCAATCTGAGTACTCACAACAAATAAGATTTTTATATTTCTAAACATCTGTATTTCATTCACATCTTCTCCCAAGTAGAGAATTCGGGACAGGATAAAGGACCAGCTCTTTCTCTACAGAACAAGGGTGCCCTGACCTGAATAGGCTAAATGTCTTAGAAAGTCCATCCACTGAAAGAAAAACCCTAAACCACACCTCACACTTGTATACAGTCCAATGCATTTCCTGCTACTCAGCAGATCGTCCTGGGTAACTGCTTAAATTCTTTAGACTTGGTAATAAACAGTTGCCATTTTGACCATTTCCCTTTGTAGACCCACAAACTACAGAATAACTGAATAGCTCTTTTTCTTTGATGGCCTTGCCCAAGAGCACTTTCAGCACCCCATAAATCCTGTAATTGTATAGGATCATTTGGCAGTGTGTGGATTTTTCTGCTAAATCACAGTGAGAAGAAGATCAGGAGGAAACCTGAAAAATAAAGCATTATAGTAGTATTAGAAGATTTATAGTGGGAGAGACTCGCACGGGCAAAATCCCAACAATGCCTCTATTACTGACAAGGAGAAGGCATAGCTAAGCATCAAGAATCTCTTATATTCACTGCGAGTAGAACTTAGAGTTAGATCCAGTTTTTGTTTTTGTTCTCCTATATTCTGGTGTCAGTAAGGGTGTGATAAAATTCCAAAGTACACTTAGCTGTGAAGGATATCAGTTGAGTTCATTTATAGCCCCTTTAAATAGATGTCCAGTAAATGGAATTACTACATAGTAGTGGGGGGTACAACCATGGGAAGCAGAGAGCATGCAACCATTTGTGCATGTTGTTTGGTGTGTGTATGTGTGTGTTTTCCCCAGGGGGTCTCTGTCAAATAAATGTGCATTAAAGCCATGTAGTGTTCTGCCATTTTTTTAAAACTTCGTTTTCATGTCTAAACAAAAAGTTAATGTTGGTTGGTAGGTGTTTACGACGCTATGCCATGCTGGCTGTTAGGGAGACGCTGACAATGGGTTGGAAATCCAGATTGTTCCCCATTTAATAAACTCTGTGCTATTCCCTGGATAAAACACTTTAGCTGCCATGTTTACAAATGCCTGGAGAACAGGGAAGTGTAAAAAGACATATACAGCATTTCCCGTAATGGTATCAAACTTAAATGCTTTCTAGCGAGTTGAAACCAGTATAAAGCTTCAGTAATTAACAGATTAGGATCTATCGACAGACTCTTTACATCAGAAATTAAAAGGAAAATTACAGGTTTCTTAAGAAGTTAAGGCTTCTCATAAAGTAATAGCTAGGAATAACTGCACACGTTAACGGATTTTTTTTTTTTTTTTTTTCGAAATAAGCAGCACTAAATTATATGGAATGTATCATTCTTTTGAACTCTTTGAGACTGAGAATTCCATAAATAAAATCCCATAAAATAAAAGTTTCAGACTTTTTAAAGTGATTGCTAATACCAATGTATTAGAAATAACTGAGAATGAATGTCAACTGTGTTTAAACTTATACAGGACTTGACCCAGACATTTGCCACTTCTCTGTCTACACTTTTACCCCAGATGATCTCAAACACCCCCAGGTCTTCTAATATCATGTTTATGCCAGTGAATCCCAAATTCATAGCCCTACCTCTCAGCTCTTGCCTGAGCCCCAAACTGGTCTGTTCAGTTGCCAGCCTGCCATCTTTAAAGTCTAATTTATCACACATCTCAAACTTAATTGTCTACAACAGAACTTGGATATTCAACTGCTCTATCACACACGAATTTTAAAAAATAAAAATAACCTATTCCTGTCTTGGTCTTCCCCACTAATTATATAGTATCAGCTTCCTCCCAGTTGCCCAGACTAAAACCTAGGAATTTCCCATTATTTCTCTTTCTCTCACCTCTCTTATATAGTCCTTTTTCAAGACCTGTTGTCTCTAGTTCTAAAATATATACCAAATGCCTCATTTCTTTTCCTTTCCATTGCTACCATTCTATTCCAAAGGACTATTTTCTCTCTTTGGCTTCTTAGCGGTTGCCCTACATCTATTCTTATAGTCAGTACATGGGAAAGCATTTGAACAATATTCTATAAGTAATATGGAGCCAATTGAAGGTGTTTGAACAGGGGTTTAGAATGATAAAATTGAAACTTTAGGAAATTAAGCAGTTAGCAAAGTGCTTAGCAGAACAAGAGGATTCTACTGGGATATGTGACAACTTAAAAGGGACAGGGAGAAGATGAGTGATTGGTAATGTGGTCAAGAAAGCAAAACAACTTCACTAAAGTAAGAGGAGTCAACCAAACTAAGACAGTGACACCAATTAAAACATCCCTCTAACTTCAACCCAATTTGTCATTTGGCTATTGACTAGCAGAGAAAATAACAAATCGGCAGGCATTTCCATGCATGGAACATCAAACACTGTGCCAAAGGAGTTAATGCCTATGTATTCATATATTTAGTCAGTTTAATTGTCAATCAGCAAACACCTATTGAGCAAGTACTATACCTCAAGCACATGGTCGACCCTGTTAGTACAAAAATGAAAATGGCACAGTACCTTTCAGGAGCTCAGCCTAGAAGACAAAAATATAAGAAAGTAATCACAATTCCTTATGACAAGTGCCAAAATAGTGGTGGATCAAGAATCAGTGGTAGGGGGAAGTGGATGTGGCTCAAGCAATTGGGCTTCCATCTACCATATGGGAGGTCAAGGGTTTGATTCCCGGGGCCTCCTCGTGAAGGCAAGCTGGCTGGCACAGAGTGCTGGCCCACACAAGAGTGCTGGCCCACGCAGGAGTGCTAGCCCAAGTGGAGATGATGCAGTAAGAGGATGCAACCAAAAGAGACACAGAGGAGAGACAATAAGAGACACAGCAGACCAGGGAGCTGAGGTGGCACAAGAGATTGAGCGCCTCTCTCCACTCCAGAAGGTCCCAGGATCGGTTCCCGGTGCTGCCTAAAGAAAAGACAAGCTGACACAGAAGAACACACAGAAAGCAGACAGTGAGCACAAAAACAAGATTTAAATAAATCTTTAAAAAAAAAAAAAAATCCATGGTAGGAACAGCCAAGAAGTCTTCACTGAGGAAATGATGCTTGACTTAGGACATGAAGGTTGAGGGAGGGTTTTCTAGGTAGCCAAGGAGAAGAGCATTTTAAACAAAGAGAACAATATGTGAAAGGGTGAAATCAGTGTCTTAAGTAGTCAAAAGAGAGGACAGTTTATAAACTTTTTTTTAAAAGTGAGATGGACACTTTCTGCTTTGAGTTTCAAGGGAACAATAACAACAACAAAAAATTCTCTATTTTTTTAAACTTCTTATGTCTCCCGGCTCAGAACCATTAGAATTTTTAAATAACAATAAACTTTATTTTTAGAGAAGTTTTAGATTTTTAAAAATTACACTGAAAGTATAGAGAATTCCCACATAATTCTCCCTTCCCCCCACCCACACACTTACATAATTTCCCCTATAATATCTTTCATTGGTGTAGTACATTTCTTACAATTGATGAATCAATACTGAAGCCTTGCTACTAAGCAAAGTCTATAGTTTACATTAAGGTTTACACTTTGTGCTGTACAGTTTTATAGGCTTCAGCAAATGTATAATATGTATCCAGCATTGCAGTATCATAAAGAACAGTTTCACTGCCCTGGAAATGCCTTGTGTTCCACCTATTCATCCCTTCCCCTTCCGCTCTGAACCCCTGGCAACCACTATCTTTAAATCAGTTACAAGTTACTTTGTAAACACAAGATAATAATTGCAGTAATAATAAACCTACTTTGGTCCGTGGTTACACTCCTCCCTTAAGTTTGTTCATTCCTCATTCTTGAGGGATTTGGGATGATGTCTGCTCTGACTCCTTCAGGCTGAGAGGGGACTTAGATATTATGGGGCAGATGGAAGGAATTGTTTTGCTTACTCCTTGTTTTGGGGATGGGACTTGTCCATCATCATTTTGTCAGTTGTCCAGGGCAAGCCTGCAGAACTGAACTGTACAAGTTGTCTACAACTCTGCTGGGTTTCAGGCTCACCCGGCATATGAACAATCCAAAGATGGAGTCGCTGAGAGATATAATTAACAGGTATATTGAAAGGTATAGGTTCAAACAAAAGGAGTAAAGGAATAATGATTAGGGGGATTATAAATGAGTGTGACTGTATTATATTGGGAAACAGAGTTTCATATATTCCCAAGCAGGGCCCACTGAGGGGGTGTTGATTTCATGAGGTCCCGTGGCTTGCCTGTGGTGTCCAGATATCCCTAGAGCCCTCAGGAGCACTTCTGTTTGAGGCTTTGTTCACTGTGGCAGTTTGTGAAATCTGCCTGACTCAGTCTGAAATCTAGAACCATTAGAATTTAATGCTCCATATCCAGTCACTTACTGCTTGCACCTACCTCGTGCAAAGCACACCACGAAGCACATGGGGGACACAAAGACGCACAAGAGAGCCCTGCCCTTAATAGAGTCACGACTTAACTAAGCAGTCGAGAATAGCAAGACACATTTTTCTTAAAAAAATCACACTTTTCTATCAGAATTAAAATGTCCCCCAATTTTCAAGGGAATTAGTTCATTTATTAAAAATGTAAAGCATGGTGCATTAGGAAGAAAAAAAACTGATGTATGTTTACATCGTTTTCCCCCAGGGAAGAAAGACAGGGAAACATGGTTTTACAGCAAATAAGGGAAATTGATGTCAATTTTATAGCCCTAACTTGCTGCTTGCTCTCTTGCACTGCCAGAGAAGATCCCAGCTACTTAGTGCTGAAGGGAGCACCAAGAGAAGTTGGACTCAGGGAAACAGGGCCCCAGAATCCACAATCTCTTCTCAAAGATTTGCATAGCAGATGCAGAGAATCGGCTCTCAAAAGTCCACATAGCCTTGGAGAATGAGCTTATCAGTGATCATCAGTGTGGACTAAAACCACAATACCTAAGTTTCACTGGACTTCTTACAATGTCACGAGTATTGTTCTAAGCATTTTATTAACTTGTTCGCCTAACAACCCTATGGAGTAAGCACTAATATTATTATCCTCATATTTATAGATGAGGAAACTGGCACCGAGAAGGTATTTGCTCACAGTTCACCCCTGTGGAGAAGTGGAGCTGAAAGTCAAGCCCAAGCAGTCTGACTCCAGGGCCCTTGCTCTCTCTCGATCACCTCAATAACGGCTTCTCAAAGACCAAGACTGGGGGCCCAAAAGCCAGGGAAACTTTCCTGAATGTTTTGCATTAGTTAAGATTGCTGGGACTTACTTGATACTGATTGACGGAGAAGGAAGTCCTAGCAATGACTGCTATTTAATTTCTTAACAGCCCAGGAAAATGGGGGTTTATAGCAGATTAGATTGTATTTTATTTAAAAGTAAGATGACATGTCTTTTACCCAGTATTGCGGTGTAAAATTCTCACCCACAACTATAGAGACTAAAGCATAAGTCTAGGTCATTTCCCCCCTATTCCCTGGGAAACCAGGTAAGTTTAAAGATCAAAATTCACAGTGTGTTTTCTAGGCAATCCAAGGAGCTAAATGATTTTGTTAATCTTAGTAAAATACATTCCTTAGGATGATGGAAAAACAGAGCCTTTTAAGTTGGGAAGGATTCTCAATCTCCTGAGGAACTTAGAGGTTTAAGATAATTAACAGAAAGACCTTTGGTTTGGGAATTGAGGGTCTTGGTTTTCCATTTTCTGGGTGCTTTGCTATATGACCCTAGATAAATTCCTCAGCTTTGGGACCTCAGTTTCCTTATCTGTAAGATGAAAGGATTAGAATAAATCGCTCTAAGAGTTTATGATTCACTTTTTTTTTTTTTTTTTAAATCTCATGACAACACTGAAGAAATACTAGAGAGATAAGAACTCAGAAAGGTTTTCATGGCTTGCCAACCTCTCTAAGCAATACAAAGATCTTGAAGAAAAACCATTGTATTTGACTATCCATTTGCTCCTTGAGTTATATCACATTCCACTTCATTTTTAGAAATAAACTTCAAAAGGAAATTTCTATAGAAATTCTCTTCAAACTTGAAACTGATGTTGAGTTCCAATAGTTTTAGTCTGCATGGAAAGTTCACTCAAGAATTCCCTTGTAAATTAATGATTTTAATATCTGTTTGGAAACATCAACCCTAATTTATCTCCTAAAATCACAGAACAATTGGTAATGGTACAGTTCATACCAATAACTCATTTTCAAGGATGGGAACTCCCATTTTTGGAAAGTCTCACTATGTTATTGCTGATTTAGTTTTAAGTTACTTAAGTATTAAGTAATAGAGGGTTTCTGGAACTATTTTAATGTAATCAAACCCCTTAATTTTTGTCCCAAGTCACTGATAAATATCTTTTGAAGAGAGGGTACACCTTGATTTGGGTTGGAATATGTAAGTATCACCTTGTCTTATTCTATAATGATTTTACTGAAGCCAAGCCACTAACTTTAGGGAATGGTTCCTTATTCCTTCCCAATACTACTGGAAATAGGTGTTTAATGGACTGGTTACGTCTCACCTATTAAATCTACCATTACCACCATATTATAAGCACTCATAATAAAGGAATTCAAATCAAATTTTCATTGAGACAGAAAATACAAAATACTGCCGGTAACATTGAATCTAAAATGTCCTCTGTGCTCATTTTCTCTGGGTGTGTTCAGAACTTCAAAACTCAGCCTGAGAGAAACGAAGAAGTAATGGTCAGCTAGAACAGGAACATTTTCAATCCTAGGAGCCACTTCTGAACAAGTGCCTTCATTAGTAATGAAGAAACCTGAAAACACACAGGTTTCCCAGCAATTAAAAAAAAAGTTACCATAAAAACAACTTATTTCCAAGGAAGCAATTCCTCTATTTCTTCTCAGGGGCAACTTTTATAATTTTACTACTGTCTCTTTTTTCATGCTATTCTACCACTTCGGCCAATGCCCCACCTGGATAATCGGTGACCTGCCCTCGTGTAAACATCCTAGGAACCCCACACCTCCCGCACCCTTCTCTACCTCCCCCAAAAGAAAGAGGTGGGTTTTTTTGTTTTTTTGGTTTCTTTTTACTTTATTTTGTACATTTAATAATTGAAAACATAAACAATTAAAAACTAAAAAGTAAACACAGATGAATAAATAGATACATTTCTCAATTAAATGTAATGGATACATGTAAATTTTTTTTTTTTAATCAAACAATATATTACACAATATATTTGGTTCATAGTAATGCATTCATACAGTATTTGTCCTTTTGTGTCTGGCTTGCTTCACTCAACATAATGTCCTCCAGGTTCATCCATGTTGCCATATGCTTTATGACTTCATTTCTTCTTACAGCTGCATAATATTCCATCGTGTGAATAGACCACAGTTTGTTTATCCATTCATCTGTTGATGGACACCTGGGTTGTTTCCAACTTTTGGCAATGGTGAACAATGTGGCTATGAACATCGGTGTGCAGATGTCTGTTCATGTCACTGCTCTCAGTTCTTCTGGGTATATACCCAGTAGTGGTATTGCAGGGTCACGTGGCAAGTCTATATTCAACTTCTTTAGGAACTGCCAAACAGTCCTCCATAGTGGTTGTACCATCCTGCATTCCCACCAACAGTGAAGAAGTGTTCCTATCTCTCCACATCCTCTCCAACACTTGTAGTTCTCTGTCTTTTTAATAGTGGTCATTCTGACAGGTGTGAAATGATATCTCATTGTAGTTTTGATTTGCATTTCCCTAATCATGAGTGATGTTGAGCATTTCTTCATGTATTTTTTTGCCATTTGTATTTCTTCTTTGGAGAAATGTCTATTCAAGTCTTTGGCCCATTTTTTAATTGAGTCATTTGTCTTTTTATTGTTGAGTTGTAACATCTCTTTATATATCCTGGATATTAAACCCTTATCAGATATGTGATTTCCAAATATTTTTTCCCATTGAGTTGGCTGCCTTTTCACCCTTCTGACAAAGTCCTGTGAGGTGCAAAAATGTTGAATTTTGAGGAGGTCCCATTTATCTACTTTTTCTTTTGTTGCACGTGCTTTGGGTGTAAGGTCCAAGAAACCACCACCTACTATAAGGTCTTGAAGAAGTTTCCCTACATTTTCTTCTAGTAGTTTTATGGTCCTGGCTTTTATATTTAGATCTTTGATCCATTTTGAGTTGATTCTTGTATAGGGGGTGAGATAGGGGTCCTCTTTCATTCTTTTGGTTATAGATATCCAGTTCTCCCAACACCATTTGTTGAAGAGACTGTTTTTTCCCATCAGCGTGGGCTTAGGTTTGTCAAAAACCAGTTGACTGTATAGGTGAGGGTTTATTTCTGGATTCTCAATTCTATTCCACTGATCAATATGTCTATCTTTATGCCAGTACCATGCTGTTTTGACCACTGTAGCTTTGTAATATGTTTCAAAGTCAGGCAGTGAAATTCCTCCCACATTGCTCTTCTTTTTTAGAATGCTTTTGGCTGTTTGGGTGCACTTACCCTTCCAGATGAATTTGGTAATTGCCTTCTCTAATTCTGTAAAGTAAGCTGTTGGGATTTTGATTGGTATTGCATTGAATCTATAAATCAGTTTGGGCAAGATTGACATCTTCACGATATTTATTCTTCCAATCCATGAACACGGAATGTCTTTCCATTTGTTTAGGTCTTTTTTAATTTCTTTTAGCATTGTTTTGTAGTTTTCTGCATATAGGTCCTGTACTTCCTTGGTTAAATTAACTCCTAGGTATTTGAGTCTTTTTGTTGCTATTGAAAATGGAATTTTCCTCCTGATTTCCTCCTTCAGATTGTTCAGTACTAGTGTACAAAAACATTACTGATTTTTGCATGTTTATCTTATATCCTGCCACTTTGCTGAACTCATTTATTAGTTCAAGTAGCTTTGTTGTGGATACTTCAGGACTTTCTAAATACAGGATCATGTCATCCGCAAACAGTGAGAGTTTTACTTCCTCTTTTCCTATTTGGAAGCCTTTAATTTTTTTGTCTTGTCTAATTGCCCTCGCTAGAACTTCTAGTACAATATTGAATAACAATGGTGACAGTGGGCATCCTTGTCTTGTTCCTGATCTTAGGGGGAAAGCTTTCAGCCTTTCCCCATAGAGTATGATGTTGGCTGTGAGTTTTTCATATATGCTTTTTATCATATTGAGGAATTTTCCTTTTATTCCTATCTTTTGAAGTATTTTTATCAAAAAAAGGATGTTGGATTTTGCTGAATGCCTTTTCTGCATCTATTGAGATGATCATGTGGTTTTTTTCCCTTCAATTTATTAATGTGATGTATTACAGTGATTGATTTTCTTATGTTGAACCAGCCTTGCATGCCAGGAATAAATTCCACTTGGTCGTGATGTGTAAGTCTTTTGATATGCTGTTGGATTCGATTTGCAAGTATTTTGTTGAGAATTTTTGCATCTATGTTCATTAGAGAGATTGGTCTGTAATTTTCTTTTCTTGTGGAATCTTTATCTGGCTTTGGTATTAGGGTGATGTTGGCTTCATAAAATGTGTTGGGTAATTTTCCCTCCTCTTCAATTTTTTGGAAGAGTTTAAACAGGATTGGTGTTAATTCTTTTAGAAATGCCTGGTAGAATTCACCTGTGAAGCCATCTGGTCCTGGACTTTTCTTTGCTGGGAGATTTTTGATGACGGATTCAATCTCCTTAATTGTGATTGGTTTGTTAAGTTCTTGTATTTCTTGTTGTGTCAGTGTAGGTTGGTTATGAGTTTCTATAAATTTGTCCATTTCATCCAGATTATCTAGTTTGTTGGCATATAGTTTCTCATAATATCCTCTAATGATTCTTTTTATTTCTGTGAGGTCATTTGTAATTTCCCCCCTTTCATTTCTGATTGTATTTATTTGCATCTTCTCTCTTTTTTTCTTTGTTAGTCTAGCGAGGGGTTTGTCAATTTTATTGATCTTTCTTCTCAAAGAACCAGCTTTTGGTTTTGTTGATTTTCTCTATTGCTTTTCTGTTCTCATTTTCATTTATTTCCGCTCTAATTTTTATAATTTCTTTCCTTCTTTTTGCTTTGGGATTGGTTTGCTGTTCTTTTTCTAGTTTCTCAAGTTGTTCAGTTAAATCTTTGAGTTTAGCTCTTTCTTGTTTCTTAATATAGGCATTTAGGGCTATAAATTTCCTTCTCAAGACTGCCTTTGCTGTATCCCATAAGTTTTGAAATGTTGTGTTCTCATTTTCATTTGTCTCAATATATTTACTGATTTCATTTGCAATTTCTTCTTTGACCAACTGAAAATTTAGGAGTGTGTTGTTCAGTCTCCACACATTTGCAAATTTCCTTTTTTCCTGTCTGTTATTGATTTCTAGTTTCATTCCATTATGATCTGAGAAGGTACTTTGTATAATTTCAATCTTTTTATATTTATTGAGAGCTGTATTGTGACCTAACATGTGGTCTATCCTGGAGAAAGATCCATGGGCACTTGAGAAGAATGTATAACCCGCTGAGTTTGGATGCAGTGTTCTGTATATGTCTGTTAGGTCTAATTTGTTTATCATATTGTTCAAGTTCTCTGTTTCCTTGTTGATCTTCTGTCTAGTTGTTCTATCTAATGATGTGAGAGGGGTATTGAAGTCTCCGACAATTATTGTAGAAATGTCTATTTCTCCCTTCATTTTTGCCAGAGTTTGTCTCATATATTTTGGGGCACCCTGGTTAGGTGCGTAGATATTTATGACTGTTATATCTTCCTGGAGGATCATCCCTTTTATTAATATATAATGGCCTTCCACATCTCTTATCACTTTTTTGCATTTGAAGTCTGTTTTGTCTGATATTGGTATAGCTACCCCTGCTCTTTTCTGTTTACTATTCACGTGGAGTATCTTTTTCCAACCTTTTACTTTCAGCCGGCTTGTATCCTTGGGTCTGAGGTGAGTTTCTTGTAAGCAGCATATGGATGGCTCATGTTTTTTTATCCATTCTGTCAGCCTGTATCTTTTAATTGGGGAATTTAATCCATTCACATTCAATGATATTACTGAAAATGCCCTATTTATTTCCTCCATTTTATTCTTTGGTTTTCATATGTCATCTTATTTTTGTCTCTCTTTTTACTCTTTTGGTTATCCTTTCTGCTTTTCTTTCTTCTATACTCTCCTCAAGCCTCTCTCTCCTGTCTTTTTCTTTCAGGTTCTAAGGCTTCCTTTAATATTTCCTGCAAAGGTGGATTCTTTTTTGCAAACTCTCTTAGTTTCTGTTTGTTTGTGAATACTTTATATTCACCTTCATATTTGAAGGACAGTTTTGCTGGATAAAGAATTCTTGGCTGGCAGTTTTTCTCTTTCAGTTTCCTAATTGTATCATACCACTGTCTTCTTGCCTCCATGGTTTCTGAAGAGAAATCTGCACTAAGTCTTACTGGACGTCCTTTGTACGTGATCGTTTGCTTCTCTCTTGCTGCTCTGAGAATTTTCTCTTTATCTTTTACATTTGACATTCTGAATAATATGTGTCTTGGCGTAGGTCTATTTGGATTTATTCTTATTGGGGTAAGGTGTGCTTCTTGGACATGTAAGTTCATTTCTTTCATGAGAGTTGGGAAATTTTCGGCTATTATTTCCTCAAATACTCTTTCTGCTCCTTTTCCTTTCTCTTCTCCTTCTGGAAATCCCATGGCACGTATGTTCTTGCGTTTTGTGTTGTCATTCAACTCTCTGAGCCCCTGCTCAATTTTTTCCATTCTTTTCTCTCTCTGTTCTTTTCTCTCTTCAATTTTAGCTGCTCTTTCTTCAGTATCACTTATTCTTTCTTCTGTCATTTCGAGTCTGCTGTTGTATGCTTCAAATGTATTTTTGACTTCACCTATTTTGTCTTTCATTCCCATGAACTCCATTACTTTTCTGTTCAGTGTTTCAAATTCTTCTTTGCGTTCGCTCAATGACTTCTTGATGTCATTGATCTCTTTAACTATATTCTCTTTCATCTCATTAATTTGATTTTGGAAATTTGTTCTCATCTCACTGATTTGTTCTCTCAAATTCTGCATCTCTTCTGGGACTTTGTTGTATTCCTTCTCTTGGGCCATGTCTTCTATTTTCTTAGTATGGCTCGTAATCTTTTGCTGGTGCTTAGGCATCTGGTTAGCTTGTGTTTTACTTAGATGCTCTATCTCTTTCTCTTTTATGGAGTTTTAGTGGCAGGAGGCTGTGAGTTACCACAGCTCTTTGATTTTTGGCTCAACCTTGATTGTTAGGATTGTTCTGCTGGTTGCTCAAAACTGGGCACTGGACCCAGTAATTGGTTGTAGAGTCGTTTCCTAGGGCCTTGGGCAGGGAGGCTATAGAGGCCAGGAAGAGCCTCTCTTACTTATTAATTTTCTTATGTGCACTTCCTTGGTCTGCCAGGAGATGGTGCTTATTGGGAGCTCTCAATTCAATGCCTGGTCGGAGCATATTTGTTGTGACACAGGCCAGATCAATGTGATAGAGCTTCCTGTCTGGAGGCTAAGAGCCCTGTGATTCAAACTTTCTGAGACAGTTCTCCAGACTTCTCTTGTAGCGCCCCCCTTTTCCCAGCTAGGAAATATTTCCACTCCCTTCTGAATCCTCAACAATCAGTCCCTGTTAGTAGAGGAGGAGATTAGGAGGTTTGTATATCTTAAGCCCCTTGCAGGCTCCAAGGCAAACAATGGCGCAGCCCCACCCAGCCTGGAAGGGCTCTTGGGACAGGGCAGACCAAACCCGGGATTCCAAAGCAGGGTCAGCCCCAGGCTCTCTCTCCCCTCTCCTGTGGAGGCCTCAACCATTAGTCCAGGCTAGAAGAGAGGGAGGTTGGGAGGGTCGGATTTCTCCAGTCCTTTCTAGGCTCCCAGGGCAAACCGCCATGTGGAAGGGTCCGTGGGGCTCCGCAGCCCACATTTCAGGTCAGAACCTGAGTCAGCCTAAGACTGTGTCCCTCTCTCTCCCCTTTCCGGGAGTGGCAGATCCCTGAAGCCCCCTTTGTTTGTGGTCCGCAGGCCCAGAGGCCCGAGAATTCTGAAGAGTGTGGGGGAGGGTGCTGGCAGCAGCAGAAGCTGCTACTTGCAACTCACGGTTCTGTTGTCGCGATTTTCCTCTTCTGTCCCTCTCTCCTCTGGGTGGTGTGCAGCCTTCACCTGCTCTCCTAAACCCTAGAAGACCTTTTTCGGAGCTGTTTCCGCTTGTCCTCTAGCTATTTTTCTGGAGAAGAGATTCCTGTGTCTTACTAGTGCCATCTTCCCGGAAGTCTAGAGGTGGGGTTTTAACTCTGCTTTCTTACCAGAGTTTTGTTATTGAGCTGTGTCATTCCTACTTACGTCAGGAAAGGGAAAAAACAAAACAGTTTATAACCTACCATTTGACTCCATCATCGAATCTCTGCAAACTGATTCTGTTTTCCTTCACAGAATGCACATCCCCAGGGGTGAAATCTATCTTTTTATATCTGAAATAATATCACAGGAACAGAGGTTAGAAATTGTCATATTTCATAGTATATCACTATACTTTAAACATTATTCAGTCTTTGAGACCTTAAAGTCCCACTGAGAGAGATAGCTTGCCCACATACAAGGTAGATTCACCCCAGTGTGTGTGTCAAATTTAGTTGAGAGCGGGGAGAAAGCAGAGTGTGTTGGCATGGTGAGAGAAGGCTTCCTGCAGAAAGTCGTCTGAGCATGATGCCTGGTAGAAGCCTGGAAGAATAAGTGTGACTCGGCTCTGGATGAAGAGCCTCCTGTCTACTCATGAGACTGGGCACTAGTGGGATTTACTGGGAGCAGCATGGGCTGTCACCCAGTCCTAAATTCTCAGCTTTCCTCGGCCACTTTTCAGTGTGACAAGTTACCATAACTATTTGAGCGTCTGTTCCTCTGTCTATAAAGTGAGCATGTCAATACCAATGCCACTATTTTAAAATCCAGGTAACACTCTTCACTCGTTTCTGGGGCTGCCCTAACAAAATACCACAAACTCGGTGGCTTAAAACAACAGAAATGCATTCTTTTACAGTTCTGGAGACCAGGGTAGGAAATCAAGGTCCATTCTCCCTTGGAAGGCTCTAGGGGAGGATACTTCCTTGCTTTTTCCTGCTTCTGGTGGTCCCAGGCATTGCTTGGCCTTTGGCAGTGTTAGAGTTGCCCCTTTACAGTCATAGGACCTTGAATCAATACCCCTGTGGCATAGGTTGAGGAAAGGCAGCCTCCAGCCATAACCCACCTAACCTGATTGAGCAAGCCATAGCCTACAGGCAGCTCATTACCTCCCAAGAATGAAAAAAATGGAGCAGATAAGGGCCACCTCTCCCTCTGGGCCCAAGCATCACCAATCCCTCCCACATTCCAGGACCTCCTAGCCCACTCCTCCCTAGCCATTTGGCCCCAGGCTGTACTCAGTTTCCCCACCTATTGATGTACTGTATAAATTCACATCCACCACCTTCCATGGGTGGGCTGAGTCTATTCTTCAGAACCCCTCTGTTGGGAAAGTTTCCCAATAAACTTTCTGCCTGCAATCATCAGTCTCTGCATCCCAGTGAGCTTTTTTCTCTAACAGGCAGCATGACTTCAATCTCTGCCTCGCCGTCCCTATGTGTCTATGTCTGTGCCCAAATCTTCCTCTCTTTCTCTAATGAAGATACCAGTCACTGGTCCTCAGAGTTGGGGCCCACCCTAATCCAGAATGACATCTTAAATAGATTACATCTGCAAAGACCCTATTTCCCAAACAGGTAACATTCATAGGTACTGGGCATTAGAACAGCATATCTTATTGGGGAACTCAGTTCAACATATACCCCATAATATTTTTTCTTTCTACAACTTTTGGCCTTGTTAGACAATGTCTTCTTGAAAATGTCTTCCTTCTTGGATTTTGAGACATCCCTAGTTTCTTGATTTCTTCTAGGTTCTAAGATGACGTCTTCTGTTTCCCTTAAAAATCAGGGTTTCCCAAAATTGTGTTTTTGACTTTCTTCTCATTATCCCCAAGGTGATCTTATCCTTACACATGGTGTTAAATAACATCTCTATAAGTTGTGGTTCCCAGATTTATACCTCTGGCTCGGTCCTCTCTCCTCCATAGCAAGTTTATATGTACTTCTTACTAGACATCTTCACTTGGATGTTCCCCAAGCACCTCAACTCAACATGCTCAAAATTGAACTCGTCATTTCCTCCAAATTTGTTTTTCCTTATGTATTTCCTAGTTCCATGAATGGCACTGCCATTTATGCAGTTGACTATTCAAGCTCAAAACTTACTGGCTATAATAAACTCTTCACTGTCCCTGAGCACTCATTTCCAATTGATCTCTAAGTCCTGCATATTCTTTCCTCATATATCCTCATCTCCAGTTCTTCCTTCCTCAGCACCAAACTAATGTTACCAAGTCTTATTTATTTTCTGTATAAATATAGGTCACCTAATTTAACCCTTTTTCTCCTTCCTCACTACCACTGACTTAGTTTAGACCTCTATCATGTCTTTTTTTAAAATTATTTATTTTTAATTGTGGTAAAAAACATTTTCTGTATCATATAATAATAATTTTATGTGAATATTCTTGCTGTCCTGATTTTGTGATAATCAAGGTAGACTAAACATTTGTTATATAAGAAACCAGGCATGTGTCCCCAGACCTAGTTTTTCTCCCTAGGTCTGGTTTTTAGAATGCTGGTGATAAACTAAGCCTGATTTAATTATATGACCATCCTGTATGGGAAAAGATTGTAACTCTAGGTATCTTTGGTCAGCCTTGGGAGATATAGCAGGGGGATGTATGTGGCTCAAATGGTTGGGCATCCGTCTCCCATATGGAGGGACCTGGGTCTGATTCCCGGGAACTCTCAGTAAAAATTAAAAAAAGAAAAACATAGAAGGTGCGTGGGCCACCAGGCCCCATGTGTGGGCCACCAGGCCCCATGTGTGGGTGAGCCCCCAGCTCCCGCACACAGATGCGCAACCAGACCCCACGAGCAAATGAGCTGCCAGGCCCCATGCATGGGTGCACCATCAGGTCCCGTATGCGGATGTGCCACCAGGCCCCATGAGCCACACAGCAAGATGATGACATAATAGGAGAGTGATACAAGGGAGAGCCAAGACAAGACGTACCAAAAAAACAGGAACTAAGGTGGCGCAGGTGGTTGGAGCCTCTCTCTCACATCAGAGTTTCTGAGGATCGAATCCCAGTGAAGACAGGAGGAGAAGAGAGGGCTGGAAATGGACACAAAAATAGCAAAAAACCGGGGGGGGGGGGGGCCGGGAGTGGGTAAAAATGGATAAAAGTAAATAAGTAAATAAATAAATCCTTAAAACAAATGTATAGGGGAGTAAGTAAGATGCGGACTATAGTTAGTAGTACTACTTTGACAATGCTCTTTCATAATTTGTTAACAAATGTTTCACAACAATGCAAGGTGTTTGTGATAGGGTGATGTGTGAGAGCCATGTATGATGTCATGCATGTTTGTTTTTTAAGTTCATAATGTTTACTGAACACTTATGGTTTGTGTATGTTCATGTATGAATGATATACTTCAATAAATTGTTGAAAAAAATTTTTTCAAATAATTTTAACCTTTTTTTTTTTAAAGATTTATTTATTTATCCCACCCCCACCCCCCATTGTCTGCTCTGTGTCCATTCGCTATGTGTTCTTCTGTGTCTGCTTGTCTTCTCTTTAGGCAGAACCGGAAAACAATCCTGGGACCTTCCGGAGTGGGAGAGAGGCGCTCAATCTCTTGCACCACCTCAGCTCTCTGGTCTGCTGTGTTTCTTATTGTTTCTCCTCTGTGTTTCTTTTTTGTGTGTCATCTTGCTATGCCAGCTCTCCATGTGGGCCAGCACTCCATGCGGGCCAGCACTCCTGCACAGGCAAGCACTCTGTGTGGGCCAGCTCTCCTTTCGGGCCAGCTCGCTGCATGGGCCAGCTTGTCTTCACCAGGAGGCCCTGGGAATTGAACCCTGGACCTCCTATATGGTAGATGGGAACCCAATCGCTTGAGCCACATCCACTTCCCATTTTAATCATTTTAAATGGCCAATTCTTTGACATTAAGTACATTGATAATATTGTGTAACTTTAACCACTATTTCAGATTATTTTCATTATCCCAAAACAAAACTCATACTCCTTAAGTAATAATTCCCCTATTCCTCACCCCCAACCCCTGATAACCACTATTCTGCTTTCTGTTTCTATGAATTTGCTTATTCTAAGTATTTAATATAAGATAAATCATGCATTTGTCCTTTTGTGTCCGGCTCATTTCATTCAACATGATGTCTTCAAGGTTCATTCATGTTGTAGCATGCACTACACTTCTTTTTATGACTGAATAATATTCCATTGTATATATATATACCACGTTTTGTTTTTCTGTTCATTTATGAGTTGAGGCACACTTGACTTGCTTCTACCTTTTAGCTACTGCGTCTAATGCTGTGATGACCACTGGTGTACAATATATGTCTGAGATCTTCTTTCATTTATTTTGGGAATATACCTAGGAGGGGAATTGCTAGATCATATGGTAAATCTATATTTAACTTTCTGAGGAAGCAGAAAGTTTCAAATAGTTCCAAACTATTATCCACAGTGGTTCCACCATTTTACATTCCCACCAGCAATGCATAAAGATTCCTATTTCTCTGCATCCTTGCCAACACTTGTTATTTTCCATTTTTTTAGTAATTGCCATCGTAGTGGATGTGAAGTGGTATCGCATTATATTAATTTACATCTCTTTAATGACTAATGATGTTGAGCAAAAGATCTTTTCATATACTTATTGACTATTTGAATATCTTCCTTGGAGAAATGTCTATTCAAATCCTTGACCCATTTTTAAAATTGGGTTGTCTTTGTGTTGCTGAGTTGTAGAAGTTCTTTGTATATTCTGGATATTAAACCTTTATCAAATATTTGGTTTCCAAATATTTTCTCCCATTCTATAGGTTGTCTTTTCACTTTCTTGATATTGTCTTTGCACAAAAGTTTTTTATTTTGATGAAGTCCATTTTATCTATTCTTTCTTTTGTTTGCTTGTGCTTTTAGTGTAAAATCTATAAATCCATTGGAATTACTTCATTACTGCCTTTTTGTATATAGTTGCTTTTTTGTAGTGTACCATTTAGATTCTCTTCTTCTTTCCTTTTCTCTCTCTATTTTTTTATTTTCTTAGTATTGCTTCTCGACCTTTTGGCTAAGATCAAGTATCTTCTTAGTGGTTAACTTGTAATTACAATTAACATCTTAAACTAATATCAACCTAGTTCAACTAGTACCAGCCTAGTTTCAGAGTATACAAGCTCTCTCCTATATATCTCCTTCTCTCCTCCTTTATATTGTTACTATCTCAGTTGATATTTTATGCATTTTATGCCTATTAATATAGATCTAAAATATTATTTTACACATTTGCCTGTTAAGTCATGGAGGGGGAGCAGTTGCAAATCAAAAGTACAATAATACTGGATTTTATATTTACCTATGTAATTACTTTTACCAATGTTATTTATTCCGTATGGCTTCAAGTTACTGTCACCATGTCCTTTTTTTCAGCCTGAAGAACTCCCTTTAGCATTTCTTGTTGAGCAGGTCTTTTGGTAATGAACTCTTTCAGCTTTTACTTATTTGTCAATGCCTTCATTTCTCCTTCATTTTGCATGATAATTTTGCTGGGTTTAGAGTTCTTGGATGACAGATTTTTTACTTTAAGGATTTGAAATATATCATCCCACTGTCTTCTGATGAGAAATCCAGTGTTAATTTTATTGGGGAATGTAACACGTTGCTTCTCTCTTGCAGCTTTCAAAATCTTTTCTGTCTTTGAATATTGACAGTTGTGCTGTAATGTGTCTTAGTGATGATCTCTTGAGTCTATCCTGCCTGGAGTTCATTGAGCTTCGTGGATGTGTATATTCATGTCTTTCATCAGATTTGAGAATTTTTTGGCCATTATTTCTTCAAATACATTTTTTCCTCCTTTCTTTCTCTCTTGTCCTTCTGGGACTTCAATGATACATATGCTGGTGAGCTTGATGGTGTTCCACAGGTTCCTCAGGTTCTTTTCATTTTCCTTCCTTATTTTTTTTCTGCTTCTCACACTGGATAATTTCAATTGTCTTGTCAAGTTCATTGTTCCTTGCTTCTGCCTGTTCAAATCTAATGTTGAATTCCTCTAATGAGTTTTTCATTTCAATACCTGTACTTTTTTTTTTTTTTTTTTTTTTTTTTTTTTAATCAATCCCTGTACGTTGCAGTGCCAAAATTTTTGTTTGGTTCTTCTTTTTCATAATTTCCATCTCTTTATTTTGTTCAGGCAATATTGTCCTAATTTATTTTAGTTCTTCATATATGGGCTCCTTTAACTCATTGAACATATTTAAGAGAGTTGATTTAAAGTCTTGGCTAATAATTCCTAATGTATATGAGCTTGGTCAGGATGCTTTTGGACAGATTCTTCTTTTCCTGTAAATGAGACATATTTTCCTGTTTTTATAATTTTTAATTGATAACTGGACATTCTGATAACTGGACATTCTATTGTGTTGTTACACCTCTGAAAAATCTAGTTTCCCATTCTTCTGGGATTGCTAGGGTTTTGTTTTTGTTCCCATTGTTGAGGGCTAGAGCCATCAATTTGTGACCTTTCCAAACTATGTTTGCTCCCAATCAGGGAATGGAAAGAGAAAAGAGAGAGAGAGAGAGAGAGAGAGAGAGAGAGAGAGAGAGAGAAAAGGACTGCTTCTTTAAGACTCCTCTGCCACATTTGCCTAAGGGGGGTTGGGACACTGGCTGTCCTCAGAGCCAGACCCCCAGTAAAATGAGGTAGCCAATCCAAAAGCAATCAGATCACATCCACCTCTTTATCCCCCCATCCACCCCATCCCCCAGATTTTAGAGGACTAGTTCCTTATAGCTGACCCTGCCAACAGGAAGTTGCTCCAGAAGCCCAGATTGCAGCCCCTACTGCTGCCTGACACACTCTTGAGGGTTAGGGGATGGTACTTGCTGAACAGAGGGTAAAATTCATTGACATTTATCATACTCTTCCTCCAGTTCTTCCTGGGATGCTGCACAGTGTTTCTCTAGACTCCAGAGTTTAAAAATAGTTGATTCAGACTGTTCCTGCCAGTTCAAGAGTTGTTTGGGTAGAGAGACTGATTCATGGAGCTTCCTACTTTGCCATCTTTCCAATAATTCTTGACTTCCATCATCTTATATTGCCTCTGCACTGCATCCTGACAATCATCCTTTATATTGCTTTCAGAAATGTTCTCAAAGTACAAATTTAGCCATGTCATTCTGCTACTTAAAGTTCTATGAAGTAGGTATTAGTAGCTTCATTTTGTTTACATTCCTTAGCATAGCCCTGAAAACTTTGGTTGCCAATTACCTCTCCAAACTTATTGCTCATTATGTCCCAGGCTTACCAAATGCTTTTTTTCTCTGTGCCTTTGCAAATCCTGTTCTCTCTACCTGAATATCCTTTTCCTCCTACAACCTACCCAACATCCAGTCATCAATTTCCCAGTCTAAATTCCACTTATCTGCATGTGTCAACTCAGGTTACAGTTCCTTCAGGACGTCTTACTTGCCTTCGTGGTTGGGTGAAGTGTCCCTCTGTACTTTGCAAACATTCTGTGTACACCTCAGTCATTTCCCATCTTACTATATGCTGCTTGTCTGTATACATCTCCCTCTCCCTCACTGGGCTGAAATATCCTTGATGGCAATGACTGTGTTTCAAGTTGGCATCCCCAAAACCCTGTGGATGGTGGCCACAGTTCATGAAAGGGACATATTTCTGAAGCGTTGGCATAACTCAAAACTGGTACAATTACAGAATGAATCTTAAAAAAAGATTGTGGGTAATAGATGTTGGTGATGGTAGCACAATATTGTGAATGTAATTAATACCACTGAATTGTGCACTTAAAAGTATTAAAATGGGGAAATTTGTGTTATATATATATGTTACTGTAATTAAAAGTGAAAAAAAAAAGAATGGCAGGTATTTTTATTTCAAATTAAAGCAAAGCCACAACATGTCAACAGCATAAATGCATTTTACCAACTCTTTAGCCTGCCATCTTTGCGAATATACAGCATTTTGATGAATTTTACTTTGGGAAGATTTGCATTATTTCAATTTTCATAACATTAAACTTTAATATTTATATCACATTATTTCAAAATTACCTAATTTAAATTTACCACAAATGCAATACCCATGTCCAGTACTTTATTTATAATAAGTACTTAATGCTTGTTTCATTCCCGACTAGTTCTCCTCCTGCCTATCATTATCTCTTGCTTACTTTCTTCATCATTTTTAAATTCATCACAAGTACATAGCCACTGGTATTATTTCCTAAGATATTAGGAAAATGAAATATATATATCCCTTCTTGCCTCTCTTCCAAGTTACTTACAATTTCTAAAATATAAGAGTGCAGAAGTACAAGTGAAAACATTTTCTGTATCATGTTTTTAAGAAGCAAGCTATTTATCTTTCATTTGTTCTATAGGGTTTAGTTTGTAACAAAGATCAGAGACCATGCTTTAAATTCCAGTATGAGCCTGGCCTATTTATACCAGATAGAATATGAAATAAATAATAAATAATAAATTCTCAGTTAGTGAAGTCACATTATTAAGTAATCTAATTGAAATAAAGCCATATCTAAAAGGTGGGGTTAAAGAACTCCAGATTCCTCATACTATGTGCATGTTTTTTTCTTTTCTGGTTGTGGAGTCTAGAGTTGTTGCAATGTGTTGTAGGGATGTTAGTAATTTAAAAAACACACACACACAAAGTAGAAAAAGAAAACACTTTACCATCAAGAACCTATGGATAGCTCTCTTTAGCCTATGTGTGAAATTTTCATTTACATTATAGCCTCTTAAAAAAACGAAGGTTTCTGTTTTCACTTTATTGGCTGTCTGGAAAAGAAGCAGTATAAAAATTAGAACAAAGAAAAAAGGTTGTTTTTTACTTTTTAGCATATAGATTAGTATTAATTACCATGTAATGAGCTGAAAATTCCTGCCAAGAAGCTGAGGTTTGTGGTTCCTTTAATGAGTATTTTCTTCCCACTGGGTGAAATAAAATTTTAAAAGTGTTAGGGATTTGCACTTGGAAAACATTTCTAAGCTATTTATACAAGCAAGTCAATAGGAAAAATACATTTTCCATTTATAGCCTTTGTAGTGCATTTATGGACCTGACATTTCTGGCAGTTTTGCTTTTAGCAGTAGTTCAGAGTTGTGGCATTGGGCAAGCGATGATGCAGCAGAAGTGAGACCTGGCATTCTCGACCATGCAGACTTGGCTTCCCTGGCCAGCCTTGGACTAGTGGTTGCTTAATCTATATTAAGAGTCCTCAGTTCCCACTTACCTTCTACACTGGGAGAAACCACAGAATAATAACGTTCTTGCTCCAGCCTCCAAAATGGGTTCAGCCTATATAACATGTACATCCAAGTCATTAAGAGGCACCAATGACAAGAGGCCACCAATGACATAGTTTTTGGTCTTGTCCCAATTGAAATGTTTTCAGACAGTTTTCCACCACTGTCATCTCTAAGAATACTTTTGAGAAGGAGTCTAAGCATAAAAAACATAACAGAAAACCCAAAATAGCACTGTCTCAATTATGATTGAATTATATTTATCTCTCAAGCCCAGAGGTAAAGCCCAGCACTGACGTAGTCAGGGAGTCTTCTATCTTTTTGCTCTACCATCTTAATGCTGGCTTTCATCCTCAAGGTCACCTCATGGCCCAAAATGACTGCTAGAGCTCCAACCATCCTGTCTCCTCCAGGTATTAGCAAAAAGAGCAGAAGGGCCAAGAGGATGTCCCTCCTAGGCTTTCTTTAAGAGCCTTCTTGGAAGTTCCATGCAACTTCCTATTTTGTTTCATTGGCATATCTTGGTGCAAAGGGGGCTACAAAAGTCATGTTTTAGCTGGGAACATTGACATTCAGAATAACATTGGTGTTTGTTACTAAAGAAGACTAAGAGAATGGATGTTGGGTGGCAACTATCAGTTTCCCCACAGTTTCTTTCCTTTTCTATTTAGAGTAAACATTGAGAAATGTGGCTGGATCTTGGGGAGGGAGGTGCTTAGTCAATTTGAACTTCATTCTACATGAGTTCACGAAGAGATTAGAAAATCTTATCTAAGCAGCAAAGGCTTCTTGCAAAATTATATAACATAATCTTAATAATCTCTGGGTTTTAGATGGAACGTTTGCTAAGTTGCATAATCAAAGTTCTATGCTCATTTGGATATCTACGACTAAAATACATTTCAAATTTCTTGTTTATAAACGCATAGTTATATTGTATTTAATATATAATGTTGATAGTCACTTGCCCATATGGCAGAGTATATCTATTCAAAGAAAGCTTTGTTCATCTTTTTGCATCCCTCATAAAGAAATTAAACTGGATATCAACAATAGAGTATTATAACTTTTACCTATCTACAAAATTGAAATGATTTTTCATCCAGAGACAGCTCTTCAGGATCCCACATTCTTATCTGTGTGGTCCATGACAACTTGCTTGACCTTTCAGTTTTCCTGTTTGTCAGGAAGAGTTTCCAATGCCTACCTGGTAGGATCGGTGCAAGAGCACAGGCAATGGATCTACAGCACTAAGTCCAATGCCTTCTACTAAGAGGCACACAGCAAAAGAGGACAATGGTAGTAGTGATGAAGATGGTGATGATGATCGTGATGACTGCAGGGAGAATATGGAAGTGGAAGAGATGAAAGGAGTGGGGAAGGAGGGTGTTTTTGTCTTCAATTGCTACAATAATTAAATACCATAAACTGAGCAGCCTAAATTAATGCAAATATATTAACTCACAATTCTGTAGGTCAGAAGTTCATGGGGTAAATTGTTTCCTTTGCTTCGAGTCTCATAAAATGTCAGCAGAGTTGCATTATAGGGGAGAATTGTTTCCTTGCCTTTCCAGCATCTAGGGGCCACCTGTAACCCTTGACTCGTGGCCACTTCTTCTGTCTTCAGAGCCATCAAGAGCCAGGGTCAAGTCCCTCTGAGACTTTGAATCTCTCCTTCCTCTTCTTCTATCTCATGTCTCTGCCTTACCCTTTTGCCTTCATCTTCCACTTTTAAGGATTACATTGCACGCACCCAATAATCTCCCTAATTTAAGGACCGTAATCTTTTTTTTTTTTTTTCCCCCTAAGGACCGTAATCTTAATTCAATCTACAAAATTCCTTTTTTGCCATGTAATGTAGCATATTTACGGGTTCCAAGGACATGGAGGTCTTTAGGTGACTATTATTCTGTCCACACAGAGGGGAAGAAAAATGCCAATTGTAATTGGGATAATCCAATTTAGACACTACATGGTAAAGCATTCTGCTTTTCTCAATGTGTTTAAGGTGTTAAAGCTTACTTGATAAAGTCACCTTGGTGCAGTGGAGAGAACACTGATCTCAGTCCCACCTCTATAACCCTGTGTCAGTCATCAAACATTTTTTTATTTCTGATTGCTCATCTATAAAATAAGAAAATCAGTTTAACCGTATAAAAAGTGGCTTTCGGTTTCAAAATTCTATGATTCAGCTAGGACAATTTTTATCTTAGCAGCCAAGAAGGAATGTCCTGAATCCTTCCATGAATTAGAATGATACCATTTCACCAAAACTAAAGATGAATTTAGGATTGCACCTTATGTTCCATGACCCATGTGCAGAATTATAGTGAGGATGGAGTCCTGGTTTATTTTTTAATGGATCTGAATCCCACTGAAAGACAAGCATGTGTTGTCAGTTTCTCAGCATGGAATCCCCCTGTTGTGAGCAGTCCTCTCTTTGAATGAGCGAGAAAGCCAAGCAAAGCATGGTTTAGAGCTAAGCCCAAGAAGACGAGACCCGTTACATGCACAAGCTATTACCATTACTAGTCGTTACAGGAATGCATTAACATCTGTAAAAATATGAATTCAGTTCATCTTATGCAATTCCTAAATATGAAAGCATCCCATGTGGGGGGTGGATATTTAGATTTTTGTCCACTATTCTATAATTTTCCATTTCTCTTTTAGTAGCTTTTCCAAGAAAGGTATTTTTTGTAGCTAGATTTTTGAATAGAGGTGTCCAATAGTAAATGCAGGAGACAAGGGCTGGTTTATTTCCAACAGTGCACTTCTTATTCTCTTTTTCAATCAACAAGACTTCTTAACAGTGTTTTGAAAAATAAGAATATTTGTCATCAGCTAATTCATGGTGGTTTCTACCCATTTCTGTGCCCTTTGTAATCATGAAACTTGAACCCTTATTGAAAAATATCATGTAATAGAAAATGGTTTCATTCACATCTTTAATTCAACACATCTTTAAGATTTCACTGACGTTTGCCAATTATGCTCTGCACTGGGTTAGAGTCTTGAAATACTAAGACAACCAGTACGTAAATTTTCTTGCCACCAGAATCCCAAGTCTATTAGGGATAAAGACAAGTAAAATTAAATAAATAACAATAATCATAGTAATAATTACAATACAAGAGGTAGTTCCATCACAATAATATCTACACAGCACAGAGACAGTACAGTAGGTAGCATGAGGGAAATGGAAATGCAGGGGTGCCAGAGAAGCTTCAAAGAAGTAGTCATACATCCGCTGGATTTTTATTCACCAGGTGAACAAAATGGAGAAGAGCATTTTATTCTAAATTAACAATTTGTACACAAAGAAGAGAAAGAGCATGCATATGTTCACAAATCGCTTCTCTGTGAAATAATAGTGTATACGAATTTAGTTCTTTACATTTTTTTTTGACAGTCACAAGAATTTCTATTCCAGTAGATGCAAATTGCTAGAATTGGAAGTTACCTTTACTTCCAATAAATCCAAAAAGAGATAATTGAGGTTAGGAAAATGATAAATTACAGGGTAAGGGAGTGGAGGTTTTGCATTAAAACCTTAGGAAATAAAAGGAAAATGAGGAAAACTCTTGGTACTTAAGCCCAATGGTTTGTATGAGCAAGGAGATAACTGTATAAAACAAGCCAAGACAAGCAATGTCCAGGGAGGTTAGAAGTTATATAAGAAATGAAGGAAGGGTGATGGGGAGAGACATATGAACAATTCTGGAATCATAAAATCTGAAAATTATCAAACACTTACATAGAAGACGAACTCAGGGAAAACTGTATCTTAGTATGGGTATTATTTTCACAAGAAAAATTGATAAACATTTCATTAAAGCCATCATGTAAGGAATTTTTTGAAAAGTTGCTAATGAATGAAGGATAATAAACGGAAGTTACCATCAATAAAAATTTAACTTGATACTTTTTATTTATCCTTTTGTCTTTATAGTATCAGTTTTTATTTTTTAAAAAAAGAGCTTTTATTTTTATTTTACTTTTTGCAAAGGAAGCTGCCAGCTGCTTCTTTACTTAAAATTGATACAGAAACCTACCTTGCAGCAGATTTTCTTTGACTCCTTCCTAACATTTGAGTGTCCTTTCTTGATTGTTCTAATTTGAATAGAGTGTACAAGAATCTTTTGTGGTCTGATACTTTTGGATATACAAGGCTGCTAATGGGGGGCGGGGGGAGTGGGTAAATCTTAGAACTCAAGGAACATTCTGAGAAGAGATTAAGATGCTTTTCTTTGGTGATTCCACATTACTAGACCTCCTCTAAGAGATCCTCATGGTCTTAACTAAAGATTGCTGGCAGGAAAGGAAACCAAGAGCCCCAAAGCGAAATTTAACATAAGGTTTGGGTACACAGAGTTCAACATACATGCCTAAAGTTTGGAGAGAAAGAGCTAGTTTTGCCACAGCATGTGATTAAGGCTAAATCTCCTCTTGCATAGCAGCCCTACTTTGGGAACAATGACTGAACATGAGTGCAATTTTTCTTTTTTTGATTTTCAAATTAAACATTTTTGAAGCTATAAGCTCAAGGGCTAAGCCACTACAGTCTGTGGAGGTGACTAGACTGGTGAGGGGAGCCTCAATAAACAAGAACATAATAGGGAAGCGGATGTGGCTCAATAGATAGGGCTCCCGTTTACCATATGGGAGGCCCTGGGTTCGATTCCCGGGGCCTCCTGGTGAAGGCAAGCCAGCCCACGAGGCTTAGTGAGCTGACGCAGCAGGACGACCGGACAAGGGGAGACAAGCAGACACAGAAAAACGCACAGCAAATGGACACAGCTAGCACAAGCAGCAAGGGGGGGGGCGGATAAATGAATAAATAAATAAAATCTTTAAAAAAAAAAAAAAAAGAACATATCAGACCATGGAAGACCAAGTTTTCATCGGCAACACCACAGAGGAAACAGACTCTGAAACTGAGACTTGGGTGTAGGTGGTTTATTGGAATCAACATCTGTGGGGGGAGAGAAGGATGTCGGAAGAGTTAAAATGTGATGCAGTCTCATATAGGACCCAACCAATCCCACAGAGAGCTCTGAGGTGGCCCTTCTGATATTTCCCCATCAAGGCAATGATGCAAGACCTTGTTCTTGTTGGATGTGGGTTGTCAGGGAGGGGGAGGATTGGGTGGGGTGTGAGACCTTGGGTGGGGTGGCTTTCATTGGCTGAGGGCAATTCCGAGAGAGGAACTAAGCTGGTAGACAACAGCCTCCAACACTCCCGGCAGCCAGGGAAATCAGTGCCTCAGTTCTGAAGGGGTGCTCAGGCAGTTCCCCCACAACAGCCTCTGCAAACACTTACCAAAGCCCTGGACCTAGCAGATTCAACAACCCTCTTTTACCTAGAATATGTCAGGAGATTTTTTTTTTTTTTTTAATGAATAAATAATATAATTGGAAAGCCACATTTTCTTATTTTATTTCTCACAAATAAGTGGAAGTATAATATATAAAGAGTGGTATTCTAGGGAAACAGATGTGGCTCAAGCAATTGGGCTCCCGTCTACCACATAGGAGGTCCAGGGTTCAATTTCTGGAGCCTCCTTGTGAAAGGCAAGCTGGCCTGAGTGGAAAGCTGGCCCACATGGCGTGCTGGCCCGCACAAGAGTGCTGGCGCAGCAAGATGACGCAACAAAAAGATACACAGAGGAGAGACAATAAGAGACACAGTAGACCAGGGAGCTGAGGTGGCGCAAGAGATTGAGCACCTCTCTCCTGCCCTCGAAGGTCCCAGTATCGGTTCCCAATGCTGCCTAAAGAGAAGACAAGCAAACACAGAAGAACACAGAGAGCAGAAAGCAAGCTCAAAAACAACAAAGGGGGTAAGGGAGAAACAAATAAATAAAATAAATCTTTAAAACAAAACAAAACAAAAAGCGGTGTTCGATGAACTTCCCTACTGATTTACTTTCTATAATTCTAACCCAGGCCTAAACATTCAAAGAATTTTCAGCAGTTTTTAATGACACATCTCCAGATCATGAGAGCATTGACATTGTAAAAATGATTTTTTAAAGTTTTATTTTTGTGGGGGTTTTTTTCTCTATCCACTGGCCCTGTGCCTCCTCTGCACTGCATCCTTCTTTTTCCATTCCAATTGGGACAGCTGTACGTTGCCCCTTCTCTGTCTCAGCCCTGTAACAAAATTTGGACTAGAAAATGAAATTTTGCCAGAGTTGCAAAGACAGAGTGTGGGCAATGCAATTTGTTAGCTCATTACCCCAGCTTTCACACGGCATTCTTTTTTTTTTTTGGAGGGGGGCGGTTCTCTTCTTGTTCACATGGCATTCTTTACATATTCCCCCTCCCAATATTCTGTCCTCCTTTTGAAAAAACTAACAGGTATTGGCCCCTCACACTGACCATCCCAGGGGTCAGGTGGAGATTTACACTAAGCCACAGCAGACCTCCACACAACAGATGGAGCAAGCAGAGATGGTGAAAATGGTACCAGTGAGTGGAAGGGATGCTTCTAATAGAAGCTCAAGGCTATTTAGCTGATGGTAAAGTCCTTCACAAACGGCCCAGTCACTAGTCCAAATAATTTACTGCAATAAGGGCTGAAATCACATGCAGAAACTTCAGTGAATAGGCATCAGATAGAATTTATTAAATCTAGCTAAATAGCTCCTTGCTTTCTCCTGCATTGGAAGTCATGAGAAAAGGAGCATTCTGTTATATTTCTTAGCTTCTATACTCCTCACAAATTGCCTGCTTCTCGTAGAATATCAAGAGCTTCCTGGGTAACTATGGAGCTCAATCCCCATATTCAAGGCTGAGAAAGCACTCATTTCTGATCCAGTTATTAAACCTAAAGCATAATTTTAGCCAAGCTTATTTTTATAAACAAAAATATGCATGGAAAAAGCATTCTGAGCTAAACAAATTTTTAAATGTAAACTCTAAGTATATTAAACATATTGACTCAACTGACTTGAATTCATTCTAAGGAGAAAAGATACGGTACCTGGCTTTGATAGTCAACATATGTCCAGATATTTTTATGGTAGTATTTTCATAAAGCCCAAGCATGAATTACTAATCTATTTGCCTTGGAGGGAAATGGATGAATAGTTGAGTATGTTATAAGAGTTGACAGGACTCACTCTGGTCTAAGCATACTTATCATATAAAGAGCAAGATGGAAATAATTCTCCATTGAAAGATCTGCTGGGGAAGTTGCAAGAATGCCTTCTCTGTTTTATGTATCAGTTTCTTGATTACTATGCTCAATTCCTGGCAACCCAAGCCATTTTGTCCTTTGTTTAACAAGAATTATATGGTGAGTTTTTTTTAATGTACTACATTAGTGTATTTTAATAAAATTAATTTGGCCAGCCCTAATTCTCCTACAACCTTCCATTTTCTTAGTGGTAACTCTGTTTTCAGTCATCAAGAATCATTTCAGGTTTAAAATCCTTCTTTCTAAGAGTTAAATAATGCCATTTCTAGTAACATTACATATATATACATGTATATGTGACTTTCTCAGTTATTTTTATCCAGAAACATTTCACTTTCCTAATTGAATCAATGCTCAGTAACATAAAATCTGCTCCAGTAACCATGAAAAAGAAGAAACAGGTTAAAAACATTATATCAATTTAGGCTAAGAAAAGGGATCATTTTCACAATGTGGTGCCCAACACATAACTTTATAACTTTATTGAGTTGAGTACCAAATGGGTAAAATGTGTAGTTTCTTGTGAGAGAAGAGACATCATTTCTCTAAAATTATTTTTTAATTTAAAGAATGACAGAAAATGAGAGCCTCAAAGAGAAGAACAATCTAACAGGATCACTGCTGCCCATATAAAGATCCAGGCAAGAGTACTTTGAGGTCTCTGCATATCACAAACACATGTGCACAATAAATCTATCCACGGGCATGTGGACACCTTTGTCACTCAGGATCCAACAGGCCACACTGGCACAGCTGCAACCATAACTGGCAAGGGGCCGATAAAGGTTTAACAAGCCACTCAGGGGTATTGGGGAGACTGATTTGTGCCGATTCCTGAGGTGCAAATACTCCTGCCGCGGCTGATTTCAAGCCGTCAATGTGATGCCACCCACTTCAGAGTTGGGAAGGGATGTGGGCAATGGACACTGGAGCCTGTATGATTCCCCCCCACCTGTGACCCTAACCATCCGCTCTCTTGACCGACACAGCCGGAACCAGCTCTGTATCTCTTGCCCTAGGTCTACCGAACAAAAGGCCGCTGTGCCCAAATACCAGAAGTTTGTGTGCTGCGTCTTTGATGGCTTCAGAGAATGGCCCTCACCTGGAGTGTGGCCAAGATTTGGAGGTGGAGACCCTGAGGTAAGAGAAAGGACAAATTATTGACTTGTTAAATCCTTCCTCTCAGAACGTTTAAATGCAATAGTTTCTTGCATAAGGAAGTTTCATTTTCCAATAATGTTGAGCTTTTTTTTTTTTTTTTTTTTTGCTTTTCTTTGTGTTCCAATTTGTACTTATGACTCCCAAAATTCAGTGACTCAAGAAAGATTGAGTCTTGGCATTACTACCAAGAGAACAGAAATTATGTGAAAAAATCTTGATTAGAACCACGTAAATTAGCGCTTTTTTCACAAAGACAAGGAAAAACAAATTTTGTAGATTAACTTTATCATTTATGAGTTGTCCATGCTTTTATTTTCTCTCATCCAAACATCACTACTCCATCCACAAAGCATTTTTGCAATTGCAGAATAAATTCAGTTGTCGTTGATATTTTGCCAAATTTCAGTCATATAAAAAATATAACTTTGCATACATATTTGGATTTTGTTATATCAAGTTGTATCTGTCAAGGTAGAAGGCTAGGACCTATCTTATTTAACAGGTTGATAGCTTGATTTATTACTTTAAATATTTGGACATATATTAATGAGCAATATTATTTATGAAATTATATTGTTGCATTTAATATTAATATTTGCTGTGCAAAGGGACCACAAGTTAATCCTTTTGGAAAAAAAAGAATATATATATATCTAGTATTAGGAAAATATGTGATTATAAATTTGGATTTGAATTTTTAAAGCAAGTTTCATTTTTTCCCCACAATTAATTACAGAAGGGCTATTGACAATAAAGAAGGTCATTTAAGCATTTGCATAGAGACTATTTTGATGTCTGGAACTGGATCAAAGTCTTTGAAGACAGCACTACTTTTGCCTTTGTGAAAATTTCCTGAAATCCCAAGAGCGTGGATTTTCTTAATTAGACCTAAGCTTAGATCATATTGTTATATAACTTGAATCAAATAATTTAACTGCCCAAGTCTTAAACATCTTATCAGAAAATGGGTAACATTAGTACTACATATGGATCGTATCTGCGTTGTGGTTGTTGGTGTTACGTGAGATCACATGTTGCAATACCAAGCATGAGATGGCCCTTCACAAAACGCTTGTTGCTTTCCCCGCTCTAGCATGCAGTTTCTATGGCAACTATTTAGCACTTCATTATAGTCCAAAGTTGCTATTTAATTGGACTTTGATACCCTGATGAGGACAGGGACTGTCTCATTCATTTTTATATCCAGTCCTAAGCTTGGTGCGTGGCACATTGCAAACTTTCAATAAATGTGCCCTACTTGTTCTAAAATTGGACGTGCATGTCCACAGTCATTGTCCAGTGTTGAACTATGTCTATACCATAAACATAATTCTATTCTGCTATATGTTTGTACTGTGGCAACCTGAAACATCAACCTACATGGACAGAGTATGTTTACCTATGGGATGTGATGTGATGTGATTTGAAGCAGTTCAGGAAGACTTGTTTGGAAAAACAACAATAATTCCCAAACACAAAAAAAGGCTCACATTCTATCATTAGAATTTCATTGTTTTGAGGGTTTTCTTGTTTCAATCTTCTTTTTTTTTTTTTTTTTTTTTACTTTTTAAAATTGACATTTATCATTCATACATGAACATCCATAAACAGTAAGTATATTTATTATTTTAAATATTTGGACATATATTAATGAGCAATATTAATATTAAATATTAAAAAACAAACATGCGTACCATCATACAGGGCTCCCATACATTACCCCACCACCAGCCTCTTGCATTGTTTTGAAACAATTGTTACAAGCTATGAAAGAGCATTGTCAAAACATTACTGGGAGCAGATGTAGCTCAAGTAGTTGAGCTCCTGCTTCCCATGTACGAGGCCCTGAGTTCGATCCCCAGTACCTCCTAAAAACAAAACAAACAACAAACAAATGAAAAAACCAACTCAGGGGGAGCCAGTGTAGCTCAGTGGTTGAGTGCCAGCTTCCCACCTAAGAGGTCCTGGGTTTATTCCCCACCCCAGTACCTCAAAAAAACAAAATGAAACATTACTACTAACTATAGCCCATGCCTGTTGTTATATTTTTCCTCCAACTCACCCTGTTAATGACAGCCTGTCTTAGTATTATATACTTGTTATAGTTTGTGAGAGAATGTTCTCATATTCTGTTAACTACAGTCCACCTTCTACCACAGGATTCATTGTATGACACAGTCCCAAGCTTTATGCAGTCCATTCACAGTATACACTCAGTGACTCTCATATTCATCACAGAGCTGTGCTATCATCACCTCAATTTTAGAATGTTTCATTCCTCCAAAAGAACCCCATACTCCCTTATACCCACATTGTTAACCCTTAGAATTGATATAATATCTTTTTTGCCATTGCTACAAAACTATTGCAATATTACTATCAGTCTTCTTTTAATATGCAAATAATCTTGTGAATGTTTTAAAAAGAAATCATTCAGTTTGGGGGGATCCACAGGGCAGAAGTACTAGAGGCTGGTAAAGAGCTAAAATCGAGGCCAAGAAGAGATTTTTGCCAATATCTTGCCAGAACTAGCTCTAGGTACTTGTACATGATGACTATAAAAAACCTATCATACAGAACTTTCACAATTGGTAACACTGAAATTTTAAAATATGGGCATTACACTTTTCCAGCACCTCAAACTAAAACAATAGTCTTTTGTACTCTCTATTTTCGTTCCCACACTGAGACCACTATATGCTACTCTATCCTCCAGATCATAAAAAGAAGTTAAAGGAAGTAACTCTTCCTCCTCACTCATCACTCTCACGCTCATCCTGTATGTAAATGCAAATCAAACCGGAAGATAAAAAATGCAAGATATAGAATATCTACGAGGCTCTGGAAAATTGTAAAAGTTAAGTGGTAAATGAGAGAATGAATAAGGCTAATGGAAAGGTTTTTTGTCTTGATGAGGAAGCAGTGGGTGGAGTGGAGAGTAGAAGAGTGATGGGGTAGGAGAGGGCCTATTACACACATTACAGAAAAGGCCAAAGTTTGAAAATTAGTTGATTCACACCTATATATTAAATTGTGTGTGGTTCTTTGTTTTTCTTTTTTTTTTAAATTGTCGTTGATGTTGTTTATTGAGCCACTTAAGGCAAAGTCCTTAGGGACAATCCTTGGTTTATTCTGCACAATGGGCGGCAAAGTTTAAAGAATGAGCCAAAGTTCATGAATGTCATCAGGAATAAAAGTATAGTATAGCAGCCCCGCGTTGCCTACATGGTGTCCGCCTAATAAATTGTTGCTTTTCTACTCATATATCCTATTTGTCCCTTGAGCGTCTACACAGGGAACTATTCTCTTTGTATTGCGTCCCTGTTCTATCCTCATTTTAAGAAATTGTTTCAAGCCTCTCAGCACAGAAAACTTAAAAAGTCTCTCTCTGGTGGTAACCAAGAACAGAAACAGAGAACTTGGTCTAATACTTCACGTGGATTTCTGTGTTTGCTTTATAAAAGCAGACAATCTGGAGGGCAGCTAGGAAATGTTTAGAGGTCTTGTTATTGTTGCTTAGTATAATTTTAAAATACTAGGGCAAAATTACAACTCAAGTAAAATTACAACTATTTATGATTCTCAATGCATTTCCACATACATTGCCTTACTCAGTCATCAGAACAACCCTACAAGGTGTTATAAAATGTTTTATTTTACAGATATGAAAAAGGAGTTTCAGGGAAGTGGCTTAGCTGAAGTCACTCGACTCAAACTTAGGTTCTGAGTTTCTAAGCCTGTACTCTTTCTGCCATATCATGATGCTGGAAGTAACTTGGGAGCTCTTTGGGACTTTGTTTCCTACCCTTCTTTTCCATTTTGATATAACTTTAAACCCTTGGCTTTATTATGCCATTAGTTGTACATCTTTTAATTTCTCTGTATTTATGCCTCATTCATATTCTTCATCTGAAATAGTTGTCATTATGTCAAAGACTTTTCTGTGCGAACTGTAGATAGTGAACTAAGAAAAGGCATATAACGGTAAATGCTCTATTCATACTTTGCTCTTTGATTTTTCTTTCATTAACGAACTTGGGGAACTAAAGAACAAGCACACATTTGACCCTCTTAATTGCCAAGAGGGCAAGGAGAACAATGGTCTTCTACTCTTCCCCAGACAGACCTCATGATCAGGCATAAATGGAGAGAGAGCATGGCCACACCTTCTAGTTGGTGTTGGGCCACTAAACTTTACTAAGCTTGGGGCATGGTAATTGCAAACTCTCAATAATTGTGCCATGCTAGTTCTAAAATTGGACATGCATGTCCATACACATTGTACAGCGCTGGACAATGTCTATACTTTAAACATAATTGTTATGTTATATGTGTAATTAGTCACGGTGCCCCTTTCACTCTCAAAACAGTTCCAATTTGGACAATAAATTGTTTCCTCAGGACCAATCAAAGCAAATAACCTCTGCATAGGCAGAGGATAAGGGAAGAAATTCCTTCTCCCTTACAAAATCCCTCAAATTTGCCTTCATAGGGTTCTACCAGACTCCTTGTAACCAAGATGCTAGTTCACTGTTCTGAAGCTGCAATACTCATATACAGGAATATTTTGTAGCAATTTGATTAATTGTAAGCATGAAGGGAGAGGGTGTCCATGATATAAAACTGCATGTTTTGCAAAGAATTTCATATTTGACTTTGGAATGCATATTTATTATCGTGTCATAGCACAACTATTTTCTATGTTTTTCTTTGGCAAGAGTATCAAAATTCTATTCTCCAGAAGTCCAGAATTCCATCATATAGCAATAGCTGCTCTTTTGGAAACTTTATTAACTTAGAGAAACCCAAGTTAAACATATTTCTTTAATAAGTGCTTATAAAAGCAGTTAATATTCTTAAATATGCATTGTGAATTCTCAAGACGGGGGGTGGATAATATGAAATATTTGCCAAATTGACTAGATTATGGCACATAGTTTGAGAAACCATGATTCAGTTTAGGTTTAGGCCAATATTAAAATGGGGCTAAGTGTGCTTAACATATTATAGTAATTAAATTAATATTGTAATTGGTTGGAATTTCCCAACCACGCACTAGTAATGAGGATAAACAACAAATTATTAGGGCGGGTAACAGTACATTCAACCAAAGTAGAAAATCTACTCTTGGAAATCCACCAAGGAAATCTTACTGGGAAGAGAGGTAACGCATAGTCACCCTGTAAAGAATTAATTGTTTAGCTTTGTATATTAAAAAAGATGTTCCTCACAAATTATACTGCCAATATTAATTATGTATATGGAACAGTAATTGGCTGAACGAAGGTAAGTAGGAACTGCCTTACCTTCAAGTCTGTAAATGAAGTCAGGTTCAGAACCAGTATTTGTGTATGTGTGTATGTGACAGTACCTTGTACCTGCCTCAGTTGTATAGCACTTACCACACTGTTATAACTGTTTGTCGCTGCTATTGTTTTTGTTGTCATTGTTTCTAACATGTCTGGAATAGATTATGCCTTTCTTTCATCTTGGCATTCTCTAAAACCTATGCCAGAAGTAAAAAGAATGATAATAATAATAATAAAAGAAAAAAACAACAGAAAAAAAACAAAGCAAAAATAATTTAAAGATAAATATATAAATAAATAAAACTTATGCCGGTGATTATGTGCATATCCCAAGAATCTCACCAGCATTTTTAGGGCAAATAGGATCACTAATTTGTGGGGGGTGGGGACTTGTTTCTTAAAAAAAAACAGAACACACAAAGACAGTAATCTTTGGTTATAGTTGAAAATTACCTGAGTTTTTAATATATGTAAAACTGAGTTACTTGTTACGTCTGTTTTTATACATCTGGTAAAGAAAACTTGTCTTTCACAAATATTTTTAAGACTGATTTCTCACTTATCTGAGTTTTTTTGTTTTTTTTTTTTTGCCTTTGCTCAGCTTATGGTGAGCTATTCTGTTTGTTTCAATAATTTTATTTGCTTGGAGCCCAGGAAAAGTGTCTTATTCTGCATTGCATTTTAGAGCTACATTGTGAAGAAGGATACTTCTTCTGTTTTTGTTATGTCTTTTTTCCTTTGAGTAACTGAACATATCTCATCCCAAGTGAATTAGAACGGTTCATATTTATGTTTCTAATATACTTTTCCTATCCCGTTTTTTTTTTACGCAACAAATTATTTCTATTCCCATCTGTTATTACATTCAACTGGCTGGATTTTAATATTCTAATTACCACCTCACATTATTTTTAGGATGAGGCTAGACATAAATAGATATATAAATAAACAGAAGAACAGGTAAGTATTCTTAAATAGTTTTCTTTTTAAAACATTTTCCAGCCAATTATCTAACTACCCTTGCTCACTCTATCCCAGATATTTGATAACATCTTCTGAGATTTTCTCTAGAAAGCCACAAAAGTATAATGGCAAATATAATAAGAAATCTAAATGTAAAGCATTTCACTCATTTGTGACCACCCCAGGTATTTTATCAGAAATAATTATTATGACTAGGTTATATTCAGTTTTGCTTGAAGAGTTTATTTTGAGCTTTGACTTTCTGTGATTTATAATTTTCCTATTTAATTTTCTGCTTATTTAAGAATAATAACAATAACAGTCATAAGAGTAGCATCGGGAGTTACAGTACTTTTTATGTGCTAATTGCATCACCTCTAGTTTCTCATGTAATCCTTAAAGCAAGCCTATGAGAAAGATGTTATCATGATCTTTATTTTATGGGTAAGAAAAAAGAGACCATGAGAATCTAAGTAACTTTCCCAATGTCATCCAACTTGAAAGTTAAGGAACTGGGATTTGAATCTCTGATGTCAAAGCATATAACAATAACCCTTAAATACTGAATTTAAGTACCAAATGGATATACATTTTAAATGATCTTTTTAAGAAGGACTTAATAAGTTTGCTTGGATTCTTTTCTCCTAAAAAAAAAATCACATAACACCGTTTTGTTTTAATCAGTGAGATCCTTTAATTAAACAGAGGAATCCAAGTTAAATTTTCTTCTCCCTAATAAAAAAAGTAATTAAATTAGAAAATTATCCTTCCATAAAAGATTAAGAATAAAATGGCTCATAAGAACTTTATTAATACATAGCTAAGTCAGTTGCTAACAAGATTATTATGTTTTATACAGCTGAGAAAAATTTAATTTTTCCATCAAACACTTACGCTAGCTGGATTTGAATTTCTTTCTTTTGGTGAGGGAATTGGATTAATGTGTTAGAGCCCTAGGGTTTGGCACTAGATGGATTCAATATCATGTTTACATACTAGGTCCTTGAATTTCATTTTGAAAAAGGAAAAAAAAAAAAACAAAAAACTCAAGGCTCTATGATTTGGAAAATTCCTGTAAATACATATAGTTCAGCAAAATCAAATCCATTCATATGAAAATAAAATCCCCTATAATCAAAATTGGTTATTTTAAATCCCCTACTATTGTATCAAAATGCCTCAGACCTATGGCCTTCTGATAAATCTCCAAGTGGATAGTGCACCATACACAGAAAACATAGTTTGCCCATTTATTTTTACATTTGCGCTATTAGGTCTGCCGATCTGTGACTTACACATTTCTAGACTTGGAAAGAAAATGACAGAAGTAAAATTTGGCAGACTATAAAATTTAACAATTCTTTCCTTCCATTCTGATGGAATTGCCAATATTATTTATTATGCAGTTACTTTCGCCAATATACCCGTCATACCAGTTGCTTTTGTGGTACTAGAGTTTTAAAGGGGGATGGACAAGGTGGGGTGGATGGGTGGATTGTCACTGTATTTGACAATTTTAACCAACTCTTCGTTCTTGAAACTCTCTCATGCTTTCTGACTGGGAACATCAAATCTTCACACTCTAAGGAACTTGGAGTCCATCATATCCAACCCCCTTGTAATAATGAGAAAACTAACTACTGATAGCCTAAGAGAATTGCCCAAAGTCAATTAAATAGGAAGTGGCAGAATCAGATTTAACTCCAAATCCAATCTTCTTTCCATTTTACTGTCTTTCTCTGATTATTCTGCCATTTTTTCCATTACTGACTTCTCTGTATCTTCATGTTGCCAAACTAAGCTGGCCTGCAAATTCGATTTCCAACTCTTTCCTTCAAAGATGATTAGATAGTCTGGGCCTTCAACTATCAAATGTTTCCATTTTTTCCAAGTCTATATTTCCCATGCCTTTTCTGCAGCTGCCTTACATCTTCAACTGACTTGTATGAGTACTGGAACCTAGCACATGGAAACTTAAAACACGTTTTTTGACTCACCAAATCCTCATTCCTTCCCACCATGTTTTACCACTAATTATATCAGTGTTTCCCAAGTTCCTTAAATTCACAACTGGGAAATCTTAAAGAGGCATGCTATTTGGGGACTAGTAGCATGAGTTAAGTTTTCAAATGGTAACATAAAGATTAGACTTCAAAATATTATGATACAGATAGTGGTGCAGCAATAAAATTGAAAATGGTTTCCCACATACCTCAAAATAAATTCTTCCCCCAAATTTTTCCATAATGTCCCTCAAATTCAACTCTTTCCATTCTCACAGTCATTACTCTTGCCTTTTCAAAATTCCATGCCTAGTTTATCACAAAAAAAAGTTAGCTGGTTTCCTTTTCTTCAGACCAATACCTAACTGATGAGATTATCCTTAAATCTCTTTCATTACATCACCCTTTCGTTCAAGAACTTCCTGTGGCTGCATTTTTCCCATCAGATAAATCTAAAATTTTAAGCCTCAAACCTATCAACTGTTCCCTCCTTGCTCATAAAACCATTTTTCTCATTTATCTCAATATAACCCCCTTCAGACAGTAATCATTATAAAAGGAAGACTTGTGGGTGAAAGTGAGCAAAGAAAGATGAAATTAATAGAGTGAGAACACTATTGTGTACTAGAAAGAGCCTGAGGTTTGGAGCCAGGGAGACCTGGTTCTAAATATATATATATAATATGAAAATAGACTCACACTTCCTGGGCCGTGATTTTCTTCTCTGTAAAGTTATGATAATAATATTAACATCACAAACTTGTCTTGAACAAAAAAATAAATATCGGCATGCAATGATAATAACTATCATTAGATTAATAAAAACATTGAGGCATTCACTTTGTACCGGGCACTAAATACTGTGAGTATATTAGCTCAATTAATCTTCAAAATAACCTTCTAAGTTAGTATAGTAGATACTGCTCATTGTTCCCCCTTAGCCATTCTCTCCTCCTTTTTTTTAAGCAATAAATCCTCCACGGTTTATGTAGGCACATGGATGCCTAAATATACCACACATTTCCCAGCCTCCCTTGCTAGGTATGATCATATAACTAAATTCCAAACAGTTGGATGTAAGTGGATGTACATATGCAACCTCCTGGTCACATCCTTCATAAAGAAATACTTTACCCTCTACTTCTCCCCCTGACTCTAGTGGGCATGACTTGGTCACTGGTTGTCAAATGAGGGCAACATTCAAGGTGATGGTACAGTGATAGGAGAGAAGAAATCTGGTTTCCTGGGAGGACATGATGGATCAGAGCTGTCTGCCTTTCCTGGACTACCTCCCCCCTCTAGACTGCTAAATGAGAAAGTCATTATTATGCTGGAGCCATCATTGTATTTTTGGAGCGTCTTTGTTATTGCAGCTTATCCCATGACCTAACTAATAGAGGTATTTACTATCTTTATTTTTCAAATAAGAAATCTAAAACTAATAAAAGAACCCTAGGGGGAACTAGTTGGGCCCCCGCCTACCGCATGAGAGGTCCCAGGTTTGAGCCCCAGTGCCTCCTAAAAGAAGACGAGCAGACGCTGCCTCTGCTGCAATGAGCAGATGTCACAAGCCAACAGACCCAGCAACCCACGGGGAGCGGATGTGGCTCAGGCTGTTGGGCACTCGCCTCTCACGTGGGAGGTCCCAGGTTCTGTCCCGGTGCCTCTGGGAGAAGGCGAGCAAATAATGAGCAGACAGATGAGAGAACCATCTGGGGGAGGGGGAAATAAATAAAGAAAAATAAATAAATAAATCTTTTCAAAAACAGATACTAGGGGAAAGGAAAAGACAAAGTACATCTGGGCCTCAGAAGAGCACTCCTAAATCATTAGCAGGGAAAATACCGAGGCTCCCCCAAACAGGGCAGATTGAGTTGGGCCAGGCTACTCAGATATTTGAGAAGCTGCGGCCTAGAGATAGCATGTGGACAGCTTAGTAGGGAAGAAGACTTGAGAACCATCTTTGGGTGTAAGTCACCTTCAGTGGGAGCAACAAGCTCCTGGACATGTTCATACTTAGCTGTCAGCTTAGTTTGAGTATCTGCAGCTGCAGTGGTGAGATTCAGTGGAAGGACTTACCATATATCCTTATATGGTGTGTATGTGTATCATATATATATATATATACCAAATCCTGTCCTCACCCATACTTTGCCTTTGCCAACTTTTCTTACCTGGACTTTCTTCTGCCAGCCTCAGTCTATCAGTTCTCTAGACTCATCTTTCCCAAGAGACCTTATTTACTTATATTCAGTCCCACCCATAGGAGAGTTAGTTCTTTGGTAGAGTCATCAACAAAGAATATAATAAAATCCTAAAAGATTGTTAAGCAAAGGTGCCTAATTGAAAATTGACTTCATTATTCCCAAGGAAGCCTGTGTCCTTCCAGATGCTCATCATTTGTTCAACAAACTTCTATTGGCTGGCAATATCATACAGTGACCACCTGCATGGAGAGAAGGTGACACTGCCAGCTTTTGATCCTGGCTTTAACATTTCACAACTGTGTCATCTGGGGAGTTATTTACTTTTCTGTGACTGGGTTTCCTCGCTTGTAAAATGAGGAATGTACACATTCTCACAGGGTGTTTTTGAAGATCAAATCAATTCCCATAAGAAAAAGCACTTCAGAAAGTACATTGCACATATAAAGTTCTCAATAAATGTTAGCTCCTGCTATTATTTGTTTATCGAGCACCTGCCGTGTTTCAAATCCTACAGAATTATGGATATGTCCTTCGTGAAGGACATAAACACATCCATTTGCAATGACATGTTTTAGGTGTGGTGATCAAATTCCATATAGAGTTCAGGAGAATTGTGGGTGGCAGGACAAACTGTCTCAAGTAAAAGTCACAAAGGCCTTCAAGAAGGACAAGCATCCCTTTCTTCCAAGTAGACATCACTGTGTTCTTGTTGGGTTTCTTTCCCCCTGACTTATTTATGCAAGTATATTTATGAGGGCAGTGGTGTGGGAGATAGAACACTGAAGTCAGAGTTTATAAATGCTAGTTTTTATTCCCAATTGTGAAATATATTTGCTGACCTACTTGGAAAAGTCACTCTTTGAGCCTCTATTTCCACCAGTAAAATAGAGATAATAATAACTATGCTGCCTATTTCACAGTTTTTTTGTGTCAAGTTCAAATAACATAAATATAAAAATGTTTTATAAATTGTAAAGCACTGTACAAATAAAAATTTTAATTGTTACTTTATAAAATCCATAGTACTTTCTACTCAGGAAGAGAGCCAATTCCAATGGTTGGGAAGTGCCTGCCAGTAGTTCTGGTTCAGATAGGAGGCTACATCTGGTTCCCACTGGGGAGAGGACCATGACTGATGGGCCTTAGCCCGCATTGATAAGGTTGGGGAAGAATGGCATGGGTCATCTTGTATTTACAGACTTTGCTTTCGACACCATCATGGCCAAAAGCAGAAAAATGCTTCCAAATGAATGTGACCCAGAAAGGAAATAGTTTCACTGCAGCATTTAGTAACTAAAGTTCTATGCATGTGAACAATAACTGGTTTTTGATGGCCATTCAGATGGTCATTTGCTAGAAGCTAGATCACAGTAAAAATTTCCCAGAGTCTTGAAAGCTCTATTGGTTTTCATAGGCCCAAGCTTTCCAAACACCTTCGTGATGGTGACTGAAATACCCATTACCACAGAAATATTAATAAGGCTGTGAGAATCGATGGCATTCTATACTATAGCATTCTTTCTCCAACTGTGGCATTGTCATTGAAGGATGTGGGTGACCTCTGGAGTAAACGACCAGGCAGGAACCAGTAACAGAAGAACCAGAAAGTAGTCAAGCTGTGGTACCAAGGGCAAATTTAGTAATCCAGGAGGCAAAGGCAAGAGACCAAGTTATCTAGAGTGGTCAGGAAACAGGGGGTAGCCGCCAGGCCTGAGTGTTGAGAATCAGGTCAGTCACTAGGAATGTGGGGACGGCTGAGTGAAGGCCCAGGGCCCCAACCATCGGTGATGTAAACTTGGTGCTAAGCTTGAGGCTGTTTTTCTGGAACATCTTCTAGGCTTCCTGCCTGAGCAGGGACTAGGAGAGAAGAAAAGGGAATCCTTGGATTCAGTGTTAAGCTGGGAAGAAATTGCTCTCTCTGTAGATGTGAGAAGAATGCCTGCTGGCAGATCCAGGTGTCTCAGAACAAGAGAGAGCTGAGACTATGGGTAGGTAGATTTTAACACGTGATTTGCAGTTTGTTTGTTTTTTTACTGGGAGGTCCAAGGATCGAACCCAGGTCCCTCCATATGGGAGATGGACGCCCAACCATTTGAGCCACATCTGTCCCCCGATTTGCAGTTTTGAAAGTACAGGGAATGTGTCATTGTATATACAACATTTTACTTGTATGTGAAAAATTGTAGTTGGATTATTTTGTCTTTTTTCCCCAATGGACTATAACTAATTAGCATGTCTCTGAGGCTTAATTAATAATAACCTTTTGTGTGATAAAAGGTCCCCTGGGATGAAAGTGAAGGTACCCAAAAGCAATCTGAAATATGTTTACTCCAGTCTGGGGGCAGGAAAGGCACATGAGGATAGAATCACTTCAGTTAGCAAGAGCAGTTAGTGATGTAACCTCCTTCTCTGGAAGCTCCTCAAGTGCTGAGTTCCATCTGCTCCGCAGGGCAGGTGTAGTCCCCTGGGGATGGGCGTTCCAATTTTCCTTCTTGCTCTTAAAATTATATGCATATAATATTGCTCTCTGGAAATGATTTGCATAACATCTGCTTCCTTCATTTTTTTTTTTTTTTCCCGATCCTGTGGGAAACTGCATAGGAAGATAAAATAAAGAATTAAAATAATAGTGTTTATGTCGACAATTCAAGCCCCCAGGAAGTAACTTTTTCTCCATTTTTAAGAGACTCCAGGTACAAATCGACCCAACAGATAACTATCTCACTTGAACATGTCCAACTGCACATATTATCAGGGTATATGAAATCAACAAGTGAAAAAGGAAGACTAACACAAAATAATGTTTTCTCACAGGAAAGTAACCTCAGTCTTCATAAACTGAATACCCTCCTATGGAATGCATGTGAAAGCTAAATGGTATTTACATTGTGAAAAGTTAAGCAATGAGTCTGGGAAATGCCTGCTAATGAAATTTAGCATTTTCTCTTGCCTTATTCTAGATTGTATTGGTTCCCTATTGCCACAGTAACAAATTACCAGAGATGTAATGGCTTGAAAATGACACAAAATTATTATCTTATGGTTCTATAGGTTAGAAATTGTTTTAGTTTGCCACAGGGTTGCTGATGCAATGTATCAGAAATGGGTTGACTTTTATAATGGGAATTTTATTTAGGATAAAATTTTACTGTTCTGAGGCTGTGAAAGATCCAAATCAAGGCATGAGCAGAGATGCTTTCTCACCAAAGTCAGCTGCCATCTTGTGGTGCTGCTGTGCTCTGCCGGTTCCAGACTCCTGGAGCTCTCTCAATCCACAGGGCTTCTCTGTTTTCCTGAAGCCCTCTCTCTCACATGACAGGATCAATTTGACGGCTTCCTCTTCTTCTGTGTCTCCATTTTTATCAGACCCAGCAAGAGGGCAACCTGAGTCACGCCTCACTGGCTAGTCCAGTTGAAAGGTTTTCACACACACAGGAATTATTAGTTCAAAAACATAATCTTTCTGTTTTCATGATCCATAAAAGAATTTCAAACTGTCACAGAAGTCCTACGTGAGTTTCACTTGTCTAAAATCAGGGTGTCGGCTGGGCTGTGTTCCTTTCTGAAGGGTCTATGGGATCATCTGTTTCCTTGCTTTTTCCAGCTTGTAGAAGCTGCCTGCAATCCTTGGCTTGTGGCCCCTTCCTTTTTTAAAGCCAGTGATGGTTGGTCGAGTCCTTTTCACATTGCATCACTCTAACCTTTGTTAGTCATATCTTCCTCTGACTCTCTCTCTTCCACTACCTCCCTTTTCACCATTAAAGACACTTGTGATTACATTGGGCCCACTCATATAATCCAAAATAATCTCCCTATCTGCTTATTAGCAACCTTTTTTTTTTTTTTTTTTTTTTTAAGATTTTATTTATTTATTCATCCATCCCACCCCCCTGCTGCTTGTGCTCGCTGGGTCAGCCAACCACGCCGTGCGGGCGGGCCTGCCCCCACCAGGAGGCCCCGGGAACCGAACCCGGGGCCTCCCATATGGTAAACGGGAGCCCTACTGATTGAGCCACAGCCGCTTCCCATATTAGCAACCTTAATTCCATCCGCAACTTTAATTTCTCTTTCCCATGTTGCCTAACATAGCCACAGTTCTGGGGGGTCAGGGCACAGACCTCCTTTGGGGGCCTTTATTGTGCCTATCACATCAGTAAAGACTATATTCCTCTTTCCAAAATAGCAACAAAGAACACCTTCTTTTCCCCTGAGGGTGTCTCTACACCAAGAACACAGACTTGCTATTACTGAGTAAAAGAACAGCAAGAGTAATGCCACCTCCTAACCACAGACATAGCAGTGAAGAAGAAAAGACTCCCTAATCCAGGGCAGAGTAAAGGGTTATAGGTCCAATTACTTTAGAAAGAAGGTGAGGGACGGAGGCAGCCTGAGTCTCGAAAGATTCCTGAGTCTCCCTTGTTGGTCAAGGAGGTGACAGTAATATGTCCTGTGAGTCCAAGCAGGGATAACAACAGCTGCATGATCAAGAGGGCATGCTTTGTTCTCTCTGGCTTCAAACACTTTAGGAAACAGCTTGATGGCAAAAGAAGAAAATCCTGTTATAAAATGACATTTATTTGAAGGACATGACCTCAAAGGAGAATTGTCCTGTGGACCCTTTCAAAGTATCTAATGAGAACCTTACAATATCAATAGAAAGAAGTAATCAAACTTGTCATTTAGTTTTATATGTGACTCTTGTAATCACAATCACTGGAAACTTTTAAAATTCATCTGAATCGTAACATTTCCTTAGGTGATTTAACCCATTTGTCTTAATTCTGCCTGAGCTGCTGTCACAAACACCACAAACTAGTTTTGGCTTAAACAGGGATTTATTGGCTCACAGTTACAGATGTCCTAAGTCCAAATCAAGGCATTAGGTAAAGCAATCCTTGGGGTCCCTTGGCTTCCTCATCACATGGTGACGTCCTCTCCTTTTGCTTCCAGATTCCCACTGACTTCCAGCTGCCAGCTCTTCCCCTCCGTTGTCTCTTATTATGTCTGAATTTCTTCTGCTTATAAAGGATTCCAATAATCTGGATTAAGACCTAGATCCATTTAGTTGGGCCAGACCTTAATGTAAAACAACATCTTCAAGATATCCTATCTATAATGGGTTCACACCCACAGGAATGTGGGCTACCATTAAGAACATGTCTAAATTGTGGTGCATAATCTACCACTCCATTTAGACTCATTGTCACAACTATGAGTAACTAAACTATGAGTAACTATGTTTAATTACAGGTGTGTCACAGTTTTTATGCTTTTCACTTTTTATTTTGACTTGTCCTTACCTTGATTTCCTGTAATTTATGTTTTCTTTGGTTTTTTTTTTGTTTTTTTTTTTTTCCATTTTCTCTAGTGAATTAACATGTACACCTATAGTTTTAAATGTTGCTAGCAATTAACTTTTTGGTTTCCAAATCTACATATTAACTCTATTTCCCTACTTATTTTATATTCAATACCAGGGTAAAAGATACAAGAAAGAGCATGGCAAGGTCCTACCCTGATAGAACTTGCATTTGAATAAGGGATATACATATCCTAAACAAGTGAGAGTAAGCAAGATACTTGCTGTAAGTGCTATGGGAACTAAACAAAGTAAGGAGAGAGAGGGTAATTAGAGGAAGTCATATTTTATAGCATGCTTAAGGAAGTCCTCTATGAGAAGCTGACTTTCGAACTGAAAGCCAAAGGATGAGAAGAAGCCCTGGGAGGGGGAACATCTATGCAGAAGAAACCCCAAACCCAGAAGAGAAAGGTCACAGAGCATTCAAGAAAAACCCATCCAGTCAGAGGAGGTAAAGTGTAAGGTGGAGAGTGGTACACGATAAAGTTGGAGAGCAAGGCAGGAGCCAGAAAAGAGGGTGGTCATACAATTTATCATCCACGTTGGGACACTTTTGAGAGTGCAAAGGAGTGCTATTGTTAATTGTGCTGGGATGACAGACGTAAAGCAGGATTGGATTAGACAAGCTGGAATGTATAGTCACCCTGCTTACAAGCCAGGGGAAGTACTTTGGATCCCTCTTTGCAGGATGGGAAAGCATTGAAATGTTTTAAGGATGACATGATCTAATTCATATTTTAAAAGGTTATCCTTGCTGTTTTCCATCAGGGAAAGGCAAGGGTGGAAAAGGAGAACCAATTTTGAGACTTACAATTTATCAGATAAGTGATGATAGTGGCTTTGAATTAAAGTGGTGATGCTAGAATGGAAAGAAAGGGGAGGAAATTGAATATGACAAATGAGAGGGAAAAGCTCAGTTTGTGGCCTGAACAATTGAGAGGACAATGGTGCTATTGATTATGGAGGCTGCTGGAAGAGGAAGTCGTGAGGCTGGGGGTAGAAACAGAGCTCTATGCCATGCATATTATCCTGATATGCCCATGAGACATTCAACGGAATTATCCATTGTTAGTTAGAGGTCAGGTCAATAGCTCAGGAGATAAGAGAATTTAGGAATTATCAGACCTTAGATGGTATTTAAAGCTGTGCTACTCCCTGAGATCATCTCAGGAGATAGTATAGAACAGAGAGAAGAGGAGAGAGGAGGATGGGAGGGAAGAGAAGAGGGCTCAGGATCAGATATTGAGGTGCCTCAAACTTTAAAAGTTGGTAGAGGTGGGAAAGCCATCAAAGAAAACTGATAAGGATGCTGGGTAGAGAGAGGGTTTGCTTGGTTTTGTTTTGGGAACTGCTGGAAATGATGTAAATAGAGAGCTCTTTTGTGCACTTTGTGATTTCAGAAAGAGGGAACTAAGGAAGTAACATGCTTTGAAAGACCAGAGGGAGTGGGATCCTGAGCAGAAGAGGTAAAATTCTCTTTTTATCTAAATTCAGTTTGAAAAAGTATTTCTAAAGGTCCCAACACAAGAAAAGAAATGTCGGACCTTTTCCTTAGCCAACTGCTTCCAGCAACTTCCAAATCTTTGTTCCTATGATATATGGCTTTAAAATGAATATTGCATTGTGAACATTATGTGCATTTGCTTTTAAGGAATTTTTTTCTATTTTTATTCATTTTTATTGTTTAGCCCCTACCCCAAGCTAAAATTGTTTTAATTATCACTTACATAGACACTGAAATAAATGTTTTACATTTGTTATATTACTTCATCATAAAGCCAGCAAAACCCTATAGAATGTGCTATTATTATCCCTATTTTACAGAGATGGAAACAGAGGCTTAAAGATCTTAAAAGATACAAAATCAGACATGCCTAAACCCAGAGCCAGAGCTGGCCACTCCCTGACACTGACACTGACTCCTGGGTCCAGCTCTATCATTGCTATTAGCTCTTCCAGGTATGGATAAGGAAAGGGAGGTTAGACAAAACAGACAGGACCAGATACATAATTTGTGGGGTCCAGTGCACACTAAAAATACGCAGCCCCTTGTTCAAAAGCAGGGAAACAATGCCATTAAAGGTACTACAATATAAAACTTTTGTCCTTTCTTCCACATCTTTCTCAATTTTTCATGATGGTTTTTATTTGCCATTTAATGTCATTCCCGAAAATTAAAATTTTTTAAATTACTAGCATGCACATTACCGTGCATCTTTATCTTGTGCAATGCCAGTTTGAAATGCAAACATGAGCATTTAACACATGTGCAGAATCACCAAAATTACACAATTCTTATTTCCTACCTCATACATGCATGTGCATTTCATTCTTAACAGAACAGTGGAGTTGTTGCACAAAACGAATTCAGTTTTATTTCACTTAGTTAACACACATTCTACCCAAGCTCTGTACTTTCAGCTTACTGATGAGTAAGAAAGGACTGAAAGGAAAAGAAACTATGGGTTTCCCTATCTTTCACTTTCCTCTGTATCATCATTTTCAGCATAAGTGACTGGCTAATATGGAGAAGTAATTCAAGTAGAAAAGACTATTATAGGGCTCCCTGGTTATTCATGTGTCTTAGATCACCCTTGCCTTCTGTCTGCATTTGAAGCAGGTTCTGGTTCCAACAGACAGCACCCTTGGAGCTCTTGTGTCCTCCACTTCCTCACTTGTAACTGTAACACACTTACCATGTACTCTCTTTGAAACTCACTGCTCTCTCACCCATCATGAGCCCATTGGAATTCTGTACTCATGGGGCATGATGGAGGCTATGTTAGAATGACTTAGCAGCAACAGCAGACACATTGCAAGTATCTCTGTGGTCCATCAGACTTCATGTGCAAAACACAAGTTCAGAAAATTAAGAATCTCAAGGCGACAACAACCAAACCTTAAACTCAGTGGGAGCCCTTCTGAGTGCAAGGCTCCAAGTTCATAGTCAGCATGCTAAGGGGGCCAGTTAGCAGGAACGAGGCAGCAAGGAGCAGCGGATACTCATGTTACAGGCTCCATTGTCTTATAAGACTTCACTTTCAAATCACAAGTGCAAATATAAAATTACTGAGAATTTCAGGGAAAATGCATGTGGCTCAAGCAATTGGGCTCCCGTCTACCATATAGGAGGTCCAGGGTTCAATTCCTGGGGCCTCCTGGTGAGAAAGGCGAGCTGACCTGCACAGAGTGCTGGTCCACGCAGATGACACAACAAAAAGAGACACAGAGGAGAGACAATAAGAGATGCAGCAGATCAGGGAGCTGAGGTAGCACAAGAGATTGAGCACCTCTCTCCTGCTCCGGAAGGTCCCAGGATTGGTTCCCAGTGCCGCCTAAGGAGAAGACAAGCAGACACAGAAGAACACACAGAGAGCAGGCAGTGAGTGCAAAACAGGGGTGGGGGGACTGGTAATAAATAAATAAATCTTTTATAAAAAATTTTCAAGATGGCAACAGTAGAGCTTCAAATTATGCATGGGCCCTTCCGAGTGTGGGACCCAGTGTGACTCTATAGGTTGTATGTCCATGAACGGCCCCAGAAACAGATGTAAAGACCCACAGAAAGTGTCAGCCACGTGGCACAGTGGAGGCTTCCCTGCTTAGCCTCACATCTGAATGAGGCTACAGACGTGGCCTAGTCGGAAACCTCCTCTCAGGACTGTCGTGTGGTTTCAGTGAAAATACCAGACACATCTGACAAAAATGTATAGACCAAAATACATCTACAAAATGTGTAGGTCAAAAAATAACATGGTTCTACAAATTATATTAACAGCAGCTTTTACATAAAATACTATGTAGTATATATTATAAATATAGCTTATATACTTATAAATATTGTATAAAATAACATGCTGGGTGACACTACTGTGAGTGTAAGTCATGTTATAACCTAATAAAATGGTCTTAATTCTGAAAAGTAGGCATTTTCATACCTCATCTTTATTTCATCAGCAGAAAGCTCATGGAGATTGCCTGCTGCCAAGCTGGACACCTGGGCGCCCTAACCTTTTCTTGTCTGAACCTGCTGTTCTGTTTCAGCAATTTCAAAGTATGTGTCAGCCACTAATGGTTTGTCAATCTATGCCCATCTGTGTTGTGGTTACTGAAATCCTTCCCAGTGTCTGGCAATCCATTATTTGATATTCCTAGTTTCCAGTGTTGTTGGAACTCTGCATCTATTTTTACGCTCCCGAGAGTTTTCAACAGGAGTGGCAGGAAGGGTCAACTAGCTAACTGCTTTCAGAGCCAATAAATCCGCCTGCTATATTGTCTTTTAAAAAGAAAGAAGGGTTCTGGATTTTCTGGAATCAAATAAAACACATACCCCACACTACCTTATACTATTGTAATATACATACACACACACAATTAGATGTTATTCGTGTGAGAAACACGAACTCAAGGATAAAACCAGGAGAATACTTAATTCATCCACCACCATGACCACCACCCACCCCTGCTGTGTGTCAGACTCTACTTTAGAAACTAGAGTCTCTGTTCTCATGGGATAAGACATACAATAAACATATAAGTATGTACCATGTCAGGAAATGGAAGTGTTATGAAAATAAGTTAAACGGGGCTGGGAATGAGAGTTCCGTGGGAGGCAGGCATCAGCTGTGGGGTGTTATTTTGTTGAGGGCCACCATGGACGTCCATTCTGCTGGGGTGATATTTGAGTGGAGACCTGAAGGAGGTGAGGAAGCAGCTATCTGGATACCATGTGGGTACCTGAAGTGCATTCAGAGGGTATAAGAGCAAAGGCTCTCAGGCAGGAGTGTGCTGCATGTGTTTGAGGAATAGCGCAGAAGCCAGGGTCCCAGAGAGCAGTGGGAGGAGATGATGTTTGAGATTTCTTTTCATTGTGAACAAGATAGGAAGCCGCCGGAGTGTTTGCAATAAGGAGTGATGTGGTTCTGTTCTTTCTGGCTGCTGTGTGGCAAATAGATCCAAGAGGCTGCTTTAGTTTACCAGCTGCTAAAACAAATGCCATGCAATGGGTAAGCTTAACAACAGGAATTTTTTGCCTCATGGTTCCAGAGGCTAGAAGGCGTGCTTCTTCCCAGGGTAGATATCGTCTAATTGGCAGGCAATCTTTGGGGTTCCTTGGCTTTTCTGTCACATGGCAATGCACGTGGCAGCATCCTCTTTCTCTTCTGAATTCCACTGGTTTCCAGACTTCTCTCTCCATGTGATTTTCACTCTGCTTATAAAGGACCCTGGTAATCCAGATTAAAGCCCAATCTGATGCAGTTGAACTGTATTTTATCTGAAGTAACACTATCAAAATGGTCCTATTTACAATGAATTCACACCCACAGGAATGGATTAAGATTAAGAACATGTTTGGTAGAGGATGAGTGGTGGCCAGGGGTTCAGGGAAGGGGAAGAAGGATAAAAAGGTGGGGCACGGGGCATTTGCAGGGCCGTGAAACTATTCTGTATGACATTGTAATGGTGGACACATGACATTATGCATTTGTCAAAACCCATAGAACTGTACAACACATAGAGTCAACCCTAATGTAAACTATGGACTTTAGTTAGTAATAATGTATCTGTATTGGTTCATCAATTGTAACAAATGTACCACACCAATGCAAGATGTTAATAATAGAGGAAGCTATAGAGGAAACGGCTCTAAAAATAAAGTATATTAATTTCAAAAAGAGCATAAATGAGCTTACTGTGGTATACCAAATGCAAGCTTATTATAAGCTATTATTTTAACTGAAAACTACTTTGGAGAACAAATAAATATAATCCCCCCCTTATGTAAAGATACATAATTATACATGAGTTACGAGTAGGGTGAGCATATAATTCATCATCTCAACTAAGATATTTTTAAGTGTGAAAGGGGATGTCAGAATAATTATGCTGAAAAATAAGCATGCACAAGGACTGTCCCAGACCCCTGTTATGGAGGGAGGGAGGAGTAACACAGGAGCTAAGGAAGTTCCAAAGGAGGGCTGGGGGTACATGACAACTGCTGGTTTTGCAAGAGGGTCCAACTTAATGGGTGGGCCAGAGCAACAAGAGCTTTTAAGCAGAGGTAATTATTGCAAGTGGATGGTTCTAGAAGAGTCGTGGTGGGTGGACTGTGGGCCCAGGGCAGCTAGCCAAGGTTAAGGAACCATGGTGGAAGTCCAGTCCCACTCACTGGACATCCAAGGGCCTCCATCCCATGGGGAGCCCTCCTATGGCTCAGGACAGCTAAACTGCCCCAAACCTTCCCTAGCTACTAGGGGTGGTGGCATTCTCAGTACTCTCTACCTTTCCTAGATGAGCCTTGACAAGGCAGGAGTTTCTAAAAGGAAAAAGAGCCCTAAAGGCACTGACAAAATCTATGTCATTTTACATGGATAGATGAACAAGATATGAGAAAAGTACTCTAAAATAACATCAAAGTGCCATTAAAGTCATATTATGGATTATTTTCAAGCATACAAAAAGCCATAGAGAAAAAGGGAACACCTATGCACTTGCCAGCCAGCTTGCCCAAATCGGAGTATTTTGCTTCAAATCTTGTTTTGTTTTTAAGAAGTAAAGCATTACAGAATGCAGCTGAATTCCTGTTTACCTTAACCTTCCCCCCTCCCTATCACCTTTCTCTTCCTCCCTCTCTGGAAGTAACCACTACCCTGAATTGAAAGTTTCTCATTAAAAAGCACATTTTTAAATGCTTTTACTAAATATGAACATAGATGTAAAAAGATACGATTATTATGCATGTTTTTAGTATTGTGTTTAAATACTGCCATGCTATTTGTAGTAATCTACAAATTGTTTTTTCTAAGCACATCATATTTTTGAGTTATATCCATTTTGGTACATGCAATTCTAATTCATTATTTCAATAGCTGAAGGTCCATTATATGAATATACCATGTTCACACACACACACTCACATGGGGCAGGATCACCCCCTGGGAAACAGTTCAGTCTTTTGTGGGGAGATTTAGGTCCTCCGGATGGCTGGGTGGCCCTTCTGGAATTTACTGCACTGAGGCCAAGGGTGCATAAATAATTGCCCTGTATCCTGCTGTTGTACAACATTCATAGAAATGAGGTCTGGTTATTAATAATCCAAGCCTAGACCTGCCTCCATCTTATATATAAAGACTAAATATTTTTCACTGACACTGGACATTCCAGGAATATAACTACTGTGTAAGTTGAGGAAGGACTATACTTTGGGTCCCAACTCTATCAATAGTTGTTTGCCATTTTGGAAAATTACATCGCTGACAGTGACACGATATTTGAGTCACCAAACAGCAGTCTGTGTTTTTACAGTTCCATTTATATCATATATGCAGGCATGTACATCCTCATTATGTCTTTTAGTTTGGTCATGCCCAAGCATGCACCTATTGAAATCCATACATATTTTGTTACTTTTATTTCTCTGTAGAGTAATGTGATGGCATGATACTGGTTTTCTTTTTGGAATCAAAGAGGTGGGATATGTTGGGAGCGTTATAGAATATTTGTTATAAAAGAGAGTGTTGAAGCTGATATATAGAGACTCACTGTTTTTGCAGTAATTAGCGCATGCATCTTCCACTTTACTATATCTTGCCTGTTTGCCTTTTATAGTAATTGTGCCAGTTAATAATCCCACCGGCAGATGTTGAAATTTTTACTTGTTCCACATGTCAGCTGACTCATAAATTGTCATTTTAAAAAATTACTGCATATCTAGTAGATAAGAAAAAAATCTGATTGTGGCTTAATTCACATTTCCCTGACACCAGCGAGGTTGAAGATCAAGTCCATATGTTCCTTGGCCTTACAGGGTTCTTCTGTGAAGTCCTGATTCCCATCCTTCACCTATTTCTCTACCATTGTTTTTATATATTCCAGACCTAATTATTTTTTCATTTTATGCTTTACTAATGTCCACCACTTCCTAGAATATCTTTTCATTTTGATTCTGATGCCTTTTATTGTATGAAAGTTTGTTTCATTTTAATGAAAGCAAATCCATCAAAATATTCCTTTTTCTTATACTTCTTGTGTCTGATTTTTTTATCTTTTCCTGCTTCAAGGTTAAGTGTGTATCAAAAGTAATTAAGGATTTCCTTTTCACATTTATGTCTTTAATTCACCTGGAGTTCATGATTAGGATGAGGTAGGAATCTATTTTTTTCCTCAATGGAATAACTCAGCATTATATATTGAATCGTGCATTATTTCCCCATTTGTAATGCCTCCTCTGTTAAATATAAGTAGATTTGTTCCTGAACCCTCTCTTCTGTTTGATAAGTTCATTTTTCTAGCCCAATCAAATATCACTGTTTAATTAGGTCAGCTTTATAACAAAAACTAATATTTGTTAGGACAAATTCCCCTAGTTTGTCCATTTTGAAAACTGTCTAGGCTTCTCTTTTTTTTTTTTTTTTTAAGATTTATTTTATTTATTTATTTCTCCCCCTTCCCCTCATTTTTCTCGCTGTCTGCTCTATGTGTCCGTTCACTGTGTGTTCTTCTGTGTCTGCTTGTCTTCTCTTTAGGTGGCACCAGGAACTGATCCTGGGACCTTCTGGAGAGGGAGAGAGGCACTCATTCTCTTGCACCACCTCAGCTCCCTAGTCTGCTGCAGCTCTTATTGTCTCTCCTCTGTGTCTCTTTTCGTTGCATCATCTTGCTGCGCCAGCTCTCCGCACGGGCCAGCTTGCGTTTACCAGGAGGCCCCAGGAATCGAACCCTGGACCTCGCACGTGGTAGACAGGAGCCCCATCACTTAAGCCACATCTGCTTCCCTAAGCTACTCTTAATCCTTTTTCTGTATGAATTTTAAGTTCAGCCAGTCAAGTTCCTTTAAAACTCTGTAGGAATTTTGATTAGAATTGCATTGAATTTATGAATAAATTTGGAGAAAATGTCATCTTCACAGTATTAGGCTTCTCCATCTATGCATTTGTATCTATTTCCTTTTAATCAAGTCTTCATTTATGTTGTAGCAGATTTCATTATTTGCCTTCCCAAAAATCTTCTTCTCTTCCTTAATAACAGAACATCAACATTGTTTTTAGTGATGGCACATGGAAGCCTAGCCTCAGGTGATAAAAATATGGAAGACATTCAGTAAGTGGCAGCTACACATAATCATTACCCTAAAGTCTACCATTTGGAAACCAAGCAAAATAAAGCTCCACACAAGGGTCAACCAACTGTGGTCCACAGGCCAAATCTGTCTACTGCCTGTTTTCGTAAATAAAGTTTGACTGGAGCATAGCCATGCCCATTTGTTTACATATTGTCCATGTCTGGCACATGACAGCAGCAAAGTTGAGTAGCTGCAGTAGAGACTGTATGGCCACCACAGCCAAAAATATTTCCTATCTGACCCTTTACAGATAACATTTGCTGATCCCTGGCTTAGATAATACTCTTTGCCAGATAGTGCCTTAGATGGTTTTATTCCTCTGCCAGATGTTTACCGCCCCATCCCTTTTTGCAACTATGCTGCCCATGGGACCCATGGTTGACTGAACACTTCTGGAAAGCCTTATAAATCCCTGATAAGGGCAATGGATATGAAAGAAAAGCTTGTCATCATACCAATTCTTCCATCTTTTTCTTGCCTCATATATAGACTTGATGCCTGGATCTTTGAGCACTGTCTTGCAATTATGGGACAATGCTTATGGGAGCTTAACTGTAAGTTAAGGAGGGTAGGCAAAACCAGCTACATAATCTGCAGGGACCTGGACAAAAATGAAACTACAGGGCCCCCTGTTCAAAAAGCAGAGAAAAAAAAATGTGCCTTTAAAGATGCTAAAATATAAAGCTTTTTCATTTTTTCCATGGTGTTTCTCTTGACTTGATGTGGTATTGTTTTACTTGCTATTTAATGGTGTTCCAAGTAATGAAAAATTAAAATTTCAAATTATTAACATGAATTTTACATTCATATATATTGTGTGACAGTAGTTTTAAACTACAAATATAAGAGCATTTAACTCAGGTGCAAAAGTTACCAAAATTACACAATTTTTATTTCATAGATCATATACATAGCATATATATTTGGTTCTGACCACAACAGTGGAAATTGTGCACAAAACTAACTCAGCTGTTTTTACTTCACTTCTTGATTCTCACACATTCCACCAACCCTCTCTACCTTCAACTGATGAATAAGGAACGACTGAATGGAAAAAGTGATATGGGTTGTCCTCTCTTTCCCTTTCTTTCTATACCCTTTTAAGTGTAAGTGAAATGTCTAATACTGAGAAGTGACACGATATGATTCCTTGGTCATTTGCACTTCTTAGAATGCCATTGCCTTCTTTCTGTCTTCAAATCAAGTTCTGGTTGGAATGGAATGTGTGGCTTCTGGGGCTGTCATCACTTCTTCTTCCACCTAGCCCACCCCCGCTTACTTAGTGCTAGACATAATGTGCTTACCTTGTACTCAGGCTGAGCTCCCATTCATTATGGCTCCATCAGAATTCAGTGCTCATGGGTTTGACCAACTCTATATGCAAATAGGGCGGCAAGGAATTGGCAGGCGCATATATTACACATAGCTCCTCTGCTCATGCCCATATTCTATAATATCATCGAACTTCATTCACAAGTTCAAAGTTAAAATTATTAAGACTTTCAAGATGGCAACATGGGAAGCGGCTGTGGCTCAATCAGTAGGGCTCCCGTTTACCATATGGGATGCCCCGGGTTCGGTTCCCGGGGCCTCCTGGTGAAGGCAAGCCCGCCCGCACGGCGTGGTTAGCTGACCCAGCGAGCACAAGCAGCAAGGGGGGGATAAATGAATAAATAAATAAAATCTTTTAAAAAAAAAAGATGGCAACAGCATAGCATTAAACCAAGCACAGGGCCCTTCTGAAGGCCTGGCCCTGTGTGAGTATTTGGATCACACGCCCTGAAGGCAGCCCTGGTGGCAGGGCAAAAATGTGCAAAGAGCCCAAATCACTGCTGACCTTGTTGAGTTGCCCAAATGAACTACTTGCAAGCATATTCTTAACTATTCAATACATGACCTTATAATTTAAGTCAGATTTTCCTTTTCCAGCAGCTGAAACCACTCCATGTCTTTTGTTAGATTTAGTCCTAGGTACATTAGAGCTTTGTTGTTATTGGGAAATACCACTTTTTAAAAATTGGATTCTAATTATTTGTTGCTGTGTGACAACTGATTTAATACTACTGATTTTCGTGTAGTATAGTAATATTTCATTCAAAACCTTTGCTGAATTCCCTTATTCGTTCTAATAAGATGCTCTTGGAATCTTTTAGATTCTCTTGGACTTTTGATGTAGACAGTCATATAGCTTATAGTAATTAAAAGTGTTGCTACTTTCTTTCTAATCTTTATGCTTTTTTTTTTTCTAGCCTTACTGCAACCAGCTAATACCTCTAGTACTGCTCTTGTTTCTGACTTCAAAGAGAATTCTTTCATTCACCGTTAAGTATACTATTTGCTATAGAATTTTGATGAATTCTCTGTCAGGTAAATGATTATTTTGCTTAGAGTTTTTATAATGAAAAGGTGCTGAGTTTTATTTGATGATTTTCTGCATCTATTGAGATAATCAAATGTTTGTGCCATTAAATATTCAAACGTAGATAATTATATCAAGAGTCTCTAATTTTAAACCTCTTTTATATTCCTAGCTAAACCCAACTCAATGGTGATACATTATGATAATGCATACATACACTAACATACATACCCACACACACACACACACACACACACAAACACACACATATGAATTCACTTGGATATTCGTCCATTTCATAAACGTTACTCAATCATAGATTTCTTGTGCTCTTCTTGTATGGTTTTGTTATTGAGGTTTTATAAGCCTCATATAAAGAGGTGAGAAGCATAACCTCTTTGCTTATTTTCTTTATCCATTTGGTATTTCATATATTTAATATTTAACAAATATTTATTTAGAACACACTGTTAAATACAGAAATTATCTCTTCCTTAAGTTTTGGGGAGAATATGTCTATAAATGATCTGACACTTGTGCAGGTTTTTTCTTAATTTGCTTTTGTTTTATTTTTAACTGCTGACTCAATATCTTTGCTGGTTTATTTCTTCTTGATTCAATATTGCTAAGTTATGTTTTTCTCAGAAATTTTCCATTTCATCTCAACCAAGGTTTTAAATATATGAATAAAGTTCTTCATAACTTACAATTCCATAATTATATTTCATATATTTATAAGCTTATGTCGTTATGCCAACCAGATTATTATAAACTCCTTTAGGCCCAGCACTGGATCTAGTCTTCTATGGATGCATAAAATCCAGTACATGGTATATGCTCGTGTACTATTTACTGAGTGAGCACATGAATGAGTGGATGGGTATCTTCTTAAAGAAAACTGTGAGAAATCCAACTCCAGTTCACAGTCTGTTCTGGTACAATTTCCCATATCTATTATTTACTATCTTTCATTACAATTCAGGAATTAAATCATCCAATTTGAGTAGCAAGTTAGGAAGATATTGCTGCCTGTAAACAATAGTTCAAACTCATTTTAGCAATCATTTCATTACTTTATGTAATTTTCTTATATTTTTCAATAACAGCTCAATATCTCAAAACCCAATTTCACTGCAACATGTTCAGAAAGTTTTCTTTCTTTCATGAAATTTGAACCTTTCTAACTAAGTAACAGTTGCTAAGGGATTTGGAATGGAGATTAGCATAGATCTGGATAGCACAAATAACCCTTTGTGCATGGTAAACAGTCTACTTTTCATTTAAAAAATTAATATCCGTATCTGTGATGCTCACTAAACTGAGTTTGAAAATAAGCTAAATATAATCCTCTTCTCTTTAATTTCCATGAGGCCAGCACCACTTGATCTGATTATATAATGTCAAAAACCCAAGTTTACTGGCTGAGTGCATCACATCTCTATGTCCCAGTCTTGTCAGAGAGTCTTGGCAATTAATAAAACTTCTAACTCTTCAAAGAGGTTCTTTAAATGCACTCAGGCACAGGCAGACCAGGGAATGTTAATATAGAAACATTTAATTTTGTTTCCTCAGAATTTTGGAAGTTGCTCTGATTTAAAAAAAAAAAAAAAAAAAAAAGAAAAGTCACACATCGAGCCTCCCACCAATGGAACTCCCCCCAAAGGAACTTCCAACATGACTCTTACCCACCCACTGATCTCCTTCACTTTAAATCCTTATCACCATTCCCCAGGGAAGCATTTCCACTGACCACACATATACTGAACCAGGCCCAGGCCAGGATCAAGCAAAGGTGAGTTCTACCTGGCAGCGTCCACTCCAGGTCTTTCAAACGAGGAAGCCAGCCTGGAAGCAAGGTCACCTGTGGTATAGAGCCCAGCAGTCCTCTCCGGAAGGATGTCCCTAGGATGAATTGCATACCTCCCTCTTGCCACAAGTTCTGGGGATTTTTCAGACTCATCGCACATCTCCAAATAAACAACTCAATGTTTACCAACAGACTTAATCTTTTAAAAATACTCCTCCAAGATTTCTTTATCTAAGTTATAATGACCATGGAACTTTATAGTGTCAACCAAGAAATAATAAAGCTACTCTAAGATGCAAAAGGAGAACTAAGAACCCCCAGCAAAAACACTAGTCAGGAAGACTTATTAATCAGACATGATTATGTGTGAAGAATGGTAACCTTAATTAAAATATTAGACTTTTGCAAACTTTCTACATAAATTATTTGGTTTTTTTTATTTTTTTATTTTCTACATAAACTTTCGTGCAATATTTATGGCATATCTGCTAGTTCTTATAAGGGGTACAATCATGTCTATAAGGAGGTTATAATCCATACAATATCTGCTGTAATTTATATTTTAAAAATATAATCTGAATTACATTGAATTCTACCATTTTCCTTGTGTCAGAAGAGCAATTATACACATAGACTTCTAAATTCTTCATGGCTCCTAGATTTCTAGCTTTCTTCTGCGGAAAAAAACAAAAAAACAAAGCTACCATTCTCTTAAAGGAAACCATTAGCTATTGAAGTATAATGAAACCACTGGAGTCCAGCTAGAAGGGGGACAGACATTAGGTAAAGTAAGTATCAAACTGGTGATTCTCAAACTTGACTGCACTTTGACAGGACTGGCTACAAATTTTGCAGGGCCCAGTGCAAAATGAAAATGTGGGATCCCTTGTTCAAAAGCAAGAAAAAATTACTAAAGCAGGAATATTTTTTTCCTTTTGTCCTCATTCTCTCGACTAGTCATGGTGTTTTTCATTTGTTATTTAATGGTGCTCTAAATAAAGAAAAACTAAAAGTTCAAATTATTAGCATTCATTTTATCATTTTCTTTGTATTGTGCAATGCCGGTTTTAAATGCAAAAACAAGAGTTTTAATTCATATACAGAATCACCAAAATTAGAGTTTGTATTTCATATCCCTTGCATTCATATGTATTTTGTTCTTATAAAAACAGTGGAAATGCTGCACAGAACTCACTCAGTTGTCTTTATTTTACTTCTTGCTTCATGCACATTCTACCAGCACTCTCTACCTCTCTTACTGATGGGTAAGGAAGAGATGAAAAGAAAAAGTGTTATGGTTTGCCCTAGCTTTCCTCTTCCTTCTTAGTGATCAGTTTCAGTGGAAATGAAATAAAATGACTAATGTAGGGAAGTGACATGAATAAGAAAGGATATAATTGGGTTTCTTGGTGTCCATGTGTTTCAAAATGCCATTGCCTTCTTTCTGTGCTTGACACATATTCTGGTTCAAGTGGAAAGAAGGGCATCTCTGGACTACAATCTCCCCAGCCTACTCAATTGCAGATGTAACATGCTTACCTTGTACTCTTTTGATTCTAGCTGAACTCCCATGTATAGTGGGACCACAAGAATTATGTACTCACAGGACATTGCAAAGGCTGTGTATTAGTCAGCCAAGGGGGTGCTGATGCAAAATACCAGAAATCGGTTAGTTGTTATAAAGGGTATTTATTTGGGGTAGAAGTTTACAGTTACCAGGCCATAAAGCATAAGTTTCTTCCTTCACCAAAGTCTGTTACCATGTATTGGAGCAAGACAGCTGCCAGGGTTCAGGCTTCTTGGGTTCCTCTCTTCCCGGGGCTCTGTTTCTCTCTGGGCTCAGCGCCTCTGTTTCCTCCACAAGGTCAGCTGTAGACTATGAGGCTCTCTAGGCTTTGCCTCTCTGCACAAGGCCAGCTGTAAACTATCAGGTGAACAGCTTGTCTCTTTACCCAGAGCTTTCTCTCCTTCCTCACGACCAAGGTCCTCTGTGTCCTTGCTCCCCTGGGCTCCGGCATTAACACTCAGCATCAGAACTCCAACATCAGAACTCCCACTCAAAAACTCCAACTCTGTCCTTTGCCATGTCTTTTATCTTTGAGACCCCACCCACCAAGGGGCGGGGCTCAGCACCCTACTGACATGGCCCAATGAAATCCCTAATCATAACTTAATCATACCCAGATGAACAGACCTTTACAAGCACAATCCAATATCTATTTTTGGAATTCATAACTATATCAAAATGCCAAACTGCTACAAGCTATATGTGAATAGTGCAGCAAGGAATGGTGGACACACATATCACCCGTTTCTCCTCTGTTCACACACATGCCCCCTTGTTCCATAAATTTCACATACAAAACACAATTTCAAAGATAAAATTAATATTAAGAATTTCAAGATGGCAACAGCAGAGCATTAAACCAGCTTGGAGTCCTTCTAAGCATGGGCCAATGAAGTCAGCCTGGCTCATTGGACTCATCTAGGAAGCTTTAAAAATACTGATGCCTGAATCCCACCTCCAGACATCATGCTTTAATCATATCCTTGTCCTGGCCCCAGAAATTTTACAAATCCTCTAAGACACTCAAATGTGCAGTCAAGGTTGAGAACCATTAGGGTTAGAAGGTTCTAGCATCATTTTTCAGGGTGAATCAAAGTACTCACTAATAAGCAGAGAAGTGCCTATTGAAACCATGAGTTACCATTTCTCACTATACCATTAGAAGGATATTTTTTTCTATTAAAACCATCCAGGGGGGCGGATGTGGCTCAAATGGTTGGGCATCCGTCTGCCATATGGAGGGACCTGGGTTCGATCCCCGGGACCTCCCGAAGGCGCATGGGCTGCCAGGCTCTGTATGCCCCTGAGCTGTCGGGCCCCGGGAGCCATGCAGCAGGATGATGACGTAACAGGAGAGAGACAAGACGAGATGCTCCGAAAGCTCCAGAAGCCAGGAGCTGAGGTGGCGCAGGGGGCAGAATACCTCTCTCCTACATCGGAGGTCTCCAGGATCGAATCCTGGTGAAGACTGGAGGAGGAGGATGAGAAGAGATGGCAGGAAACAGACACAGAGAATTGCCCAGTGAATGGACACACACACACACACAAAAAAAAAAAAAACAGCAAAATGGGGAAGGGGGGGTTTAAAATGGATAAAGTAAATAAATCTTAAAAAAAAAAAAAAAAAGAATTACTAAAAAAAAACCATCCAGTGTTCATCAGCATGTTAAGAATGAGCCTTCTCAGATTTTTTGCTTCAATGATAACCAGTGTCTATTTAGAGCACACATTTGATGAGTACTCATCAAACAAACTTCTAAATGTTAATTACAGCAGCATTATTTGTAAAAAAAAAAAAAAAGAAGATAAAGCAGAGTAAGAAAACAACCTAAATGTCTAAAAATAGGAAAATGATTAAACTATGGTACACTCATGTAATCAATTACCATGTAGCCATAAAAAAAAAAAAAAAAAAAAAAAACAAGAACCAAAAAACTATAGATCTTGATATACTAATCTGGAAAATAAAGTCCATGATATATTGTTAAGGAAAAATAATGCTTCAGGATAATATGGCTTACAAGAACTCATAATTATAAAATATAAGTAAATAAATGCATCTATTTATCTTTGTGTAGAAACAGGCATAATAAAAGATCTGGGAGTATATCAATTAAAACAGGTAATAGCTGTTAGGAAGAGCGAAGTTTGTGGAACTTTCACTTTTTGCTTCATACATTTCTATTTAATTCAATTGCATAACAATTCTTATTTCACAAAAAAATGAGAAAAGAAAAAAATCTAATGGCAATACAAAAGGGAAAGGCACCAGATATGGACTCCAAAAATATCGTTTGTATTCACATATTTATTTCTTGTGGATTATGAAAAACTTCACTTCAGCTGTTTAAGCTTTAGTTTCTCCTCCTGAAAAATGGGAATGGTGGTAACATATTGCTTACTTCTCACATATAAGTGAAAGTATTATATATTGCCCAGAGGCCAGCTATGAATCAGGCGACTGTCATTACAAATATTTAGTACATATCTTAACTTTTATACATATATTTATATATTATAGATGCATCATAAAACATCACTAAAACTATTACAGGTTTCCTGAATTCCTTCTCCAACAAAATCAGAGTCGTACCTTTCAGGCAAAGGAAACCATTAAAGAAATTATGATTTACATAGCAAGAAGCTGTGGATTGGTATTTTAGAATATTTAACATGGAACAGTCTCACTCAAGTCCTTGCTATTGTTCCCAAAGATGTCCTTATTCCTTCAGAAAAAGATAAATGGTTGCAATTGTCCCTATTAGGGTCCAGAATAATCAAAAGGAAAGCATTTCCTCACTAATTCCCATCTCCATGGAAACTGCTCAGCTCCCAAGCCCCTTGTCCACATACATCAGTCAACAGTGTTTTCTGATATTAGGCAGTCTGAACCAGGAGCCTGCGTTCTCTCACATTGCGATATCTTGAAGGGTGAGTTGACAGAACAAAAAGACTTGTGCCAAAATTTTCAAGACCCCACTGCATCAAATCTAAATCCTTCCTGTCCTTTTTTTAGGTTTCTAAGAAACTGTCCTGAACATAAATTTTAAAGGGCCCATGGGAAATGTGCCTGTTATCAGAATGCTCCTAATCCTGAATATCCCTCTCTGTTATTTATACTCAAATGGTGCATTGATAAGAATGTCCTCTCTTCCCTAACTTTATTTAATACTTCTGTCCTCAGAGGAGTGAGACCAAGCTGTGGGAATTATTACTTGCTGTGTGAATATGTCACTTTCATGTTGAAGTGATAGATGAGTATGATTCACTCCCGACAGCCTTTTGTTCCTATTCACATCACAGGTTGGGAGATGTTATGGTAAATAGCCTAAGTCTGATAGAAAATAATTTAACTCAGTGGCTAATTGGATTTAATAATTACACCAGAACCTTAAATGCATTGAAGTCCGTTGACTTGAAAAAGAATTATCAAACCAGAATTCTGGGGTGAGTTGCATTCATGGAATTTTAGAGATCACTTAAGTCAGGAGTCCAACCCTAGTTTATATCTGGGAGCTTAAAAATAAAACATAAATCAGGATCTGAGACCCCATCTCATACTCATAGAGACAGAATCCATATGAGTGGGGCCCAACAATTTGTACTTTTATTCATAAAACAAGTTATTTGCTTAATCAACTAAATTTGTAAATCACTTTTCTAGTATCACCTGTCATCTGCCCCTCTGTCCATTTTAGAGATAATAAAATTGATATATGGCTGTCTAGATCAAAGGGTACAAATTCAGTGTCTGGCAGATACAGATGATAAGTGAGAGGTGGATCAGGAGAAGACATTGGGGAGTGGTGGTGACAGCGGTACCTGCTGAGGGCAAGACGGTTTTGCTCTAAGGTATGGTACTACTTGGCTCGGGTCAAGTGTTGGGGAAAGCACAGGCACAAGAGTAACCGAGCATTCCATTTTTTCAAGAGAATCTGGAAATCCAAATTTTAGGTGATATTGCCAATTTTCTAAACACTGTGCAGGAAAAAAAAAAACATATCTTGGGACTAAATCTTAGCCATCGGCCACTAGTTTGTCCCCACCCCCCATCTATAAAAAGTGACTTGTCTAAGATCTTGCAAAAACAAGTGGAAAATTGAGAAAATAACTGAAGTCTTTGGGATCCCAAGTCAAAAAGATTTCCTCTCATCCCTTCTGGTGATAGCACCTTGAAGAAATCAGAGGAAGAATAACCTTTATGTTTCCTTTGAACACTGGATTCTATGATGTAATGTTAAGTCAGCATCTCAAGGTCTTTTTTATAGTGATTTTTACATGCCTCTTTTAAGAGACTCCACTTGGTACTTAAATAGGCATCATTTGCCCTCTGCTTAAAGTGAAAGCTAATGGCTTTAATGAAACCTCCCAAGCAGACCAGCAATCAGAAGCCACAGCAGGGAAGCTCTGACTACTCAATGCCTTTATCATTAGATATGTCTTTGAAAAATGGTGACTTTTTATATATACATGCATAATGATATTTTATTACAATCAACACAAATCACTTGAAAGGAAAGGTGATATATTTTTTTCCGTCAAATTTTTTTCTTCTTTATTAGAGAAGGATTCCCATGTAGTGAGTTTTTAAAAGTATATAGTAGCATCTTTTAAAATGGGCTTCGGGTATATAATTCAAAACAACTATTAAAAAAAATTTTTTTGTGGATGCATACTCGGAGTAAGTTAAAACCCCAGAGCCCTCACCACAGCCAATGCATATGGGTGTTTCCTAACACTTGTATATACCATTTGCTACCAGCTCTGGCTACTACACCCTCTCCAGCCCCTCCGGCACCGTTTCCTCCAGGCTTCTCTACTTCCCTCAGTGACAGAAAACCCAGCTGCTGCAATTCCTGGCAAGAAGAGCCTGACTAACAGCAGACTGAGAAGGTGTCCTTGGCTAAAATTATCTTCCTCTAGAGGCGTGAAATTCCACACTTTACTTTCTCACACCCCTTGAAATTCTATCCCTTAGAATGCATTTTGGTTAACTTACTGACCTCTTTTCAAATGGGAACCCCCCAAGGAGGACTGCACCCTAGGGTGGATTTATTTAACAGTTTGCTTTAGTTAAGCTGCCAGGTTATAATAGAGAGGAAAGGGAATTTAGGGGCCCAGGTCACTACAGAGGGTCAAAGGCCAGTTGAGACCTGCGTGTGGGGAAAGGCTGTAGGGAGTGAAACAGCAAAAATATTTGGGAAGCTTTGGTGTAAAGGAAAAGATAAGAAACGCTACTGGAAATAGACCCCACACTATGAGGAGGGGTGTGTCTTGGAGAAAGTCAGGTCTGGACACTTGGAGAAGCTTCAAAATCCAAAATCTTTCCTTATCATACCTATGTCTTTCTTCTCACTGCACCCCACTCCCCACAAAAAAAATTGGTAATTACTTCTCAGTCACTTATCTTGGAATTTTATGACAGCTAACCAGGCTTTGTTTTCAAGTTATTATAAAGATCAATTCTGTGTTTTCCATTAAGGTCCAAAACAAGAAAAATCCTTATATTGATTACACAGGCACATTTAATTCATTTTTTAATTGGTTAGTGATTTTTCCTGAGGAGCACCTCTGTATTATTGATATGCAGTAGAAGAAAGAAAAGGCTCACTACTTGTGGTTTGAATACCAATGACTGTTGAAATTGCAATCGCTAAAAGTAGCTAACTAGAGAGAACTTCTTCTTGCCTGGGGTGCCAGCTCAGCCCCTACAGTTCTTTGGAGCAATGCATTCAAGTGCCTGTGGCCTTTTCTCTTTTTAACCTTGAAAACTATAGATTTGTCCGTTACAGTAAAAGTGAATTCACCAATAGTAACAACTTTCATGCTTTCTTGCTTTCTTCTGTTTGAAAATAATTTATTGAATAACAAAGACATGCCAGGCATCGGTCTTCCTCTTGGGAGGCAGAGATAAATATTCCAGTTCCTAAGGGAATAGCTATGTTGACTAAAAAAAAAAAATCACAAGTCCATTTGTTAAGTTCTAGAATGAAGGCAACTTCAACAAACTGCTATGTCAGAGAGGAGAAAATAATGAACTTACTCCACAATGAAGCAGTCAGGAAAGTCTTTGAAGAAAATACTGGAGAGCCACGATAAATGATTAGAGGGGTTTTCCAGGTAAGAAAGGAAAAGGACATTTAGGCAAATGCAAAGGCGAAGAGGTATGACCAAGGAAAAATGTGTTGGGTCTATGTGGCTGGAAATTAATTGGAGACCATGGGAAAGTGGGTTGAAATAGCAATAGTAGCCTAAGAAGTAGATCGGGGTGCATAGCTTAGAATGTCATCCTAATAAATTTGGATTTAATTCTTGAGAAAATTGGGAAACATTGACAAATGTTAAGCTAGACCAAAATTGTATTTTAGCACATTCCTTCTAGATACTGGGTGGAGATGGGTAGGAAAAGGTTAAGACCAACGGTTTAATACGTGCTTTTATGCACATCTATTTTCATCCACAGAAGAACCCTGAGGAAGGCAAGACTTCCTTGCCGTCTCTGTCCAGATATGGATGGAGGCTTAACAAGGCTAAATCAGTTGCCCAAAGCCACGTCGTGTCCTCAAGACTCAAACCTGATCTTTTGATTCTCATCACTCCACTGACCCTTGCCAGCTTCTCCTTGATGTGATAGCAATCGCTACTATTTGAAGGACATTTGCATTTGGCCAGAGACTACACTAGACACATTGCATCCAGTGTCTGTTTGAAACTTCACTCAAGTCTCTGAAATATAAATTATTATCGCCATTTTATAATAAGAAAACCAAAGCCTGGAGAGAGTAAGCAAGCCCCAAGAACACATAACTAGCTAGTGGCAGAGATGAGACTCACAACCAGGTCTGTCTTATTCCAGAGACCAGCTCTTGGCTAGTACTCTATAGTTCTTCCCAATATTTAAGAAGAAAAACAACAACACACCATCCATGTGCCACTTGAGGGGCATCCCAGCTGTTGGATAAATGTTAAGTGAACGTTTGAGTCACGCAGCAAATTGGTGGCGGAGCAGGACCAAGAAAGAAACCAGGTCTCCCACCAGCATTCTTCCCATGACCACGCTTGGCAACAATCTAACTTCGGAGCTAATTTAGACGGACGAAGTTGTCAAACTCACATGGAGAAAAGTTACAGTGCCTGGCGTTGCATTGAAATCTCCTGCCTCTGAGTTAAATCTTTCAAAACCTCCTCTCCTCTCTGAGCTACCCCCAGCTCAGTGGGGTGGCTCAGGCAGGAGCTGCCCCCTGCATGGCCTAATAATCAGACCTTGAAAAGTCCAGCAGCGGCCTCAAAAGGCCAGACGAGATGAGAGTAGGGACTAAAGATTTTAAAATAAAGAGCCTTCACCAATTTTCAATTTTTCACAGAAAACAAGCTCCACAGTATCATAGAAAACGAAACACTTGGTAAAAGGGAGCCCTCATTTCATATCACATTTTGTACATTATCTAAAATACTATTTCTCCCTGTGGGGAAAAAAAAATCTAGAAAAATGCTATTATACCAGAAAGAAGGTAAAGGTATAGACTGAGGAGACATTTGTCTTCTAGGAATTTAACTGTGAAATAATTAAATTCAATGGAGAGTGTAATTACACAAAAATGAAACCCGATCTCCCTAGAAATTTCCCATCCACTACCTGAGGGGAATGAGTCAGACTCTGAGTTTTCTGATTTTCATTTTCTGTATCATTCTTGTCAAGATTTGTAACAAAGTGTCCCGATAGGAACATGCGGGTTGGCACCACATCTTTTGGAGTTTCCACAGAGGGGAAAAGTCACTGTTCTGCCAGTTCTGGTGGCCCTTACAGGTATGTACCGGCAGGAGGAGCTGGCAGGAGGCAAGGGGGAACCCTTTTGTCACCCATCCCTGTCCCTGAGCATGGGGCTTTCAGGAGAACAAAGGCCCTTCTCACTACAGGTGCAGAGCTGATAAGAACAACCTCTTATTTTGGCTATAAAATTCAGATAGGTCTCTTTAAAATGCCAAACTCTCAAACACTGAATATTTTTTTTTGAAAAGCATATTCTGTGATAACCTTGTTTTATTAACATTTAGTGGCTTATTAAAGCCGTAGGGAGAGAAGGAGGGAGTGCATTTTTCAGATTCCAGTCAGATTTATTGCCCTTCTCTAAACTATGTGATTCACATACATTGAAATGATGTCTAAAAGTATTAATATAAATGGATCTGCTTTTACCTTCATATTTTCATCAGTGCTTTCAGAAAGACAGTTAGTATAGGAGAGCAATAATTTCCCTGAATCTGGTTACTTCGAGTTAATTATTTAGGAACCAACAATATTTAGGTTATTTTTGTCACAGTTAAGTTTTTCATTCTTCATAGAACGAAATCTTCAGCATCTGATAAATAAGCATTTCACTACAAGGCATTCTTGGTTACATGGCAAAAAAAAAAGGAGGCCCACATAAGTTCTTTTATCTGCCACTTTGTTCCCCTATCCCCATTCCCTGTCCTTTTAGGGAGCTCTGAGAAGAAAGATCAAAGAATTACATACAACCTTAGCTGAAATAAGTGGAAAATCTCCAGTAATTTTTTCTTTTCTTATGTACACATTTTCTGTCTTTGACTAGATTAAAAGATTGGTGATATAGTAAAAGTGGCATTGCAGCAATTTACTGTATTTATCTTCCTGGTTTTCCTGTGGGAAACATCATGGCAATTTCAGGATTCTCTGAGGCTGCTGCTCTCAAATGCAGAGTCCCCAAAGGGTCCCGATCCATCTCCTACAGCACTCTCTTCTGCTGTCCCGCATCATCTGCTTTTTAGGGCGTTCCCTTGTCCACGGTAGCCTTGAATCAGAGTTTATAAATTCATGCAAGCATGAAAACTTCCCGGGTTCTCTTCCTCCCTAAGATAAAGCACCATCATCAAGCAATGCTATAGTTCCCAGGCTAGCAGAGACTTACCTGTTCCATAAGAAACTGATATATATATATGACATATATATATATGTTGTTTTTTTTTTAAGTCCTTTCTTTGATACATACTTTAAGGCAAGAATTGAATGTTCTCTGGAATGACTTTTCATGTGGATGTTTTAAACGCAGCAGAAACACTGACTGACCTGGAGCATTTGTGAATATACTACAATCATTAACACCCAAATCAAATTTCCGCCTTTTTCCAGGAGTCCTGTGGAGTTTGCAGATTAATTCAGTTGCAGAGTTAGGATCCTTAAGGGCGATCCCTTTTAGGGAATTAAAAAGGCAGGGGTCTTTTGGCTTATAGTGTGAGAGTAGGAACAATAAGGCTTAACGAAGGTTTTTTTTTTTTAATGACTGCTTTTTACCTCAACACAGGAAGTTTTCATGAAGGATAAAGAAAAGGATTCCTTGTTCTGTTTGTGTACAAGCAAAAGTTTAATGACTGTGGGTCAAAATATATCACAAAAGCTTGGCCTTTGAGGGATGAGCTGAATTTCAATCTAAGGAGGATGGAGAAAAGACTTAGAGAGAGGTGGTCTAACTAACTGTATTCTACTCAGTATTAGGTTTATTTAACTACTCCCTCTTCTCAAAGGATTGCACCAACCATCTTCTCAGACTGAGAACATGAACTGTTCTCCAAGCTTTCAGCATGGAAAAAAGGGTGGTTTGTTTTCTTTCATTTTCTCCTTGTCTTTTTTTTTTTTTTTTTTTTTTTTGATGAATAAAGTGAAAATAATGAGGAAAGTTACAAGTATACAGTAGTTGCTAAACAGATATCATCTGACTTTTTTCTGATTACAGGATGTTTGTGTGGCTCTGAGCAGTTTAAATTTCAGCTTCTCAGTGCATATTCTATCTTACAATGTCTACATTTACCAAACCCAAACAGAGAATTCCTTATGCTAGTTTATGGTTTTCATACCTAAAAATGTATCTATTAACTATTTTTCATTCATGAGCATCTCTGGCCAGAAACAAAATTTTCATATAGGGTTTGCTGAAACCAAACATTAAATTTAAGTGATTTAGACTTAGATGGCCAAAATCAGTAATAAGCTAATTTTAAATTATTTCATTCCTGGATGCACTTCTAAACATGGCAACTTTTTCTTCAATGTGTCAGATTCTTTGACTACTATATTTTATTTTATTTTCCTCATAACTACATTTATAAGTGGTAAAACGTATGCTCAGAAAATGAATGTCTGATTCTTTTAAACCAAAAAATTTCAGTTGTAGATTTTCAATAGGAGGTATTCACATGGAAAAAAATCCATATTTCTTTCTTTTTATTTATGTGGTTTAAACTGTTCAGTGGCTGAATAGGGATTTGTAAGACTGATTTAAGCCTTATATGTTTTGAGGGCCTTTCCAATTTTAGTTGGCATTGATTAAAGTGAAGGGGAAAAAATAAGGATACAGATTTTAGGAACTCAAAATGTGCCATATGTGCAATGATGTCCTATTGGCAACTGGATGAAAAGCCAGCATCTTTCAGCATGAGCTCCTGTTCTCCTCCACAGAACCCTCCAGGATGCCTATCCTGTCTTCTTCCTTACCCCAGACATACATCCTTGCTCACCCCTCTCCAATTTTTGCAACTTTATACACATCATTTAATCTAAATTTCCAAATAACCCTGTGTGGTCTGAATCTCTATTATCCAAATTAATAAAACTAAGGTTCAGAAAGGTGAGGTTACTTGCCCAAGGTGACAAAGCAAATAAGTGACAGAATGACAAGTTTCTAAAACTGCAATAAAGTCTTGTAGCTATTGTATATATAGTATTTGGTGGTACTGCAAAAGGGGTGATACCTGGTAGGAAGGAAAGAGAGGGAGGTATAATCAAGCTTTCATAAGAACTTTTGTCATTGATGTGGAGGCAGTGGCCACTGGAAGTTCTGGGGGAAAGGAGAGGGAAAAATAGGTAAAATATGGGGGCATTTTCAGGACTTGGGAATTGTCCTGAATGACATTGCAATAACAGATACAGGCCATTATGTATCTTGTCATAACTTACAAAATTGTGCAGGAGAGATTGTAAACCACAATGTAAACTATAATCCACACTTAGTGGCAATGCTGCAAAATGTGTTCATCAATTGTAACAAATGTACCACACTAATGAAGGATATTGTTAATGTGGGAAAGTGTGGGAGGGGTAGGGAATGGGGCATATAGGAATCACATATATTTTTTATGTAACATTTATGTAATCTAAGTATCTTTAAAAAAAAATTAAAAAGGTCCCCACCTCCGGCAGGGAGAAAGCTAGGGGAACCTGTGCCAGCCTCTTCCAGAACATACAGGCCACACCACAGAGGCTGGTGATCATCCTACTCTGGCGGCACAAGCCGTCCCAGGAGTTATTCTGTGGCTGGAGTTGGAAGCTCCATTTCCCAAAAACAGGGGAGGGAGAGACAGTTGGCCATCAATTACAGCTACTGATTAGTAAACTCGGCTGGCTACAGTATAACCCTAAGAACAGCTAAAGTTTGAACCTGCCCAAGTCGGAAAGAGGCTGTCATTTTGACTCTGCCCCTGGCATGAGGGGAAGGCGGGCTGATGGTAAATCACACTGTTGGTAGAGACTGGCTTCTTTCACCCATATTGGCCTCCAGCCCTAGCCTAGGCTTCAGCCCCACCTCTAGCTGGGAAGAGGCTGGCAGGCCCTGCACCAACCTCTCCGGGTAACTGCAGGTACATTGGGCTGACATAGACTGAACAGTCGGAAATCTACGGGGGCAACTGTGATCATTTTGGACCTCCAAGACATAGATTGTTGCCCATACCTGTAGCTCCATCCCTGCCCCAGGCAAGGGGAGAAAGAGGTGTGAAGCTTCATCTGTCTCTCTGGGCAACTACAGTCTAGGCCTCCATGACTTGAATTATTACACAGGGCTGTGGTTCTGTCCCTACCCCTGGCAGAGGAGAAAGTTGGGAGAAGCTTCATTGTTCTTTTGGGCAATACGGGCAGTTTGAACCTCCGCAGCTTACAGCACCAACTACATCCTTGTCTCCTACTACATAACCAGCAAGGGAGAAAGGGCAAGAAATCCCTAAACTAAGAGAAACTGTACCCAGAATAAATACATCGAGTAAGCCAGATGCCAAGACACCAACAAAAAATTACAAGAACCAGGAAGATATGGCCCAGTTAAAGGAACAAGATAAGCCTCCAGATGACATAAAAGAGTTGAGATAACTAATCATAGATGGTCAAACAAATCTCCTTAATAAATTCAATGAGATGGCTAAAGAGATTAAAGATATTAAGAAGACATTGGATGAGCACAAAGAAGAAGCACAATTCACAAAGAAGAATTTGAAAGCATATATAGAAAAATAGCAGATCCTATGTGAATGAAAAGCACAATAAATGAAATTAAAAATACACTGGAATCATATAATAGCAGATCTGAGGAGGGAGAAGAAAGGATTAGTGAGCTTGAAGAAATGGCCTTTGAAAGCAAACATACAAAAGAATAAAGGAAGAAAAGAATGGGAAAAATTGAACAAGCTCTCAGGGAAAATTAGACGACAGCAGGAGATGGGCAAACATACATGTCTTGGGTTTCCCAGAAGGAGAAGAGAAGGGAAAAGGGACAGAAGGAATATTTGAAGAAATAATGGTAGAAAATTTCCCAACCTTTTTGAAGGACATGGATATCCGTGTCCAAGAAGCACAATGTACTCCCATCCAAATAAATACGAATAGACCAACTCCAAGACACATACTAATCAGAATGTCAAATGCCAAAGACAAAGAAAGAATTCTGAGAGCAGCAAAGAAAAGCAATGCATAACATGTAAGGGATACCCAATAAGATTAAGTGCTGATTTCTCATCAGAAACCATGGAGACAAGAAAAAGGTGGCATAATATATTTAAGACACTGCAAGAGAAAACGCTCCAGCCAAGAATCTTATATCCACCAAAATTGTCATTCAAAAATTGAGGGTGAGTTTAGAATATTCACAGATAAACAGAAACTGAGAAAGTTTGTAACCAAGAGACCAGCCTTGCAGGAAATACTGAAGGATGTGCTACAGCCTGAAAAGAAAAGACATGAGAGAAAGGCTTGGAAGAAAGTCTAGAAATGAAGATTATATCAGTAAAAGTAACTAAAAATCTAGAAAGAGTGGTGAAAATAAAATATGACAGATAAAATCAAAGGTCAAAATGGGTGAAATAAGAACTGCCTTTACAGTAATAACATTGAATGTTAATGAATTAAACTCCCCAATCAAAAGACACAGACTGGCAGAATGGATAAGAAAATATGAACCACATATATGCTGTCTGCAAGAGACTAATCTTAGACCGAAGGATATCAAGAGATTGAAAGTGAAAGGCTAGAAGAAGATATTCCTCACATGCAGTAACCAAAAAAAAAAAAAAAAAAAAAAAAATCCGAAGTAGCTATACTTAGTATACTTAGATGAAATAGACTTTAAAAGACATTAATAATGTGCAATGTGAGGAGGAAGTCAGGAAAAAGAAATTCCATTTACAATAGCTACTAAAAGAATCAAATATTTAAGAATAATCTTCACCAATGATGTAAAGCACTTGTATTCAGAAAACTACAACTCATTGTTAAAAGAAATCAAAAAAGACCTAAATAATTGGAAGAACATTCCATGCTCACAGATTGGAAGACTAAATATCATTAAGATGTCAATTCTGGGAAGCGGCTGTGGCTCAATCAGTAGGGCTCCCGTTTACCATATGGGAGGCCCCGGGTTCGGTTCCCGGGGCCTCCTGGTGAAGGCAAGCCCTCCCACACGGCGTGGTTAGCTGACCTGGCAAGCGTGGGCAGCAGGGGGGGGATAGATGAATAAATAAATAAAATCTTTTAAAAAAAAAAGATGTCAGTTCTACTCAAATTGATATACAGATTCAATGTAATCCCAATAAAAATTCCACCAGCATTTTTTAAGTAAATGGAAAACATGATTATCAAAAATATTTCGGGGCAGATGTGGCTCAGATGGTTGGGTGTCCATCTGCCATATGGAGGGACCTGGGTTCGATCCCCGGGACCTCCCAGTAAAATTAAAAATGTATATATATATAGAAGACGCATGGGCTGCCAGGCTCTGTGTGCCGGTGAGCCGCCAGGCCCCGGGAGCCATGCAGCAAGATGATGATGTAACAGGAGAGAGATGCAGGGGAGAGACAAGATGAGATGCTCTGAAAGCTCCAAAAACCAGGAACTGAGGTGGCGCAGGTGGCAGAACACCTCTCTCCTACATCGGAGGTCTCCAGGATCGAATCCTGGTGAAGACTGGAGGAGGAGGATGAGAAGAGATGGCAGGAAACAGACACAGAGAATTGCCCAGTGAATGGACACAAAACAGCAAATGGGGAAGGGGGGTTTAAAATGGGTAAAATAAATAAATAAATCTTAAATATATATATATATATTTCGAAGGGTAAGGGGTCCCAAATAGCCAGAAACATCTTAAAAAGGAAAAGTGAAGATGGAGGACTCTCACTTCTTGACTTTAAATCATGTTACAGTCATGTACCACTAGCTACAGTGGTAAAAAGAGCATGGTACTAGCATAAAGACAGACACATGGACCAATGGAACCGAATTGATAGTTCAGAAACAGACCCTCACATCTATGGTCAAGTGATTTTTGACTAGCCTCTCAAACCCACCCAGCTCGGGCAGAACAGTCCATTCAACAAATGGTGCTGAGAGAACTGGATATCCATAGCCAAAAGAAGTCAAGAGGACCCCTATGTCACACCTTACACAAAAATTAACTCAAAATGAATCAAAAACCTAAATATAAAAGCATGACCCAAAAAGCTTCTAGAAGAAAATGTAGGAAAATGTCTTCAAGACCTGGTGGTAGGTGGTGGATTATTAAAGGAGATAAGAGGAGGACTGAGACGGACTACCGATACTTGCTGTAGGTAGTTTTAATTAACTTTATTGTAAAAGTGTAGAAATGTATAGAGTTGATGGTAACACATTATATATAGTGAGTAACAGCAGGTTTATAAATTGGAAGGTGGCTGAAAGGGGTAGTCTAGGGATGTAAATGCCAATTTAAAGAAAGCTAGAGAATAATCTAGGGCTTGAATAACACAGTAAACCCAGAGGTGGATGAGAATTGTGGTTGATGGTACAGATGCAAGAGTGTCCTTTGTGAGCTAGAGCAGATGTACATCACAATTGCAGAGTGGTGGGAATGTGGAGAAGCATGGGAAAAATACAACTGGAGTGACCTATGGACTGTGGTTAACAGTAATAATGTAATATTCTTGCATCTATGACAAAGATGTACTGTGTTGATAATGGGGGAGTATGAAAAAAGTGTGCCAAATGTATGCTATGGACCTGGTAATAGTCTGATGATATTATCTCATAATCTGTAACAAATGTTCCACCACGGTATGGTGTGTTGATAGAGGGGTATTGTATGGGAATTCTGCACGTGTGCATGATTGTTTTGTAAGTTTACAATTTCTGTCATAAACATATATTTAAAAAATAAAAAAGCATTTGACAAAATACAGCATTCTTTCCTGATAAAAACACTGCAAAAGATAGGAATAGAAGGAAACTTTCTGAATATGAAAAAAGGTATATATGAAAAACCCAAAGCTAACATCATCTTCAATGGTGAAATCCTAAAAGCCTTTCCTCTGAGATCGGGAACAAGACAAGGATGCCCACTATCACCACTCCTATTTAACATTGTCTTAGAAGTACTTGCTCAAGCACTGAGGCAAGAAAAAGATATAAAAAGCATCCAAATTGGAAAAGATGTAAAAATTTCATTATTTGCAGATGACATGATCGTATACATAGAGAGCGCTGAGAAATCTACAACAAAGTTTCTAGAACTTAGAAAGGAGTTCAGTAATGTCACAGGCTATAAGATCAATGCTCAAAAATCAGTAGCATTTCTGTACAACAATAACGAGCAATCTGGCGAGGAAATCAAGAAAAAAATACCATTTACAATAGTAACTAAAAGAATCAAATACCTAGGAATAAATTTAACTAAAGATGTAAAGGACTTATATACAGAAAACTACACAACACTGTTAAAGGAAATCAAAGAAGACTTAAATAAATGGAAGAATATTCCCTGTTCTTGGATAGGAAGACTAAACCTCATCAAGATGTCTATCCTACCCAAACTAATCTACAGATTTAATGCAATCCCAATAAAAATCAGCATTGTATTTTTTAAGGAACTGGAAAAACTAACTACAAAATGTATTTGGAAGGTAAGAGGCCCCGAATTGCCAAAGACATCTTGAAAAAGAAAAATGAAGTTGGAGGTATCACACTACCTGACTTTAAAACATACTCCAAAGCTCCAGTGCTCAAAAATGCATGGTATTGGCACAAGGATAGACATACTGACCAATGGAACCGAATTGAGAGTTCTAATATAGATCCTTGCATTTACAGTCATCTTATGTTCGACAAGGCCACCAAGCCCACGCGGTTGGGAGAGAATGGCCTCTTTAACAAGTGGTGCTTGGAGAACTGGATATCCATATCCAAAAGAATGAGAGAGGAATACCATCTCACACCTTATACAAAAATCAACTCAAAATGGATCAAAGATATAAATATAAGAGCCAAAACCATAAAGACCTTGGAAGATAATGTAGGGAAGCATCTACAGGATCTTGTAATAGGAAATGGTTTCATGAACTTCACACCGAAAGCAGGAGCAGCAAGAGAAAAAATAGATAAATGGGATCTCCTCAAAATTAAAAACTTCTGCACCTCTAAGAACGTTATTTAGAAAATAAAAAGGCAGCCTACCCAATGGGAGAAAATATTTGGCAACCATATATCTGATAGGAGCATATTATCCTGCATATATAAAGAAATCCTATACCTCAAAAATAAAAAGACAAAAAACCCATTTAAAAAATGGGCAAGTGACCTGAAAAGACACTTCTCCAAGGAAGAAATACAAATGTCTAAAAAGCACATGAAAAAATGCTTGACATCGCTAGCTATTAGGGAAATGCAAGTCAAAACTACAATGAGATACCATCTTACACCCTTTAGAATGGCAGCTATTACAAAAACAGCAGACTCTAAGTGTTGGAGAGGATGTGGAGGAACGGGAACTCTCATCCACTGCTGGTGGGATTGTGGAATGGCCCAGCCACTGTGGAAGACATTTTGGCAGTTCCTCAGAAAACTGATAATAGATCTTCTGTATGATCCAGCGATTCCACTGCTGGGTATATACCCAGAAGAATTGAAAGCAAAGATATGAACAGATATATGCACACCAATGTTCATAGCGGCATTGTTCACGATTGCCAAAAGTTGGAATCAGCCCCAGTGCCCATCAACAGATGAATGGATAAACAAAATGTGGTACATACATACAATGGAATATTACTCAGCTGTAAGAAGGAATAAAGTGCTAACACATGGAATAACATGGATGAATCTTGAAGACCTTATGTTGAGTGAAGCAAGCCAGGCATTGAAGGATGAACAGTACATGACCTCACTGATTTGAATTGAGGAAAGTGAGCAGTCTCCGAGAACCATTGTCTGAAAGATAGGTTAACAAGGGAGAGAAAGAGAAGAGAAGGTTGTGAGCCATCACCCATACGGACATAATCTATGGTAAAGTGATAGAGTGTAGTTGCATATTGAAGGATAGGACAGGTGGGTAGTGATATTACTGGGTTTGGTGGTGCAGGGTTGACAGGTGGGTAGATTAGGAAGGGCGGGTTAGAATACCCAGGATACTGGGGGGAGAGATGGGAGGGGGACTAAGTGAACATCGGATTTGTGGGTATGAGGTTGAAAGTGCAGGAGTGGGAATGCTCTAATGGCAATATGACAAGGTAGTGTCACAGGTTTAGGGTGTAGGTTGGGGGGGCATTCAGGACGGGGCACATCAGGAGTAGGCTTCTGGGGAGTGTGTGAGGGTTCATCCTGTCATAATGTGTTGTGTCAGGGAGTGGAGACCCACACGTTGAGTAGGAAGGAGATGGACCCCCATCTTTGGGAGGACCGATTCACCCAGAAACAGACAGGTGGGCGTCTCTTAGGAGCAAGGGTGGATCTTAATAGGGGAGGACAATCAGCGTGTCAAGACCTCTTGTTGCATGTAACTATGAATCTTGTCATCCAATGAGTCAAGACAGGGGGGTGTCATGTGTCCCAGGGGGGTGGGCAGGAAGGAACAGAAAAGATCAAACAGGGGGTATTTAGTGGTCAGGGGAAATGTTTTTCATTACCTTACAGTGATGGACACAGGACATGGTAAAAATCATCAAAAATTATTAAACTGTACCATCTAAATTGTAAACTATACTGTAAACCATTAACAATGTTTAGTAGCTGTGTTTCACTATCTGTATAACAGTTATAACAATGCTACCATCCACATAAAAAAGGTTTTAATATGGGGTGAGGAAAGGGGGAGGAGGTTGGATATATGAGAGTCTCTAGTATTCTGTGTGTGACTTTGCTGCAACCTAAAACATCTTTGAAAATTAAATGAAAATTTGGGAGACAATGGGGAGTGAGAGGGGGAAGGTGCCACGGTACAAACTGGACTCCTGATAATGCAGTGATAAAAAGAAAAATAATTAAAAAAAAAAAAATTTTTCCCATTTTTGAATATCCCAGCCTTTAATTTTATTTGATTTTTAGTGATTTTTTAAGTTTCCATGTATTTTATATCTTACATTTAAACTTATTATTGTTTCATTTTCCTATTAATTGTATTTGGCCATTATATGGGTTTCATCTTCAAGGAAGGTTTGGATCGCAGAAGGGCTACAGCGGGGGCAGGAAAGGATCATTGGTGGGGGGTGTCTGGGATGGGGGTTTCATGGGAGGAAGTTCATCTGAATATACATGAAAGATATATAAAATTGTTCAAATGATCAAGGGGTGAGGCATGGTCACAGTGGGTGGAGCATCACTCAATAAATGAGAGAATACTGAATTCTCAGCCTGGAGAGCTCTGCCACATTCTCCATGGGAGCAGCAGCAGTCCCCCGAGTGCAGGGGCAATGTCTGGCAAAGGAGGATGGTCCACTATGGGTTCTTGTTATTGATGACTAGCCTTATGAGTCTTTGCCCTTGTAATTGAAACTTAGCCTACTGTTATGGAGTGCCTGAGGGTTGCCACCTGAAAGCCTCCTTGTTAACTCAAATGTGGCCTCTCTCTAGGCCAAACTTGGCGTGTGAATGCACTGCCTTCCCCCCTGTGTGGGGCATGACTCCCCGGGATAAGACTCCCTGGCAAGGAGGAATTAATATCAAGTGCCAACTGGCAAATATGAATGGAAAAAACCTTGAATAAAAGAGGGAGGGGGTAAAGACAAATGAATTCATGTGGCTAAGAGACTTCAAAGAGAGTTGGGAGGTCATCCCAGAGGTAACGCTTATGCACATCTCAGTAGGATCTCGTAGAACACCAAAGTGGATAACACCCCACACAGAGGGGCTCCTGAGGGCTCTGGAGACACCCAGGTCCAATATAAGGGGGGATAGCTCCAGAGATTGATGCCTCATCAGTGGGCTATACTTTGGAATCTGTGCCCCTGAGAGTGACAGAGTTGGACTCAAATAAGTCCTCCCTGCACATGGTCCATCAGTCCCTTCTATTCAAACCTATATGTGGTGCTGGAGCTTATAGGTGTACTTCCAGAGACTGGAGCCTTTGGCCTGCCCATGTGCCAGCTGTGACTGGAATCTCAGAGGAGCTGCAACTCCTACTCTACAGCTCAATGGACTCACCCAAGTCACCTGGAGAGGAGATGATGGTGGACAACAGCCATTCCAGGGAATGGAGAGAGTCTGCGGCTGCAGGCAGGATAGTCCCATCCATCTTATCCATGGGATATAAGCCCCCTCTCACTTGGAGGTGGAGTGGACATCACCATCCCCAGACTCCTCAGGACTGGGGGAAGAGCCATGGATTAGAGTGGACTTATTGGTATTCTGTTGTAGACATAATGTGATTCAAGCAATGGAAGAAATTACAACATTGAGGTAGAGCCAGTGGCCACTGGACGCTTTTGGGGCAGGGAAAGGGAAAAGCAGTTGTAATACAGGGACTTTTTCGGGACTTGGGAATTATCCTGAGTGACATTACGATGACAGATATAGGCCATTTTACATCAGCATATAACATGCAGAACTGTGTGGGAGAGAGTGTGTTCTACAGTGTGAACTATGGTCCATGCTTAGTGGCAAAGCCCCAGGATGTGTATATCCATTGCAGGTGATGTGCCACACTAATGAAGGATGTTTATGTGGGAGGTTATGGGAGGTGTGGGAGGTGAGGAACATGGGAATCCCTGTAGTTTTTGCATAACATTTATGTAATATAAGCATCTTTTAAAATATTTAAAAAAAAATTAAAAATAATAATAATAATTAGGATGGGTTGGGGGGAAAATACCCCAAATGTAAGATAAGGACTCGAGAAAGATTTTCATGATATTCTTTCATCATTTGTAACAAATGTCTTACAATGCAAGGTGTTGGTAGTGGGTTGATGTTTGAGACCCCTGTATGATGTTATACATGTTTGCTTTGTAAGTTCACAACTTTTACTATACACTTATTGTTTATGTATGTTCATATATAAATGATAGAAAAAAAATAATAGGGTGGGTTGGGGGAAAAATACATCAAATGTAAGATAAAAATTAAATAAATAAGTAAGTAAATAAATAAAGAGTATAAAAAATAATAATAAAGCCTTCCTAGAAGATATGACAGGAGCTGAACCCTGTAAAATGAGGAGAAACCAGGTTTTTCTGATTCCAACGCCAAAGTTGTTTCCACTCTTCAGTTTCATAAACTCCTCACTCCTCTTTGTCTATCCAAATGTTACCTATCCCTCAGCACCAGGGTCAGATTCCATTTGCTTCATAAATCTTGCTGACCACCTCAGTCATTTGAACTCCTAGAGTAATTGTTTATTAGGCAATTTAATTGATGAAGAGTAATATGTTGCCTTAGGAGATTCTATTGCCATGGAAACTTCTTGGTTTTTTTTTATTATTATTATTTTAAGGAGGTACCAGAGATTCTGGACCCGGGACCCTCATACATGGGAAGCAGGCGCTCAACCACTTGAGCTACATCCACAACCCATTATAGGTTTTGTTTGTTTGTTTGTGTGGTGTGTGTTTTGGTTTTTGTTTTGTTTTGTTTTTTAGGAGGTACTGGGGATTGAAACCAGGCCCTTATACATGGGAAGCAGGTGCTCAACCACTGAGCTACATCCGCTCTCCAAATTTTGTTTTAGAAAATTCTTATATGTTTGTCCACATTTGTGGCTTATCACAGCACAGAGATGGCAAACTTCCTTTCTTACACTTTTTATTGTATTTCTTATAGTGCCTCGGTGATTGCCTCAAAAATGAGGTGCTTAATGGATGTTTGCATATTATTGTAAATCTTTCTCTATGATCTCAATTAAAATAGACTGTTATAAAAATCCAAACTGCATATCCCCTACTATTATACAAGCATAGTAAAAATGTTAACAGTTCAGAAAAACAGAAGGAGAAGAAGCAATCCATGTGATTACTAAAATCATCTAAATTTAAAAACTTTTTAAATAAGTGAACTCTTTTATACAGTAATTTAAACTAAACAAACATAAAAAGCTGTCTAGCTTTTTTTTTTCTCTCTTTTAAGAGTCACACGTGAGGGACGGATGTGGCTCAAATGGTTAGGCGTCCGTCTCCCATATGGAGGGACCTGGGTTCGATCCCCAGGACCTCCTGGTAAAAAAAAAAAAAAAGAGTCACACGTGACTCTCTTGATTTATCTTCCCACTATCCCCTTCTTTTACCAGAACTTCACCCTGCATCCCATTTTCTATAACACTATATTACAGACACATGCTTTTTTACATGGTAATCTTTTATTAGACACCATTGCACTGAAAGCAAAGACTGTGACCTATTCATTTTCATGTCCCCAGCTGTCATACAGGACCTGACCAGTACATAGTAGGTATTTAATGTTGAGTGAATTCATGAAAGAATAGAGACATACATCTAATTATAATCCCAGATGGGAACTGCTCCAAGGAAGGACTTCAGAAAGAGCAGGGAGGGCCCATGCCCATTCACCTGGAACAGTCGGAGAAGGCTTTTATTTAGGATGATGCTTGAATTTACTCATCAAAGATCAGAAGGAGCTTAACAGTAGGTAAGGAGGAGAGGGCATTTCCTGTAGACGGTTCATGTGCAAAGCCACAGAATATGAGAAATTCAGGTACATTGAGGAAATGTCCAGCAGTTCAGAATGGCGATGGGAACGCCTCGGGAAAAATCCACCATCCCTCACTAGAACCTGCACGTCCCTGACACTACTACTAACAACTCTTCTTTTCCAGGGGAAGTAGACAGGATTTCAGCAGATTGAGCTTTTACTCTTGAGAAAATTATCCCAAGATCTCTGTCTCCTTCTCAGAGATAACCTGCTTATCTACTAAAAAGAGGAAACATGTACTGTCAATAGGTCTACTGCAAAAAAAGTTCTTCTTTACTTATAAATTGTATTCTTTCTTTTTTCAAAAAAGAAGTAGCTAAAACAAATTTGAAAATTAAGAAGCAATTTAGAGGCTCAAGATACCTGATTTCAAGACTTGCTATAAAGCTACAATAATCCAAGACAGTGTGGTATTGGCAAGATAGATAGATAGATAGATAGATAGATAGATAGAGAGAGAGATAGAGAGATAGAGGGGAAGCGGCTGTGGCTCAATCAGTAGGGCTCCCGTTTACCATATGGGAAGCCCTGGGTTCGGTTCCCGGGGCCTCCTGGTGAAGGCAAGCCCGCCCGCACGGTGTGGTTAGCTGACCCAGCGAGCACAAGCAGCAAGGGGGGCGGGGATAAATGAATAAATAAATAAAATCTTTAAAAAAAAAAGAAAATTCACTTAAGAAAATGAGACAACAACCCACATAAAGGGATAAAATTATTGTAATATATATGTATATATAACAAAGGACTTGTGCTTAGAATATATAAAGAACTCTCAAAATCAAATATAAGAAATCAAAAAACCCAATTACAGGGAAAAAAAAACAGGCAAGGGGTTTGAATAGATACTTCACTATCAAAAATGTGTAAGTGGCAACCAAGCATATGAAAGGAGGCTCAAAATCATTAGCCATTAAAAAAGAAAACTGAAATGACAAAGAGATACCTTGGGAACAGCTAAAAAAATTTTTAAACTCCCAAGTTTATCAAATTCTGTCAAGGAAGAGCTACAATAAGAATTCTCAAATATTGCTGGCAAGAAAGCAAGCTGTTACAGTTGCTTTGGGAGAATTTGGGAGTTTCTTATAAAGTTAAATATGCATTTCCCATACCCAGCAATCCCACTTCTAGGTATTTATCCAAGATAAATGAAAACATATGCCCCCATAAAAATCTGCACACAAATGTTTATAGCAACTTTATTCATAATTGCCCAAAGCCGGTAACAACTCAAATATTTTTCAATCAGTGAAGAAATAAACAAATTGTTGTATATCCATACAATGGAATGCTACTCAGCAATAAAAAGGAACAAATTACCGATATGTGTCACATGGATGAATCTCAAAAGCATTATGCAGAGTGAAAGAGGACAGACCATAAAAGGCTTCATACTGTATGATTCCAGCTATATGACATTCTGGAAGAGGCAATTCTATTGAGAGAGAAATCAGATCAGTGGTTGTCAGAGGATGACGGTGGGGTAAAATGTGCATGAAGGAACTTTTTCAGATCATGGATATTTGTGGTGCTTTGTACACAATTATACGTGTTTAGATGTACTTATGAAACTGTACATCTAAAATAGGTGAATTGCATGTAAATTATACCTGATTTTAGAAAATTAAGAGAGAAACCTGTCGCTTGGTGTCCCACATAAGATGAAAGAATAAGGATTAGATTATCCTATAAGAATTCCATTGCTGTCCTGAGGACAGTACAAAAGGGATCTGAGTACCTTCCCTTGGTATAGTTCCTTGGTCATGCTGGGCCAACATCAACCTTCTGTTGTTCCCTGCCATCTCCGGGCTCAACACAGCTAGAATGACTGAGATGCCACATCAAGCAGAGGAAAAAGAATTTAAATACCTTAACTCTAAAGAGCATAATAACAATAACAACCAAATGATTTGATTTGGCCCTCAATGCTTCTGAATGCAGACTATAGAGCCTTTATTTCCACTATATGGATTAAAGATTGTGATATAGGTAGATTATATGCACAGTTGTAATTTGACACGTGAACTGTTTTTACCAGACTAAGCCATCACTCTTGTGAATTCCCAGGAAGCCTGCTTTGTTGTCCCTGCGATTGTCAATTATTATCTGCACCCTTGTCCAAATTGTGTGGATCATGCAAAAGTGGAATTATCAGCGGTCCATTTGCAGTCAGGCCAAAAAGAGCCCATCATCACTTCATTGCAAATTATCTTTTATTCATTAAAAAGGTGTGGTTCAGAAAGTGGAAAAATCATTAAACAGTTCCTTTAGAACTTTTCCACTGTTTGGATGCTCCTGGTATTTATTTATTTTTTTTTAAAGATTTTATTTATTTATTCATTTATCCCCCCCTTGCTGCTCGTGCTCGCTGGGTCAGCCAACCACGCCATGCGGGCGGGCCTGCCCTCACCAGGAGGCCCCGGGAACCAACCCGGGGCCTCCCATATGGTAAACGGGAGCCCTACTGATTGAGCCACAGCCGCTTCCCGCTCCTGGTATTTAGATTCAGGGGTAAATAATTTCATACCATGGTTCAGACCATAAGAGTGAATCAGATTGCCTAAGAAGATAATGTTGGGAAACTAGAACAGTAGTCCCAGAACAGAATCCTTAGATACATCAATAAACAGGATAATGATGCCATGGATAAGTCCAAAAATGAATGATGAAAAAAGGAGAAGAACGAGGTAGGGTCATGGAAGCCAGTGAAATGGAGTTTCAAGGTGTTATTGGTCCATAGTGACAAAATTCATCAGTGATGTAGGGATTGCAAAGTGTCCATGAGATGGGGCCCTGTGGTGGCCATGGTAACATTCACAGGGACATTTTTACTGAAGGTCAGTCAAAAGCAGGACTGCTGTGGGGGGAAAAAAAAAAGATTAGAGAGAGTTTGTTCAAGAAACATGCCTCGAAGGAGAAGAGAAACCAGAATGGATGCAGTAAAGAAAGGCTATTTTTAGTTGGTGAAGACTTGAGCATTTTGTTAGGTTTGGGGTAAAAGGACAGTAAAGAGTGAAGGGTTAAAGGCATGGAAGGGAGGGGGCATTGCTTTCTGCAGCAAGGTCCTTGCAGGAGACAGATGGCTTAGGATTGGATCCAAAGCAGAGGCATGTGTTTGTGTACATTCACTCTCCCATTAGAGTGCCAACTTCTTTTTCTCAGAAGTTTACATAAACTGTATTTTTACAGTTCCACAGAACTTGACCGTAGTAGGAATTTCATGAACAAATGGTGGTTAATTCAATGAGTCCTCCTTACCTGACCAGGATGATAATGTCTTCACTTTCTTTTGGTTCAAAGCCAGCAAGTACGCAATGATTCCAAATCTAAATGGCCTTTATTTCTATCATTTTTCATAATGTTGTCTATAGATGACATCAGATCTGATGTGGTCTTCATCCTAATTGGTAGGCTGAAGAGAGAGCAAGCACTTGGTTTGGTGGGCACAAAGTCTTATCTTCCTATGAGGCTTTTTAGATTGCCCTTGTATGAGGAGGGTAGTAGTACTTGTAAGATAAATAGCTAAAACTGAGGGTATTTATCATGAATGCTTCACCCTAAGGCAGTGTGATACAGTAGTAGTTATGTGACCCTAACCCAGAGTTGCCTTCTTGCTGTACACTGCCACCAGTAAGAGCTTTCTGGTCTTGGTGGGTAGTGCCCAACTCTCCAAATGACTTCACTTTATTCAGATGTGATTTTTAAATCTCATTTTATGGGACTCTTTCAAAGCATTTTCTTTCCTCTGAACCTCCTCTATTGTTATTCTCTTCTGAGAATATTATGAGTCAGCAAAAACAACAATAAAAAGTCGTTTGTATGGTGGTATGTGCCAAATAGGAACTATTTCATCATTCCTTTATCCTCCGTGATTACTTTTTACCAGTTGCAGGTGCTCCTAACACTGGGAAATCCCTGATGGATGGGTGGATCTGCAGCTGACGGGGAGTATGTTCATGTTTGGCATTGCCTTTGATAAAATATAAGTGGCTGCTTTTAAGAAACCACAGAAATATGAGTTTTGTTCTATTTATTCTATAATTTTTCACAGTGGTGTGGGAAAGAAAAGTTTTCCTTAAGATGCCAACCTTGACATTGTATTCTGGTGTCCATTTCAGTTCTTGAGACTAAAGTTGATGAAGTGCCAAGAACTGGTCATTTTATATGCAGACTAATTCGTATGAGGCTTGAGATGGCCACTTAGGTCAGTGGGAAACTCTCCCTTAACTGTCTCAGATGAAGCTTCAATATGAATTTTATGAATTTTAAAGGTTTCCCCAACAATAAATAAATCTTTCACTAAGTGCTTACTATGTACACATAACTAAGCGAGGTAATGTGGTGAAAAATACTAAATTTAATAGTTGGACCCTGCTTTCTAAAATGACACTAATGCAAACAGGGAGAGTAAAAATCTCAAATGATGTTGTGTGTTTTTTTCTTTTACTCAGTGTCCCAAATCTCTTCTGACTGATTTGTTTTCCCCTAAATTGACTTTCATTCAAGGTGATCAATCCAGTTAGGAATATAAGAAATGACTATGGTTGATCAATATACACCAATCATGGAACCATAAACTATTGTTAACTACAAAACTCACTTTTTCAGGTAGAATATAATAAGAACAACAGCATTAAAGAAATATGGTTCTTTGGGGAAAACTAGGATCAAATTAATAGTGCTCTGAAAAGCCCTCCTCAACAAAAACCAGAGATATTAAAAAGTCTGTAAGAACACTTAAAAATGTTCACCATGATTAGTCATTATGGAAATGGCAGATCAATTCCACAATGAGATACCACTTTCCAACCACCAGGATGTCTATTATCAAAAAGACAGACAATGAACTGGTAAAGAGATTGTCTGAAAATCTTTGGAAATGAATGGAAATGGAGAGGGCACATCATGGTGTTTGTGACTAGCAGAGCTATTATATGGGTAGGACAGTGGTTGAAAGGGAAAGTCTAAGAACATGTATATTATTAGAAGGAAAGCTAGAAAATGTAACATGGGACCGTATAACACAGTGAAACCCCATGTGAAATACGAATATGGGTAATTATTGTATATATAAGACTGTTTTTACAAAATATAAACACAAACTAGAGAAAAGGAAACAGAATAACAGCTATGTATGGCAGGAGAAGTATAGAGAGATTGAGAGGTGATGAGGTTTTTTTGTTTGTTTGCCATTATTATTATTATTATTGGAATAATGAAAATGCCCTAATAATGATTGAAGTAATGAATGCACAACTATGTTATTATACCAAACACCATTGATTGTATAGTTTGAATGGATTTATGCTTTATTAATAAGTATGAATAAAATTAATTTGTTAAAAAAAAGTGATGGCTAAAATATTACCACCTAGATAAATAATAAATTAAAAAGACAGACACTAACAAATGATGGTGATAATATGGAGAAATTGGAACCTTCATACCTTGCTGGTGGGAGTGCAAAATGGTACAACCATTTTGGAAAAGAGTTTAACGGTTCTTTAAAATGTTAAACATAAAGTTATCATATGACTCCAAAATTCTGCTCCTAGGTATATATTCTCAAGAGAAATAAAAGCATATGTCCACATAAAAGACATGTACATGGATGTTCATAGCAGCATTATTCATAATAGCCAAAAAAGTAGAAACAACCCATAGGTCTATCAACTGATAAATGGATGAATGAAATGTGGTATATTCACACAATGAAATATCATTCAGCAACACAAAGGAATGAAGTTCTGATACATGCTACAAATGGATAAGCCTTGAAAACAATATGCTAAATGAAAGAAACCAGTCACAAAGGGCCACATGTTGCATGATTCCATTTACATGAAATGCCCAGAATAGACAAATCCATAGGCACAGGAAGTAAGAGTAGTGATTGCGAGCAGCTGAGGGGAGGGAGGATGTGGGAGTGCTGATAAGGCGTACAGTTTTTAATTCTGAAATTGGTTGTGGTATTGGTTGTACAACTCTGAATATACTAAAAACCATTGAATTTTCCACTTTAAAAAGATGAATTGTGTGGTATGTGAATTATAGCTCAATAAAGCTCCTTAAAGATATACATACATACATACATACAATGTTAAAAGCCAAGAAGAAAAACAGAGTATGTGACTCAAAAGAACTGCGTTTGGGGCATTGATCTTGGAAATTGGGGAGAGAAGCATGGAGGCAATTAAAAGCCTGAAAATTCAAATTGAAGTTCCAGGAAAAGATTTTTTAAAAATATCTATAAGCAGTTTCGACCAGTCTTTATAAGCATTTTGTTAGCACTATTGTGGGTGAGCCTAGGCTATGTACCTTGGTTAGTTTCCACCTGAAGCCAAGCTCATAGGTTTGGTCTGTTCAAAACCAGAGAACTTGGCTCAGAGTAAAACAATGTTCCACCACTTTGGCAGGATCCCAGTCCCAGATATATGTCTTACAGAAGTGATTTTTAATCACAAAATGGAATGATATAGCCTGCCTGGCTTGTAATAAACTCACTACCACTTAGGAAAACAGCTGAAAACTGTCCCGCTAACAATGGGCCAGTGAGGCCTTATTTATGTTAAACAATAAGCCGTCACTGAGGATTTGTAAATTAAAGATTACGGGAGACACCATCCCAATTCCTTAAGGAGCCTGCCTAAACCTCCAATGCTATACTGCTTGGTTCTGACCCTGCAACTTTTGCTAGACAGATGAAGGTTTGTGTTCTTAAAACAGCATAATTGTTACAGGAAAAGGTTTCTTTCATCAGGGGATATAGAAGGACAGTTGATAGCCCTCCATTGTAGCAGCCATTCTCCATTTTCTTTTTGGAAAAAAATAAAGAGGCTGAATGAGCCCCACCTTGTGAACTGGGCTTGCTGTCCCTCTGGCCCCACTGCACAGCATGGCTGCTGTCATTTTTATTAGTAGTATTAATCAAACCCTGATTGTGGTTTGGTTCTGCCAGACAGAATTATCCTTCATCACGGGAATAATGCAAAGATGCCCCCAGCACTGCCATGTTGGTTTCAGTGAGGCCCTCCTTCCCCGCTATTGGTCATTTTGTCCATAATCTACTCACCTACTCCTTCCTCACCATCACAATCAGCCATAATTTAATTACACCCAAGGAAATTTTAAAAGTCCTTTACTTCTTCCTGAGACATGGGATAATTGGGACATGGAGCACTCAGGTTGCTTAGCTGGCTGGGCAGAACCACTGAAATACAGACTAAGTCACTTCTAGAAGAAAAGAAAGCTGACAGCAAGCTTTTCCCAGGGCACAATGGGGAGAAGCAAAAACCTATAGCAAATCATCCATAAAAACTGCACTGCAGGGAAGCGGATATGGCTTAAGCGACTGAGCTCCTACCTACCACATGAGAGGTCCTTGATTCGATTCCCAGTCCCTCCTAAAGAAGACAGTGAGCTGGAGCAATGGGCAGGTGCAGAAAGCTGACACAACAAGATGACACAGCAAGACACACAAGAGACACAACAAGAGCAGGGAGCGGAGGTTCCCGGTACCTCCTAAAGGAAGACAAGCAAGACAGCAAGCTGACGCAACAAGCAGGCATGGCAAGCTGACACAACAAGATGACACATCAAGAGGCACATGGAGGGAAACATAATAAGAGACACAACAAAGCAGGGAGGGGAGGTGGCTCAAGTGATTAGGTGCCTCCCTCCCACATCGGAGGTCCTGGGTTTGGTTCCTGGTGCCTCCCAGAGAAACAAGGAAGATGAACTGACTCTGCAAGTGAAAAACAACAAGGGGGGTGGGGAGAAATAAATAAATAAAATAAATCTTAAAAAAAAACAAACTACATTGCAAGAATGAGTTTAGAAGAAACTGAGGATTACCTGAAATGGCACTGATAACCAAGACAGAATTCCATATGTGTTTAATCCACAGGTGACAAGAACTTTTGCACTATGCAGGAGGGGATTGCAGGGTTTGGACTATCCAGGAAGAGAAATCTAGACTACACCAGAAATGACACAATTCCTGTGGGGTCCTACAGTGCCCTAAGTTTGCTAGGATGTGATGGTACTCTTTACTTCTCTGCTTCCCCCTCACACTAAGAATTCCTTGAGGGCTGGGAAGTGTGTCATCTTCTTTTTGTTTGTTTCCCAAACACCTAGAATATAAGAGGTGCTTAATGAATGCTTTGAGGAATAAAAGAAAGAATTAATTCATCTTCTCTCAGCTATTTAACTTCTGAGGATTTTTCAATTCATTAGCTAAAAATAAACAAACAAGCTAGAAGTTTAAAACAAACCTGCATTATCTATCATGTAGAGTTGATTGAATATATTTATGTATTTATGCTTATACTAACTCAAGAGCAAAACATATGTGGTTCTCCTCTTATTGTGGAATTCGGTCATATTCAGAAAATACTTATGTCAAATTCCTGAAGTTCTGCATTATAGACATCACCAAATGTAGATAGTCAGAGGTCAAGATTCTGATTCCCTGAGTGGGTAAAACCAGGTAATCACCACATATTACCCATTAGAGCTTTAACAAGATTCAATTCTGACTTGATATATCACATTTTATCACATCACCAGCCCTCAGTATAATTTTTCAGCCCCAAATCCTAATCCTGACTCAATTCTATGGGGTCAAACTTCAAACTAGTCTTTTAACTAGACCTAAGCAGACTCTGGAGTTTGTGGGGTAGTGATGAGCATAGAGGGAAACATAATGAGAAACACAACAAAGCAGGGACAGGATCCCCAAGGCAGAACCACAGAGGGTCAAATGGCACAAGAAGGCCCTCCAACCCCTACTCACAGGCTTAGTTCTCAGATGGTGAGACCCCAGATTCCACCAACACAGAGTCCACCCCCTGCTGCTCCCCTTTCTGCCCCTTCTACCAGTCTCTATCCCTTCTCTCTCGTTGTCTCTTTTCTCTTTTCTCAGTACCCATGCCCTTCCTTCTTCCACTAAAGGCCTAAGTTGGCCTTGGAAAGTTCCCTTTTTGAAAGATCCATGGTAGCTGGGGCTGGTGGGACTAATCCATTATCAACGTGGCTAAATGAGTTCATTAAGTGTTGCAGAGATAAGTAAACACTTCCTATTGCTTTCACTTAACTCCATTTTAGGGACTTGGGGCAAATACTTCCCCAACTGCCTCTGCTGTACCAACTGATGCTAGAGTCCCCAGAAATAGAACTGAAAAATTGGTCCCTAATACAGAAATTGACAAAATTTTTAAACATCACTGCAAGGATAGTAACGTTTTCTGTACCTAGTGTCAAATGGACAAGTAGTAGATATTGCTGACCAAGCTTCTAAGACCTCTCTTTCTGCTCTGATTTCACTCTCTTTGACTTCAGTAGTTAGATGAGCTTCTGGGGAACTTAGAAAATGCTGATGCCTGGGTCCCTCCATCAGAAAAGCTGCTGCTCTAAAGCTCCTTAGTGATGGCAATGTGCCAACAAGGTCGAAACCCACTGGATTCATGGAGTGAACACCTACGGATGTGACAGCTGATTACCAAGCACCTGGGAAGTGCCAGGTACTTTCTAATGCTCTATATGCATGTTCTCATTTCATCCTTACAATACCCTTATCCGGTAAGACACTATTACTTTCTAATTTTGCCTAAGTAGAAACAAACTCAGAGAGGTTAAGTAACAACTCAAAGTCACACTGCTGGCTTGGGAGCAGGCTCTTGAATCCTCATAAGTCCTGCCACAGTTGCTCTCTCTCTCCTGTCTCTTCCTCCTCAAATCTAGCCTCACCCCAAGCTGAGAGAGAATGGTATCTAAAACACATCTCTGACTCTATCCTTTCCTTGGCCTGAAAGGTACAAAATCCCAATCCAAACCAGTTTAGAGAAAAAGAGAATTCAGTGGTTGTGTCACTCCCTTCACCCCCACCTCTCTGCGGGCTTGTGGCTGGATCCAGAAGTTCAGTCATCATCAATTGTGTTCTCTTGGCTCCACTTTTCCCTGTGTTGCCCTCACTCTCTGTAATTTCACATATTCATTTACCCACAGATGTTTATTAAAATGATGCTCTAGGCCAGGATTGTGCTAAATACCGGGTGGAGGGTAATGAGCATAATTTTTTTTTTTTTTAATGATGCAAGCAATTGTATTCAAAGCTATGAGTTGATTCCTAGTTCTTGTTTTTCCAAACCCAAGAACTTTCCACTCTGTATAATCACATGGTTTTGTGATAGACATTCTATCTGTAACTGTAGTTATTGACAACTTGAATGCACTCTAGATAATCTGATAAGAGTCCCAAAGAGAGAATTTGGATCTGCCCCAGGCCACTTAGCCTTCACCTCTCTAGGTACCTCTGTGAGTTCTTTCCTGTTCTGTGCATTATCCACCCTTCTCTTCACATATATGATGGCTCTGCCCTTTTCATGCTTCGTATCCAAATCCTACCCATCCTTTCAATACTGTTGTTCATCTTAACCTCAGAAACATTCACTTTCACAGATCGCTTTCATCTCCCTAATATCCTAATCTTCATAAGTTTTTTTTTTTTTTTTTTCTTTTCATCATCTTCAGCATTTGATTAAATGCCTTCAATTTCTCTTTATTTGTTTCAGGACTGTGTATGCCTTGAGTGCAGGATATATAAATTCATATTTTTTTCTATTATGCTTCTGGGATTTAATTCTGATATATAATATTAAAAACTTTTAGTATTTTTAAATGATTTAAAGAAAAATCATGAATCAAGCATATTTGTTCAAATCTCTCCTCCTTTACTGAAATGTAAAACTTCAAGCTGTGAACGAAAACTATAGTCAAATGCGATTTAAGGACATGTGGGAGATAGGAGAACAAATCCTGGCTGCGATTATCCTTATTTAACTAAATATACATGTTTAGATATTTTAGTAAACATCATTTAAATAGAATTAAGTGTATGACTAATCTTTCTTCTCAACTTCTCTCCCACTTAGACCACTATGTCTATTGAGTGACTGAAAGTTACCTAGTCCTGTGGATTCTCTTTATACCTCTTTTTGTTTGGGTTTGGTTTCCATTGTATTTTTAAATTTTCTGTCTATCAACGTTATACAAGCATATATTTAAAGAATGACATAGTTCCACAAAATGTATTATAAAAAAGTAATTCCATGCTCACTCAATATACTGGGTCCAAGACCCTGAGTGTGCACATGGAGAGCAAAGCAGAGTTCAAGGGATATTAAGGAGAGATTTCCAATGAAAGATGGAAGATTGAACACATGCATATTTAAGGCTGTTCTCTCCTGAACCATCTCTAAAGAATTTGGAGAAAGGAATACACTCACAGGAAGAAAGGGAGTGGAAGAGGGATTACGAAAGTCTGGAAGCTGGACAGCAGAAGAATGAGGAGTAACTGAATTAAATTAGCAGTTCTATGACAATTGAATCCTAAGTCAGCAGGAAAAAGCCAAGAAGTAACCCAATTTTCACCACAGAACAATCCCAGAAAGTCTTCAGAAATGCAAACACCATGTACTTCTGGAAGTAGTGCTGAACTAGGATTAAAAATAAGATAAATTGAAAATCTCTTTTAAAAACATATATCCTTTCCCTCTAAGATTGGGAACAAGACAAGGATGCCCACTGTCACCATTGTTATTCAACATTGTACTAGAAGTTCTAGCTAGGGCAATTAGACAAGACAAAAAAATTAAAGGTGTCCAAACAGGAAAAGAGGAAGTAAAACTCTCACTATTTGCAGATGACATGATCCTGTACTTAGAAAATCCTGAAGTATCCATGACAAAGCTACTTGAACTAATAAATGAGTTCAGCAAAGTGGCAGGATACAAGATCAACACACAAAAATCAGTAATGTTTTTATACACTAGTACTGAACAACCTGAGGAGGAAATCAGGAGGAAAATTCCATTTTCAATAGCAACAAAAAGACTCAAATACCTAGGAGCTAATTTAACCAAAGAAGTACAGGACCCATATGCAGAAAACTACAAAACAATGCTAAAAGAAATTTAAAAATACCTAAACAAATGGAAAGACCTTCCATGTTCATGGATTGGAAGAATAAATATCGTGAAGATGTCAATCTTGCCCAAACTGATTTATAGATTCAATGCAATACCAATCAAAATCCCAACAGCTTACTTAACAGAATTAGAGAAGGCAATTACCAAATTCATCTGGAAGGGTAAGTGCACCCGAACAGCCAAAAGCATTCTAAAAAAGAAGAGCAATGTGGGAGGAATTTCACTGCCTGACTTTGAAACATATTACAAAGCTACAGTGGTCAAAACAGCATGGTACTGGCATAAAGATAGACATATTGATCAGTGGAATAGAATTGAGAATCCAGAAATAAACCCTCACCTATACAGTCAACTGGTTTTTGACAAACCTAAGCCCACGCTGATGGGAAAAAGTCTCTTCAACAAATGGTGTTGGGAGAACTGGATATCTATAACCAAAAGAATGAAAGAGGACCCCTATCTCACCCCCTATACAAGAATCAACTCAAAATGGATCAAAGATCTAAATATAAAAGCCAGGACCATAAAACTACTAGAAGAAAATGTAGGGAAACTTCTTCAAGACCTTGTAGTAGGTGGTGGTTTCTTGGACCTTACACCCAAAGCACGTGCAACAAAAGAAAAAATAGATAAATGGGACCTCCTCAAAATTCAACATTTTTGCACCTCACAGGACTTTGTCAGAAGGGTGAAAAGGCAGCCAACTCAATGGGAAAAAATATTTGGAAATCACATATCTGATAAGGGTTTAATATCCAGGATATATAAAGAGATGTTACAACTCAACAATAAAAAGACAAATGACCCAATTTAAAAATGGGCAAAAGACTTGAATAGACATTTCTCCAAAGAAGAAAAACAAATGGCAAAAAAACACATGAAGAAATGCTCAACATCACTCATGATTAGGGAAATACAAATCAAAACTACAATGAGATATCATTTTACACTTATCAGAATGGCCACTATTAGAAAGACAGAACTACAAGTGTAGGAGAGGATGTGGAGAGATAGGAACACTTCTTCACTGTTGGTGGGAATGCAGAATGGTACAACCACTATGGAGGACCGTTTGGCAGTTCCTAAAGAAGTTGAATATAGACTTGTCACGTGACCCTGCAATACTACTACTGGGTATATACCCAGAAGAACTGAGAGCAGTGACACGAACAGACATCTGCACACCGATGTTCATAGCCACATTATTCACCATTGCCAAAATTTGGAAACAACCCAAGTGTCCATCAACAGATGAATGGATAAGCAAACTGTGATCTATTCACACGATGGAATATTATGCAGCTGTAAGAAGAAATGAAGTCGTAAAGCATATGGCAACATGGATGAACCTGGAGGACATTATGTTGAGTGAAGCAAGCCAGACACAAAAGGACAAATACTGTATGAATGCGTTACTATGAACCAAATATATTGTGTAACATATTGTCTGATGAAAAAAAAAATGTATATGTATCCATTACATTTAATTGAGAAACGTATATATTTATTCATCTGTGTTTACTTTTTAGTTTTTAATTGTTTATATTTTCAATTATTAAATGTACAAATAAAGTTAAATTAAAAAAGCAAAAAAAAAACAAAAACATACATCCTCTCCCCATTCTGGGGAGTAAATACCAGTCCTTCCCCCCCCTCAGCAAAAGGGTAGAGGTTTGTTTTCTAGAGAGAAAGATTGAAGACACCAAATATATTTGAGTGTTGGGATATCCTACTGAAAATAGGCTTAAGTGAAACTTTGGTGTAGGAATCCTCAGCCTTCATCCTCACCTTGGCATAAAATTCATTTATAATATCCTTTCATTATTTTTGCAATATCTGTAGTATCTTTGACTATATATCCTCTTTAATTACTGATATAGGTAAAATTGTATTTTCTTCCTTTTTTCTAGATCATTCTTGCTAGGGTTATATTACATTTTTGCAATACTTTCAAGAAACAAATTCTTGGCATTTAAATTTTTTCCCTCATTTTATTTTTACAGCCTATTTTACTGATTACTGCTACCTTTATTGTCTTCTGCCTTCTCCTTTCTTTGGGTTAAATTTGTTCCTCTTTATTTAATTTAATAAGGTGGAAGCAGTCAATGGTTTTAACGCTTTCTTCTTTTTGCATACATGCATTTAGAACTGTAAATTTTGCTCTGAGCTATATTTTAGCTACATTACATGAGTTTTGATGTGATGTTGTAATCACCATTATAATTCGGTTCAAAATAGTTCCTTTTTCCATGTTTTGATTTCTTCTATATCCAATGAGTTATTTAGATGCATGTTGCTTAGTTTCCAAATATTTGGGGGGGGGGTTGTATTAATTTTTATTTTAGTTTCACTGAGTCCAAAGAGATATTTTGCATGATTCCATTAATTTAGACTTGCGTTATGGTGCGCATGAGATCTCTTTTGGTAAATGTTCCATGTGATCTTGAAAAGAATGTGCATTTGGAAGTTGTGGGTCTAGTATTCTATATATATGCCAGTTATGTCAAGTTGATTCATCATGTTGTTCATAAATTCCTTATTATTATAGATTTACCTGCTTGCTTGATCAATTACTGTGAGCAGTGTATGATTTTCCCATTATTATTTTAGTTCTTGTTTGCTAACTTCAAGATCTACGTCACCTATTGGTCTGCCTCTATTGTCTATTTTTTCTCATGATTATCAGTCACATATTACTACCTCTTTGTATGTCACGTAATTCTATAACTAATTCTATAAGTGTGCATAAAAGAACTGTGGAGCCTCCAAAAAGCTAATCACTTTAATTAAATCAGGAATTGAACTAAGGGTTCTAGTGTTTCCTTTTCTTTGTGGCCCACAGCTTATTGGGTCTCTGTTTCTTCAGCTCTGAACAACTGAAGGACATTCCATTCTGTTCTCTAAAGGTTTGACCTTAGTTATTTAGTTTCTTGTTCCCACAGCTTCAAAATCTGTGGTTGATCTAGCTTGACTGTTTCTTAAGCAACACCAGATTATGGAAGATTTCACTCTATCTTTTATAAACCCTTTACCTAGTTCCCCAGCCTCCCATGTGCATTTCATACATTTCCAATCTATGATGCCAGTTTCACATGACTGCCAAAAGCTGAACTGCTTCCTTTTTCCCTTAGAAGCATTCTTCTGCTTGGGTCAAACCCATTGTTCAGTCTGAACCCAGAATTAGCAAATGTCTCCGAGGAAGAAAATGCCTGGCTATCTTCAGCTAATTGCAGAAAGATTCCCTTTCTCTAGAAAGCCAATTATTCTATTACTTATTGCTTCTTCAGCTTTCTGCTGTCTTTAAAATTGTTTCCTATATTTGTTTAATTTCTCTAGTTGTTGTAGGAGAAACACTGAGCTGCTACAAACTACTACATCCTATCCAAAAGCAGAAGTCTACAGTCATCCCTTTGATACGCAAATCTGAACATATCATACTCTTACTTAAACCTTTTAATGACTCCCCATTGCCCTCAAGATAAAATCCAAAACCTTTAAAAAGAGTTTATGATACCTATTATCTTAAGACTATATTAAATGTTTTTCTAATATCTTAGTATTAGAATCAGCTTCAATTTATCCAGTATAAAGTGACTCACACATAGAAGAGCCTTTTCCTCATATATTAACAATAATTCAGTTAGGCAATTCTGATATGGTGGCTCCATAGACATTAGGGACCTAGGAACCTCTATTTTTTCTGCTTTTCCATTCTCCATATATGACTTTCATCCTCAGGATTATCTCATTGGCCAAAATAGTTGCTTGTACTCCAATCATCATGTTTGCATTCCAGGTAGCCATAAAGAAGTTGTGCTGGTTTGAGTAGTGTCCCTCAAAAAATCCATGTCCATGTCCTTATTTGGAAATAGGGTTTCTGCAAATATAATCAGTTATGATGAAGTCACACTAGATTAGGGTGGATCCTAAATCCAATGACTGCTTATAAGAAGGTCATGTAAAGACACAGACACTCACAGAGGAGACCATGTGAAGATGGATGCAAAGATTGGAGTGATGCATCTATAAGCCAAGGAATGCCCAGGATTACTGGCAACTGCCCGAAGCTAGAAAAGGCCAGGAAGGATTCTTTCCTTGGGCCTTCAGGGGGAGCATGGCCCCACTGACACCTTGATTTCAGACCTCTAGCCTGAGGAACTGTGAGAGAGTAAATTCCTTGTTGTTTTAACTCACAGAATTGGCAGTACTTTGTTATGGCAATCCTAAGAAACTATAACAGACTATCTTTCAAAAACAATTTCCCAGGAGACGCACAAAAAACTTGCACTGACATCTCATGGGACCTTCATGACATGTCCATGCCTAGCTTCAGCGGAAGCTGAGAAATGTGGGCCTCCTTGGCTCCTGAAAATGAGTCAGGTTTCTTTTACGAAGTTATTGGGACTCAGAATAGCTCCTTGGAGTCAAGCCCATCACAGAACGTAAAGGACCATAAGCCTCTGTAGATTGCCGTAGAGGCTAGCATAACCAGTTTTCTGAATACCAAGTATGATCCTATATTAATGTCATTGTATATTCAGGACAATATAGGAAGTTTGTTTCCCTATCACAACCAGTCAAACTTCCTGTCTGTGTCAGGGATCCACTTCAGAGAACAGAATTACTGTAGCTATGTTATTAAATGTTTATTGAAGATAAAAAGATTTATTAAGTGACTTACAGAATTGCTAGAAAGGCCGAGGAAACATAGGTATACAGACATTGCTCAGAAGTAAGACACAACGGGAGAAGCTGTCCTCTGTGATTCAGAAGCCACCTGCCTGTTAAGAATTGGTGATTCATGGGCAAAATACAACTGCTTTAACTTATGGACTATAGTTAACAATATTGTTATGTTTTTGCATCAGTGGCAAAAAAAGTGACTATATCAATGCTAAGGATCAACAATGGGGATATGTTGATAAGGGGATATGTAAGGGGATATGGGCTTTTTCTTTTTGGAGTAATGACTCCAAAAAGTCTAAAATTGACTGAAGTGATGACAGCACAACTCTGTGATGAAACTGAGAGCCACTGAATATACACTTTGGATGGATTTTTCAAGGCATGGGACTGTATAACACAGCGAACCCTGTGGTGGATGATAGACTGTGGTTAACAGTACAAATATGAGAAAATTTTCTTATGAACTGTAACAAACTAATACATGGTGTTAATAATATGGTGATTTATGGGAGATTACACCAAATGTAAGCTGCAGATTATAGTAAGCAGTAATATTTTGATGATGTTCTTTTATCATTCATAACAAATGTTCCACAACAATGCAAGGTGTGGGTGGTGGGGTGATGTATGGAAATCCTGTATGTTATGCATGATTGTTTTGAAAACTCACAACTTCTTTAATAATAAAAAAAAATCCAGGGAGTGGATGTGCCTCAAGCAGTTGAGTGCCTGCCTCCCACATGGGAGGTCCCGGGTTTGGTTCCTGGTACCTCCTAAGTAAGACAAACAACAAGCAGACAACGAGCAGACATCAAGCAAAAACAAGGACACAATGAACAAAAACAATGAGCAGACAATAAGCAAAAACAAACGAGCAGGGAGCGGATGTGGCTCAAGCAGTTGACCGCCTGCCTCCCACATGGGAGGTCCCAGGTTCGGTTCCCAGTGCCTCCTAAAGAAAAAACAAACAAACAATGAGCAAAAACAAAAAAAACAAACAAGCAGACAAGGGCAAACAATGAGCAAAAACAATGGAAAAAAAAAATAGCAAGCAAACAGAGGAGGGAGCCATCTCAGAGGGGGCTAAAAAAAAAAGCCACCTGCCCACAATGAGATACAACTTCATGCTCCCTAGTACGGCTATTATTTTATTTTAGTTCAGAATATTGGTGAGAATGCAGGGAAATAGGAAACTTCAGATATAGTTGGGAGTGTAAAATGTTACAGCTGCTGTGGAAAACAGTTTGGCGGTTCCTCAGAAAGTTGGACATAAAACTACCATATGACCAGGTAATCCTACTACCAGTTATATGCCCAAAAGAATTGAAGGGAAGAACTCAAACAGGTATCTGTACACCAGTGTTCATAGCAACATTATTTACAATAGCCAAAAGGTAAAAGTAACCCAAGTGTCCATCAACAGATGAATAGATAAGCAAAATTTGGTCAATACATACAATGGAATATTATTCAGTTATAAAAAGGAATGAATTTTTGATAGGATAAGCCTTGAAGACAGCATGTTGAGTGAAATAAGCCACAAACAAAAGGACAAATACTGTATGATTCCACTTATATGGAGTAGCTAGAATAAGCTAATTCATAGAGACAAAGTTGATTACAGGTCACCGGGGGTGGGGGGAGGGGTGGGGAGTTATTGCCTAATGGGTGCAGAGTTTCAGTTTGGGGTGATGAAAAGTTTCAGTAATGGAAGATGATGATGGCAGCACAACATTGAGAGTGTAAACAATACCATGAATTGTACACTTGGAAGTGGTTAAAATGGGAAATTTGAGTTGTGTGTATGTTACCACAATCAAAAGTTTAAAAAAAAAATTGAGACAGATGATTATAAAGAAAAGGGAAAAGTTATGCCCAAGGATTCAAGACTAACTTGCAGCTAAATTCAGAAGGAAACTCTTACAGTTAAAAAAAAAAAAAAAAAAAAGCCACCTGCAAGACTGGGAAACTAGAATCACACCATTACTGCCACACTAAGGAGGCAGTCAGCATTGGCCAGGACAAAGTAGCAGAAGCAGTGGAAATATATTCATGGCTTTGCTTCCAAGTGAAGAGAATCTGAGCATCTGATGGATAAACCTAAATGACATCCAGGGTGCTAGCCGAAGAGAGCCTGGAAGAAGGTTGGAGTGAATGAAATGAGAAGTCCTATCTAAAATACATGATTTGCCAAGTTACATCTTTACAAAAGCATCCCGTTTACTTGTGTGGCTAGCTAGAACAAGGCAGTATGGCTAACTGAAGTTCATGGGTAGTTGGGGGGAAATCATTTTAATGGACACTCAGAATCTCCTCCTTTCTCTGATCATTTTAGTGGCAATGGCAGTGAGTAGCAAAGTAAAAGTTTTTGAGTTTCATTTTTGCTTGTTTGCCTTCTCTCACAGTGCGCTAATAAGTAGCCAAATGGCTGAAAGGAAGAGGGCTCTCAGGAAGAAAAACAAAATGCTTAGATCACATAGCCATTGGATAATCAGTCAAGGAAAAATTGAGCATTGGCTGAATGTGTCCACACTGTGATATTTACACCAACAAGAAAATATTTAAGAATACAGAGAAAAAGACAGATAAGCAAGGAGCAAAAAATTTGACACTTTTGCGTAAAATAGTTCAAAAAAAGTTTTTAAATAGACATTTGAAATCACAGGATTAAAAGTGAGGGTCGAGGGGCCATGAGGGGTATTTTAATCTGAATCGCAGCATTTGATTTAAAATGTTTGCAGTGAAATTAATACTATATAGCGAATATATATAATGAATTTGAGTTCCTGCCAAGAATCTCGGCCAAGTAGGATCCAACCTATATTTGATTATTAGCCTTGGCTGGTAATTTTGACCAGACCATAAACAAGGCAGTATCAAGCCCAAGTTATTTCCTTTTGAAGTGTGGTGTTCTCTTTATCCTGTTGACCACCAGCGATTAAACTGCCCTTCTTCACTTTTCCACTTAGCCACCAGCTACCCTTTTTCTTGAGGCTCTCCCTTCCCCTTAGACTGGCACCTAGTTGGCACGCAAATGTTTGTTGAAATACTGAATTAGCAAATTAACAAGTGATCGACTAGAACAGTCTTCCCAGTCTCATATTTCTTTGCTGTTTCCCCAAATTAAGCGCATTACTTTTTTCAAAGTCTAGTACCTCTTATTACAATAACAAATAAGAGACACTGACAAGGTTCTAGACTCTTCATAAGTTTACTTCAACACTGTCCGTATTCTCGAATTCCTCACACTTCATTTGTTGGTTGATATCCAGTAAGCCTTCTCAGCTAGAAGCTTCTCAGTGAATCCTGGATTCTAGGCTAAGCTGCTTGGATATCATATAATGTTCAAGACATATCATATAATGATAACCTGGATAAAGAGGGTTATCCAGAAGATTATCCAAAGATTGCCCTCCTTTGCTTCAGACCTTTCCAGCTCAACTCTGGGAGATTCCATTATGGCAGATTGCTATTTTCCAACAATGGCCACAACAGTACTTCCCTCCCCCCCATGCTCTTCTCACATGTGATTCTGACACCTTCCCAGGTTGGGTCAGTGTTTCCTTCCCTTAAATTTGTTATTGTGGTAGAAGTGATACAGTGTGGCTTCTGGGGCTAGGTCATAAAAGGCAATACCGTTTCTGCTTGTGGCTCTTGTGTGTTCACTTTTAGACACCATGCTGTGAGGCAGCCCAAAGCAGTCCACTTAGAGAGACCACATGAAGAGACCAGGTGTATTGTTCCAGGGGACGGCCCCAGTGGAGGTCCCAAACAACAGCCAACATCACTTGCCAGACATGTAAGGGAAGACACCTCCCGAGGATTCCAGGCCCTACCCCTTGAGTCATCCCAGCCTTTGACAAGCCATCCCCACTGTGCCCTGTCCAAATTCCTCACCCTCACAATCTAAGAACATCATAAAATGACTGTTTTATGGCACTAAGTTTTAGAGTGGTTTATAGTATAGCAATAGTGATTGGAACGACATTCATCCACTTTCCTTTAAAACTTATTGAGCTCCTAATATGTGCTGGACATGCATTTTCAGTCCCTACTCAGGACAACTGTTCCTTTCCTATTAAAATAAAAAAGAGCCTCTTCCTGGACTCCCAAGGACTTACAGCTGTCTCTTCCACTTTTCCTATAAGTCTACTTGGCCTGGGTCCTCAGAAAGCCTTTCCTCTTGCCCAGTTCTCTCCAGACTGTGTTGTTTGTCTGCAGCACAATAGTTATGTGGTTGCTAAGGCTGGCTCCACCCTTCAGTGATGCTTGGATTCTTTACCTATTATTCTAAGGGAATGTCAGGCCAAGGCTTCCAGGATGCCATTTGGCCCAGAGGGTGAAACTCTCTTCCGAGGAGTTTATTTGTCCAGCATGTTGCTTCTTCAGCAGCTCTCATCTCACTGCCCCTTCTTTGGCTACATTTGGGGATAATTATATCTACTCTATAGAGTTATTTTAAGAGAGTAAATAGAACACATATGGCACCTATAACACTGGCCAGCACCCTGTAGGCACTCAACTCATGATCCTTTCCCTTGCTCCCTCCTCTCTGGTTTAAAGAGCCCTAAGTTCCCACAGGATATTCCAAAATATTCTTGTTTCCAGTCTGAGAAGTAGCCCAAGTTCAAATTCCAGAGTCAAAATGATTGTCAAGCTCTGAGACTAGTATTTGATATGGATAATGTTTTTCAACCTGGGGTCTTCAGACATATTTTCAGGAGTGCACAAATTTACCAACATTTAAAAATATTGGCAGTGGGTGTAGCTCAGTGGTTGAATGCCTGCTTCCCACCTACGAGGTCCCGGGTTCAATCCCTGGTACCTCCTAAAAATATAGATAGATAGATACAGCTATAAATATAGATATTGCATTTTCAGCACCACAATCATCTTACAAATAAAATTCTTTGGCAGTGCTAAGGCAAAATTCAGGGAAATTTTTATAAAATTGATTTTCATTTCTTCAGATCATATTTCTCATACTGGGGTTCAGAAGTCCACAGACATGCTCTCAGGGGTCTAAAGGAATTGTTTTTCCTGTTGTTGTTATTTATTGTCTTTATTAGTTAAAAATGGACCATGTACTACTTAAAGTTAATTTAAAACAATAGTTTCAAATCTAAGGGTCACTAACTCCTGAGGGGCCAAGTCAAGGGAGTTCTTGAACCTGCAGGTCCATCAAGTTTCTAGACTGAATAAATAATATGTTGCAAACCCAGCTTTTCTGTTATTCTTCAAATGCAGGGAGATGCTATTATTATAATTATTAATGCATTTAAAAGCACTACTGAATTCATTCATTTTTTTTTTTCAGCCAATAGTTTAATAGCTACAATCTGGGAATACAAAAATACTTTCAATGCTAAAAAGAGTCCTTCTGCTCACAAACGTTCAGGCATCATTTCTATCATCTCCTCCCTCTGTTGCTGAAGGTGGTGGGTTCATCCCATCACCCTGTGCCTCAGGGAACTAAGTGCGATTTCAGAATTACAGCTTGTACGATGACGATTGCTTAACCATACGTATTATTCATCATTTCCACCAGGGGAAAACAAGGATCATTGCACAGCATATACTGCATTACAATGCAGCACTCCAACTGTTCTCTGTGTGTGTTTTCCATATCGGGCAAAGGTTATGATTTTGCATAATTCTGTGATGTCACGATACACACAGTGATGGTGAAATCACTGGCACACTGAACAGCCCTGACCACCACTCAACCCTGGGTCAAATCAGATTTTGCTTCATAGAATATATTCATTTAAAAAAAAAAAAAAAAAGTAACAATGTTAGAACAAGCCCTAGTTTCAGATAGTTTCTATTTTCCCACACTCTCATGACTAAGAATAATCTAGCTAATCTTTCTCCGTGGTATTTCTGGCTTATTTCTCAAACAGAAGGGTTCCTGTTGCAAGTAAATCTATAAATGTCCACTTTTCTTTCAAAATTCTGAGTGACCTCTAATCTGATTTCAATTTCACTGGGGGCAGTAGGGAGAGTGGGCGATGGGAATCACGTAAAAGTTATTGGTTCGCTGCCATCATAATGAGAACCATGTGTATGGGGAAATTTACAGACATAAATCTCTCAGTGGACATAACTTCTAATTAAACCCTTCTTAACAATCTTTTCCAAATAATGAACAGAATTTTGAGATCAAGTTTAATTTCATTATTTCAGAAATGGACCCGAGAAATGTGTGTGTGGGAATGCATTGCTCTAGCACCACCTGTAGCAGAACAAAGCACCATAGCTACAGTGTCTCTGGAAGAAAACAGGGTGGGAGTAGTTTGCTTTGAAAATCAGTATATGGTGTACAGAATTAGCAACGAGTAGGTCTCACATATCCTATGGGGTTAGGAAGGTAACAAATTTAGATGACTGGTTTCTCCAGGAAGCAGGCATGTATAACCTAGACAGAACTCACATTATGTTGTATAACAAATTTTCTGAGGTATGCCTAGAAAACAACTTACAGTGTATGCTGCTTTGCCCATCCAGGAGATGGAATATGTGTTGATCAAACCATGATCCTCTCCTCTCCTAACATCTCTCATAACCCCTTTTGGCTCTTGGGCTACATCTTCTGGTCAATCCAGATCTTGTTAACAAATTCCAGGAAGGGGGACAAGAATTCCCTAGAGGAAGACAAATTACATATAAGGGAAGGCAAAAGAGGGTCGATGATTCCAATTTAGTCAAAATTTCAAAACATTCCATGGATGAAGAAAATATATCCTTTCCATTCAAATAATAAAGAGTGAATGATAATTATTTGGCCCTAAAATAGTATAACTGCCTTCTTTATTAAGGATTGTTTCTTCTCTGAGTTGAACAATATAGTTAATATTAATAAACATATTTAATCTATTAGTTTAAATGGCACACTTACTCTAAGAAGCTCTCTTTGAATTCCTCTCTCTTCCTTTTTCAGAAAGTCATGGCTAATCAACATGCATAAATCACTATTAAAATACAATAAACGTAAAGGGTGTATTACTTGCCACTTAACACCAATTTAATTAATCAATTATGGATATAATCTAACAAAAGTTGATAGAAATTATAAATGGTACTTTTACTGAAGCAAAATGACATTTAACTGTAGGTAATACAAGTGACAAATTTCCAGCATCAGTTCAACTAGAAAACATGTGCAACTGCATCTGTGCCAACTCAGAGTTTTATTGAATGCACCTGATTTTAAGCTACCATTTAATAATATTCCCTTTTAATAGTCTAATAAGAACCAGTGACAGCCTAGCTAATTTATGCATATGTGTGTAAAATTCAAAATGCTCCATCAGACAGGCTTATCAGCTTATAGAAACTTGTCAGAAGCAGCATAACATGGACTTAATGTAAAAAAAAAAAAAAAAAGAAAAGAAAAGAAAAAATCATTTTTAAATTAACCTGGCCCTTTGTTGTAAATTATTTTCACAATCTGCTTAGAACATCTAAGGCCCGGTCTATCAAAGGCTTCTCAAGACCTTTAATTCAAGCCTGGCCTTTATGTTAAAGAGCTCAAGCTGCTGGCTACAACAAGGACGCTAGAATTACGACTGAAGGAGGGCACCTAAGAATGATCACTCTTCACAAGCATCTGCAGCCATTCAGCCGGCAGCCTGCTCGGCGGGCGGGGAAACAGGCCATTAGGGCCTGGCCCTGGGTGTCCTCTCTCAGCTGCAACCACACTGAAGTGCCAGGTGCAGGAGCCTCGCTCCAGAGGAGACTAGAGAGGAGGGTAACGGTCATGGTGATTACGAACTGATAATTATTCCCTCCCTATTTCCTCGTTTCAGCCAACTGGTTGCTTCACTGATAATTTTCTCTTTATTGCTGAAAATAGTATCCTATGGTTAGGGACAGATTATAGCTTTTTTTCCTAGCAAGACCTTTATTTCAAAATTATGTACCATGTGGTTTGTTAAATTGTACCTATTAACCAGAAATCTGTAGAAATCACCGGGAAGGTTGGAAGAGTTAAAACAAAATATCATACTCTCAATACCCCTTTTTCATTTTTTTAACTGTAACTCCATATGAGGTCTGCTTGATTTTTTTTTTATTTTTTTTATTTTTTTAGCCTGTTTGTATTGGTTGAGCGAGTTCTCAATTTATCTTTGTAGACTTTTCCCCATTTTCACCGGCATAGACTTAAGAAGCTGTATTTTATTTCTGTGCCCCTACTAAAGCATACCACTATGCTGGAATTCACAGATGTAGCACAAATTTTATAAGATACAATAAAATAAGTGTTTTTATAGTCCTGCTCTGTATGGTCAAATACTAATTAAAAACAGGATGGGACTTTTATTTCCCCAATTAGAGATATTAGGGCCAAAGTGTTTTGTAGAACAATGGTTTTCATTGCTGTGTGACATAGCTGTGAAAGGCTGTCTGAAAACAAGAATTTCAAATGAATATTGAACAAGCAATGGAGCTACTCAATGCTATTAACTGAGTGAACAATTGGCCAAATTTGTGTTTAAAAAGAAACTTGGAATTAGATGTTTAAAACTTAAATGAGTGAAACAACTTTTAAGTGGGCGCAATCTTCCGTTACAAGTAAATATAAATCCTTTCATCTAGAATCTCAAAGCTTAACTTGCCAAGTTTTCATTAGTTTAGGAAAATTCCACATCTTATAGATGACTGCAACCAACATCAACGACATCATAAAGAGCGATTTAACATTTCTGGAAATTTTGAAGTCATAGGAGGGAAAGTTGTTTTCCATATTTCTTTTTTCCTCAAAAGGCAAAAAAAAAAAAAAGAGAGAATTATTAAAATAATGCAAAGAGTCAAGCATATTTTCTAGATCTAAGATAACTTTGTTACTTTATGAATATTAACTATAATGTATAGAAATTGGTTTGCTCATACAATTATCATATTTACTCTACTAAATTTAAAAATAAACCTTACTATGTAGTGTAAAGGTGACTAACTGACTTTCCTTTTTATTTTATTTTTTTTAAGATTTATTTATTTATTTACTTACTTTTACCCATTTTACCCCCGTTTTTGCTGTTCTTTTGTGTACATTTGCTGGGCAATTCTCTGTGTCTGTTTCCTGCCCTCTTTTCTCATCCTTCTCCACCTATCTTCAGCGAGATTCGATCCTGGGAACTTCCGATATGGGAGAGAGGCATCCTACCACCTGCGCCACCTTTGCTCCTGGTTTTTCCGTGCATCTCGTCTTGGCTCTCCCTTGTGTCACTCTCCTGTTACATCATCATCTTGCTATGTGGCTCGGCGGGACTGGCACGCCCACACGTGGGGCCCAGGGTCTCGCCCGCTTACGGGGCCTGGCGGCCTGCTTGCCTTCTATAGTTCTCTTTATTTTACCGGGAGGTCCCGGGGATTGAACCCAGGTCCCTCCATATGGGAGACGGACATCCAACTATTAGAACCACATCCGCTCCCCTGACTTTCCTTTTTAAAAAAATAAATACTAGCTCATGCCATTGAAGTTTTTGGAATCCAGCACTTCTTTCTCAACTTTTTCTATAGATTGAGAAGCAGACTAAAACTATAAAAGAAAGGAATCAATGTTTTAAAGTGTACCGTACTGTGTCAAATGGATTCAAGGGCACGATTTTTAAAAATGGATTTTAGGGGAACGGATGTGGCTCAAGTGATTGGGCTCCCATCTACCATATAGGAGATCCAGGGTTCGATTCCCAGGGCCTCCTGGTGAAAGGCAAGCTGGCCCACATGGCGTGCTGGTCCGAGTGGAGAACTGGCCTACATAGAATGCTAGCCCGTGCAGGAGTGCTGGCCCACACAGAAGTGCTGGCTTGCACGGAGTGCTGGCCCACGCAGAGAGCTGTCGCAGCAAGATGATGCAACATAAAGAGACACAGAGGTGAGACAATAAGAGAGGCAGCAGATCAGGGAGCTAAGAGATTGAGCACCTCTTTCCACTTCGGAAGGTCCCAGGATCAGTTCCTGGTGCCACCTAAAGAGAAGACAAGCAGACACAGAAGAACACACAGAGAGCAGACAGCGAGCACAAAACAATGGGGTAGGGGTGGGGGCAGAAATAAATAAATCTTTTAAAAAAATGAAAACGGATTTTAAAAGAAAAGGGGAAAAGACAAAATTCACTATTACTTTTGTTATATGAAATATTATCTAACATTCTCCTTTAGAATCATATATTCCATAAGACATTACTTTGAAATCTCTTTCTTTCTTTCTCTCTTGCAGTGTGGAAATGTTTCCATATGTTAGAAGTCAATCTTACCATTTTACTGAGGGAAATAAATAAAACAAACAGAATTTGGTGGCCAACTTGAACAAAATCATCAAGCAACAAACATTAGATAAAGATTGAGTCCCCATGGTTACCTGTCCCCAACTCTTCAATTCCCTAGATCTTGCATCTCTGCTAAGACTAGCTTTGTGAATTTGCGGTACAATATCAGATTGTTAGGGATTCCACTAGGATTCATATGTAAACTGCAAAATATACACTTCCTAATATTGCATCTAATGCATATAGGGTGAGTATTTCATGTATTCCATTTACTATTATTCAGATATTTCAGTGTTTTTACGTACCTATCTTCTCAAGGCATTTTTTTCTTTTTTTAATCAAAAATACAGGCCATTTTCCAAATACCATGTAGGTTACCAAGCCAGGAAGTACCAAGTTTCAATTTCATTAATATATTATCTTATTCTCTTGCCCTGATTATTTTCAGCAAATAAGGCAATATATCATTTAAACTCTAATTTCACAGGAATATATGCTTGACATTGTCAGGAGGATAAGAACATTTCCGGCTCTGGATCGAAGATCAACAATAGTCTAGAAATACTGAGCTCTTGTGGCTTCCCTTTACAGAGGTGTGAGTGTCACCTCTAGGTAGAAATGCATTGGCTCAAGCAATCTAGGCTTCTACCCTATCGCTGGTGCTCACTGCATGAAAGAGTTAATAATCTGAAACCACAGGTTATCTCAGGAAAGCAGCTTCCTAATGTATAGCTTTTAGACTCTTTTCCGTCACTCTTCTAACCCATCATTCCCTCATTGTGAGCCAAACTGGATTGACTCTATTCACTTTGTCAAGAAGTGTTTAAAACACAGTCACTCTAAAAAATAATAATAAAAATGAAAAAAAAAACAAAAAAAAAAACAAAAAAAACCACAGTCACTCTGGTACCCCAAGCTCCTGGCACACAACTCTGTAATGGAGCAAACTGCAGCACAACACACCAATTGAATTGTATACTCTTAGCATCATCTACTTATCCAGAACAAATTTGGCTCCTTCTGCTACCCACACCTCCAAAGAGTCTCTCCTAATTGGGACAATTACTCTTAACTACTTTTTTTTCAGGAGGTACCAGGGATTGTACCCAGGATTTCATACATGGGAAGCAGACACTCAACCACTGAGCTACATCTGCTCCCCAAAGACACTTGGTTTTTTCTTTGGTTTTTTGTTTTTTTAGGAGATACCATCTCTCATGTGGTGAGATGATTATCACTTCTTGCTGTCCATCTGGGAGATGTGGGAGGTGGGAGATACTAAACACTCTAAAGAATGGAAAATTTCAGAGAGAAAAATCTATTTTTACTTATTTGTTGTGGACATACTCACTTGTTAAGAATGCCTATAAAATGGGGAAAAAATCCCATAAGTTTTTGGTAAAATTGCATCGATATAAGAGTTAAAGACATTCAGTTGCAGAAGTCCAGTACAGTCCAAAAATAAATACTTGTCACTGTGGATTTGAGTTAGCTGGTCTTTAAGGGGAATTAAGTACTAACCCCTCAGTTTAGCCTCTCTTAACCTTTTTGCTAGGTGTGACTTGTGATTTTCTTAGTCATGATGATGTCATGGTGTATTTTCACTTGAAATTTTCAAACCCAGAGGCATAATTAAACTATACTACCTACTCTCTACAGGCCAAAAACACTCATACAATACCCTATTTATGAAAAACAGAATAACTCTTTTGCTTGGTTTTTGTATTAACATGCTGTCCTTAGTTTTTACATTTTTTCCAGAAATTCAATAAGCTCTTTAGATACCTCCAGTTTTTATTTTCCCCAGAAAGCATATATTAATAAAGTACTTGTTTTTATAAGAATTTGAGTTTTCCCCAGTATTTTTTGATGATCAAAATTAAAATAAACTTAAACCTGAAACTCTGGTGTTAGATATTTATACCACTGTCTGGCCAGCCCTTTGCTTCTTCGGGAACTACATTTACCCAATTCCAACCACATGGGTACAAGAGCAAGCTACCATGGCCTTATACTACATCTCCACCCCCTCAAACACAAGGCTGCTGTTGATTGATCTAGAAGTGGGAACATGACATAAAATGGCCAAAGTCCTTTACCAAGCCTTTTGCACTGAATCCAAAGGAGAGAGTTGGTCGGTGTATAGTGGTAGCAGTTACACAATGAGAAACCCAGTAGTTTCTAATGGTCATGTTTTCTGCCCCATGGAGGAACATGACCATCACTCAGAGGGCATGATACCAACAACAGAGAAATAAAAAGAGGAGAGGTGGGGCCCTGTCCCAATTAAGATGGTGACGTAAGATGCTTCAGGACTCTGTACCCCCATAGAAGCTTTGAACAACCAGCAAGAACTGGCGGAAAGGGAGTGGATGTGGCTCAAGTGGTTGAGTGCCTGCTTCTGACATGGGAGGTCCTGGGTTCGGTTCCTAGTGCCTCCTAAAAACAAACAAACAAACAAACAAAAACAAGCAAATGAAAAAAAACCAACTCGGGGAAGCTGATATTGGCACAGCGGTTGGGCGCCGGCTTCCCACATACAAGGTCCTGGGTTCAATCCCCAGTCCTGGTACCTCAAAACAAACAAACAAACAAACAAACAAACAAACTGTCAGAAACATCTTTCTCAAAGCTCCAGAAAACAGTTAAAGGATTGAGTAACCGGGCAAGTGCAGAATGAAGAAAAAGCGGTAAGATCTCATGGCTCTTAACAGGCCCCTTTCTCATCCCCCCCCCAGGGTGGAGCCAGCAGTCACTCTGAGTGCAGATTCCTGGTCCCAGTTCCAGGTGGGGCAGAGTAACCCTATGCACATACCACGAGGAGCATAAATGCGGTGGTGGCAGGAGTGAGGCACTCACTGTCTCAGAACTTGCCCTGCGGTAGAAGACAGTTCACATGGCTCTCCTACAGAACACTACAGGAACGCTAAGGGAGGAGTCAAGTGACTATCTGAGGCAAGGGATTGCTGGCTCTAAGACATGCAGTGCTGTACCCATATTATGGGTGAACTGTTTCCCAGAGAAGAGGACACATGCGAACCTTGTAAAGGGGGGGATTTCTAGGGCCCCCCACACTTGCCCAAAAAAAGATGCATGCGCAGAAAGCATCAGGGAGGCCCCTTTGCTTTGGCATGAGATGTACTGGATGCACACAATACTATCTGTGCCATATTCTTGCTGAAAATAGTCAATCTGAATCTATTCATAAGGAAATGATCAGTCAAATCTAGATTATACGACAGATACAGGCCATTTTACATCAGCATATAACATGCAGAACTGTGTGGGAGAGAGTGTGGTCTACAATGTGAACTATGGTCCATGCTTAATGGCAAAGCCCCAGGATGTGTATATCCATTGCAGGTGATGTGCCACACTAATGAAAGATGTTTATGTGGGATGGTGTGGGAGGTGTGGGAGGTGGGGAACATGGGAACCCCTGTAATTTTTGTGTAACATTTATGTAATCTAAGCATCTTTTAAAATATAAAACAAATAAATAAACAACAACAAAAAAAATCTAGATTGTAGGACACCTTATAAGACAACTCCTCTGGACTCCTCAAAAATGGTAAGACCAAGAATGGCAAAACAGGGAAGCGGCTGTGGCTCAATCAGTAGGGCTCCCGTTTACCATATGGGAGGCCCCGGGTTCAGTCCCCAGGACCTCCTGGTGAAGGCAAGCCTGCCCGCACGGCGTGGTTAGCTGACCCAGCGAGCACAAGCAGCAAGGGGGGGAGAAGTGAATAAATAAATTTTAAAAATCTTTAAAAAAAAAAAAAAGAATGGCAAAACAGGTGGGGAGATGATGGTCAGCCTAGCTTTTTCAGGTGGAAGTATTTAGGAATAAAGTATCAGTTTATTTCAAATGGCTTAGCGTTTCTCTCTCTCTCTCTCTCTCTGTGTGTGTGTGTGTGTGTCTCTCTCTCTTCCTTGTGCAAAAGAGAGCAAATATAGCACAATGTTAACAATTGGTGAATCTAGATGAAGGGTGTATGGATTTTTTATTGTCTTAATCTTTCAGCTTTCCTTAGGTTGGAAAAATTTCAAAGTAAAATATTTGGATGGGAGGGAGAAAAATAGAAATACTCTTGGTCTAAAGGGATAACACATTGTTGGTGGTTTAAAAAATTATTCTTGAATTTAAATACTGATCCCACCCCTTACTACCTGTGTTACCTTGGCCAAATTACTAAACCAGTAACTCCTTACTAGGCGAGTAATATAAGGCAAACATAATCCAATGTGACATATTTTATTTTTCTTTTATGTCCCTCCCAGTGCTGGGAAAATAGAAAATACAAAATATTAACAGGATTTGGGAGAAGAAGGTGAAATGGACTGGACTCCTTGGAGTTCTTATCTTGGAACATGTACCACTAAAGGCAAAGAGTCTTTGTACCTGGCTAATTGTGTTATCATTTTAAGATACAATTGGGTTCATGTGTTCATCGGAGTCCTCTCCCATCATGACTTTCTCCTTCTTGAATTCTTACTTGTTATCCATCTTTACCTTGGATAAATTATTTTTCTAACACTTTTTCAGGATGATATAAATTTTCTGAGCTGTTGCCATCTCTCTGAATTTGCTCTCCTCTTTTTGTATGTGAAAGACAACTTGAATCTCTTTGCCCATTTAAGTCCATTCAAAATATTTCACAAATTTGTTGTTATTTTTAGGTGGAATTTTCTCTCATTGTTTTTCTAATTATAATAATTTGTCCGTGTATTTTATCTTGAAAAATGCCACATTATTAAATTTTCTTAATAGTTCAAATTATTAAGTGATATTTTACTGTGTGTTCCTAAAAGATAATTATTTCATCTGAAGATGCAGAAGCTCCTCTGCTTAAGAATATGTTCTCTTCCAAAAAGTTGTTTGCGATCCCAAATGCTTGTTAGTCCAAACTGAAAGCATATATGCAATTGCTAATAGCACCCAACAGTGGTAAGAAGAGTTCGTGTGATTATGTCCATGTGTCAGTTAAAATATGTAGAGTTAAGTTTAAATACCTATTATGCCTACAGGAAAAAATAAAATACAAATGCTAATAATAAACCTTGAAAGGCATGCAAGATAAAGTTGGATTAAGTTAATTATTTAGTAGTAATTCCCCTTGTTTTTAGTAAATTAAACACTGATAAACTTGAAGGGTTAGGGAAGAGGATGGTGAAGTAAAGGCAGGCTAAATAATTTTCCAAACATTGTAGATGTTATGATGGTTGGGTTCATGGGTCCACTTAGCCAGGTAATGGTGGCCCAGTTGTTTGGTCAAGCAAGAACTGGCCTGAATGAGGACATTTTGTGGACTTAAATCATTGTAAGTTGATCACATCTTTGGCTGATTACATCTTCAATCAATTGAGGAGATTGCCTTCAATAACGAGAGGCATCTCTTCCAATTAGTTGAAGGATTTAAAAGGAGAAGTGATGATTTCAGCAGTGAGAAAGGAAAATTTCCATTTCTACTTCAGCCAACCGGCTACTCCTGGGGAATTCATTGAAAACCTTCATCAGAGTTCCCAGCTTGCAGCCAGCCCTACAGAATTTGGACTCGTGCAACCCCACAGTCATGTGACACAATTTTATAAAATCTCATAATATTTACAGATATATTTTCTTGGTTGTTTCCCTAAAGTACCCTGACTAATGCAGATGTTATCTTGACTTTATTTATTAAAGAAACGTAGGTTTAAGATTCTTTAACTTCCAGATCATTGCAAATGTCAATGTAATTGTGTGTTTGCTTTATTGTTTAAGAATATCCAACTTAGAAAATGAGTAAAGTAAATGGGATGAATGAAAGTCATAAGGATTAAGAAGCTTTTGAGATATAGGTCACAGGATGTATAAATTGTAGGTAACAGAAAGCAGATAGCTTCCCTGACATAGGCAGAATACATAAATAAAGAGAGTAAGTTAGGTTATGGTTTGAACTGTGTAATTGTGTCTCCTCCAAAAGATATGCTAAAGTCCTAATCCCCCATCCCTCAAAATGTGACCTTATTTGTAAATAGGATTGTTATATATGGAATTACACAAGTTAAAATGAAATGATACTGGTCCTTAATCCAATATACCTGCTGTCCTTATAAGAAAAGGAAATTTGGACACAGACTGGGAGACAGATACATGGGAGAACACCACGTAATGACCGGGGCAGAAATTGAAGCCCCAGGATTACCAAAAACCACTAGAAGCGAGGAAGAGGCAAAAAAGGATGGTCTCATCCTGGCCCTACAAATGCTTTGCCCAAGAAATTCAGTAAACTCAGAGCTGTTCAGCAGGCTCAATGGTAGATCACAGGAGAAGCCAAGAATAATGACCTGTCTCTCCAGGACTGACCAAATGAGTGTGTTGGATCTGGTAACCTATCTTTGGGGCCTGTTCCTAACTGCACCATCAACTGGGAGGACCGATGAGGCAGAGAGGGAGAGACAGATCAGGATTCCTCCCACCCACAGGCACCCTATCCTAAGTGTGTTAAGCTCTCCCATCTCTTTCCCTAGGCTTCTCGATATATGTTTTAAAATGATTCACTAAACCATGTGTTTTGAGCATTTTAATTTGGTTCTGTGAGCCTTTCGGAGTTCCATGCCTATTGGGATAGATTGCTTAGTTAATGTATTTGGCAGCTATTGTTGCACAAGGGTAATTTCCCACCTGGCAGCAAAATTAAGAACAAATATATTAATCACTATAATTAATTTGAATCATTTAAATGGCAAAATCTCAATAACAGTTTATAAAAATCTAATCACATAGTTGACCAGATAGATTCTGAAGAAATTACCATAGAAAGTTAAAAGTAAATGCTTGATAGTGTCCACCAGTGGCTAGGGGTAGTAGGGAAGGAGCAGTGATTGCTAATGGGTATGGGGTTTCTTTTGGAAGTGATTAAAATATTCTGAAATTAGATAAGGGTGATGGTTGCACAATTCTATAAATATACTAAAAAAACCACTGAATTGTACACTCTAAAAGGTCAAATTTTATGGAATATAAATTCTACATCAACTTTTTAAAGTTAATGATCAAGAGGGGATTAGAGGGAGGCGGCTGTGGCTCAGTCAGTGGGGCTCCCGTTTGCCATATGGGAGGCCCCGGGTTCGATTCCCGGGGCCTCCTGGTGGGGGCGGGCCCGCCCACGCGGCCTGGTTGGCTGACCCGGCGAGCGCGGGCAGTGAGGGGGGGGATAAATGAATAAATAAATAAAATCTTTAAAAAAAAAAAAAAAGAGGGGATTAGATATATTATTTAAAGTTATAATGATAACCAACAAAAGGACTACTAATAAAATTGTAACTAATGGGAACAGATGTAGCTGAAGCAGTTGAGCGCCTGCCTGTCACGCGGGAGGTCCTGGGTTCGGTTCCCATACCTCCTAAAGAAGACAAACAATGGGCAGACAATGAGCAGACATCAAGCAAAAGCACAACAAGCAGACAATGAGCAAAAACAATAAGCAGACAATGAGAAAAAAACAACAAGCAGACAACGAGCAGACAATGAGCAACAAAACAATGAGCAGACAAAGAATGGAAACAAACGAGCAGGGAGCAGATGTGGCTCAAGCAGCTGAGTGCCCGCTTCCCACATGGGAGGTCCCAGGTTTGGTTCCCGGTACCTCCTAAAGGAAAAACCGAAAAGAGCAGACAACAAGCAAAAACAATGAGCAAACAGACGAGGGAGCCATCTGGGGTGGAGAGGGGAGGGAAGAATTGTAACTAATAAAAATAAAGGAGAGGAAAAGTGTAAGTAGCCAAATTCTTTGTCCTTCACATCAAGGAGTCAATACTGTTTGTTTTAAACCATCATCTTCACAAGTCGAGTAGTGGCCAACCAGAAAAATTTTTACTTCTTCATTTTATACCCTGATAACCAAATAAATTAACAAAAAAAAAAGAAAGAGAGAGAGAGAGAAAGGAGAGGATATAAATAAATTGTCAGAGAAAAAAAAAAAAAAAAAATGCTTGAGCAAAATGAGGGGGAGGCCGGTGGGGCTCAAATGGTTGGGCATCTGTCTGCCATATGGAGGGACCTGGGTTCGATCCCGGGGACCTCCAGGTAAAATAAAAAATATATATATATATATAGAAGGCACATGGGCTGCCAGGCTCTGTGTGTCGGTGAGCCGCCAGGCCCCGGGAGTCATGCAGCAAGATGATGACGTAACAAGAGAGAGACAAGATGAGATGCTCCGAAAGCTCTGAAAACCAGGTACTGAGGTGGTGTAGGTGGCAGAACACCTCTCTCCTACATCGGAGGTCTCCAGGATCGAATCCTGGTGAATACTGGAGGAGGAGGATAAGAGATGGCTGGAAACAGACACAGAGAATTGCCCAGCGAATGGACACACACACACACACACACACACACACACACAAAACAGCAAATGGGGAAGGGGGGAGGTTAAAATGGATAAAGTAAATAAATAAATCTTAAAAAAAAAAAAAAGAAAGAAAAGAATGTGCGTAGTGTGATCTGATAATTTTAGGTACCAGCAAATTGACCTCAAGACTTCAGTTCTCAGATCCCACATTATGTGCCCCAAATCTGTGGGCAGGAAAGAAATAGAGTTACATAAAACATGCCATCTACTTTACCCAGGCAATGGCCCATGGTGAACAATTCTTCCCAAAGGATGGTATGTCTCCATTCAAAATATCATCTCTGTTGAAATGGAAAAACAAATAAGTATTATTGCACCTGAATATGAAAGAATCATAGAGACTTAAGAAAGCATTACTATTAGGAAATTTATTAACACTATAAATCAGCTGATTAAATAAGTAGGTAAATAAACCAGGTGAAAATTTCAATAGAGACAACAAAGTTACTTGATAAAAGCATAACACATATATCTGAGTAAAAAAAAAAAATTAAAAGCTCTAAGAATTGATCAAAACATCTGCAAAGTATGTTAACTAGAACTTTTCCTCTTGCCCCCAAACTGGTAGTGACTAGTCTCAGTCGAAAATAAAAAGCCTGAAGCACCTACACTTTAAGGAGACCCACAGCAGTCAATCATTACAGCCCCACCCCACCTTATCCACCAGTCTAAGGAAAGCTTTGAGAAAGGGGAGGAGGGTCATTTTGATCGTCAACCTTATGAGAGTTCATGGAGTGAGGTTTTCCTTCCTCTACCCCAAGTGCACTGAAGGGAATCAGTGGTGCAGACTGGGGTCCCTGCAAAAGGGGAGACTGGCATCCACTCCCTGCTGAGCCATAGAACCCATCCTTGGAGCATACTATCTGGAGGGGGTTTTGAAGAATGTCTAATACATGTCCCTTTGTTTATGGGGATTGACCTTGCTATAGAGACTGGTGCCTGCTACTCATCTGGACATTTCTGAAAACAGGAGGTTTGTGGGACCACTCACTCCTATAGGGCAAGAAGGGACCACATATAAGATGTCTGGGAAGAAAATGGTGCTGATTGCCTCCCTTCTCTTGGTCCTCTGGGCCCTTGGAGGATATTTCCATGGTCACAGGAGAAGTACAGAGAGTGGGGGAGATGCAGTACACGGCAGAGGCCTCAAGCAGCAGACAGACCCTGACCAAGCCAGAGGCCTGGGGAATTCTCCCCGCCTCTGAGGACAGCACATTGCTCAGAGTGGGTGCCTATCTGCCATAATCAAGTACCACAAACTAAGGGGCTTTAAAACGTATTGTTGCACAGTTGGGAGGCTAGAAGTCCCAAATCAAGATGTCAGGAGGGCCTTCAAAGTCTGTAGGGAGGAACCTGCTCTGTGTGTCTTCCAGCTTCTGGTGGGGACCGACAGTCCTTGGATTTCTTTGGCTTATGGCAACCTCACCTCCATCACACAACTGTCATTCTGTCTGTCTGTGTCCTAATTTCCTCCCCTTATAAAAACATCAGTAATATTGGATTAAGGCCCACACTAATCCAGTTTGGCCTCATCTTAACTAATAACATCTAAAAAGATCCTATTTCCGGGAAGTGGCTGTGGCTCAATCAGTAGGGCTCCCGTTTACCATATGGGAGGCCCCGGGTTCGGTTCCCGGGGCCTCCTGGTGAAGGCAGGCCCGCCCACGCGGCGTGGCTAGCTGACCCAGCGAGCACAAGCAGCAAGGGGGGGATAAATGAATGATTAAATAAAGTCTTTAAAAAAAATAAAAATAAAAAAAAGAATTCCTAAACAAAGTAACATTTAAAAAAAAAAAAAAAAAAAAGATCCTATTTCCAAACAAGGTTACATTCACAGGACCCTGGGTTAGGATTTAATCTTATCTTTTTGGGTGACACCATTGAATCCATGAGGTGCCCTATATTTGTTGAATAATAAATGATCAAACTATCAAGTCATTTTTTGATATAATTCTTACAGGACTTACCATATTACAAGGTGCATTGTAATTTTATGTATTTTTCATATCTCTCCTACTACTTTATCATTTTCTCGAGGTTAAGGACTAGATTCTAACTCATTACTGTATCACCAATACCATCCTAAGTTGGTGCTTTGAATACAGATATTTGAAGACATGTTTCTGAATGAGTACATGGATGAATAAATATTTGTATCAAATAGCCACCATGCTGGTCTGAATCGACTTCTAAAAACTGACTACACATCCCAAACCCAGAATTTGATTCTGCAAATACTAGTTTTGGTTTATTCTGATAAATTTAATGTACAATATCAGAAAAAAAAAACCAATACTTCCAAGTGGTAATAGCATTTCCCCTAAAGTTTACCTTGGTCCCTAATCTCCATTAAGATTTTGCCCTATCTCTAACCACCCATTCACAGTCGATTTCTCAAAAATAGTTGTCTACTCTTGAATGTGGTGGGGCCATTTATTGTGATAGCAAAGACTAGAGTAAAAATAAGTTGGGGGGGAGATAGGGACCAGATCATGAACTCATTTTGGATATGCTGACTTTGAAATGCATGTGACATATCCAGGGGGGAATGCTGAGTGGGCAGTTATGGGGTCAGCTTATCTTCCATTCCTCCTGTCCTAGAACCCCACACCTGCTAATGTGGACCTTGACTCGATTCTACATTCCTTCTATCCCTATTTCCACTCCTATTCTACATAATAGACATCAAATAAATGTTTGCTGAGTCAGATAAATTTACAATTTGTCTTGTTATGCCCTTTTCTTACTCTTATTGTTTCCTTTTTATTATTTTCTCCTTTCCTCCTTCAAAATATAATTTATTTGAGTGCTTATTATACACACCAGAGACCATTCTGAGCTCCAAGAATATAGTTTCCAGCAAAAATAGGTAATTTCCCTTTCTTTGTGGAATTGACAATCGAGGGTGGAGACCAACAATAATTCAATATTCCCATAAACAAAATTAATAATGAGTAATGATGGTAAGTGCTGTGAAGCAAAAGCACAGCCTGCTATATTGGGGAGAGCTGCCATACCCTAGCTTGGGGTGGCAGGTAGAAGCAAGGCTCCCCTGGTGACATGATCTGAGAGCGAAGGATAAGTAGATGCTAATTAGGGGCACCAGTGCAAGAGCAAGCCAGGATGGGCAGAGGACCAGAGGCTGGATGGAGGAACACATGGATTCAAGGTATTCAGAGGCCAGTGTGGAAGAAGAACAAAGGATGCAGGGCGAGGGCTGCAAAAAGAGGTTTGTGCTCTGCCCATTTTTACTTCTTTTCTCTTCCTTTTTCTCTTTTGGTTTTCCTTTTCTTGTGTTCTTTTTTCTTCCTTTGTTTCTTGATTTTCCTTCCTTATTTAAATAGCCCAAATATTGGAGAATCAAGATTAGCAGATCAGCATGTTTAATCACTTTCCAAAGTTTAGATGTTTATTCTAAATAATGATTTGGGAAACGGTGGAACTTGGGAAAGAGTTCAGGGAGGTTATGTTCTTAAAGGTGGAAATGACATTTTAAAATATGCAAATATTTTCCCCTTTGAGAGGGAACAACTTAAGTGCATTCAAAACATATTGAGAGGGAGACATAGTAAGTTAGTGACAGAAAAAGAAACACCTGTTTATGCTTCAGTCTTTGTTTGCTTTACCATCCACCTGTACATCATTAGCTACCATCGAGCTTTTGATCACTACCCATGTTTTGATTGTTTTGATTCATGACCTATATTGTTCAATTTTTACCCATAAAGACGATTGGATAAATATAAGATGTGTAAGGAATACTGGTGTTGATATACAACAGAGTAATAAAGAACATAAAAAACGATAACACTGTATTACTTCAAGATACTACTCGTCAGACCTGTAAAACACATTAATCGAATCAAATATATTACACCAAGTTGTCTCTAGTACTTCAGAACTGAGATTTAAGAAAGTAAATAAAATGGTTAATAGATTTCAATTGACTAAATTTATTGTGAATAAAGATAATATGCTTGGGCAATATACAATTTGTAAATAAATACTTGCAAAATAGCACACACTTGTATTAATATTTTGAAACTTTTAAAATTTATTTTAAAATTATAAATGAATTTTTATAAATTTTATAATTTTAAATTTTAAACTTTAAAAACATTTTAAAAATAAATAATTTGATCTTTAAAAGTGTGCAAGAGAGGAATCTCAACTACCTCACAGGGCCAAGTTTCGTCTAATTTGGATGCTGGAATATATGAATTTTAATCTACTTTTTAATATATGTTAAATCCTTAAATTTCCAAACAGAAATTAAATTAAGTAGCACAGGCCACTTGATAAATAGGGAAAATTTGAAAATGATCTCTACTTTATGAGTATTATTAAATAGTGTGCAAAAAAATAATAATGTGATGATATAATTTTACATAAAATAGTTTCTTTATAAATCACCTCATAAAAAGAAGAATGGTGAAATGATAAAAATTCACAAAGCATATCTGTGAGATTATATAATAATGTGCTAGGGATTCATTAATCAAAAAAGTTGGAAAAATGTATTAATCTATTTCCCAAAGAGTTACAGTACACACAACAGGTATATCATTGACGGATCAAGTATACCTGCTGAGAATATAATGTTATCGTCTTTTTTCTTACCAAAATTTGTTTTATCTTATATTATATTTTACAGTTAAAGTTTTATTACATACATACACACATACACTCACAGATACTGAGTAAAATGAAATTTACATGTCTCCCCAATCAATTGCACATGTACCTAAGTAAATAAAAATAACCTTAGATTTTATAAAGGAAGTAGCATCTGGAAAATCTTTTTAAAAATTAAAACAATAAGCAAACTATTCCTTTATGCTCTAAATACTCAAGCCAGCAAGGTCAAGGTCAGCCTTGACTGGCATTTAGAATTTTACACATTTCAAAATGTATAAAATTTTAATTAAGTCCTAAATCACTTTAAAGTATGCAAAAAAAATTATTTTCCTATTGGAGAATAACAGGGGCTTAGCTTGGCTCCCTGAGGTCTAATACAAATCACTTAATCCCCTTTCCCCACTTTCTGGTTGGGAATTCTATCCCTACCATATAAAGATGGAATAATCAAATACCCTAACATCTGTAGCGAGCTTTGAACTTTGGGAATACAGATGTACCAGTTGAGTAGCAGCAAAATTGTTTTCATTGTGGTTCCTACTTTCCTTACCTAAGGTTTCCATCAATGAAAGCCCAAAAAGAAACATTCATGGTGAGTGTGTTACAAACTAACTGACGCATTAGTGGCTGCCTGTGTTTACAAACAAAATATACACTTTCTTACTGATAAATTCGTATGAACTATTATTAATTGATATTTTTTACCCTTTCCATTCTTTCATCTTTCTTTCAGAGTTGCCAGAATTATTTTAGTAATGTGGGTCAGAAATGCTCTCGAACACCCTACCTTCAGCAACACCGTTTATTTCTCAGATACAATTTTGCCCAAACAAAATAAGTTGTTAACAGACTACCAAATAAATGAGTCAACATGAAGAGCTGATATTTATAATATGTATACATAAGGTCAAAGATCACCAAATCAATGTGACTTCCTAAAATCCTAGTAAAACTGAGGGCAAGAAGACTATTTCACTGACATGCATTAGAAGTACCTTAATAAAATGAGACATTGTTCTCTTCTCCTTTAACAATTTCCACATCAGAGTGATATGAAGGCTTATTTTCCATTTTTCACACTGGAACTAAAATATACCCCTCTATTACTATGGAGGTTACAGAAATTTGCCAGATCTTTCATTGACCCATCTTTAAAAAAAAAAAAAAAAAAAAAAAAGTAAATTTCATAAAATGAGTTTGCCATACAAAAAAAAGTACTCATTTAAAAATATCAGTTGATTTAAAATGATACCACTTTTTCATTCTTATATTTGTCTGGACAATTTGAAACTAACAATAATTAAAATAATTAAAATTGTTTTAGTTAGAATATGATACCCAGTTTTAAGAAATGGCAATGTAATAATAATGACATTGAATACATTCTACATATCAAAATAAATCCACTTACATTTATGTGGTCATAGTAGGAAACTGTACATGTATTCAAATGGTATGGTTTAAAATATTTTTATAGCTATAGTTTGTGCCTATTATATGTTCAATCATTATTTGCTAAATGCTGAATACAGGAAGGGAGGGAGGGAAGGAGGGAGGGTTATCCTAAGAGCCCATGTGATATTTTTTTGAATATCAAAAACGGTGGTAAATATTGGTGCTTTGAGAATAGTTTTTGAAAAGAGAAGACAATGAGAAGTGCACTGTGGTGACTAATCAGGATGTGGTGAACAGTGGAGAACGAATGCCCACCTACCCTGTACCTGCCAATTAGTGAAACTGCTGGTTTCCAACCTTCTTTTTCTGCCTTCCAAAACCCCAGTGTTGTTCTTTTCCTCCTTTCCTCCTTTTGACTAAAATGAAGCCAGGCCCATTCCCAGATCCAAGAGTCTATCCTGATGAATCTAAGTGCTTGTGGAGTTACCCTGATGACTATTTTGGGATAAGGCATAGGCATATCATTTTGGCCAAATCAGACTAGCAAAATGGATTTATAGTCCCTGATCAAGCTTTTTTCTCTTCATCCCTCTGGACACAAAGGAATATGAGGCCTGTTTCTGCCCTTGCTCACAGCAGCAAACCAGCATTGACCTCAGGCTAGGTTCCTTGAAGTCAGGAGGGAAACCAGCCTGGGGTCAAAGAAATAAACACAGCTAAATGTGGGGCCAAGAGAATCTCATAGAACAGAGCTGGAGTCCAGACATGCCATGACTGGAGCCTACCAAATCTCTGGAGTCTTGATGTAAAGAATAATAAATTCCCTGTTTTAAAGCTAGTTTGAAAGGGTTTTCTCTTACTTGAAGCAAAAAATATCCTAAATGAAAGAAAAATAATACCAATAATACTAATTATCATTTATTGAGAATTTACCATTTTCCAGATATTATAGCAAAAAATAAAATCTTATTCCTCCTCAAATGAGCCCTGTAAAATGGATGCTTTATTCTCCCTTTAACTGATGAGGAAATTTTGTTTTAAAATATTAGGTATTTTATTCATGATCTCTTCGGATCTGAGTCTGGGTTCCTCTAGCTGTAAATCCCATGCTAGGTACTTTATTCATTTTTCACTTGATCTCCCTCACATCCCCATAATCATGTAGTACTAATATCAATGCCTTAGAGAGGAAGTATCATTAATTTAGCTGTTAATAACAGGAAATCAATTATAGTGGCTCAAACATAAAAATGTTTACTCTTGCATACACAAGGAATTTTTTTTTTTACTGAAAAATATTTTTTTATTGTGGGTAAAAATCAAAATTTTCACAATACAAACCAATACTTGTAGGATGATATATAAATATATATGCATATATGTGCATTTGCTTACATAAATGTTATTTTATATATATATATATAAAGATGCTTATATTACATAAATGTTACATATACAAGGAATTTTGAGGTACAAAATCACATGCTAGTGACATGACTCCAGAAAGTTATTGTGGATCAAGAGTCCTTCTATCTTATTGCTCCATCATATTTATTTCAGGGCTACTTTATTCAAGGCCTCCTCATGGTCCAAAAAATACAAAAGTTACTTCTTCCAGATGAATCTCTTTGTTAGTCACATTGCCTCATTTAGCTAGAGGGAGGCTAGAAAATATATTGTTTTAGCTTGATATTTTGCTCCCTTAAATAAAACCATGGTTCTATTACTATGAACAAAAAGCATAAGAGGTTTAGGGAAGTTATAAGACTTAGGAAGTTATATGACTTGCATAAAGTCATACACTAAAGAAGCTTGAGTCATGATTTGAACTATGGCTGGTAGAATTGTAAAACTCATGCTCCAAACCATTATACTACATTCCCGCCCCACCCCCCAAGCAGATACCTCTGCTCCATGAGCAACACAGTATAAAGAAATGGCATGAAAAATAAAAAATGAGTTTGGGTTAATACCACCCCAAACAACCTACAGATTCAATACAATTCCTCTCAAAATTCTAATAGCCAATAGCCTTTTTTGCAGAAATGGTAATCCTCAAATTCATAAGGAAGGGTGAGGGGCCCTGAACAGCCAAAAAACAATCTTGAAAAAGAACAGAAGTTGGAAGACTCACACTTCCTGATTTCAAAACTTACTGCAAAATTACAATAATCAAAATGGAATGGGGAAGTGGCTGTGGCTCAATTGGTTGGGCTCCTGTTTACCATATGGGAGGCCATGGGTTCGATTCCCGGGGCCTCCTGGTGAAGGCAAGCCAGCCTGTACGGAATGGTGAGCTGACACAGCAAGATGACACAACAAAGGGAGACAAGCAGATACAAAAAAACGCACAGCAAATGGACACAGAGAGCACAAGCAGCAAGGGGGGATAAATAAATAAAAATAAATCTTAAAAAAAAAAAAATGGAATGGTATTGACATAAGGATAGACATATAGATCAATGGAACAGAACTGACCAATACCAGAAATAAACCCATACATCTAGGGCTAATTAATTTTCAACAAGGGTTACAAATCCATTCAATGGATGAAAGAATAGTCTCCAACAAATGGTACTGGGAAAACTGGATATCCACATGAAAAAGAAAGAAGTTGGACCCTTACTTCACATTATATATATAAAAAAAAAAATCACTCAAAATTGATCAACAACTTAAATGTAAGAACTAAAACCATAAAACTAAGAAAATGGATAGATCTTCATGACCTTGGATTTAGCAATGGATTCTTAGATATGACACCAAAAGCATGAGAACAAGAAAGAAAAATAGATAAATTGTACTTCATCAAAATTGAAAACTTTTGTTAATCAAAGAGCATTATCAAAAAACTGACAACACAACCTGCAGAATGGGAGATAATAGTTGCAAATCATATATCTGATAAGGGTTTAATATCCAGAATATATGAATAAATCCTACAACTCAACAACAAAAAGACAAACAATCCAATTTAAAAATGGGCATAGGACTTGGATAGACATTTCTCCAAAGAAGAAATACAAATGCCCAATAAGCACCTGAAAAGATGGTCAACATCATTAATCATTAGGTAAATGCAAATCAAAACCATGATCAGATACCACTTCACACAGCTAGAATGGCTAATATAAAAAAAAAGAAAAAGAAAACAACAAGTGTTGGTGAGGATGTGGGGAAATAGGAGACCTCACACATTGTTGGTGAGGCTGTAAAATGATGTAGCTGCTGTGGAAAAGAGTTTGGCAAGTCTTCAAATAGTTAAGTACAGAATTACCATAACCCAGCAATCTAACATGTTGTTATTTACCCAAGAGAGTTAAAAGCAGGGACTCGAACAGATATTTGTACACCAGTGTTCACAGCAGCATTATTCACAATATCCAAAAGAAAGGAGCCAACCCAAGTGTTCATCAACAGATGGATGGATGAGCAAAATGTTGGATAGACATACAATGGAATATTATTCATCCATAAAAAGAAGTGCTGGTACATGCTACAGTAGGAAGGAACCTTGAAAACATTATTCTGAGTGAAATAAGTCAGACCCAAAAGAACAACTATTGTATAATTCTACTTATATGAAATATCTAGAATAGGCAAATTCATAGGGACAGAAAGTAGATTATAGAGGTTATCAGGGGCTGAAGGAGGGAGGAATGGGGAGTTATTGCTTAGTAGGTACAGAGTTTCTATTTGGGGTGATAAAAAAGTTTTAGAAATAGGGAGTGAAGATGATTGTACAACATTGTGAATGTAATTATCAGTGCTGAATTATATATTTGAAGGTGGTTAAAGGTGGAAATTTTAGATTGTATATATATTACTAGTATAATTTTTTTTTTTAAATGGCCTTGTATAACAGAAACAGTGCACCTGATTGTAAATAATGGACTATAGTTAGTAGTACAATTATAAAAATGTTCTTTCATCAATTGTAACAAATGTACCACACTAATAAAAGGTGTTAATAATAGGGTGGTATATGGGAACTCTGTATTTTATGCATGATTTTTCTGTAAACCTGCAACTTCTCTAATAAAAAAACGTTAAAAATGGGTTAAATGGCAAGTTTTGTTACATACAGATTTATTTATTTATTTCTCCCCCACCATTGTCTTGCACTCACTCTGTCTGCTCTCTGTATTCATTCACTGTGTGTTCTTCGGTGTCTGCTCGTCTTTTCTTTAGGCAGCACCGGGAACCGATCCTGGGACCTTCCAGAGTAGGAGAGAGGCTCTCAATCTCTTGCACCACCTCAACTCCCTGGCCTGCTGTGTCTTTTATTGTCTCTCCTCTGTGTCTCTTTTCGTTGCATCATCTTGCTGTGCCAGCTTTCCACATGGGCCAGCACTCCTGTGCAGGCTAGCACTCCACACAGGCCAGCTCTCCCCTCAGGCCAGCTTGCTGGGAATCGAACCCTGGACCTCCTATATAGTAGATGGGAGTCCAATCGCTTGAGCCACATCCATTTCCCAAATTTTGTTACATATATTTTACCACAATAAAATTTTTAAAATAAGAATTTAAAAAATAAGTTGAATTTTTATTTGTAGGTTAAAAACCAGACTTATTAGAGTTTCACCTTTAGTATATATAGAATTTACTAATATAATCAAATAAAATGTACAGAAGTTAATCTATTGTAATAAAATGATAGCATTATCACTGATATGTTGACTCTTATTTGTAAGCAGGCATAACTTCTAAGCACTTTTCATAAAATAATGCTATATTTACAGGCGTACCTTTTTTTTTTTTAATTCCCAATTTATTTAGCCCCCCACTGATTTATCTTATTCACCCTATATCCCCCAATTAACAAAGTAGCATGAGCTCAATTCTTTAATCAAATGGTACATAAACATTATTAGGATTTATTTCTGTTAGGATGGAGATACAGAGGATTGGGAATCAAAAGAAGGTAGTTGATTAGCCAATATGATCTCTGTCTATACTAGAAATAATTTTTTAACAACCGCAACCTCTCAGGAGGGTCTGAATTGGGTTATGGATGCTATTTTTTGTTGCTCATGAAATAGGTCATTCTTTTGGTGTGAAGCATGGTAAACAACATGATGTGTGTAATCAGGAGAACTGTATTCTGCGTAGGTTAGACTCATCTGATAGTTCTGATGACTATTTTGATTGATACGTTTGCAGAAATGCTGGATATATTTGCAGAAAGGAGAAAAATGAATGTGATCAAGAGTTTTGTATAGGTATCTCAGAAGAGTGCCCACTATATATGTATATATATACACAATAGAACCCACAGCCCCCACTGTTGATGTGGCCTTTGCGATTCTAATCTTCAGCAAAGTAGAAACATTTTTGGTCAAGAAGCAAAGAATGGTGCAATACAGAGCTACTGAGAAGTAAATGATAAAGGAGATGAGTTTTTCAACTGTGATATTTCAGGCATTATTTAACCTCCCTGTGCCTCCCTTTCTTTATCTGCAGGGTTGCAGAAAGGATAAGCAATATAGTATGTTGAGTTGGGGAAAAAAAATGCAGTCGAGGATTAAAAGAGAAGAATGTTTAGGGTATATTCCCAGCATCACCACTGACTCACTCTGTGATCCTGGTGAGCATTTCATGTTTCTGGGCCTCCATTTCTTCATTTGTTAGAACACTGCTAAATTCCTTCTATTATAAAATTCCAAAATCCTCATGTTCAATGACAATAAGATCTGTATCTTAGATTGTCACAAGGGAAGGAGCAAGCAGAGATGACAAAAGCAAAAAGGCAGAGATTGAAAAGTAAAATCCTAGGGCCCATCCTGACCTAATTATTTTTTAATAGAACCAGTGGGAAGAGATAATTTTGGTCCTCTGTGAGCGTGTCTTGTTATGAATCCTTAAACTGGGACATTTTTTTGTGTGCTGAAGTGATAATGGGGCCCTTTGCAAAACTATGTTTCAGTGTTCTAAGTTTGAAATTGTTATTCATTTTAAGTAGAATTTTCACAAGCTCCATTTATTTTCTCATCTATACTTAGAATTTAAGGAATCAATTCCAATGTATGATTGAAAGCTAGGCAGTTATAAAAAATAAATAAGCTAGGTCCACACTACAATAAATATTATTAAATGAATTAAAATTGAGGTGCAAAATAGCATGTATAAGTCTGACTCCATTAATGAAAAAAAAAATAGAAAGTATATATATACATGTGCCATGTAGTTTGTTTTGGTAGTGGTAATGGTTTCAAAGTGGTAATGGTTGTATAACATTGTGAATTGTGAATTTTCTTTTCTAATATTGTTTCTGATCCTTCTGGAACCAGGCATTTTTGTCATATGCCATATGTCTCTTTTGCCCCTTTTCTGTATTTTGCATTCTATTTTCTTTAGAATGATATGTGAATAATTTCTTCTACTCTAACTTCCAGTTCACAACATCACCATTGAGCTTTGTTTAATTTACCATTAAATCTTTTTTGCTCATGTTTTTTTACAGCCTCCAAGCCTATGCCAAATTTTCAATCTTATCATTTAGTTTCTTAAACATAAACACAGATATTTTAAAGTTAGTTTCTGAGATATATAATACCTATATGCCCTGTAAATGTGTTTCTATTATCTGTTCTTTCTCTTGGCTTTTAGTCAAATGGTCTCATCTCATCCCTTATGGTTTGGTTTTACTTTGTTTCTTTTTTAATGCTGAAAGTTATGCATGGAAAATTGTAGTGATAATATGAGACTCTAGTGAATGTAATCTTTCTCCTAAAATGATTACTTGCTTCAGGCAGGCAGATATGCTACAGTCACTACAGTGAATTTCAAATCACTTTAATCCAATCAACCTGGGTCTCCTCCCCGTGAGGTATAGTCTACTTCCAATTCATTGCTATTCCTAGAATTTTTTTTATCCCATTTGTTTTAGTTTCCTGGTTGCTAAAACAAATACCATACAATGGGTTGGTTTTATTGGCTCACAATTTCAGAGGCTACAGGCTTGCTTCCTCCCAGGATTGGTATCTTCTGGCTGGCCAGCAATCTTTGGAGTTCATTGGCTTTTCCATCACATGGCAATGCACATGGTGGTGTCTTCTTTCTCCTCTGGATTCCATTGATTTCCAGCTTCTGGCTGCTCCCTGTGGCTTCTCCTTCTGTGTCCACTTTCCTTTGCTTATAAGGACTTCAACCATATTGGATTAAGGTCCACCCTCATTCAGTTTGGGCACACCTTAACGAATAACATCTTCAAAAGTTTTATTTACAGATGGGTTCACACCCACAGGACCGGGTGGGGAGGGGATCTGAACATGCCTCTTTAGGGGGATAAGCTTTGTTCCCAAAACCAACCCAAAACTTGATGGGATTTCCAAATTTCCTTCTCCTTGGTGGACCCAGAACTCCTATTTTGTTTCCCTTTAGCTCAGGGGTTCTTAATCAGAGGTCTACGGGGGTCCATGAGCCTAATTGAAAAAAATCAACTTATCTTTATTTTCTCTGACCTCTAACTGAAATCTAGCATTTCCTTCACTTATGAATGTATGTAATAAATTACACTAGTATTCATTTCATATCACATGGCAGTTGTTGCATATCTCAAAAAATTGCCTACGCTCATCTATACTTCAAAATACGATAGTTGTTAGACCCAACGCTAGTTGAGTGTCATAAAACTATCTGCCGCTACATTCTGAGAAGGGATCCGTGGTTTTCACCTGACTGGCAAAGGGGTCCATGGAACAAAAAAGGTTAAGAACCCCTGCTTTAGCCCATGTATCTGTTGAAGCAAGATTTCTGAATTCACTGGTACCTCCAGAAGTAAAGTGGCCCCAAATGCCAAGCTCAACTCTCTGAAATCCCTCTTCTCTAGGGTCTTCTCTAAGAATTCTTCAATGTCTGTGTAGCTTTCCAATGCCTTCAAAGAGAATTTGTAAAATTTGTTCAGTTTCTGTAGTTACTCTTTGTTTTTCCAAACTACCTACTTTGCAATAGCAAGAAAGAGAAAACACATTTATTTGTAATGCATATAAATCTCGGGAGGATAAACAAGAAAGTATAAATGTGCTTACTTCTGGGTAGAGAATAAGGTAAGGGAACTTTCACATCCAGCATATGTCTCTTCATTACAATTAGAATATCTTTTTCCTATGAGTATGTATATTTTTATCTTTTTAAATCTAGTTAATACAATTATTAAATAAAAGTTAAAACATAAAAATAAGAACAAATAATGGTAAAGTGGTAACAATTATTTCATATTCACCAAGTAGAAGTGCTACCTGAAGGCCTATCTAATCTATAGAGTAGATTAGAAACTGTGCCCATTAATTTGATGCATAATCCCTATTACAGAGCAAAAAAAATGCATTTTGGCAAATGGTGGGGATACATGAAAAAATGAGTTGAAGAGGGCAAAAGGAATCAGCAAAATTAGTCATTATATCTGAGATTTTAACAAGGTTCAATACCAAGTATTGGACATAATGAATAAATATAAATATCATCAATTTGTTAGACATTTCACATGTGATATATACTTTATAATCAACAAGGGGTTGACATTTATAAAACTGGAATGACTGTCTTCAGGGCAAAATATGAAACATGGAGACATTAAAAAAAAAAAAAAAAGCAAAGTGTTTCCTACAAATCTCACACTGTTTTAATCCCAAATATGTACTCAGTGCTAGTTGGCAGTCCTAATAGACTTAAACATTCAGTTATTTTGTAAAATCAACAAAAAGTTTGGCTTAAAGAGTTAGTGACCAAGGAGATCATTGTTCTGCAATTTCCTCCAATTGTGCAGATCTGAAACACACCATAGGCAGGGTCCTGGTGCAATAAATACCTCAAAAGGAAAATAGCCACAAAAACACAGCATCATAAATTTTAAACCTCAGCCAAGAGCACTTTCTTTGTGAGCTACGGTTGATGTTCCAATTCAATGTAAGTAGAACTTTGCAAGTACTCATTGTTTATTAACCATCTTGGACTTGAAATTGATTTCATAAGGGTAAAGCACAGCAAATAGAAAATGTCTAGCTTACATAGCTGAACACAGAAAATATCTACAAAAGATATGTGAACTGTTCACAATTTGTTTCCATGACTAAATAATTTAATTTATCCTTCTCAGCCCTATGGGAAAAGGGAAGTGGGAAATAGTAACTCTGAATATGAAGAAAAGTCTTTCTTTTATATCTCTACTTTCTCTTTTTTACTGTGATTCAACAGCTGGGTGACATTCATTTCTACTCTATTCCAGTTATACTATTCCATCTCGATATCCTGTAAGCTGTAACTAAATTACCAAGTAAACTACCTCACATATACCCATATAAAATAGAAAAAAAAGGAACATATACATACATCAAACCATATACCTCAAAAAAAAAAAAAAAAAATGTGGGTTGCCACTATATCTTCATTTCTGCAAATAGATGATATTTTACAATTTTACAAATCCCTTCCTCACTACTCATTTCTAGTCCCATTGCTATAAAATATATTCCCTGTTTAGAATCAAAGTGAATTGAGATACCAGGACAGTGAATAAAATATGAAATGATTTTAATGTCAGAACTATGGCAAGCAGGGAAGTTAAACGCATATTCAAAGTAAGTGTTTATTCAGTAAATAGAATTCCTCCAAGTAGAAGGGGGATAATATAATATAATCCAACTTCTGCCAGGGTTTGATGCCCTATTGGGGCTCAGCTTTGACATTTATGCCACTGAGAGATTGGGATTTAATCAATCACAGTAGCTTGATCAGCCTTGGTGAGGAGCAAGTTTTTAAGCTTCCATCTCTGCAACCACTGGGCACCCTGAGCAAGCCTGAGGTTGCAGGATAAGAGGCTGACTCACACCCACAGGGTAGGTCATTTTGTGCTCTAGATTGCTGTGAGCCTCTTCTGCTAGGAGGCCATATGCTGAGAATTCATTTAAAATACAAGTACTTACACATTCTAAGAGGCCTATCCAAACACCTCCTAATTAAACTTTCTTTTCACCAATTTTCCTACTGTGTTCTGCCCAATTCCCTGACCATCTGACCAAAACCACGAGTCACTACTCGAGAATTAGTGTAGCTTCAAACCAAAAGCAAAATCTTCCAGGCAGATGTAATTCTCATTGTTCTTTACTTGGAGGATTTCACGTCCTCAATATCCTTCAGAGCAGGACTAGTCAACTGGCCCTAGGAAACAGCTCATGAGGAAAAGGAACAAGCTGGAAAATGGCAATGAAAAAGGAATAGATGCCCTGGCATTGTGAGTCATCTATTCTTAGAATTAACTTGTGCCTTCAGGAACTGCTCTAGTCATTTGGTGATTGAGTGCTACTATGCAGACAAGTCACAGCCAACTCAGTATATTTTCCACCTTAATCAAAGACTGTTGAGTTGATGGAATCATGCATTCTTACATAGCTTTTAACCATATCACTTATACAAATATCTTAAAATTGTGGTTGAATTTTGGATAGCTCACATAGCATTGTCTATTATGTAGTCAGAACGTATTTTTCTACTAAAAATCTTAGTTCTTCACCTGATAAGGTAGTCTGTAATTTAGTCCAATGCTCTTAACTGCCTTTATTCAATTGTAACATTCACCATCAAACACATTATTAGCTTTTTAAAACTATTCTCAAATGTAGGTTGCTTTTATTTTTTTATTATTTATCTACACAGATTATTTAATATAGGTCATATAATATACCTTTGGTTAAATTTATTTCTATTCTAGCCATTCTACTCTCCTTATAATTTTTCTATTCTGACCAGACACTATTCAGCATCTGCAAAGAGTTGGTTTGGTATTCCATACCCTCATATATATTGATTATATTTTAGCAATTCAGTTACTTAAATAGCACTTAGATTGGTAAAGTAGCATTTTATCTTTCGCAAAGTACCTCTCATGCAAGATCCCAGTTTAGACTCACAATAAATCTAGGAGATGATGCAGGCAGGGAAGGTAAATTAATGCTTTCTTTCACTCATATCCCTTATTTTTAAGAGATTACTACAATGACACAGTGCTCTAAAAATGTGCATCCTGTGTATTTTTGGAGTGGAAAACAAGCGACTAATGAGGGTACTGATAATTCTTCACAGAGAAGGGAAAATATAAAGTAAGATTTAAAGTATGAGTCAGCATGCTTTAAGTAGAGAAGGGAAAGAATATTTCAACAAAGGAAAGAGTATGAGCAAAGACATGGAGACATGAAAGAGAACGGGATGTTCAAGGAATTGCACATATTATACAGACCTAAATGATAAGGACAAGCCATATCATGAAAGGTCTTGAGAGCACTAAAAAGGGTGGATCTCAGACTCATCTTGTAGGTGACCAAGAGTCACTGAAACATCTTATGGAGGAAGAGGGACGTGGTAAGACTTATGGAAGTGTAGAAGATAGGACAGTCAAAACGGAAGAAACAGAGGGGCCATTTAGACATTACGGATGGTGAGGGGCAGCACATATTAAACATAATTAAGAGATAAAATGGCAATATTTGATAGCCAATTGAATGCAAAGGTAAAAAAGAATGGACATTTGAAGATGCCATCAAAGTTTATAAACTTGAAGGATAGATTGATGGTGCTGTATCTAAATTAGAGAAGAAATACCCTTGAGTTGAATGGAAATAATGAGCTCAATTTTCCAAACATTGGATTTGGGATGTCTTTGACATCCAGGTTGAGATGTCCAAAATACAGCTGGAAATTTGTCTAGAGATATATCAGTCAGGGTCCTGGAACAAAATGTATGTTGTATCCCCCCTTCCCCAAAAGGTGTTTGAATGGACTTTAATGAAGAAACTACTTACAGAAGTATGGACAGCATTAGAGGAGCAAGTCAGTGGAGCACCCCAGCTCTAGAAATCACTCCTAGGCTTGAAGGAATATGGGAAAGGAGCAGTTACCAATGCATGGAGACCTTTAGAATAGCTATAGGGAGGAGCTGTCCTTCAGTGTGGGAACAGTCACTAACAACTCACTCCCCAGGAGAGAGAAAAACAAAGGATGTATACTCTGAATTCTATGTCTACTTCCCTGAAATCTTTTTCCATTGGCTTTTATTGGCTAAACACCATAAAGATAGGCTCCCTGTGGTCATAGCAGGATAGAAGAGGGGAGCAGTGGATCAGGAGATCCAGAGATCCAAAGAGAATCCTCCAAAGAGAATAGTCTAGAATATCCTAAGTCAGAGGTTGATCTGATGTAGAGATTTAGTCTGGGGATTTATCACCATATAGGCTGTAATCAAAACAGTGAAAGAGAGATGAAGCCCATTTCACAGATAAGAAAACTCAGACTCAGAAAGTTATTTTCCTGAGACTATCAGTTAATAAACAAAGACTCTGGTCTTCAGATCCTAGTCCACTCTTTTTTTTTTTTTACACTAGATACTGACCATAAAAATCATTGATTCAGTCTTTTGTATTATGCATAAGAATTTTTTTTCCCTCTCCTTTCAGTCTACCTGGTTCAAATGGAGAGAAACCTATGCCCTAACTGCAAGGATGAGCACGTGTCCCATGTTGGCCAGTTAGAATATTCCATTCCTCTGGACATGATGATTGATTCAGGAATGGTCCTATGTCCCAAACTATGCCAATCAGAATAAATTGCTGGAGATGTTGGCTGACAGGCTTTCCTCTGAGATTGCTGAAGTAGTAAGACGTGTGCCCAGAATTTGTTGATGGCCTTTTCTGCCACCACTGGGGAAAGTCTAAGATTGAAGCCAATACATACACCAAAAACGTAGGAAAAAGTAGGGGTCAGAAACATTCTCTAGATCTAGTAATATCTGAAGGCAGCTGAATCTTTGGAATTTCTAGTTAGGAGAAGAAAAATTGTTCTTTTCATGCTAATGCCAGCTTGAGTTGGTTTCTATCACTTGCAAGGGAAAGAATACTGGCTAACATATATATATTGACTTTCATTAACATATAAAATGGATTTCAAATTTATTTGAACTTGACCATAGAATCTTCTGGCACTCCAAGGATATACAGAGTGCTATTTTTTAAAAGATTATCATTAATTAATGAACCCTATAATTAAGTATGACCTGCAAGGGCATAGCTGCGTAAAGGTCTGAGCCTAGGTGAGCTCTCCCAAGTCTTCTCGGCCCTGCATGTCCTTAAGTACTTTCTTCTCATTCAGGCAGATTTAATATAAAAAAGAAAATCAAGAGATAAAGTATCTTTATAGCAAATAGACACTTTTAGCATATTTGGGGAAATCTCATCATTTTATTTTCATATTTTCATTTTGTTTTGTTTTGTTTAGGCAAGTCATGACTGAGAACCTCAAAGCCTAGAAAATACAAAGCAAAACATGGGGTAGTGAGAATTCTATATCATTAAATATTATCTATAGAATACTTTAAAATTCAAATAAACTAATGGCTCTCAATTTTCCATTTGATTGTATGTCTGTCAAAATACAAACAGGGCCAGTTGATTCATTCTGCTGTATAATTTATTAATTTATATGTAGAAATAAATCATGATATCAACATTGAACAATAATACCTGATATAGCCATTCTCATGACAACAAAATAGCTCTAGATTACAATGTCTTTTCACTCTTCAGTGCAAGGTTATTTCAACATTATAAAAATAGAATTTAATTGAGTTTGGGTAGAATTCTTTCCAGCATAGGTATGAGATTGAAGTCAAGATTTAGGGGTAAAACAAATGTTTCTTCCAGGATGTTTCCCTGCTAGTCTTAATGGTGACAACATTAAACCTGCCCTCAGCAAATAGTGTCATCTGGTCCTCACCAGAGGAGGCCCATTGCTATATGACTGCCACTGGTCCAAGGCCGGCATGGTTGTCTCTTCTTCACGGCTGATTTTCTGAATGAACACATGTGCTCTAAGGCGTATAAACATCTTACTCACCTTATTAAGATGTTGACATAAGTGTCCCAAGAGTGGTGAAGAAAGTCTTTAAAACTGAAATGAATCACCCTTGGAGTTTAATGTGCTTGTCGTGTAGGGTTTCTTCTTTTCTTTCTTGTGTTCTTTTTTCCTTTCTCTTTTTTTAAAATAAAGACAAAAAACAGCAGGGGATATACAGACCTTGAAATCAAGGGAAAATGAAATGTTTCTGCAGCACTCCGATGCATTTAGTGCCAAGACAGAAATTTAGGTCCTTAAGTCCAGCTATTCTTCTTTTGTAAGTGGGGCTTTTTGAAACAAAAATGGAACTGAAATAATTTCAGGGTGATGAGATAGTCCCATCCTTCAGGACACACTGCTCTCTTACCATTTTCAGGCTGTCTGGTGATAAAAGAAAAGGAAGAAAATTTCCTAATCAGAGTTCCATCAACCGAGTGGATAAACAAGAGAAAATAGTCACTTTTGTATTTATTAAAGTGACTTCAAAGATGAGAATCAGTGACCCCAGGCACCTACTGCTAAATTCATTTGGACTGTCACTTGGAACTTTTGTTTCCCATATTTTTCTGTATTTTCTTTTTCTATGGCCTAGTTTCATATTTAAGAAATATATATATGTGTGTGTATATATATATATATATATTTGGAGGACAGGTTGTGTCTGTCTTTTTTACTTCATTCTCAAAATTCAGATTGCTGATCATTCATTGTACAGGGAAACCACATTCAAAATAAATCAAGGAGGAGCAGATGTGGCTCAAGTAGTTGAGCGCCTGCTTCCCACATGGGAGGTTCCGGATTTGGTTCCTGGTGCCTCCTAAAAGCAAAACAAAAAAAAGCAAACAAATGAAAAAACAAACGAAAAAACAAACTCAGGGGAGCTGATGTGCCTCAGTGGTTGAGCACCGGCTTCCCACATATGAGGTCCTGGGTTCAATCCCCGGCCCCGGTACCTCAAAAACATTAGTTAATTAAGGGTTTTTTGAATTCCAAAAAGACAATGAACAGTTCAGTATATATATATATATATATATATATTTATGTAATCTAAAAAATTAAAGAACATAGCTCTGTACCCCTTAAAAAGATGTTTATTTGATATTTTTAGATTTTAAGAGTATCGTATGATTGCTATAAACAATTAAAATGATATGAAAATGTAGAAATACAAAAATAACACTCTCCCATAAACCCCACTCCCCCATTCACCTACCACCATCTCACTGTCTTGAGTTGGCAAATGCTAACACTCCTGAATATATCCTTCCATGCTGTCTCCATGTCCACACAACCTATATGGGAATATATGCAGAGATTATGGGGGGATTGTTTTTAGTGAAAAATAATTATATATTTCTTTGTAGATTACTCTTTTCATTTTGAAAATATGTTATAGAAATTCATGTAATATTTTGGTTAGAATTATTTTAACTTTTTATTATAGAAAATTTCAAACATATACAAAAGTGGAGAGACTAATATAATGAACCCCCATGCACCTATCACCTAGCTTAAACAATAATCAACCAAAGGACAATATTTTTTTCATCCCACTCTCCCTAATGAATTATTTTAAAGCAAATTTAGACTTTTTAATCACTTACTCATAAAAATTTAAAATATAGCTCTAAGTGATGAAATTTCTTTTTAAATACCTAATCATAATATTTTTAAACAATCTAAAATGCAGTATTCTGTAAATATTCATATTTCCACAATTTTCTCATAAGTGCTTTTTTTTTTTTTCTAAAAAAAGTTTCTTTGTTTGAATTAGGATCTATATAAGATCCAAACATCTTTTAATCTAGAGATTCCCCTTTTCTCTCACTCTCTCTCTGCAATTTAATTTTTTTGGGGAAGAAAACAGGTTGTTGGCCCAATAGTTTCTCACAATCTAGATTTTTTTATCAGAAATACTTCATACGTAGAATTGTATATTTCCCTAGAAGGCACCCATGTAATTGCCTCTTTTTTTGTGATATTAGCAGCCATCGATGATCATTGTTTAATTCCATTGATTCATTACTGGTTACAAAATTATAATATCCTAATGATACAATTTCTTCTTGATTTATTACCTGGAATACATCTATAAAAAGAAAAGGCCTCTCATGAACAACTTGGTTAATCTGAGGAGCAGTTCATTAAGGAAAGACAGGACAAATGCTTTATTCACTTCCAAAATATTGAACTAGATTCCTAGCATTCTCCAAATGATACTATAATTTCTAAGAATCAATATAATTTATGGTTTTAAACATATTTGGTATGTCTCAATCCTTTGTACTTTTTTTTTCTTAAGATTTATTTTATTTCTTTTTTCTGCCCCCCTGCTCCCCTGCCCACCCTCCCCACCCCCTACCCCCCATTGTTTGTGCTCACTGTCTGTTCTCTGTGTCCATTCGTTGTACACTTTCTGTGTCTGCTTGTTTTCTGTTTAGAAGGCATCGGGAGCCAAACCCTGGACCTCCCACATGGGAGAGAGGCGCTCAATTGCTTGAGCCACCTCTGCTCCCTGCTTTGTTGTGTCTCTCATTCTGTTTCCTCTTTGTGTCTCCTTGTTGTGTCAGCTTGCTGTCTTGCTCGTCTTTTCTAGGAGGCACCGGGAACCGAACCAGGGACCTCCCATGTGGTAGGTGGGTACCCAACTGCTTGAGCCACATTCGCTTCCTTGTACTTATCTTTTATAATATTCAAACTGTCATATCATTTACCACTTCAAGGCCCAACCCTCATAGACTTCTATGGCTATTTTACCCTCGTATGATAAGATACATCACTGTGTATTATAAATTGCCTAATAAAGATCTGGATTCAGTCATTTCTCCAAGGATCCCTGGTTCATCTTTGTGAGAAATGGTAGTTAGAATGCCATGTTTCTATGGAATAGATTATCAGCTGCATGATTACTTGGTCAAATGACATGTGTTTTTATTCTTAATAGGAAATTAGAACACCCTAAAGCATATTAGTTGCTCATTGCTACTAGGTTTGTCATAGTTCCTATATATAGCCTTCTCAATGTATAAGGCTTTTTAGGAAATATTTTTAAATAAAATATATTATGGATTTATACTGTTAAGTGCAACTCAATATCAGGACTAAATGAGTTTTTACCACATTGATTTTACATTGTTTCCCCTTTCTTCTGCATTGAAATCCTCTGTTCTCAACAATACCAACATAATTTATCATTTGCTTTATTCCACAATACATACCTAGTGGTCTCAGAATAAAAAAACAACACTATCACCATCAAAATGATTACTCAAAATAATTTACATTTTATTGCTGTTCTTCTTTGTCCTTTGGTTATATTTCACTATGGATATAGAGTACGGTTCCTGTGTTTTAAAAAGTTGCTTGGGGGAACAGATGTGGCTCTAGGAGTTGAGCTCCTGCCTCCCACATGGGAGGTCCCAGGTTCGACCTTAATCTTTTCTCAGTCAACCTTAAATCCATCTATATATTTGTGCAGGAGCTTTTGTCACAGAATTTTATTGGGATATTTACAGAATATGAAATAAATATTTTATGAAAAAGATGATCTGAACACCTGCTTTACCTTTGATCCCTCCTGAAACTTCACTAAAATAAGAGGAAAGGGATTTTCTTTAATACACAAATCAACAAGACTGTAGAGAACAGGAGAGAAGATAACAGTAACCAGACTTTAGAAGCTGTAAAGCAAAAGATAAATGAGTAACAAAGGCCTTATGAGACCCCAGATGGTTAAAACCTAAACCAGCCAAGGGGAAAGCAGAAGAGAAGCCTGATTTACATCACAAAATCCTCCCAAAGGCTCAGGAATTGGTGACCCAGGAGCTGGAGACAAATGGAAAGAGGACTAACATAAGGAGAATGGTTGAAGTCTGGGAAGAAGTTAGGCCCCAGATTCACTGCCCCACCCCATACAGCCATGCCACCATTGTTCCTACCCCACCTGGGCAGAAGATTAGGGTAGGTGTCCCAGGGGACTAAGGACTAGGGGACTGGGGCCACCAAGTCCCAGTGGGCAGCAGAAAATGCTGGATGCTAAGACAGTTCACCCTCCGCCCTCTTCAGGTCATCAAAGACAGGAGGACTGGATGTCTTCTCCTGAATTCTGACCAGCACAAGAGTAAAGATTTAGAAATATTCATATGGAGGCATTCCACCAAAAAAATAGCCCAACCAGACCATCCAAGAGTAAACTGCACTTTTGGCAAACTTCACCCATGTACTCAGAGCTTCCAAAAACCCTCTCTTACATACGAACAGATGTCCAGGATTATCAGACATCTGTGGAAAGGCACTAACATGAAGGAAAAAGATCAGGCCAAACTGACAATAGAAGAACCTGGCAGAAGCAGACACCATGTAGGGGGGAAAAAAAATACAACTATAGTCATGTAAGAAGACAGGGTGCTTTTTTAAAAAGGAACATTCAGAAAACAACAAAAAAGCAAAGCTTTTTAAGTACGTGGCTATTGAAAATATTTGCAGAAATAAAATATCATCTTGAATACATATACTATTGAATAGAATATATATTCAATATATTTGGCATATATAGAAAATATGTTGAATATATATGTTTATTCAGTAGAAGAGATGAAAGATAAAACTTACAGAAAGTAAAGAAAAAACTTACAGAAAGTAAAAATAAATAAATTGAAAAAGAGAACTTTTCCAAAAGGTCCAGAAAGTGAGAGCAAAGAAATCAGGGTGGGGGTAGAGAATGAGTAGTTATTGCTTAAATTGTACGTTTCATTTTGGGGGGATGGAAAAGTTTTGGTAATGGATGATGGCGACAGTAGCACAACATTGTAAATGTAATTAACAGCACAGAATTCTATAATTCTATAATTTGAATGTGGATAAAAGGAGAAATTTTAGGTTGTATATATGTTATTAGAATTTAAAAATTAAAAAACACAACACAGTGAACCCTAATATAAACCTTGGTTTATAGCTAATAGTACCAATATAATATTCTTTCATCAATTGTAACAAAGAAACCACACTAATGCAAAGGGTTAACAAGGGGGGTATACAGGAACTCTGTATGTTGCATGATTTTTTGTAAATCTACAACTTTGCTAATTAAAAAAACCATAAATTAAAAAAGAAACAAGTAAGGCTAAAAGGGAGAGTATTATCAACAAAAATTATTCAAGGCAATTTCAGAGAATTGAGGTCCATGAATTTACCAATATAAAGAACCAAATGAGTGCCCAGCACAGTGGATGAAATATACCCACATATGGAATTTCTGATCACTGAGGGGAAAAAAATCTTTTATAGAGAAAAACAGGTCACATGGTCATACACAGTGAATCAGGAATCTGAATGACTTCAGACTTCTTAAGACAGGGGTTCTTAACCAGGGGTCCATGGACCCCCAAGGAGTCAGTGGAAAGATTTCAGGGGGTCCATGAGGTTGAATTGAAAAAAATCAACTTATCTTTATTTTCTCTGTCCTCTAACTGAAATCTAGCATTTCTTTCACTTATGAATGTATGCAATAAATAAATTATAGTAGTACTCATTTCACCTGACTGGCAAAGGCAGTTCATGGAACAAAAAAGATTAAGAGCCCCTATCTTGGGAAGCAGATATGGCTCACGCAGTTATTGGGTGCCCGCCTACCACATGGGAGGTCCCAGGTTTGGTTTCCGGTGCCTCCTAAAAAGAATATGAGCACACAACAAACAGACACAGAGAGCAGACATCAAATGCAAACAACAAGGGGGGGGGGGGCAGAAATAAATTTTAAAAAGTAAATCTTAAAAAAAAAAGAAGAACCCCTGTCTTAAGGGCAACACTTGAAGTCAGATTAATGTGGAACAATTCCTGCAAACTTCTGGAAGGAAATTATTTCCTACCTAGAACTCTACCCCCAAACTACAGATCAAGTCAAAGGGCTGAATAAGGACATTTTCAGACAAGCAAGATCTCAAAAATATTATTTGAATGTACCCTTTCTCTGAAAACTACTGGAAAATACACTCCATAAATATGAAGGAGTAAACTAAGAAAAAAGAAGAAATGGTATGCAGGAAACAGGAGATCCCACACCAAAGAGAGGAGGAAGGGATTGCCAAGACAATGAAGAAGTGAGATGCCAGGACAGCAGTTCTGACCTGGCACACAAATACAGCAGGCCAGGTAGGACCAGCTCAGAAGGCTCTGGGAGATGGGAGAGCTCATCAGCCGGAACATCTTCAGGCTGTAGTTTCATACCCTCGTACCTTTCCTAGGGCCACTGACCCTTCTAGATGCCCAGGCTGTTAATTCCACCTACCATGAGATTCAGACAACTGACTGGCATTGGAGCTGAATTATTGAAAAGACAAATAAAATAAAGCCAACAAAAACAAGATTATTATTTTCAGAGAAAAGAAAACATTATGCACATAATAAGAATTACTTTAGTACATGGCTTAGCTGTGAATAGCATTTCATTGTTAGGTATAGAAACCGAAGACTGACATAATCAAAATCATAACATAATAATGTTAGAAGGATTAGCAATGAAAAGTACAAGTGCGGTGGGAGTAAGAGGATGAAAAAGAACTATATCTTTGTCTTCTCTAGAGAGATAAATAGAAAATACCTAAATTAAAGTCAGAAATAACCAAAAAAAATCATGGTATTTAGAGATATGGAAGTAAATTTAAAAATCAACTCAAAGAATTGAAAAAGTTTGCCTCTGGGAAGAAAAATCTGGGGGAAAGCCAAGAGGACTGCTATTTTTCATAATATAACTTGTAGAACTATTTAACTCTTAAAATATGCATAAGTAACTGTGATAAAAGTAAAAGAAAATAAAAATTACTTTTGTGAAAATAAGATCACTAAACTGTTTTAAAATTCTGATTACCTAAATGAGAGAAAGGGCACTTCTTCAAATATTACTTCCATAATTCGTTTCATTATCAAATCCTTTGATTAGGGAGCCTGTGATGAAATTAGAATTTGTACAATTCATTCATTCATTTATTCAATTAATAAATATATATTGAGGCATCCTCACCTTAAAAGACCCAACAATACTTTAGAGGATCATTAAACTGAAAATCCTTGGCAGAGTATGATGGTGCTATGATAGTATAGAACAGGGATCGCTCTGTCTGGGAATGTCTCAGAAAGCTCCAGAGAGGTATTTTACCCAGGTTTCAAAGGGGAGATACATAGGGCTTTATTTTACTTTGTAAATTTTCCAAGTAATTCAGTAAAATGAATGTCTTGGAGCACATCTTTGTGCAATGACTTTACCGAGGGCAACAGGGAATATGAAGGTAAATCAGGATTGTCTTTATGGAGCAGTGAGGGAAGCGCTGATATAAAAATACAGAGAGCTGCAGGAGCATGAACAAAGAAAATCATTCTAGATGGGGCATCTGGAGTTCTGGGAAAGTACAGTCCAGGAGGTGGGACCTGCTTCTGTTCTGTCGGTTCCATTGACTTGCAGGAGAACTCTTGCTTCATCCATTCATTCTTTATTCTTTCATTCATTCGCCTGCCATTTTGAGCACCTCCCATTTCCCAGATGCTGCGGTAGGTACTGGGTACACAAGGTGTGCTAGAAAAGGCAAGGGAAGAGATGGCCAAGCAAGTTCGAAGAAAGATGAGACCAGCCAAGCTGGTGTACAGAAGAGGGTGGGATGGGGAACAGGCAGGAAGGAGAGGAGAGACAAGGGAGGGCAAGTCCATCATAAAAATTAAGGAGAAAAGGGTAGACTATTTGATAATTCAACTCTTCATGATTTATTTTTCCCCATACCCTCTAATCCCCAAATTACTCACTCCTCGCTTTTAGGAATTTTGAAACACTTTGAAAATAAAATTCAAATTCTTAAAATAAACATAGGTAGAAGCAGGGATGGTTCTCTCAGTTTCACATTTGGAGCAACCGACTAAATGAATGCTAAATGAATTACCTCGATGGCACCCAAGAATAGAAAAGAAATCCCCCCTGAGTCTGGCTTGTGGATCCTTGAGTGGCATCTCCCTCCCTCCCACCCCCATTGCTGTGATGATAATTTAACTCTTTCTAAGAATAAAAAAGGGCCTCTCAGTATTTTCAAGGTTCAGCCACATGGTAGCATGTATCATTCATTCCTTTTTATGGCTGGTTATGGTGGTAAATGTGCTACCATTGTGTGTATATACCACATTTTGTTTATCCATTCATCTGTCAATGGACCCTTGGATTGTTTCTACCTTTCAGCTATTGTGAATCATGCTGCTAAGACCACTGGGCACAAATTTCCACAGAGACAGAAAGCAGATTAGTGTCTGCCAGGGTTTGCTGG
>JAKSZT010054487.1:18007024-18073810 GCA_026826555.1 Tolypeutes matacus
ACTAAAGTAAACCCTGGGCCCTGGGCCCTGGGCAATACAGGGATTTTGCTTGAAACTGTAGAAAGAAAATGCCCCAAATAGCCTATTGTCTGACAGAGGTTACCTATTCTGGATGCACTGCAGAAAATCTCAATGGAAAACGTATCCACTCCCATCTCTACATCTGTTGGTTTGGGGTGTTTTTTTATTTGTTTGTTTGTTTTGTTTTGTTTTTTGCCTCCTCTTCTCATTTTTCTCATCCAGGTTTCACCGAGATTCTATCCTAGGGACCTCCGATATGGGAGAGAGGTACCCTGTCAGTTGCACCACCTCAGTTCCTGGTTTCTGGTGCATCTCACCTTGACCCTCCCCAGCATCTGTCTTTTGTTGTGTCTTCATCTTGCTGCATGGCTTGCTGTGCACCTGGTTCACCTGCATGCCTTTACCAGGAGGCCCTGGGGATCAAATCTGGGTCCTCTCGTATAGTAGATGGAAGCCCAATCACTTGAGCCACATCCGCTTCCTCCACACCTGTTCTTGTTGTTCTTCTCTTTGCGGAAATCTTTCAAAGTTTCTGTTAAAATTGATCCCCAAATATAGACAGCTGCAATCTCATTCCTGTTCATCCCCTACACTTCCTTCATTTAGGGCCCCTTTACACACATGGGACACCCTTCTTTCTTCTTGCTTCGGGAAAAGGAAATTATCTACAGGGTTCTGTGTGCTGCTAGGTCCATATATCTTCATCAGGACGAGCAGCTAGGCAGAAATTTCAGAGCCAAGATTCCTAAGGGTGAGCGACCAGGAGAAGTAAATATATGTTTAACTAATTAAATAACCACCAAATTGTTTTCCACAGTGATTCTGTCACTTTATATTCCTACCAGAAATGCATGAGGGTTCCATTTTCTCCATATCTTCGCCAACACTTAGTGTTTTCTGTTTTTTTTTTTTTTTTTTTTATTTGAGCCATTCTAGTAGGTGTGAAGTGGTACCTCATTGTGGTTTTGATTTGCATTTCCCTAATGACTAAAGATGAGCAACTTTTCATATGATTGTTGGCTGTTGTATAATTTTCTTTGGAGAAATGTCTGTGTCCTTTGTCCATTTTTTAATTGGGTTGTCTTTTTGTTGTTGAGTTGTAGGAGTTCTTTATATATTCTGGATACTAGATCTCCTCTTCCCCTTTTGAAACAGGCTTGGAAGGATAAGTGGAAGTTAATGTGGTGAAAACTCATGGGAAAACCTTTCCGAGCACAGAGAGCTACACAGATCTGTGAAGGCCCTGCAGGGGAAGCAGCATGCTGTCTGACTCACGGGAGGTGGATCACAGAGCACTGGTGAGGCTGGGATGAGTGGGCAGAGTTAGATCATGAGGACCAGCACTTCTCAATCCTAATGTACATAAGAATCACCTGGGATCTTGGAAAAATACAGGTTCTGATTCAGAAGGTCCGTTCACGGACAGAGATTATGCAGTTCTAATAAGCTCCCAGGTGATACCAATGCAATAGTAGTAAGAACACAAAGACCCAAAGAGCCCGTTAAGGATATTGATATTTTCTACGAGCAATGAAAAGTTATTGAATGGTTTTTAAAAAAGAGCGTGACAAGAACAATTTTTAGTTTTTAAAAGACCACACTAGTTGATGAGTGGAAAATACATTGGATCAGGGCAAAAGTGTGGGGGAGTTAGTAGGTCAATTAATTATGTTTTTTTTTAATTAAGATCTGTATCATCATATGATAGAATGTTCAATAAACATTAACAACAATGGTTATGAAGACATTTTCATGACATGGAAAACTATTTATGACACAGCACTAAATAAAAAAGCAGAAATCAAAATGATATACATGCGTTGGTATGACCTTGTAAAACAATGTACATAGGAGGCAATGCAGCAAATTGTTAACAGTGATTCTTGGGTGGTGGGATGATGGGTGATTCTTATTCTTAATTTATGTTTTTCTCTGTATGCTTTTTTCTACCATTCTAACTCTGATATTTTAATTGTTTAAAGTGCTTTCCAAAGAACTGAAAATTACCAAAATTATCAAAGAACTGGATAATGTTGAATAAACCTCTACAGAACTGCAACTTTGTGTAATAGAAAGGAACTCCGCTAGCTTTCCCCTTCCTGGTCCCTCTTAGGTGCCAAGCTAATGCTGGTTGTCAATTTCACACATGCATTCTATCCATTCAGAGCTGACAGCTCAGATTTCCCCCTCCATTGTAATAGCCATTCTCTCTTCTGGTCTCCACAGGCTTGCATTTGGTAACCTTTGCCCTTTTATTTGGTACAAGCCAAAATGCCATCTTTGCAAAACTAATGTACCAGAGAAAATGGTAGCACGAAGCCACATAGTCTATTCTTTTCCTTTCTGTTTGCAAAGGTTATTATTAGAGCTCATTTTAGAGAATTTCAAATCCATTCAAAGTATCATGGGTTTAATTTTTTCTAATGGAAGCAGAGCTTTTGATGTTTGGGTTTAGAAAACTGCCTGGCCTCTTTAATGTTCAAATTTTCATACAGTGGCACAATTGATCAAAGACTTTTATTTTAAGACAGAGAGAAAAGGCAATTTACTTTACCTACACTTGTTTTGTGTTCTCAACATTATTGTTATACTCTTTCTCTGAACCATCTCCCTCTTTGAAGATCCACTTTTTTACTAACATATATTGGCTTCACCTTCTTTTTGATCAGCCTGAGAAACCATCTGGAAACAATTGAGAGTGACGTCACAAATCCAGCATTGTGATTTCAATGTAGGATCAAAGAATAAAAGGGAAAAAATCTAGCAGTGGAGAAGCTTGGTTTAACTTTTAAGCACAAATATTTAACAGGTTACGAAAAGGCAAGAAAGCATGAGAAAATAAAAAGATTTTTGATGGACATTAATTAGCAAGACTATTTGGTTCTCTTTGAGGTTTAACTTAGCTAATATACTGGCACCTATATCTACATATATTGTAGAGAAAAAAGCAGTCATCTAGAGATAAGACTGACTCGTGATACCGAAGTTTAAAAGACTTTGTAGCACAGGGTTTGCAGTGAGCATGTCCTGAAGCTAATGCAGAAGGTCACATTAAAAATCTTAAACTAGGGCTAGTAGTAATAGTGGACGGACAATGAACATGGACTTTGGAGGAATTTATACTCTGTTGAAGAATCAAGAAAATGACAGATTGCCCGGTCACTAGAGAAAACGAAAACTAAGCTGCCTTTGCAGGGTAAGCAAATGATTAGAAGGGGGTATTTCAGGCACGTAAAAGGGAGAAAATCTAGAATCTTAAAGTGAATGACCCTGAAATTACAGCTAATATAGGGAGTTGCTTCCTAAGAACCTGACTGACAGTTTGCACTTAAGAACATTAGCTCATTTTGAAGAGAAATGTACATTTCTAGCTGACCAGAACAGTTGATCTCCTATTTATGGTTTACAGTGCAAAGCTAAAGGAGGCAAGTTTTCGGGGAGGGTGAGGAGGCTGAATGGACTTTTCTTTGGAGAAGTCAGAGAGCAACCACTCCAAAATTCTTTCCCTGCTATTTAAAAGTCCTATGTTTCTCAAATAATATAATTGTATGTTTTTCTAATGATCCATTTAAAACGTCTTTAATACTATTTCCTTTTAATATATTTGTAAAATATTTTTATATCAAAAATTAGGTCATTTATTATTTAAAATTGTATGTTCCAATTTAGGTGTCAAAAATATGGTCATTGTACTATTTCATGAACTTCTCCCTTTAGCCATCAGCCTATGTTGGTAAAGATCTACCTTTAAATTGGTTGTTGTTACTCTTAGAACTTTAGAAGTGATTGAACTATTCTCGTAAAGGCATCCTCATCGGAAGCGGATGTTGCTCAATGATTGGACTCCCACCTACCATATGGGAGGTACCAAGTTCAATTCCTGAGGCCTCCTGGTGAAGGCAAAAGCAGGTCTGTGTGGAGAGCTGGCAGCCCGCACAGAGAGCTGGCACAAGAAGATGACATAACAAAAAAGAGACACAGAGGAAAAAAACAGTGAGAGACACAGCAAACCAGGGAGTTGAAGTGGCTCAAGCAATTGAGTGCCTCTCTCCCATGTCGGAAGGTCCCAGGATCAGTTCCCAGTGCCTCCTAAAGAAAAGATGAGGAAAAAAAAAAAAAAGATGAGAAGAGAAGACAAGCAGACACAGAAGAACGCACAGTGAGTGGACACAGAGAGCAGACAGCGAGCGTAAGCGGCAAAGCAGGGGAGGGGCGATAAATAAAATAAATCTTTAAAAAAAAAAAGGCATCCTTATCAGAACTCATACAGAAAATATCCAACCCTTGATTTTGTGTTGTCCTTCCTTATTTATTTAACTTACATCATGCCCCAAATGAAAAACCAATAGAATCTTATTTTTCAAAGTAAAAAAAAAAAGTGATAATTATAGAAAAAGTAACATTAAGAAGGAACACAAAATCACCTTTTGGCTGCCCTCAACTTGAGTTGAGAAGTTTTTCAATATTCAGGGAAGGCAAACGCATGTCCTATATGTCACCATTCCCACACTGATGGTGAAAGGGACCTATGCTAGTTCCCTGGGTTCTTTTTGCCCGGCACAGAGAATTGGGGTCTACACCAAGGTTTGGTCACACAAGGGAAAGAGTTTATTAAGCTGGCAGAGATCTGGAGACAGACAAATTCTCAAATCAGCCTCTTTGAACTGCAGAAGTAGCAGCATTATATTGGCTTGTGGGTTACAAGATTGACAGGTAGAGAGGGGTTGCATCTTGTGCATGCTCTTTAGCACAACATACTTTAACATATTTGGTCATACATTGCATGTACAGAAAATGGTTTCTAAATCCTGCCCAGAGGGAAGCGGCTGTGGCTCAAGTGGTTGGGCACCAGTTTACCATATGGGAGGAGCTGGCCCGTGCAGCGCAGTGAGCTGATGCAACAAAGGGAGATAAGCAGACACAGAAAAAAGCACAGCAAATGGACACAGCAAGCACAAGCCACAAGGGGGGGATAAATAAATTAAAAAATAAAATAAATCTTAAAAAAAAAATCCTGCCCAGAGGTGGAAAGTTTATTTTTTTATTTTTTTTATTTTTTTGAGGTGCCAGGGGCCAAGGATTGAACTCAGGACCTCGCATGTGGGAAGCTGGAGCTTAACCACTAAGCCACATAAGCTCCCTGAGTTGGTTTTCTTGTTTGTTTTTGTTTTTTCAGGAAGCACCAGAAACTGAACCTGGGACCTCCCATGTGGGAGGCAGGCACCCAACCGCTTGAGCCATATCCGCTTCCCAGAGTTTACTATTATAAGGAGCTAAAGTTCTGCTAACTTCATTCTACTACCCTACTTTGCTAAAAACTAGAAAGTCCTAGGTTGTGGGTATCTAGATTTTGCAGTTAGCTTCTGACTGCAGCTACCAACTACACACTATTTTTGGTTGGTTAATTATTGCTGCAAGGCTAAGATTAGCTTAACAGGGACTAACAGAGGAAGACAGAAATTGGGTGGGGCTAGTTCTTACAAGTGGTACTTACAATGGAAGTTCACAAACAGATCATTGCACTCTTTCTCTGAGCCTGGACAAGGCTTCAGAATCCTTCTTAACATAGTATTACAGAAACTGCAATCAATAGATTGGAGTTTGCACTTGAGTTAAAAAAAGCACTTCCTGGCAAACCATGGTGGTAATGCTAAATGCTCCAGGATGTTGTTCCCCATAGAATCTTTGAACAACTACCAAGAACTGGTAGAGCCATCCTCCTCAAAACTCTGGAAAACAGTTAAAGAGTTGTAGTACTTGGCTCCTCACTTACCCCCTCTCCAGCATGGAGCCAGCCTGCCCTTCCACTGGGGGCCCTTTACCCTCTTCTGGAAGGAGCAGAGTAATCCCTATGTGTATACTGGGGTGTCTGTTTCTTGGTGCCAATCTATCCACTGCAGCCTGAAAAATTGAACCAGGAAATGCCTCTCTGATTTGCCTGGCAGAAATTGCCAACAAATTGTCGAGACAGTCATTTAGCCTTTTTGGGCTCTCAGTTTCCCACATGTAACGTTTTTATTGGAAGATGTTATGATATTATATGGTATTCTTTTAGAGAAATTTGGAAGCCAGGTGTACATAAAGTAAACTAAGCTGAATCCACTTACTCTTTAATACTCTTCTTTGCTTCTTTCCCCTCTCCCTTTCTCCTCTCCAGGCATGTATGCACCCATCCACCCACCCATGCTCACACATTCACACACTTAGAATATCTACCCAGGTAATTAGGATTCAAGTCTAGTCTACATTATGTTAAAATGTCTATGTGAACTCAAGAAAAATGAAAACATATGTCCATGCAATAACTTGTACACAATGTTTATAGCAGCATTATTCATAATAGCAAAAAAGTGGAAACAACCCAAAAGTTCATCAACTAATACATGCAGTGTATCCATAAAATGGAATGTTATTTGGCCATAAAAAGGAATGAAGTTCTGCTACATCCTGAAACACAAATGAGCCTTGAAAACATTATCCTAAGTGAAAAAAGCCAGACACACACAAGAACTACATATTGTATGATTCCATTTATGAATGCCCAGCACAGGCAAATCCATAGAGCTAAAAGTAGATTATTAGTTGCCAGGGGTTGGTGGAGTGGGGGAAATGGGGAGTTTCTTTGGGGGAGGGTTGATAAAAAATATTCTAAAATTGATTGTGGTGATAGCTGCTCACCTCTATGAATATATTAAAAGCCATTGAGTTGGTAATATATTCTTAGACTTTACATCAAAAGCATGAGCAACAAAAGAAAAAAAAGATCAATGGGACTTTGTCAAAATTAAAAACTTTTATGCATCATAGGATGTTATCAAGAAAGTGAAAAAACAACCTATAGAATAGTAAAAAAAATATTTGGAAACTGTATATCTGATAAGTGTTTAATATTCAGAATATATAAAGAAATCCTGCGACCCAACAACAAAAAGACACAATCCAGTTTAAAAATGGGCAAAGGACTTGAATAGACATTTCTCAAAAAAAGATACACAAATAGCCAAAAAGTACATGGAAAGATGCTCAAAATCATTAGCTATTAGAGAAATGCAAATCAAAACCACAATTTGATACCACTTCACACCCATTAGGATGGCTAAAATTTTTTAAAAATGTGAAATACCAAGTTTTTATGAGGATGTGGAGAAACTGGAACCCTTGTAGATTTCTGGTGGGAATGTAAAGTGGTACAGCTACTGTTTGAAAACAATTTGGTAGTTCTTCAGTAAATTAAACACAGAATTTCCCTTTGACCCAGTAATTCCCCTCTTATGTATATACCCAAATGAATTGAAAACAGGTACTCAAAGAGATACACATCAACATTCATAGCAGCATTATTCACAATAGTCAAGAAGTGGAAGCAACCCAAATGTCCCTCAACTGATGAATGAATCAACTAAATGTGGTATATATATAGAATGGAATATTAGCCATAAAAAGAAATGCTACAGCATGGCTGAATTTTGAAAACAGTACACTAAGTGAAGAAGTCAGACAACACAAAAGACCACATAGTGTATGATTCCATTTATACGAATGTCCAGAACAGGCACATCCATAGAGATGGAAAGTAGATTAGTGCTTGCCAAGGGCTGGGGGGAGAAGGTAATGGGGAGTGACTGCTAACAAGTACTGGGTTTCCTTTTAGGGTGATGAACTAGATGGTGGTGATGGTTGCACAACATTATGAATGTACTTAATGCCACTGAATTGTACACTTTAAAATGGTTAAAATCATAAATTTTATGTTATATGCATTATACCACAATAAAAATATTTAAAAATCTTTAAAAATAAGAGGGAGAGAAGTAGAAGGAAAAGGAAAGAAACGGGCAGGGACACAAACAGAAATAAAAAGACAAAGACAAGGAGATCAAGGTAAAAGAGGATTTTAAGAAAATTGCTTATTTACTGTGAAACCCAATAATCAAATCATCTTTTTTGTTTTGTTTTGTTTTGTTTTTTTGACAACTCAATATTTGACACTCCTGGCAATCAAGTTCTTCAAACTTTCTTGCCTGGATTCTCCCATGCTAAAAAGAGGTATTCCTACAGTATTAACACATGGAATAACATGGATGAATCTTGAGGACCTTAGGTTGAGTGAAGCAAGCCAGGCACTGAAGGACAAATATTACATGACCTCACTGATACGAATTAAGCAAATTGAGCAGATTCACATAGCTAGAGTCTGGAAGATTGTTTTTCAGGAAATAGAAAGGGAGAAGAAGGCTGTGAGCCAATGCCCACATGGACAAAATCTATGCTAAGGTGAAAGTGTGTAATTATGCAGTAGAGGGACATGACAGTGATGCAGTGATACTATTGGGTTAGGCACTGCAGGTATGTCAAGGGGGATAGAGTGTGGAGGGGAGTTGGACTGTCCATGGACTGGGGGGAGGGTTGGGGAAGGGAGCAGGTGAACACTGGAATTGGTGAGTACATGGTTGAAACTACAATGTTGGGAATGCTCTTCTGGCAATAGGGCAAGGTAGGTTTACTGGTTTAGTGTGTTGGATATGGGGGACATTTGGGACAGGGTGCACCAGGGGCAGGCTTCTAGGGAGTGTGTGAACATTCATCTTGACATAGTGTGGTATCTCAGTGGGTGGAGACCCACATAATAAGTGGGAAGGTTCTGGACTCCCATCCTGGGGAGGCCCACTATGTTCTCAAACAGAGGAGCAGGAGTCTCTCGAGAGCATGGGCGGTGCCCAATAAGGAAGGACAGACCAGTGTGTCAAGACTTCAGTGTTATTGCAAGTAACTATGAATCTGGTTCTGCAAAGAGTAAAGCCTGGTGGTTGCCGTGGGTCCTGAGGGAAGGGGAAAGGAGGAATAGAATAGATGGAGCAGGTGGCATTTTGAGGGCGATGGGAGTGTTCTACATGATTGCAATGATGGATACAGGACATGTTAAGTTTCATCAAAATTTATAAAAGTGTATGGATCAAAATATAAACCATAATGTAAACCACTGACCATGGTTGGTAGATATATTTCAATATTCGTACATCAATTGTAACAAATGCACCATCCACATATAAAATATTATTAATAGGGGAAGGGGGAAAAGGAGGAGAATGTTGGATATATGGGAGTCCCCATTTGTGACTTTGATGTGACTTAAAACCTCTTTGAAGACAAATGAAAAAAGTAAGACATTGGGGGAATAAATGGATGAAAATGTCCCTGTCCATACAGGACAACAAATCTTACAGTGATGAAAGGCAAAATGTCAAAAATTTTTTTGTATTTTTTCATTATACTATCCCCAACTTTTTATTAAAAAAATTTTTTTTGTATTTTATTTCCTATTTTTAAAACTATCATTATTATTTCATTTTCTTATTAATTGTATTTGGCTATTTTATTGGCTTCGTTTTTTAAGAAGTTTTGGACCACAGAAGGGTTACAACTGTGGCAAGGGAGGACCATTTGTGTGGGGTGTCAGTGAAGGGGGATATTTGGGAAGAGGTTCACCTGGGCATACATATAAGGCATATAAATGTGTTCAGATATTCATGGGGCATTGTCACGGTGGGTGGAGATTAACACAATAACCGAAAGAATATTGAATTCCCATCCTGGGGAGCTCTGCCACATTTTCTGATGGAACAGCAAGAATTCCCCAGGTACAGAGGCAATGGCTAGTTAAGGAGGATGGTCCATTCATGGGTCCTAGATATTGATGACTGTGCTTATGAACCTTTACTCTTGAAATTGAAACTGAGCATAGTATTATAAGGTGCCTAGCTTTATCTCCTGAGAGCCTCCTCGGTGCTCAAATGTGTCCTCTCTCTAAGCCAAACTCAGCATATAAATGCAATAACTTTCCCCCAGTGTGGGATGTGACTCCTGGGAATGAGCCTCCCTGGCACCGAGGCATTACTACCAAGCACCAACTAGCAATGCAACTGGAAAAAGACCTTGACCAAAAGGGGGAAAAGGTAAAGACAAATGAGTTTATATGGCTAAGAAACTTCAAAGTGAGTCGGGAGGTCATTCCACAGGTTATGCTTATGCATGTCTCAGCAGGATCTCATTGACTGCTGAATTAGACACTACCCCAAATAATAGGGCTCCTGAGACCTCTGGAGCCATCCAAACACTATGGTCAGGGCAGAAAGCTCATGAGTTTGATGCCTTGCCAGTGGGCCCCATTTTGGGGCTTGTGCACCCTAGTGTGACAGAACTGGACTCAGTTGTGGTTTCCCTAAACATGGCTCTTTGGTCCCTTCTATTTGAAACTATAGTTGGTGCTAGAGTTGGTAGGTGTCTGTCCAAGAGACATGAATCTTTGGACTGTCCATATGCTATCTGGGCCCTGTAGCAGTTTGGCAGTTTGATATAGTTATGAATTCCAAAAATAGATATTGGATTATGCTTGTAAACTGGTCTGTTCATCTGGGCATGATTAAGTTATGATTAGGACTTTGATTGGGCCACATCAGTAGGGCATTGAGGCCCGCCCCTTGGTAGGTGGGGTCACAAAGATAAAAGACATGGCAAAGGACAGAAGTGGAGTTTTTGAGTTGAAGTTCTGATGCGGAGTTTTAATGCTGGAGCTCAGGGAAATAAGCACACAGAGGAGCTTGGTTGTGAGGAAGGAGAGAATGCCCCTGGAAAGAGACAAACTGCTCGCCCGATATTCTACAGCTGGCCTTGTAGAGGAACCAGAGGAGCTGAGCCCAGAGAGAAATAGAGCCCCAAGAAGAGAGGAACCCAAGAAGTCTGAACCCAGGCAAATGTCGGCAGCTGTCTTGCTCCAACACATGGCAACAGACTTTGGTGAAGGAAGAAACTTATGCTTTATGGCCTGGTAACTGTAAGCTTCTACCCCAAATAAATAACCCTTATAAAAACCAACTGATTTTTGGTATTTTGCATCAGCACCCCTCTGGCTGACTAATACAGGCCCTGGGCCTCAATTGAGTTGCAATACCTACTCTCCAGTTCATTGGACTCACCCCAGGACAGCCAACAAAGAGGTGATGATGGACAACCACCATACCAAGGAACCAAGAGAGCCTATAACTGCAAGAAAGAGAGTCCCATCCATTGGCCATATGTGACTGAAGACCCTCTCAATTAGAGGTGGAGTGGGCCTCACCATCCCAGAATCCTCAGGATTGGGGAATGAACTATGGACTAGAATGGACTTACTGGTAATCAACTATTAGAATATAGACTTATTGTGATACTAGCAATGGCAGAACTTATATCATTGATATGGAAGCAGTGGCCACTGGAGGTTCTGAGGTTAGGCAGAGGGAAAACAGGTGTAATATGGGGGCATTTTCAGGACTTGGGAATTGTCCTGAATGACATTGCAATGAAAGATACAGGACATTATCTATCTTGCCAAAACCTACAGAATTGTGTGGGAGAGAGTGTAAACTACAATGTAAACTATAATCCAGGGAAGCGGATGTGGCTCAAGCAATTGGGCCCCTATCTACCATATAGGAGGTCCAGGGTTCGATTCCCGGGGCCTCCTGGTGAAGGCAAGCTGGCCCGCGCAGTGAGCTGGCTTGAGTGGCAAGCTGGCCAACACAGAATGCTGGTCTGTGCAAGAGTGCTGGCCCGTGTGGAAAGCTGGAGCAGCAAGTTGACACAACAAAAAGAGACACAGAGGAGAGACAATAAGAGAAGCAGCAGACCAGGGAGCTGAGGTGGTGCAAGAGATTGAACACTTCTCTTCCACTCCAGAAGGTCCCAGGATCGGTTCCCAGTGCCACCTAAAGAGAATACAATCAGACACAGAGGAATGTGCAGCAAATGGGAACAGAGAGCAGACAGTGAGCACAAATGGGGCGGGGGGAGGTAAATAAATAAATTAATTTAATTATTAAAAAAAAGAAATCTATTATCCATGCTTAGTGGCAATGCTCCAAAATGTGTTCATCAATTGCAATGAATGTACCACAGTAATGAAGGATGTTGTTAATGGGGGTAAATGTGGGTGGTGTGGGGAGCAGGGCATATGGGAATCCCCTGTATTTTTATGTAACATTTATGTAATCTAAATATCTTTAAAAATTAAAATTAAAAATTAAAAAAAGTATTCCTTCCAAACTTAGTCCTTTGGTATAAACCTGCTGTGTATATCCTTCCTCCTACAGAAGCATCATCTTTCCGCACATTATCACACAGCTTGCATTTTCAGTCCTCACCTCTCTGAAGAGCTCAGAGACTGGTATTTCCAATCCTCCCTGGATAATTCTTGAATGTCTCACTGTCCTATCGTACTTAACATATAATCGCCCACTGAAACAGCTCCTATCACTTTTTGCTCCCTTTTGCCCAATCATCTTAATTTCTAGAACCAGAAATCCTGGAGATGTGAGAAGGTTGTTACAGCCATGTAGCTAGCTGGTGAGAGCCAGCTCTGAGAGCTCGCCGGCATCTCTCATTCCGTCCTTTTCTCATCCTGTTAGACACCAAATTGTGTTGTTCTCTCCTTCAAATGGAGTTTGTATCCATCTGCACTCACTGCCAGCCTCCAGATTCCGGTTTTCAATACCTTGTGACTTCCTGGCAGGTCTCACTAAACCCACCCTGCACACTGAGGTCTAGTGAGTGTGCCTGAAACCACAATACATTTGTGCAGAAAGGATTTGGGAGACCATCAAATCTGTTGCACTAAACAGAGAGAATATGAGAACCAGCATGAGCCTCTATATCCAGCTGAGGTCTGTGCCTATTCCTCAGCTATTTAGATATGGGGAAAGAAGCAACAGTGAATGAATTTGAAGATAATGATGGCTCCCACAGATGGCAGCCAGGCAGTCTCCTGCCTGAAAGGACCAACCAGGGGTACAGTTCCACAGACTTATACCACAGGAGTTCAAGGGCAACTCTGAATTGGGGTTTTAAGAGCTCCAGGATCCAAGTACCATCTGCCCTCCTCCCATTACACTGGGTCTGAAACATCAGAATAAAGGAAACAAGGGATTTTTCCCAAAAGTGACAGGCTCCCAAGATTATTTCTGGGGAATTTGGAGGTCACACTTCAAAAGTACCCATCTGCCTCATGGAAGAGTTTCCTTGAAGGGTGCAGGAGTAGGAGACTGTAAAGGGGACCTGGAAGCATTCTGACATCCACAGGTCACAGATGGGAAACTGAGCCCTAGACATGTTACTTAACTTGCCCAGGATGGTTCAACTGGTAGCAGAGCTGAACTAGAACTAAGAAGACCTACTCCCCAAATCAGTGCTCTTTTTTCCAGCCTCACAACAATCTCTCCTAACAAAGTAATACTCCTAATAGAGTAAGATTTAAAAAATATCAAAGCAGCAACATTATCCACAAACTCCACTCCACCAATCCCAAGGGTGAGATAACAGTCACGGGGCTGCCACAATTTTTTTTTTTTTTTTTTTTTTTTTTTTTTTATATATGCACATCTCACTTTATTTATTTATTTATTTATTTATTTATTTATTTTTTTTTTACCGGGAGGTCCCGGGTATCGAACCCGGGTCCCTCCATATGGGAGACGGACGCCCAACCAGTTGAGCCACATCCGTCCCCCTGCCACAATTTTTTGATCTCATGATCCTCAGATGACGCCTCAGAGGTGGAGACCTGTGAGCCTTCACTATCATATGAAATAAGCAGCCTGGAAATGCAAGATATGATCTGGCCCCCAAGTTGCTCACTGTTTTAGCACAGGAGACAGCAGTGCCAAGAGATCATCACAATACTGTCTCATAAAGTACAACAACAAAGGTTAAGAAAAAAATCAGCAAGTAGTAAAAAGACATGATTAGCTGCCGAGGGTAGAAAATGTTCCCAGAGGTGACACCTGTGCAGGAGTCTCCAGGATACATGGAATTCTATAGATAGACAACAGGAAAAATGTATAAGCTCATGATAGATGCCAGCATTTTAACATTGGGCCTTACTACCCCCAGGTCTTGGAATTGTGAGGACTTTCTGGAGAACAGTGCTCACTGCTCACACATTGAGCTCCTGCTCAATGATTAATTTCAGTCTGTACAAAAACTCCCAGTCCATGTAGCCCTTTCTCCACCTTTCCTAGAAAGTGCTTGAAATCAGGGCAGACACACCCATTAGAATGGCGGCTATTGAAAACAAAAACAAAAACAAAAACAAAACAGAAAATAACAAGTGTTGCAGAGGATGTGGAGAAATAAGAATACTCATTCATTGCTGTTGGCAATGTAAAATGGTGCAGCTTCTGTGGAAGACAATTTGGCAGTTTCTCAGAAAACTCAGTATAGAATTACCATATGACCTGGCAATCCCTCTACTAGGTATATGTTCATAGTGGCCAAATATATATAGCGGTATATATTCACAATTGCCAAAAGATGGAAGCAACCCAAGTGTCCATCAACCAATGAATGGATAAACAAAATGTGGTATATACATACAATGGAATATTACACAGCTGTAAAAAGGAATAAAGTCCTGATACATGTGACAACATGGATGAACCTTGAAGACATCATGTTGAGTGAAATAAGCCAGACACAAAAGGACAAATATTGTATGATCTCACTGGTTCAAAATAATTAGAATAAACAAAATCATAGTTATAATCTAGAATACAGATTACCAGGAGATGGGGTGGGGATAGGTACTGGTAAGTTAAGGCTTAAAATGTACAGGGCTCCTATTTGGAACGATGGAAATGCTTTGGTAATCAATGGTGATGATGGTAACACAACATTGTGAATGTAATTAACAGCACTGAAATATATATGTGAATATGGTTAAAAGGGGGAATGTTAGATTGTATATATGGTAACAGAATAAAAAAAATTTTTTTTAAATCCATGACTACACTACACAAACATGTCTGGAAACTAAGAAGACATTTTCCCAGGGACACAATGCTATAAACGAGTTTCTCTTTAAGACAAGTGTCAGAAGTCTAATTGATACATCATGTAACTAAATTATGCAGTACTGAGGATTGAGTTTATAAAGTTACAAGAAGTCTGAGGGTGTTCCCTTGGTTGGTGAAAGGTCAAGTCCAGGCACTGTTTTGAAACAAGCAAAGATTTTATTTGCTAACTTCCTGCTCCCCTTTCTGCCTTTTCTGCCATCCCTGCCTCTCCATCCTCTTTGTGGTGCCCCGCCCACGGAGAATCCAATAATCCCATCATGAGTTGGCAATGTCTTCTCTGTGGCACAAAGGGCAGGTGTTTTTTGTTTTGAAAACTATGCCTATTAAGCCAGATAAAGCTTCATCAGACCTCTCCATAGAGGTCAATAGGGTTAAGAGTTTTCTGTTAGGATCAGTTCCCCTAAATTTTCCCTTTATTGCTCTCATATAAAATTCCAAGGTTTTCACAGTGACTCTCGAGGCTATCCAGGTTAGGAGACCTTTACGTGATGTGAAGCATTATGACAATTTTAGACCCCACATAATCTTAAGAACCAAGTATGAGGTTCTATTTTGAGTTTATTATATTGAGTTCATTTTGATGAAATAGAAGAAATAGAAATGAGGTTTCATCTTTTTTTGTTGTTGTTGTTGTTTTTTTGAGATTTATTAATTTACTTTAATCCCAGGGATTGATCCCAGGTCTCTCCATATGGGAGACGGACACCCAACCATTTGAGCCACATCTGCCCCCCTCACCAATTTTTAAATTCTATGTATTTTTTTCCAGATGGACTCCCTGCCTTCCAGTCTTATCAAAACACAAGGAAAGTACCCTTACACTTTGTGCTTAAGTGTCTGTGTCTGATTCTTACTGGGACACAATACAATAAATACCAGATAACAGTAGCTTTAAGTTGTCACTTTTAAAGACTGTTTTCCAGGATAACAAAGTACAAAATGCAAATGCCTGACTGACACCTCTGTTTTAAAAGATGATCAGAAAACGCATTTTGAAGCCTTCTCTCCTTTCGGAAACTCTCAGTATATATGACATGCAGCATATTCTACCTGTGGAGCCCTGGAGGGAGCTTTCTCTAAAAACATTTCTCTTGAATTCAGGTCTTTCAATTTCTTTAATTTTAAGTTACCCTCTCAAAAAATGCCCTAAATTTATTCAACTGACTCCTTCTAGAAAATGTCTTATAAATGACTTTATGGTCAAATGACAAATACACCTTCTTAAACCCATTGCGGCACTTCAAAAATCAGTGCCCAGATTTATTTCCTCATTGAAAAAAAAAATTTTTTTTTTTGTTTAGGCAATAAAGGAACATGTGACAAATGAAGTATTTTACTCAGGAGAGCTTTACAAAGAATATACAACTTTAATCAATTTCCTAGGTTGCTTAGACAGCAACATAATGAAAGTAGAAGATATCATACCATGTCAAATTTTCTTTTTTAATGTACTTAAACCAACCATTTAAAAAATATTTTGGGGGTTGTGAAATAAAAAACATAGGGTCCTTCTAAAAAAATGTTGAAACTCTTCACATTTTCCCTTTGGCTACTTTTAAATCTAATTTCTAATCCCATAATTGAGTTCACAGTGGTTTAAACTGTTATCAGACATCTTTTGGGGATTAGAACTCACTTCTGGTTCAAATGAAGCATTGGAAAAACATGCACGGTGTTGTCCTAAGAAAGTAATGCATGCTGATTTAAATTCCCCTGGGATTAATTAAAGGAGTTGGAAATGACTGATTACGAATGGTATTTAATGACTGCCATGGGGATATTTACCATATTAAAAAAAATTAAATGCATGTGGCTATTAAGTCCTGCAAAAGATGTAAAGGCTTTAAGAAATAAAAGGAGCCCAAGTCTCCAGTGTATAGAATGCAGGTGTAAATGAGTTGACTTTCCTGCTTCAACGCTATTTCATACTATCTGAACACCTGATGGGTCCTAAATCCACCATTACCATTGGGTGTGGTGAGGGAAATAAGATCCCTACTGTTGAATACAAGAGACAGATGATTATAGGAAAATTCTTCTTTATGGTTCACTTGCTTCTTATTTCAGAAGAAAAATGGGGAGTTATTTCTACAATTTACAGAGATATTTCCACGTAGAAAGTATCCTTATACTTCCTAAACACTCATATAGACATGAATTCAGTTAGACTGGAATAAAGTGATAGAGACTTTTGACTGATGACCCTACCACTTTAAAATTCTTGTAAATAGGAATTAGAGAGTCGGAAGGGTATAGCAAAGAAAAATTCATTAGTGATATAATCTCTGAAGGTAGGAGTCTAAAATTCAGTATCTGCTTCCTCCTGGATGTTTGATCTTAAGTAAAGCACCTTATATTCTAAACCTCAGTTCTCTTATCTATAAAATAGAGAAAACAGTAGGATCTTCCTCATCGGATTACTGTATAGTTAAATTAACTCAGGTAAATGCATTAAAACACCTCACTCACAGTGAATGTTCCAAGACTATTAACTATAATATTTGGAAGAAGAAACAGTCCTTTTAATGAGATAAGTCAAAAGAAAAAAAAGTCGACTAAGAAACATCTTTAGAGGGTGTTAAAAGATATGTCAGTGTTTGCAAGGTTTACTACAGCAGGGGGAAATTTAAAAAAAATTTAAATACAAAAAATACTTTCAGAGAATAGAAATTTAAAATTCTGCTTGTTTTCAAAATAATTAGAATCATGGTAATGAAGCTTGAAAGTATATTGTTTTATAGTTTCTGGCTTTAATGTTATAATTGAGAGGCAATTAAACCATTAATTAGAAACTAGCATTGATGCAAAGCAGTGAGGAAAGAAACTACTTCAACTTTAGCTTCTGACATATTTACACTTGAAATCAAAGCTTTTGTTAAGTTAAACCAGAAGCTGTTTAGCATAAGAAAGAGTTAACACTAGCTTAGGGGTATCCTGTTTTTAAGAAAGAGGTTTGTTGGAAAATACTTGACAAATCTGTCTTTAGCCTGCTCTTTTGACAGCCTTACTAGGAAACTTAGCTGATGCAAAAGAAATAGTGGTTGTCAAATAATAAGCAAACTACGTTTTTACAGCTATCGTGAGGCAAAGAATCCAGATCTTCTATTTTATAGTTATTTTTTTTGCATCCTAGTATTTAGTGACTAACAAAGACTAACATAAGGATAAATTAATAATGTTGATTTGTGGGATATCTTTCTAAAAGAATCCAACAAAATCCAAGCTTTTATTTAGCTTGCGGAAATTATATCAGCCTACTGAGAAAGCAACCAAAGATCATTGCTCATTTAAAGAACTTCTATATGTTCATGAAAATGAGCATTTTTTAAAGTAACATCTGTAAGCTCTAGTTTCTTGGTAAAGGCTGTAATAGGAATAAGTATGGGTGTGCAGCTGTTTTCCATGTGTTACTCAGAAACTTTCACACAAGGACTTTCTTCCCAGTACTCTAGTGAGTGCTAGAACCGTATTACTTTTCTTAAACTGAGAAAGGATAACACGTTGTGGGACTATATTCTGATCAGCTATGTATTCAGCATGTCAATTTATGCAGGAGTAAGGGCCTACAGCAAACTGATTTTAAAAACTACTTAATTGTAAATTCTAAGAGGCAGCTCTTGTAAATTCTAAGACCAGCAACACACAAGCATTGAAAACTTTTATTGAAGACCTATTATGTGAAAGCACTGTGCTAAGTTCTAAAGAGAAAGGATGCATAGATGAATAAGACAGCTTTTGCCTCCAAAGATTCCATAATTTCTTTTTTAAGATTCATCTATTTCTCCCTCCACCCCCCTTGTTGTTTTGCGCTCCCTGTCTGCTCTCTGTGTTCTTCTGTGTCTGCTTGTCTTCTCTTTAGGCAGCACTGGGAACTGATCCTGGGACCTTCAGGAGTGGAGAGAGGCGCTGAATCTCTTGAGCCATCTCAGCTCCATGGTCTGCTGTATCTCTTATTGTCTCTCTTCTGTGTCTCTTTTTGTTGTGTCATCTTGCTGAGCCAGCTTTCTTCACAGGGCAGCACTCTGCACGGGCCAGCACACTGCACAGGCCAGCTCACCACATGGACCAGCTTGCTTTTCACCAGGAGGCCTAGGAATCGAACCCCGGACCTCCTATATGGTAGACAGGAACCCAATCTCTTGAGCCACATCCTCTTCCCAGATTCCATAATTTTGAAGTGGATTGGCTTTGGGGCTCAAGAGAGGGAAACCCCCAGCCCCACTTTTTTTTTTCACGAACAGTTATTTTTTAATGTTATAGTATTACTTCTGCCCTATTTTCTATATTCTAGGTCTTCTGCTGTGTTGGGTCAGTGATTATTGTTTTGCCATTATTTTTTTTTTTCTTCAACTTGTCTGAGGCCCAACTTTACATTTAAAAAAATTTTCAAATATCAGAAAAGCAGTGAGCTATACTTTAAAAAAACAAAAAAACCCCACACAAATCCATTTTATTGATATATATTAATAAAGCAAAAATCCATCCAAAGTGTAAAATCAGTGGCATTCGGTGTAATCACATATTTGTGCACTTTATCACTTCAGTCATTCTGAGCTATATTTTTTAAAACTTGATCCTTGTTGAGGACCAACATACCTTTGTCAATTTTCCGGATATTAGGTGAATGACTGGGACATATTTCTGTCCTATATTCCAATTATCTAATGGCTCTAGCAAGGAAACATTTCAGTTCAGGGTCTGATGTCCATTTTTTTCCCCAAAGTCTACACAGCATTAATCTCATTGAGATATCCCAAAATCTCTAATCCTGTGTGTTGAAAAAAATATATATTTATGAAAGTAAAAAAGAGAAGAAGTGATGTGTCCCCTGGGATCTACCCCACTTTCCACAATAAAGCATGGTCATAAGAAAAGTCCTTGGGAAGCGGCTGTGGCTCAATCAGTAGGGCTCCCGTTTACCATATGGGAGGCCCCGGGTTCGGTTCCGGGGCCTCCTGGTGAAGGCAAGCCTGCCCACACGGCGTGGTTAGCTGACCCAGCGAGCACAAGCAGCAAGGGGGGTATAAATGAATAAATAAATAAAATCTTTAAAAAAAAAAAAAAAAAAAGTCCTTTATCAAATAATTATTGAGTAAAACTCTGTTGCACCTACCTAACAATTCTCATGACTTTAAGTACTCTGGTGGTTTAAAGAAGAAATGCATAATTAAAGATATTTTGTGCATCTGAATTCAGACTGACTTATCAAATTATGTAATGTAACAGCCAATAAAACATAATTACTCCAGCTTAAGAGAATCTTTGCAGTTCTTTATTTTCTTTCTAATAAAGTATGTGTGGTTATTGAGAGAAAAATATGGAGGCTAATAAAATAAATCATGGGATGTACTTCCAGTTCTACCAGTGACTTAAATGTTATCCTTATCCTTCCTAGACTTAACTTTTGTCACCTCTAAAACGGGATTCGGGTTTGGCTATTATCCTTCCAAAAGCCCATCCTCACATCCAGTTTTCTACCTTCTCTTAAGTAAAATATAATGGCCAGCTGCATTGAGCGTTGCCAGGACAGATGCCTTTCTGAGAAGGGATTTTCCAGAAGACAAAAACAATTGACATGCCGGGTTTTCTGAGAAAATGGTCCATACCCTACAGGGTTGCAGATAAGCAACACCTAGTGATAAACCAGTTTTGGTCCAGTAGAGATGGCATGAACAAGCATACCATATCAATCAATGTGCATCTGCTCCCCACTCTGTGAGACCCCTCAAGATAAAATGGAAACTGTGGAAACTTAATACCAGTCAGTCAGAACATTTCATTGCTTGCTTCCATGTTTGTCCTATAAAAGTGCCCCTTCCCACTAGCTCTTTGGTGGAGCTCTCTTTTACTTTCTGAATGGGATGCTGCCCCATTCATGAATTGCTCAACAAAGCTGTGCAATCCTAAATTTAATATTGTTGCAAAGTTTTTCTTTCCACACTTCACACTATTTACGTGAACTGGGGAATGCACAAAATACAAATGAAAGATAATTACTTGACTTATTAGTTTAGGATACCCCCTATCTCAATGACTGATAGCTTGACCCCCAGCCATCAGGTACTTCCAATAAGACTGCAAATTCCTATTGTGGAAATTCATGTTTTCTTCTTACTTGCATTTCTTACTTTCTATTATTATATCTCATAAATTGAATATGCTTAAATGAGGCTAATGCCCAATGCCCCAAACACTAATTTCCACTAACAAGGATTTAAAATTTTAAAATTTTTACTATCCTATTTGCCATTTTATTGAATCCAGTAGTTTTCATTAAATGTCCCCCTTTGCCCATTGTTTGATCCTAAGTGATTTTGTACCCCAACCCATCCTTCCAAAATTATTTACAGCTACACAACTGTTTTCAGCACACTTCAGTTTGGTGCTTTCTGGAGGAAATTTCACTTCAGTGATAAAACACCTTTGATACAAAAGCTACCACTCAATCTAGTGCATCCCTCCATAGAGCTTTGTAGTAATTGAAAACACGAGCATGTCTAATGCTTGTTGCACAGCATGTGACTTCATTTAACAAGCAATACCCCCTCTTTCTGAGAATGATTTGGTGTGAATAAAGGCAATAACGCTTAGCAGAAGGAAAATAAGAGAATGTCTGTAGTCCTGAGTAAAATTAGGAGTGCAGGATGTTCCAAATTGCAAGATTTACTGTGCCTCTACAGATATTTTGATATGAACAGCCACGGGGTAATTGTTATACATATTTCCAGCATCATGGGATTTGGTATCTCTTTTAAAGGAAAAAACTTAAGGGAATGCTACCATCAAAGAAAAAAAATTCATCCGTATTGGGAACTTCACAGATTCCTAAATCCTATCAGCTACAACATTGAGAATCAGAACATTTGCTTTTCTATTTCTAATACTCAGATTACATACAGTACCAAAGTCAACCTCAGAAACTATTTAAGAATAAAACATTTCACTAGAGTGGGGAAATCTTATTCCCAGTCATTATTTCCATGTCAAAACAGGGGTTGGAAAAATGCTGGTAGCAGAGGTACTAAGAAAAGGAGAAATCTAATGATACCATCTGACTTCCTTTTACCGAGATTAACCATGACCACTACAGAAGGCTGGCTTCTAAGCTGTTGGGATCTTCTCAGTTCTCATAAATAAGGGATGGTCTACCTCAAAATAACACTGAATTGAGTGACTCGGCAGGAGAAGATGGCGACCATGTGGGATGAGGCTGAGCAAGATGGAATCGGAGAAGAGGTGCTCAAGATGTCCACGGAAGAGATCATCCAGCGCATACGGCTGCTGGACAGTAAGATCAAGATCATGAAGAGTGAAGTGTTGAGAGTCACTCATGAACTCCAAGCCATGAAGGACAAGATCAAAGAGAACAGTGAGAAAATTAAAGTGAACAAGACCCTGCCATATCTTGTCTCCAATGTCATCGAGCTGCTGGATGTTGATCCTAATGACCAAGAGGAGGATGGTGCCAATATCGACCTGGACTCCCAGAGGAAGGGCAAATGTGCAGTGATCAAAACCTCTACACTACAGACATACTTTCTGCCTGTGATTGGGTTGGTGGATGCTGAAAAGCTGAAGCCAGGAGACCTGGTGGGTGTGAACAAAGACTCCTATTTGATCCTGGAGACCCTGCCTACAGAGTACGATTCGCGAGTGAAGGCCATGGAGGTGGATGAGAGACCCACTGAGCAATATAGCGACATCGGGGGCTTGGACAAGCAGATCCAGGAGCTGGTGGAGGCCATTGTCCTGCCAATGAACCACAAAGAGAAGTTTGAGAATTTGGGGATCCAGCCTCCAAAGGGGGTGCTGATGTATGGGCCCCCAGGCACTGGAAAGACCCTGCTGGCCCGGGCCTGTGCTGCGCAGACCAAGGCCACCTTCTTGAAGCTGGCTGGTCCCCAGCTGGTGCAAATGTTCATTGGGGATGGCGCCAAGCTGGTCCGGGATGCCTTCGCTCTGGCCAATGAGAAAGCTCCATCCATCATCTTCATTGATGAGCTGGATGCCATCGGTACCAAGCGCTTTGACAGTGAGAAGGCCGGAGATCGGAAGGTGCAGAGGACGATGCTGGAGCTTCTGAATCAGCTGGATGGGTTCCAACCCAACACCCAAGTAAAGGTAATTGCAGCCACTAACAGGGTGGACTTCCTGGACCCGGCCCTGCTCCGCTCAGGCCGCCTGGACCACAAGATTGAGTTCCCCATGCCAAACGAGGGGGCCCGGGCCCGAATCATGCAGATCCATTCCCGAAAGATGAACGTCAGTCCTGACGTGAACTATGAGGAACTGGCCCGCTGTACTGATGACTTCAACGGTGCCCAGTGCAAGGCCATGTGTGTGGAGGCGGGCATGATCGCACTGCGCCGGGGTGCCATGGAGCTCACTCATGAGGACTACGTGGAGGGCATCCTGGAGGTTCAGGCCAAGAAGAAAGCCAACCTGCAGTACTACGTCTAGCAGGGCACCCAGCAGACCTGCGCGCTGGTGCCTTGCTAGTTAAGATTAGTAATAAAAGATGGTGTCGGGTCCCTGAAAAAAAATAAATAAATAAAAAAAAAATAACACTGAATTAAAACTGAGCCAAGTCCAAAGAAGTCAGGTCAGCACAAATTATGAAAGCACAATTTCAAGCATTTGCTGAAGGCCTCATCCCCTCACCCACTCTACATCTGGCTCTTCTGTGGTCTCATTAATTTCTGGGGACTCCAATAACTTCACCTGCCTTGCAACACGTGCCACAGTGTAGCCTGCAACCAAGAGGCTGCAGATTCATTCCTGCCTGGTGTGATGGGCTCGCTCAGCCTCCCTGATCATTTGTTTACTGTGCTCAAGTTGGGATTCTTGGCCAACTGGCAGCACATGGGAGGAAGAGCCACATTTTCTTAAGTGCATTAAATCTTCGTATTAGCCCCCTGGCTTGGTAAACCTTTATGTTGGCTTTGTTCTCTTTTTTCCAAGCATGACAAACAAGTGGTTTTTCTTTTTCACTTTAATCGTTCTTTAAACAAAAAGGGGTAGTTAGGGCTTTCTCCGAAGCTGATAGGTGTTTCTGTTTAATGAGGTTTTTATTATACTGTATTGGGTTCTCTGAAAGGAAATTACGAACAACAAACAGCTGATAATAGAACAAGCCTGGAAGAAACAATAACCAAGAGGGGAAAAAATTAGTGTGGCAGCAGATGCACGCGTTGTAGCACGGGGATTAAATGCCACTTCTATTTTCCCGTGGCCACTCATTGTATAACTAATAAAGTGCATGCGGGTGCTTATGTGCTGGGATGTGGGCACCAGAGATAGGGATATAGATAGAGACTCAGCTAAACTGCCATCTGTGGGGGAAGAAGGGCGGTGAGCTCAGTCTAGACAAAGATGAGTGAAGCTCAGAGTGCGGGGTTTACAAGGGCTGGTCGGTTACCATGGAAACTAATTGGCGCTAATAAGTAAAGGGACATTTTAACTGTGGGAACTGAATAGGCGGGGCTATTTTTCAATATCACCGTTACCTACAATTAATCTTTCATTTTAAGAGTGTCCGTACTTCATTCCAATGATGAATCTATTCACTTTGCTATGAGTTTCATCTGTACACAACCTGACCCTACTCAACATTGCTTTAAAACGCTGAATATCATCTTTTAGAATGCGCTATATTTTAGGTTTAGATCTTTTAAGAGAATCAACTTCACGTGTTTTTTTTTTTTTTTTTTCCGTAAAAAATAAACTGTTTGCAGATGGCAAGGAGAAAGGAAGGGAGGTAATGGAAAATTCTTAACTTCTAAACTGACACCGCTGAGTACTAAAGCTGGCTCCAGGGCAAAGGGGAGAGCCAGGACCTTCCTTATCCTGCAGCACCAGCTTGAGGTTTTTGTTTGAGCTGATTTTCCCTAACTAAAGCATTTCATAACAACAAAAATTTGTCATTGTAGACTCCTTTTACACTTCTTCTGAACAGTAACGTTTATAGACACTATAGAGAGCAAGTATTACGATCGTAGCAAATGGCCAGTCTATATCAAACAACTCACTTTTTATTTTTAGGGAATATATGTCAATAGCTGGAGTTTTTGGTAAAAGAGAAGCAGATTTAATGAAAAGATTTACAGTGAAGAATAGAATAAAAATGTTTAATGCACTTTAAACAACAATGTAGGTCAGAGCTAGAATCATTTGGGACAAATAGAAGGTGTGTTACAAGCACAGTGTTGATAAAACATTGATTCAACACCTTTACAGTTTCTTAGGTTTTACTTTTGTAACTCAATTTACAGTTTATGAGAATGCAAACTACCTTAATAATGTCTCCAGGGTCTTCAAAATGTATGCAGTTAAGGTAATCGAGATTTCCAGACAGGGGTCTGGTTGGATTAAGTAAAAAAAATGGGGTTGGGGTTGGGTGGAGAGGGATTGCCCTGCAATAATTGGCACTACTAAAATTTTTACATTTACGTTGCCCAAGGGAAGTTTTAGCTGTGCCACTTGCCATTGTTGAAGATGTTTCTGTGGAGGTTATTTATTTGGATTTAGCTGATTACAAGGAGTGGCTTAGTGAATATATTATATATTCTGAAACAGCACCTCATAATCACTTTTGGGAAGAAACTGAACAAATGAATCAGGGTTCCAATCTCTAATTCTTCTTTTTTCCCCCTTCTTCCCCACAGCCCAGTTGTAGGAAAAAATCACAGTACAAAAATTATAGTTTTCTAATCCAGTGCTTCAGAAAATTGCACCAAGAGTGGTTTTTTAAGTATCTTGATGTAATAGCATACACAAATTACTGAAACAAACAAACAAACAAAAAAACCAAGCTAGTCAAGTCAGTATAGCCAGATTTTGAAATAATTCTTTTTATGATACTGGCACTCCAAGAATTAGACATCTATTTATAGTCTGGATTTTAAAGATTTAGGCAAGTTAAAATTTTGTTTTCAGTGATCCAGCTCCCATTTGAAAGAAATTCAAATGGTGCAATATTTAAAATGTAGGCTTCTCATAGACACTGTTAGGGGCTTGAAAATAGTTTAAATTCCTATTTTCTCTTTCAGATTATCAAAATTCTGTAGAAGTCTGATGGAATTTTTAAACAGTGGGATTGGCAGAATTAATTTTTATCCAGATATCTCCTTAAATACTGCAACAAGTATAGTCATTTTATGGTTCACACTGCTATCAAAGTAATTAGTTCTATAAAACAGTTCAGAGGACTAAAAAAAAAAAAAAAAAAGGCATGTAAGAAAGAGGTATTGAAATGGGAAAAAATTGAAAACATTTCAAAGCAAAATTGTTAATGAGCTGTTTGAGCTATATGGATATTATAAGTGCAATTAACTAGAAGCCAATAAAAATAATCAATGACAGAGTGCATGCAGTCCTCTGGTACCAAGTGCTTTTACAAAGAGATGTCTGTGAAAGCAGCAAGTGATTAAAAAAGCCACCTTTATCTATGGGAGCACGTGCTATTTTACACGAGTAGAAACGAAAACGATTTTCACTCTTTCTTAAGTTCAGCCTATGGTAAACAGTCTGTGGGAATAGAGAAGTCGCCGCTCTTGGCGGCGCCCCCACCCCTTCCTCCCAGGAATGTTGGAGGGAGCCACAGTTTAATCAAAGGAAGGTAGGAGTTTAGATTTCAAAATGTAGCTGTCACATTTCAGTACAAACGACTCCTACATTAACACTTTATCAGCATGTCAAGTTGAATCTTTTATGTCCTCTGGCGAGGGTGAGGGGCTGCCCCTCGTTGAGAGGATTGCCCTCAATAGATTGGCAGTAAAGGTTTTTAGTGTTTCTGTTATGCCCCTGTGCATCCTACCGAGGGTCCCAAACGTCCCCGGGGAACACAAGGAGTTGTGAAAAGTAACGCGTAAGTGGCCACTAGAATAATTCATTCCCTCCACCTTCTCTGTAGCACCTCCCACTTCTCCTCTTTTTATAGCAGTCCTTTCTCTCGGAAAATCTCAGGTTACTTGACTGGGAGTTCTCAGACCTCTAGTTTCTGTCCTGCCCTCAGCCTCCAATCCTTAAGAGACACCCAGCCCCAGCAATTGGATTGGGCAGCCAGTCTTGACACACCACTGTGCTGAGTGCTTGAGGACGTGTTTCAACAGATGGTTGGGGTTAGTGTGTGTCATCACATTCGAGTGGGGATTAAGAGAAGGACGGCTGCCTTGCTGGAGCTGTGTGGTCTTCTCCAAGCCAGAGTTGCAGGCAACAGAACTACTTTGCTTTTGGAAGAAGAGGAGGGATTCCTTTCTACCAGCCATAAGAAAAGCAGTTTTTACAGGTAAAGGAAAAGACCTTCGATGCTTCTCTCTCTCTCTAACGTAGTTTTGAATGGAATGCAAGCACAGCACACTTGTCAAAGCCAGTTGTTGCTGTCCTATGAAGGCTGCTATTGTACGGCTGACAGATAACAGCGAACATAGCTTGCTGCTTGGCTGTCTTTATCGTACTAACACTCCTCATGACCGGCTTTTGAAGGTGTAGCTAAGAAAATATCTTTCGGAGCGGTGTTTGTGCTCTTTACTAACCCCGTTACATACTCAAAACAGGAGGTGTAAATTGCTTATAAAGGATGAATAAGGCCAAGAAAGTATTTTTTCACTTTAGCGTCCAAAATTAGAATTCACTTTCAAACTGTTGCGTTTTACTATTCAATTTATAAAGATTCTTGTGATCATCTATTACTAGTTGCTGGCAGAGATGGAAATGCTTTCTTAACAGATTTTTGCAATGTAAATTATGTCCAACTTAAGGTGGAGCAGAGTGCTTTTAAAATTTTTTGGGAGGTTGATTCTAAAGTTGGAAAATTCCTGCGAAGGAGCTATCCACTGAGCAGACTGGGAGTAGACAGATCAATTTTAAAACTAAATGCTTAGAGCTACAAGAAAAGCAGAAAAGGAGGAAGTTGGGAAAAGCTCTTTAACATAGCCCTCTTGCAGCTGCTAGGGGAGCAGATGGAGGTAATTCATTTGCAGAGCTGTTTGTGAAAGTTTTACAAGTCATTGAAAACTAAAGTAGCATCCCTGAAATGGATCATTAAAGTCACTACGTTTATAGGTTTTAAATAGGGTATCTGAAGTGTTAATTAAATGTAAATAGATTTTTCAGGCTTGGTTATAAGCAAAAAAAAAAAAGGTCTTAATTGTAAATTAGTCATTGGAAATTAATGGTCATCCAGTACATAAGCATTATAAAATGAATTGTCAGCACATATGTGCATAGCCATTAACTTAACCCACTCTGCCAAACGTACCCACCAGAATGAAATGGAACTGAATATGACAATGAGGTTTATACACTTTGTTTCATGTGTGGTATAAAACAGGCTTTATAAATTGAGCCATATTTTTACAGGGATCAAAAAAATTTTCATTTTTCAAAATTGCGATCAAGCTAGATGAGTCAATGAGTTACTTCTTTTGCAGCTCTAGCAGACTTGTGATCCTATAGCAGTGTTCCTATATACCTGTGGTGCTCAGGAATTCTAGGTCTTACTGCCCTTTTGCATTTTATTGAGAAACCCAACACTGTCTTCACCCTCTGCAGGTGAGAGAGATTGTATGAATAATACTGTATATAAGCTATTCTGAAATAGGATCTGTTTAGTAGGTTGAATAACAGGATTTCAACCTACTAAACTATGGCTAGTGCTCTGTGACTTTAGTATTCAACTGCATAAAGATGCCTATAAATTTGTTTCAAGCTGCATTATATATATATATATATGTCTATATATATATATATATATTTTTTTTTTTTTTTGTAACCAGACAGTTGACCTTTTATTCTCTCGTCTTTAAAACGTTATGATTAAAACAATTGTTTTAGCATGATGTGAAGTTGTTCAGAATGTTCTTTGGTAACAGTCTCAAAAATCTTCTTCAACGGGGAAATAACCTCATAAATACTCAGGCAGTTTTTCCGACTGCTTGTTATCCCATATTACATAACCAAAATAGGACTAAGTTCATAAGCTGAAGTCTTTTGGAATTCCAGTCATTCCATTTTGGCTTTACAATGAAACTGGGGTTTAAAAACTAAAGACAGAAAGACAAACTATGTATCAGGATTAGAAGTGCATGGACAGCATTAGTAGATCTGGTGTTTAACTGCCAGTGCCATCTCTCACTATCACCGACAGACTTCAGGAGAAAGTCAAGTCTTCCTTCATGAGATGTGGCTTGATGGCATTCTGACCCAGATAAGGTAACTTTTTTTTTAGCAATGGGAGCCACATAAGCATATGTTGCTAATGTTACAGACTAATCACAAATTTGCCTCTACATGACTTTGGAAATATGCAATAATAATTTCATGTAGAAAAAAATCAGTAGTAGGCAGGATGGAAAGAAGAAAGGAAGTGCTGAGAAATCATAAATGCACACCTTCAAAAGATACTGTTCCCCCTCCCCCCACCCCCAACAAGACTAAGGTAATCTGAAGTTACTTAGTGAACTTAAAGTACCTGTTTTAAAAGAGTGCCCACAAGGCAATCCCCATTTCTTGTCAAAATCTAAATCTACTGTCCTGGATGCTAAACATTCAGAGAAATAATTATGGTGACTTGTACATATCTCACTTTGACATTTGGCTTCTTCCTGAAAGCTCTTGTGCTGGTCACACATGTGAAGTTCCCATCAGGATTGGAACAGCTGTAAAAGTGTTTGAGCACGGGATATCCCTCCCAGTGAAGTTAAAAATAATTGGGGGGGTGGGGGGTGGGGGACCAGATTCCAATTTGTAGTGTTGATGCATCCTAATATCTAGGCAATCATTAAGGTGATGAATCTTGGAGTCAAAAAGTCCTCTGAGGGAAGCAGCTGTGGCTCAATCAGTAGGGCTCCCATTTACCATATGGGAGGCCCTGGGTTCAGTTCCCGGGGCCTCCTGGTGAAGGCAAGCCCAGCAAGCACAAGCAGCAAGGGGGGGATAAATGAATAAATAAATAAAATCTTTAAAAAAAAAAAAAAATCCTCTGAAAGCTTGATTGATGAAAGTTAACAATATTCAGTTTTTCCTTATTAGAGAAATTGTGGGTTTAAAGAACAATCATGCATAAAATACAGGATTCCCGTATACCATCCTATTATTAATGCCTTGCATTGGTGTGGTACATTTGTTAAAACAGAGGAAAAGCACATTTTAATAATTGTACTATTAACCGTAGTCCATGGTTTGACTTAGGGTTCATCATGTAGTGTAATTCCATGGGTTTTTTTAAAAAAATTTATTCTGTTACTATCTATACAACTTAATATTTCCCTTTTTAGCCACATTCATATATATATTTCAGTGCTGTTAATTACATTCACAATGTTGTGCTACCATCACCACCATCCATTACCATAACATTTCCTTCATTCCAAATAGGAACCCTGTACATTTAAAGCCTTAACTTCCCATTCCCTACTCCTACCCCATCCCCTGGTAACCTATTCATTTTTATGGTAGAATGGAATACTAAAATTCCCTGATCCTGGTCTTGTTTATCTGTTCCACCAAACTTGTGGTGGGACCTTCATCAAGGAATTAAAAAGGTTCTTCTCTGTTTCCTTCCAAGGAAATTTGTGACTTCAGGCAGATCACGCTGGACATTTCCATTATTAGAGACAAGTGGGGAGTGTGTGCATAAAACCATAAAACTGGGGCATTTTCTATTTCCTTCCTTAATGATGTATCCATATAGGAATGAATAGGGACTTAGTTCTTTTGTGTTTTGGATTTATTCTTTAAAAATTCATAAAGCAGAATTTCTGATACAGAGCTATAGTATTGCAATTTCCCCCAAACATTGCCATGTGGATGAGGCAAACCAATGGGTCAGAACATCTGGCTCTTTTTTTCCCTAGGCAATATTTTTGTGGGGAGATTAAAAGTTTTAAGGAATTGACTCTAAATAGAGTTTCATTATTTTTATCATTACCATTGACTTGGGGCAGGGGGGAAGAGGCTTATGTGTGAAATTAATTCTGCCATCATATAGTAAACTCACCTTTAGATTAGATTCACGAATGGAAAAAGACATTTGAAAGAAGATATAGATGATATTGTGTGGAGAGTTTATTCTGAAATATGTTTCCTATTTAAAATATTTTCAATTCTACGTCGATATGCTGGGGAGGAGAGGATTTAGCCAGTGAGTGTTTTTTCTCTCTCTAACTTCCCCTTTCTCTCAGTCTTTCCTTTAAAATGACTTCCACACCTGGCCCACAGCTACCACCACCCCAAAACAATGATCGCCTCACACTTGGGTCATTACAACAGTCTTCTATCTTCTCCACTTGAGTCCTTTTCCCTCTCTGCACACTACTTGTAGATTGAGCTTCCATCAAAGCATTCCTGGATTGATAATTACCAAATGGACCCTCATTTCCCACAGTATGAAGTTGGGGCTTCTCTAACTTGCTGGCCCTGTTATTTGGCCTCATCTCACTTTTCCAACTACATTCCCCACTAAATTCCTACAACGTTAGAAGTCCACCCTTCTGTTAGCTAAAGTAGCCAGCTCAATGTCCCCTCCTTCTGGTCTCTTCTCTTACCTCTCACTGCTCTAGTTTTCCATTTCTTTGTCAGTAATATGAAAGTAATCACTTATGAGCTTCCTTCTGGTTCTACATTTATAAGCCTATGTGTATCAATCCTCATCACCTCTATTTCTCATTCTCCCAAGTTTCAGCTTAAGTTCCACCTCCTCCATGAAGTCTTCCCTGCTCACACATCTCCCAGTGATGTTTTCATTTCCTTGATGCTGACACATTAGTCATCTATAGATTGCATTTGGCACAACTGCCTGATCTTTTATCATGCTTTATGATTTGCCTTTTTACCTCTGGGTACCTCAGGCCAGGTGAAGTGCTTTAAGACAGAAGGTGTGTGTGTTGAATAAATCACCAGTACATTCAAACATCCAAGGCACTTTCCTCTCCATTTTTATCCCACTCTAGAGTCAATAAAGGCTCTATCAGTGTCCCCATTCCCCATTCATGAGAAGGGATAAAAAATGATGAAGCTCAGTTGGTTTCATTTGGGGGAAGCTTAGGGAAAATGCCATTTAGGTAGAATGTGAAATTTTTGCCCAAGATTGGGTTTGACTATTATATGAGAAAGCCCCATCTAGTTCAGCTTTCTATAACTATAGTCAAAATCACATCTATTAGCTTCTTCTCCATCACAGAAGATTCTATATAGGATTTGGAAAGCAGGAGAGTACAGTCTTTGGATTCAGACAGACCTGTGTTCTAATCTAGAGGCCACCTTTTACCAGCTGTGTTGCCTTGGGCAGATCTAGATATAGCTCTAGAATACAAGAATGTGTTATCTCAATTAAGTCAATTATTAACTCTTTTTATGGGGTAACTTCCTTTAGCCTTTTCCTCTGCCACTAAAGAAAGCAGGGAGAAGGGAGAGGCAGAGATGGGTGGGGGATGAGAGAACAAGCTGCTTTTGGCATTTAGGAATTTGGAGCAACTGTATTAATGGATCCATAGGGACAATGGTGACAGTTGAGTACACATTGTAGGGAGGAGCTGTGTCCAGGCTTCTGCATTTAAGGTTAATAAAAAGCAGTGCTGGAGAGCAACAAAGGGCTCTGTCCATGGCCCCGCAGCAAGGAGATAAATTCACCAAAGGGTCATCTTCTCAGCACACTATTTAGAAAGAAATAATAACTTGGCAAAACATAATGGAGAGTCAGGTCAAGCTTCCAGAAGTAATTGATAATGGAAGATACCCGTTAGACAAAACATGAGGTTGGACCTTTGCCGTTCTTCACCTCCAAACCCAACATAATGAAAAGCTAAAAACAATCAGCTTGAGTTCTTGCCTCTTCCCAAGCTCTACACTCACCATCAAACCTTCTCTTTGTGCCCTTTTCTCACAAGGACAGCTGACAGATAAACTGTCTAACAAAGCACTGAATGCCACTTAGCAAATATATCCTTGGACGCTGGTCATTCAGTTCCAGATTTTAGGATCTTGGGAGAGATCAAAGGATATTCTATCCAGCTCTGCTCATCTGGTATGCACCTGCCCCAGGCCAAAAACAGAACAGAAACTGGAACTGCCTCTAGGATGGAGGAGCAAGGCAATATTTCTGGAGATCCCTTCTTTCCTCTGGCAAACATGTTTATAGAACTTTCAAAGAGAAGCATTGACAATTTTGTTGTTTGACCTCATTTTCAGCTGTAACAGCTAAGCTAGTCCTCTTTGTCCTCAAAATATATGGTCCATGTATCACTGCACCATAGTATATTAAACATTTGTTAATTTTTTAAAATGTAGCTCTCCACTTGACCTTAAAGGTAAAACCTTTACTATTACCATATGCCTTTTTATGCACAGGTACAAATCTGTATGGAACTATTTCCACACATTCTCTAAAACATGACTGTAAGGGATTGGACTGTTTAGCTGTGATACTTGAGTTTGAAATTAAACTGCTACTGTGAATAAATGACAAGACACACTGTGTTTCCAGATGAAAAGTCTTAATTGTAAAAAGTAGATTCTCCCAAAGTTAACCTACACATTTCATGAATACTAATTAATATTAATCAAATTCTAACAGAAGGTTGAGTGGCCAATGGGAACTGGTAGGAACTGGTAAGAGCCCAAATGGCACTTGTTGAACATAAAATAAAAAAGATCCTAAAGTTCATCTGGACAATAAACTCACGAACGACCTAAACATATTTCTAAGAAAAGAGTGTCATAGCAAGATAAGGGCTTATCTTATCACATATTCAAGCACATTATAAAACTAAAAAGTTACATTTTCTTTTCCAAAGCAATTGACTCTTATGTAGTTTTTCATTTACTTTTGTGTGTTCTTGTTTTATTTCTCCTCAGTTTTGGTTTTTATTCAATTGTGCTAGAAATTGCTGTTGCTAGGTACTGGTACTGGTTCTACAGTTAACTGAAACCCTGAACTAGTTTTTATTACTTAGTTGTATGGTTTTTCCAATCTCAAAATAGGGCTACTAATATATGTAACTTCTCTACTTCGTAGAATAAATACATATAGGAAGTCCTGAAACAATTTAATTTTGGGAACTCATGAAAATACCCTTCTGCCCCTGCCTCCCCCACATTCCCATGATGATGAGGCAGTGGAAAGAGGCCCAAATATTATCCAATCTAAAGAAATTTTCCCATTTTTCTGAACAATAAATCATAGTCTTCATAACTAAAATAGAAATCTGAATCACAGAGAGATTAGTTTATGGCTCACTTTTGTGATTGGTGTTATACAACTCATAGGCACCACATGCTGTATTTATTTGAAATAAAAACTGAAGGTTAGACTATGGCAAGATATTGACTATAATAGAGTCATGGTGAGAAAGGATTAATTGCATTCAGAGTGTGCATTTATTGATAAATTCATTTTAAAGTGTGCATCTGTGGATATTACCTTTAAATTTATATCACTAATATGGCTTAGAACCAAAATCACCTTTCCTAATGTAATATGTCCTCAGAATAGACTTCCTGCCAGTTTAAAGCCCCCGCTTAACTCTCACCTGCCAATAATCAATCTTCCCCTGAATAGAAATGTCCCAGTAAACAGATGTGCTTTGCATTGCATCCAGAAATTCTTGAAACATCAGCTTTTAACTTTCATCTTATAAGGAGGGGAGTCCAGGACAAGTGAGGCCCCTACAAATCATGTTCTCCGTTTGTCTTCTTGAGTGCTTCCTGCTGGTAAGAGAAAGCACAGTGTCCTGAAAATAGCTGGTAAATAAAAGTATAGGATATGTAATATTTTTTATTTGAGACACCTAGAGTCTTCACACATGTTAGCATATTCTTTTTCATATGACAACTATAATTAATAAGAGATGTGGGAGATATATAAAACAGCTTAATTTTTAAAAACTAATTAAAAAATTTTTTTTAGCAGTTGAGTTGGTCTTGTATAGAAACAGCCATAATACGCCTTCTGAACAGAATCTAAGCCAAAAGGAACAGGCATAATAAAACTATTGTTATCTCTATCAGCTTGGTAATTCATTTATTCCACATGTATTTGAGAACTTACTGTCCTAGATGCTGAGGGGAATACAAAATAAGGATAAGATACAACCCTTGTCCTAAAGAAACAGTGAGTGTAGGTGTGAGGAAAGACAAGCATACAAAAATTTTTTTTTCAGTAGTAATGTAAAGAATTTTGTGGCTAAGTATCAATTATTAATATTAGCTAAATACAAGGGATATCAACAGGTTCCCCCCATTGGGGGAGTTGGAACCTAAACTGGGCAGGGCTTTTTTCTGTGTAAGAGCAGTGATTCATTTCCATTGATTATAAGCTGTGTGGTCTTGGAGAATATATTTTTTCTCTTTTTCACTCAGTTTCCTTATCTGTAAAATGGGGATATGGTTAGAAAGAGTTGTTATAAAGATTAAATGAGAAAAAAGTAAGATGCTTAACACAGAGCCTAGAACATAGAAAGTGTGTGAACAGCTGGATTCTTTCCCCCCAAGCTGGGGAAGGGAACTGCTTGAGCTAAGCCTTGGAACTGAAACTGAGTGGGCCATTTTAAAATAAAGCCATTTTTGAACTAGGCAAAGAGGAGAGGAAGAGGGCAGAGGGAGAAAAAAAGAGGGATAGAGCAAAAGAAGAAAGAGGAGACAAGGGAAAAGAGAGAGAGAGGAAGAGGAGAAAGAGTATGCTTTTCAGGACCCTCTATTCTGTGCCCTTTTCTATTTTAAGCATGTCAGGTCATAGCTAAATTGGGCCAGATTCTAGAGAGAGAGATTTGGACTTTACAGAAAAAAAATGCCTTAAGAAGCTTAAGCAGTAGGTCTTCAGGAATCTCCGAGAGAGGGCAAGAAAGAACAAGAGCAATGAAGAAAATTGGGAGGCTACCAAAAGCCCAAATAAGAAATAAAATAGTGTTGCCTGTTCCCTTTGACAGGGAGAATGATAAGGATTTAGGGTTTAGGAAACCTTGTGAAGACGTTAAATAATAACTTGGGATTGGTTGAATAAGGGACAAAAGAGAGAAGAGTGATAAGAGAGGACACTGAGTTATCGAGCTCCGGGGACAGGCAAATGGAATGGCACCACCTAAGAAAAACTGAGATGCTGGAAAGTGACTTTCATTTTGCAAGACGAGACATTTCTAAAAAGAGAAAGGTCATTATGGAATAATGTTTATCTGTTATCTGTAAATTAATAGACTATAATTTGGATAACATAATGCAAACATCAGTAAATATATATGTGAGGATATATGTTTTTTAAAATTTATTTTTAAAAGAAACTTTAGATTACATAAATGTTACATTAAAAAACACGGGATTCCCATATGCCACCCTCCCTCCCTATCCCACACTTTCCCACATTAACAACATCCTTCATTAGTGTGGTACATTTGTTACAATTGATGAACACACCTTGAAGCATTGCTACTAACTGTAGATTATAGTTTACATTATAATTTACACTCTGTTCCATGCAATTTTGTAAGTTATGACAAAATATGTAATGGCCTGTATCTGGCAGGACAGTTCCAGTGTCTCGAAAATACCCCCATATTATACCTATTTTTCCCTCTCCCTCCCCTCAGAACCTCTGGTGGCCACTGCCTCCACATCAATGATAAAAGTTCTTCCATTGCTAGAATATCAATAAGTCTATAGTAGAATAATAGTAAGTCTACTTTAGTCCATTGTTCATTCCCAAATCTTAAGGATTGTGGGATGGTGATGCCCACTTTGCCTATAATTGAGAGGGGGCTTAGAACGCATGGGGCAGATGGATGGAACTATGTTGCTTGTAACTGCAGATTCTCTCTGTTCCTTGGGATGGGTGCTGTCCATCATCAACACCTTTGTCCTGGGTTGAGTCCAATGAATTGGAGAGTAGGTGCTTCAACTCTCCTGAGATTCAAGGCCCAACTGGCAATGGACTGATCAAAGAATTAAGTCTCTTGGACATACATCTATCAAGTATAAGACTAACTATAGGTTCAAATAGAAGGGGCAGAAGAGCCATGTATAGGGAAACCTCAAATGAGTCTAACTCTGTCACACTGGGGAGCATAAATTCCAGGGTAAGGCCCACAGGCAGGGTGCCAAACTCCTGAGCTGTCTGCCCTGCCTATAGTGTCTGGATGTCTCTAGAGTCCTCAGGAGACCTGCTATTTGAGGCACTATTTACTTTGGCAGTCAATGAGATCCTGCTGAGACATGCATAAGTGTAACCTCTGGAATGACCTCTTGACTCACTTTGAAATGTCTTAGCCATATAAACTCATTTGTATTTACCATTTCCCCCTTATGGTCAAGGTCTTTTTCCAGGTGCATTGATAGTTGGTGTTTGGTAATAATCCCTCATTGCCAGGGAGGCTCATCCCTGGGAGTCATGTTCCATGCCCGGGGTGGGGGTGGGGGAAGGTAGTGTGTTTATATGCTGGGTTTGGCTTTGAGAGAGGCCACATTTGAGCCACAAGGAGGCCCTCAGGAAGTAACTCTTGGGCAACATATAAAACTAGGCTAAGTTTCAATTTCAAAAGAAAAGTTTCATAAGTACAGTCATCAATATCAAGGTCCTGGTGCAACGGTCCATTCTCTTTCAATAGGCACCGCCCCTGTCCTTGGGGGATTCTTACTGTCCCATTCGAGAAGTAGCAGAACTCCCTGGGATGGGAATTCAATATTCTTTCAGTTATTGTGTGGATCTCCACCCACTGTGACAATGACCCATGCACACTTGAACACATTCATATGCCTTAGAGGTATGCCCCAAATAAACCTCCTCCCATGAATTCCCCCATCACCGACACCCCACCCCAATGAGCCTACCCTGCTGCAGTTGAGACCCTTCTGTGATCCAAAACCTCTCCAAAGATGAAGCCAAGAAAACAACCAAATAAAAATAATAAGAAATGAAATGATAGTTTAAAAAGAAATATATAAAATACAAAAATTTTAAAGAAATTTTTAATAAAAACTTTTAGACATATCTTTTATTACTGTAAGATCTATTGTCTTTTATGTACAGTGACATTTTCTTCCATATATTCCCCCAGTGTCTTTTTTTTTTTTTTCATTTTGTCTTCAAAGAAGCTTTAGATTACAGAAAAGTCACGTAGAGAATATAGGGGATTCCCATATACACAACGCCCTCCCCCTTTCCCCCTCTCCCCTATTAATAACATTTTACATGCAGATGGTACATTTGTTACAATTCATGTACAAATATTGAAGCATTGTTACTAACCATGGTCAATGGTTTACATTATGATTTACATTTTAGACGGTACACTTTTATAAATTTTGACAAAATTTAAAATGGCCTGTATCCATTATTGCGAGATCATGAAAAACAATTCTAATGCCCTAAAAATGCCCTATGTTCCATCTATTCTTCTTCCCTCCCCCTCCTCTTGGGACCTATGGTAACCACTAAGTTTTATTTTTTTGAAGAATAAAATTCGTAGTTACTTTCAATAATATTGATGGCTTGACATATTGGTCTGTTTTCTTTTATTAGGCACTGCCTGTGTTCTCAAGACTCTTGCCCCTCTAATTGAGAACAAAGCAGGACTCCCCAGGATGGGAATTCAATATTTTCCTGTTTATTGTGTGGGTTTCCACCCACTGATATAACGTGCTATGACAAGATGAACACTTACATATTCCATGGAAGCATGCCCTAGGTGCACCCTGTCCTGTATGAGCCACCCCCATCCAACACCCTACACCAGTAACTCTTTCCTGCTATATTTGCCAAAAGCACATTCCCAGTGTTGTAGTTTTAACCTCAGACCTGCAACTCCTCAGAGTTCACCTGCTCCTTCCCCTGACCTGCCCTGCAGTTCCATGGATAATTCAAACCCAACCTGCCCACCCTACTCCTCTCACAGACCAGTACCCCTGAACTATATGTTTAATATTACAATGTAAACAGAAGTAAAAACCTAATTTTCTGATATACTCTGACATAGTCTTCCTTAGATAAGGGTTTCTTTTTCTCAGATTAAGAAAATGGTCTTTAAAATTTCTCATTTATTTTTATGGAGTGGAGCATATATTCTTTGAAAGATGTCAATTTTTTTTCTTAAACTGTTTTTTCTATTTTATTTATACATATTAATAAAGCTTAAATCCATCAAAAAAAAAAAAAAACGAGAAAGAAAATGGTCAGCAAATAATTCGTGTTTTTAAACTTTGTGAGAAAGTAATAAATTTTCAATACAGAACAACAAACTACTTCTATAAAACACCTATAATTCTTTTCTTTCAACTAAGAAAATGCTGGCGGAGAGAGACATAAAATTTAAAGGGAGCCTAGAGCAAGAAGAGGTGAAATATTTGAGTTGCTTCTGCTCCTAAACCTTTTGATTCTCCCTTGGAGGGGGCTGACACTCTTATTGTAGGATGTATGAACTTTACCAATGAAATGGACACTTCCTTCTTCAGTCACTACAAAGACAAATCATTCTTAATTTGAAGATGTGGGAATGGTTTCCCTATCCCTCTGCTTTTATTTCTATCCCCTCTTGCTTTGCCCTTTTATTTATTTATTTTTGGTCACATATCATTTTAGGACCCCTTTCATGCTGGTACTAAATAGGAGAGCGATGCTTTAGTTATGCCCTTATAGTAAATTCAATGGACAGTCTTCAGAATTAGGTATAATTTTTATTAGAAGTAGAAGATTGTGTTTGCCATTTCAAATTCTTGCTCTAGATATTGGAGGCAACATGATTGATTGAAAGAATACAGCGCTTAAGTCATCTAGAATTAAAATGTAGTCCTGTTTTATACTAGAAATTTGTGGGAATAGCATTGACCAGTGGAGACTTGACAACCTTTCAGTTCCTCAAAAGAGACTTGGGTTCTGTTCAAGTTTTTAATGAACACTTTGGCTTGTTTTTATTTTACCCAACTAAGCTTTCTGAACCAAGGTGCCTGCTTTCTAAGTGGGAAATGCCAGCCTTAAGTATTAGCACCTGTAAGCTATTTGTCACTCAGGGTTGACAGGCATGAGTATCTAATTGGCACGAGCCAGTTTATTTTTGGAAACCATTAATGGCTGGAGACTGAATTGGTAATTCTTGAGACATCCAATGTAATGAAACAAGGGGGACTATAGAAGACACAAGCACCTTAGTTAGATCAAGCAAGGTCACTGGCAGCAAGCCCCCAAACGTGGGCTTAGCTGCCAAGCCTAACACAGGGTCTTCCTCATCTGGTACCCGATTAGGTCAATGGGGTAGCATCCTTGTATGAAGATTAGCGCATGAAACACAAATTGCTCTTCCTAAGGTTCCTGATTTCAGACTGTCTAAATTCACATTCCAATTCAGAATTCTACTCTTACATGTTTAGCTTCTAGATCTGTTTTACAGGTCCAAAGAGACCTTGCATTAGAGAAGCATGGCCCTTATAAGAAAAGAAAAATGAATAAGTGGAAAGGAAGGGGAAAGTAAGAGTGTCAGTGCAGTCACACATGTTCTCTCATACAGAGTCAAGTTTTTGGACATTAATATAAGGACAGAAAACAGGGGTGAAATAAGCTATTTGAACAACTTCATGTATAGCAGTTGTTATTCTCACTAGCCTTTTTGCTCCAAAATTAGCTATCTATTGATCTATCATTAGTGGTCAACCAGTACAGTAGTCTCAGATGTGGAAATGGAGGTGTTCCTACAATTGTGTCTGCCGTTGTCATAACCCCTTCGGAAACTTAGACTACGTCCATTTGACTGCCTCATTGCTTTGGGTAAATCATTTTATGTTGAGTAAATAATAAAACTGAAATGTATATTCTATTTATTGTTCCCTTGATAACTTTTCAAGACTTAAAAAATGACTTAACTAAGTACATATTACTAACAATGAAATAAAATATGCTGAATAATGGCAATGGTGTTATAGTTAGGAAAAAGGGCCAAGGTGGTATGGTGGAAAAAACACTGGGAATCTGGATTCTAGAACTTGGCTACCATTAATAAGTTTGACTTTAAGGAAATTTGTTAACCTTTTTGAAATAGGCCACCAAGTATTCCACACCCTGCCTTTATTTTGTTGTTCCCCCCACCTAGGCTACCATTATACTCCTCCTTTGTTGGTAAACTAGGGATGGGGGTGGCCAGTTTTCCAAAGCATCTAGTCTACCATCATCTTTGAAAGTCTTCTGCTATAACCATCTTCCTTCCCACTAAACCTTCTGCCCTTTACTAGCTGTTCTAAAATCTCCTGGATTTACATCATTTACTTGTACCACTAAGCACTTGCTCATATTGTTTTCTAGAGTGAGACTGCCATCCCATCACGATTCTGCATGTCCAAACTCCACTAATCCTTGAAGACAAAGACTCCAGTCTCATTATCTCTATGGAGCTTTTGTTTACTGACTATTCAACCATCCATAGTTTTCTTCTCATATGTGCTCCCTTGCCACTTAGAATCTTATCCAATTTTTACTCTTAATTATGCACAATTTTGCATTTATTACTATTCATAGATTTTTAATACTGCTTCTTCTTTATTATTAGAAACTTTGAAGCAGAAGTTGAGTTTTAAACCTCTGCAATTATCAAGCTTAATTTAAAGGTGGTGTATCCAGCACATGGTACAGGTCTTCACTACATAATTACAGTTAGAAAGGTCAAAGACCCCCTCAATCAGAAGTGGAGTGGGCATCACCATCCCGAAATCCTCAAGACTGAGGAATGAACAAACATAAGGGGTGAATGCAACTATGAACTAAAGTAGACTTATGTAATCTAAAAAAATAAAAAAAGAAAGGTCAAAGACAACTGAAGATGGAAAATTACATTTTAGTTATTGATTAAATTTTAGGAAATCACAGCAAATCTGTAGCTACACCCGACATTATTGTGATAATATGGGAAGGTACTATCTCATGCACGGGTTTTCTGGCTCAAATTTTTTTCCCATCTTCTGCACACATCCCTCTCCAGGGCTGCATTTGGGCCAGTTGGATTTCATCCAGGAACAAATTCAAACACACAATAGGCCATCTAGAATTCCCATCGTACTTGATTAGATGTGAAATTGTGTAGCTGGGTGTCACTTACATGCCAATCACACAGGGTTCTACGTTATCAATTAATTTTTCTTGAGAGCTGCTGAACTGAGGAGATTGTGACAACTCTATTTTTAAAGACCTGTAAAATTATGGCCATTCCAGGGTTTCAGGGATAGGGCCAGATATATAGGTCCGTCCCATCTGAATGAATTTATGCATAGCATAAACTAAAACATATTATAAACTCCATAGTAAATCCTGTTGTTATTTTATAGTGGGACTTGATTGTAAGCATTCTCTGATTAGGAATTGCCTTCTCATTTGTAGGGCAATTAGCAAGCAAGGTGAGAGAGGCTTTAAATTACTTAGAGGCAAGAGGAAATTATCTCACATTCTATCAAAGCTACTGGATCTTATTTGTTGTTCTGTTAATTTAGAATTTGGGATGGATTTTCTAGGAGGGGCATATAAGATATCATAGAAACACAGAATGTTAGAGTTGGATCTTGGAGATCATTTAAGTAAAGTCCCTCTTTTTACATCTAAGGAAACTGAGACCTGTGGCTATTGAGGCACTTCCCTAAAACCTACAAAACTCATTCCTAGCAGACAGACAGCTATAACCCAGGTTCTGTCAAAAAGGTATGTCAGTGAAATTCTACAGGACTAAAGTGAGTTCATGTGTCAATTTTACATCAGGACCTAACAAGATGTATCAGCTCAGTTCCCTTTTTGAACATGGACCCTCTTGCTGGGGTCCATGTGAGTAATCAGGTACTGTAAAGAATGATTGTAACTAGAACAAATGTATTTCTTATGGAAAATTCATCCTAATGGAAATAACTAAGCACTATGCCATCGGTGAACTCAAAGTATGTAGATTTATTATAAAGAACCTTTTTTTACAGGCATTTTTCAACCTATGTTGAAAGAATACCGGCAATATGATGACAACAGTATTAACCAACACTCCTTCAAAGTGTTTTCACTTGAGTTATCTCACTAAACTTGCAATATTTGGTAAGCAAAGCAGAAAGGCTATTTCTACACTCCAGAAAACTGAATCTGAGAGAGGGCAAGCCACTTGCCTGAGTCTAAATAGTAAGTCGACTAATCAGTGTTAGAACTCATGTTTTCTGACTCCTGAATCACTGCTCCATACTTCAAGTGATTTGAAACATCTCATAATTTTATCAATATTATGGACACTTATTGAGTTAGAATATTTAAGCTGTCCCTCAGTAATGTCATCTTGTTGAAAAACAAAACTTTAAAATACTTCTTCAGTTGCTGCAGTTTTCCCAAGAGAAGTATGAGAGCAACGTTCTTAGTCGCTTGATAAATTACATGGATATATATACAATTACATAGCTATATAATTTATGTTTAAAACTGCTTTATTTGTAAAGGAAGTAAACTTAATCATTACTGGATTATAAATTATTTCATAGTCATTAACTTACATTTTTTATTTTTCACCATAAGGAATAGCATTTTAAGGATTCAAAATAAAGATTTCTTTAGAATACTTAAGTGTGGTTTTAAGCTTTTGAAAAATAGCTTTGTTTTTAAACTTGCTCTAAATCCTCTTTTTGTTGTTGTTGTTAAGCACCTAAAAGAAGTCATTATGATTTTCAGAGCGTTGAAAGAAATATGTCATAGGAAAAAGCATTTTAATTCATATTTTTAGGTCATTAGTCATGTTTCAATACACTGGAAAATGTGATTGCGAGTCTGGTTAGAATTATAAAGAGATCAGGCTTAACAGTATTACAACTTCTGATGAAAGGGAGAATTCTACTGAGAATGTGAAGATAATTTGGCAGAATAATTATCTATTTTTCTTCTTGCCCAACCTTATTACAGTGGATGCTGACAAAAGATTCTATGAAAAGTTCTTTCTTTTGGCCATAAGAATCCTTTTTTCATGCTATTTTCAACTAAGTCTGTACACTGAACATTTCTGTAAAAACAATGCTTTGCTATTTCCTACCTGTACCTCAGTTTTCTATAATGAAAATAAAGTGTGCCATTTTCACAACTCAAAAGAGCAACCAGACGAAATCAAGCTGAATTCTTACTAAACTCTTCATGGCTCTATTGTTCTGCCAATGAGCAGCAACTGCCCTTTAATTACTATGACCTTTTCTCAAACATGGCTCATAATCTCTACCAAAAAGACAACATGAAATGGCAAACTGTTAAAGAGCACACACACAAAAAAGATTCACGTCCTTGCAGAAGGAATACAACTAAACAGGCATGACAAGAGCTTGAGGGCATCTTTCCCTTTTCTCTAGCTTCCCACAGATACGCTTAAATGGCTCTAATTGTCTGCTTGTTATGCAAATAGACAGTGGACTTTCTTAGTTTGTACTCTACTACAATTTGTAAGTCATTTGAAATTTTATGTAATTTGATTTTTCCCATAGTTTATGAAATCTATGTCCCTTAATTCTGTGCCACAATTTATATTTTCCAAAGTGCTTTTAAATATTTTATTTGATTTTTGACAATCCTATGGAGCAAGTCACAGCTGAGTACCTGTGCCCATTTTAAATTATGAGAAACTGAGGCACATTCTTAGGTAATACACCCTTAAGTATTTAGGAGTAAAAGGCCAGTGATGTGTGCAAATTACTTGCAATGGGTTCAAGTAAAAAATAAAATAAAATAAAACGGGGGGGGGGGGGGAAGGAGGTAGAGAGGGCTGGAGGGAGGGCAAGTGAGCCCAAATGGGACAAACTGTTAACAATAGAAGAATCTAGATAAATAGTATACACGTGTTCTTCCTTCTATTCTTGCAACTTTTCTGTAAGTTTAAAATTACTTTTAAATTCAATTTTTTTAAAAAAGGAAACAGATACAGGGTGGTTAAATAATACTCACAAAGCTGATTAGAATTATACTGAAGAACTAGAACCAAGTTTTTCTATTTTTCTACAAATCTTCCAAATCTTTAACCTATCTCTGTATAAATGGAAAAGTAATCTTTACTTTTGCCAATCAGTCATCAATAATAAGTACCATAGCCCAGGGAAAACTCAATTATAATTTAATAACCTTTATTTGTATATCATGTAACACATTGCAAATAATTTTTATCAGAATTATGTTTTTTGATCCTTATAACTGTTGGCATGGAGTAGATAGGACAGGCTTATCAAACCCATTTTACAGATTAAGGTTACTTGTACCATTTATGTTCACAGCTACTAAGTGGCACAGTCTAGACAGACACCTAAGTTCTAAAATTCCAGAACCATTGCTTTTCCTAAATACCCTATTAACATTCCAATGCCTTTTGTATTCCTAATGATCTAAAGACTTCCAGGGCTCACTTTGCCCTTGACGATAGAAAAATAACATTTTTTTAAAGAGCAAAATAAAATGAGAAAGATGCTTATATTTTCCTTACTAATGTATATGTGATCAGAGCTAAGATTTCTTTGAACAGCTAAGAGTTAAGTACCTACCTACTGTGTGCAAGTAAGTGCTTGACATATGTTATCTAATTTAATCTTTCTAACATCCCTATGACATAGAACTCTTTGGACCCCATGTTACAAACAAGAAAACATGCTCTGAGGACTTTTAACCTGAAGATGTTAGACACATGGAGAGTCCTTTGTGGGATTTAGACCCAGGCACTCTGAACCCCAGCCCCATGCCATCAACTAAAGAGGCCTTCCAGATTCCCCCCTCCTTTTTTTCTTTAAGCTCAGTTGATATTATAACAAATTTCTTTTACATATACTCAGCAATTTTTATTTTTTATTCTGCAATAGAAAGAAATCTTTCCAGGGATGTAGTTTATATTAAGAAAAAAATATGTAGCTATGTAAGTAAGCGTCTTAAAAGCAGTCACCACATCTTATTTGTATCAACAGCAGTCCCTGGCATACATTAAACATTCAGTAAGTGTTGTTAATGAATGAATGATGTTTGGATTACTATATTAAAAAGACTTTAACATGTCACGATTTACATATTTAAACTTGAAACCTAAAAATTAAATTGACCAAACCTCAGCTTCACATGAAAGCCAGAAAAAAAGAAAAAGAAAAAAAAAAAATCCTTTTCAGTTAATTTTTTAAAGCAGTTTTATTGAGATATATTCACATACCACACAATCTATCCAAAGTGTACGATCAATGACTTTTAGTATAATCACGGTGTTGTGCATTCATCATCACAAAAAATTTTAGAACAATTTCATTACTCAAAAAAAAACAAAAGTCCACATCCCTTAGCAGTTACCTCTTAATCCCTCTATCCTTCCCCCGACCTACATAACCACTAACATAATTCCATCTTTATAAATTGATTTATATTTACATTATATATAAATGGAATCATACAATATATAGTACTTTGTGTCTGGCTTCTTTCACTTAGCATAACGTTTTTGTTTTTGCCTATACTAGCATCTTGTAACATTAACATACATGTGTTCAGTTTCAAAGAAAAACAGTCTTATATATGCAATATTACCCATATTCATATTTCACATGAGGTTTTACTATGCTATACAGACCCATGTTACATTTAATAGTGGCTAGTCTAATAGGTGTGAATGATATCTTATTGTATCTTTGATTTGCATTTCCTAATTGCTAGTGATGCTGAACATTTTTTCATGTTTTTTTTTTTTTTGCCTATTTCTTCTTTGGACAAATGTCTTCTCAAATCTTTTGCCCTTTTTAAAATCAGGTCATTTGTCTTTTTATTGTTGAATTGTAGTATCTCTTTATCATGGATATTAAACCTGTATCAGATATGTGATTTCCAAATATTTTCTCCCATTGAGTCTGTTGTCTTTTCACACTTTGACAAAGTCCTATGAGGTGCAAAAGTGCTTAATTTTGAGGAGGTCCCATTTTTCTATTTTTTTTTCTTTTGTTGCTCATGCTTCATCCCACATCACTCTTCTTTTTTAGAATGCTTTTCGCTATTTAGGTGCACTTTCCCCTCCAAAAAATGTTGATAATTGCCTCTTCTATTTCTGTAAAATAGGCTGTTGGAATTTTGATTGGTATTGCATTGAATCTACAAATCAGTTTGAGTAGGATTGACATCTTCATGATATTTAGTCTTCCAAAAGATGAACTCAATGTTTTTTCCATTTGTTTAGGTCTTCTTTGATTTCATTTAGCATTGTTTTGTAGTTTTCTTAATATAGTTCCTCTGCTTCTTTGGTTAAATTGATTCCTAGGTATTTGAGTCTTTTTGTTGCTATTGTAAATGGAATTTTTTCCTGATTTCCTCCTCAGATTGTTCAATACTAGTGTACAGAAACATGACTGATTTTTGTTTGTTGATCTTGTATCTTGCCATTTTGCTGAACTTGTTTATTAGCTCAAGTAGCTTTGTCAAAGACATTTCAGAAATTTCTAAATGTAGTATCATGTCATCTGAGAATAATGAGAGTTTTCCTTCCTCTTTCCCTATTTGGATGCCTTTATTTATTTATAATTTATTTTTTTCTTGTCTAATTGCTCTAGCTAGAACTTCTAGCACAATATTGAATAACAGTGGTCACAGTGGGCATCCTTGTCTTGTTCCTGATCTTAGAGGGAAAGCTTTCAACCTTTCCCCATCGAGTATGATGTTGGCAGTGCATTTGTAATATATGCCCTTTTTCATACTGAAGAATTTTCTTTCTATTCCTATCTTTTGAAGTATTTTTATCAAGAAAGGATGCTGGATTTTGTGGAATGCCTTTTCTGCAATGATTAAGATGATCACATGTTGTTTTCTTTCCTTCAATTTGTTAATGTGATGTATTATGTTAATTGATTTTCTTATGTTGAACCACACTTGCATACCAGGAATAAATCTCACTTGGACATGGTGTATAATTCTTTTGATATGCTATTGGATTCTATCTGCAAGTATATTGTTGAGAATTTTTGCATCTATGTTCATTAGAAAGATTGGTCTGAATGTTCTTTTGTTATAATATCTTTATCTGGCTTTAGTATTAGGGTGATGTTGGCTTCATAAAATGTGTTGGGTAATTCTCCTTCCTCTTCAATTTTTTGGAAGAGTTTAAACAGGATTGGTGTTAATTCTTCTCAAAATGCTTGGTAGAATTCACCTGTGAAGCCATCTGGTCCTGGACTTTTCTTTGTTGGGAGATTTTTGATGACTGATTCAATGTCTTTAAGTGTGATTAGTTTTTGAGTTCTTGTAGACAATGTATGTTGTTTGTTTCTAGGAGTTTGTCCATAGGTTGTCTAGTTTGTTTGCATACAGTTTCTCATAATATCGTCTTATGATCCTTTTTATTTCTGTGGGGTGAGCTGTAACTCCCCTTCTTTCATTTCTGATTTTATTTGTGTCTTTTCTTTTTTTCTTTGTTAGTCTAGCTAAGGGTTTGTCAATTTTATTGATTTTTCTCAAAGAACCAGCTTTTGGTTTTGTTGCTTTTCTCTATTGTTTTTTTGTTCTCGATTTCATTTATTTGTGCTCTAATCTTTATTATTTCTTTCCTTCTGCTTGCTTTGGGATTGGTTTGCTGTTCTTTTCTAGTTTCTCTAGTTGTTCAGTTAAATCTTTGAGTTTAGCTCTTTCTTGTTTTTTAATATAGGTGTTTAGGGCTATAAATTTCCCTCTCAGCACTGCCTTCATTGTATCCTATAAGTTTTTTTTTTTTTTTTTTTCTCAAAATCATCTTTATTTGAACTCATAAATACATTAGCTCAATAGGCTAATCTACTTTGCTCTTATTCTCAGAATACATGGGCCATAATATTTAGTACATTAGATATTAAAACTGGTATAAGGTTTTGGGGTGACCTGAAAATTTGCATTTCTAGGCAATTTCCATGATTCTGTCCTCAAGGCTGGAGTTCTTTGATTTACTCAGTTTTTTAAAAAGCCAAACATGGAGACAAATGTGTGCCGGTTTTCAAACCCCCCATGATCATCTTCAAGATAGTTAGCATCCACTTTCCCACCTTGTATTTCAACGTTAAGACTTTGTTCCTCTTCTCTCCTCAAATCTGAGGTATTTTGGAATTCTTTTGAGAATTCTCAAACCTTAGCTACTTTGGAATTCTGAGAGAATTCTGAATATAGAAAACCACCGAGCGGTAAACGTCCTCTAAAAGCTCCTATAAGTTTTGATAAGTTATGTTCTTATTTTCATTCATCTCACCATATTTACTAATTTCAATTACAATTTCTTCTTTGGCCCAATGATTGTTTAGTAGGAGTGTACTATGTAGCCTCCAAACATTTGCAGATGTTCCCCTTTCCTGTCAATTATTGATTTCCAGTTTCATTCCATTATGATCTGAGAAGGTGCTTCGTATAATATCATTTTTATATTTATTGAGTCCTGCCTTGTGACCTAACATGTGGTCTATCCTGGAGAAAGATCCATGAGCACTCGAGAAGAATGTATAACCTTCTGTTTTGGGATGCAACGTTCTGTATACGTCTGTTAGATCTAGCTTATTTAACATATTGTTCAATTTCTCTGTTTCCTTGTTGATATTCTGTCTAGTTGTTCTATCTAATGATGTGAGTAGTGTGTTGGAGTCTCCAACTATTATTGTAGAGATGTCTGTTTCTCCCTTTGGTTTTGCCAGATTTTGCATCATGTATTTTGGGGCACCCTGGTTAAGTACGTAGATATTTATGACTGTTATATCTTCCTAGTGGATTTTCCTTTTTATTAATAAATAATAGCCTTCTGACCTCTTATAAATTTTTTTTGCATTTAAAGTCTGTTTTGGCTGATAATAATATAGCTACCCCTGCACTTTTTTGGTTACTATTTATGTGGAGTATCATTTTCCAACCTTTCACTTTCAGCTGGTTTTTATCCCTGGGTCTAAGGTGAGTCTCTTGTAGGCAGCATATGGATGGCTCATGGTTTTTTTATCCATTCTGTCAGCCTATATCTTTTGATTGGGGAGTTTTAACCCATTCAAAGTCAATGATATTACTGTAAATGCATTATTTACTTCCACTATTTTACTCTTTGGTTTTCATATGTTATATCTTATTCTTGTCTGTCTTTAGTCTTTTGGTTATCGTTTCTGCTAGTCTTGCTTCGTACACTCTCCTCCAAGACTCTCTGTCTTTTTCTTTTGGGCTGTAAGACTCCCTTTAGTACTTCCTGCAAAGGTGGATTCTTTTTTACAAACTCTTAGTTTCTGTTTGAATATTTTAAACTCACCCTCATATTTGTAGGACAATTTTGCTGGATAAAGAATTCTCGGCTGGCAATTTTTCTCTTTCAGTATCCTAATTATTTCATGAGTGTCTTCTCACCTCCAATATGTACCAAGTCTTGCTGGGTACCTCTTGTATGCAATGGTTTGCTTCTCTCTTGCTGCTCTCAGAATTTTCTCTTTATCTTTGATGTATGACATTCTGAGTAGTATGTGTCTTGGAGTAGGTCTATTCAGATTTATTCTGATTGGGGTACGCTGTGCTTCTTGGACATGTAAATTCTTTTCTTTCATGAGAGCTGGGAAGTTTTTAGCCATTATTTCCTCAAATACTCTTTTTGCTCTTTTTCCTTCTCTTCTCCTTCCGGGACTCCCAAGACATGTACATTGTTGCACTTCGTGTTATCAATCAACTCCCTAAGCCACTGCTCAATTTTTTCCATTGTTTTCTTTCTGTTTTCCTCTCTCTTCTATTTCAGCTGTTCTGTCTTCTGTATCACTTATTCTTTCTTCTATCATTTCGAGTCTGCTATTATATGCCTCTAAATGTGTTATTATTTAAAATTTTTTTTTTATCATTAAGATTTTAATGTAGGTGGAAATGAAATTCTCATATTTAAAAAATTAAAGGGAAGCAGCTGTGGCTCAATCAGTAGGGCTCCCGTTTACCATATGGGAGGTCCTGGGTTCGGTTCCCGGGGCCTCCTGGTGAAGGCAAGCCCGTCCGCACGGCGTGGTTAGCTGACCCAGCGAGCACAAGCAGCAAGGGGGGGATAAATGAATAAATAAATAAAATCTTTAAAAAATTAAAGAAGTTTCCTTTTTTTTTTTTTTTTTTTGGAATAAAGATTTAGTGCACAAATACAGCCTAAAGCCAACAGAAAAATAGCTTTGCCCTGCCAATTCCCTAAGGAAGCACTGCAGTTACTCAAAACAGGCAAAGAAAAAGCAATCCTCTGAGTTCTAGGCTTCACAAAAAGGACCACATATTATACTATGTACATCTAATATGGTTTTTTTATTTTTATTTTTATTTTTTATCTTGCCTATTGTGACTTTCATTCCCATGAGCTCTGTTACTTTTCTATTCAGGTTTTCAAATTCTTCTTTGTGATCACTCAGTGTCTTCTTTGATGTCCTTTATCTCTTTGCTATATTATCTTTCAACTTATTAATTTGATTTTTGAAATTTGTATGGATCTTGTTGATTAGTTGCCTCAAATCCTGTGCCTCATCTGGGGCTTTGATATTTTTCTTTGCTTGGGCCATGTCTTCCATTTTCTTAGTATGGCTTGTAATTTTTTGCTGATGTGATTATGATGGTGAGTTTGCTTTGCTCAATTTCTCTCACTTTTGTAGGAATTTATAGTGGTGGTAGGCTGTGTTACTGCTGTTCTTTGATTCTTGGTTCCACTATTCTAGGTCTTTAGGATTGTTCCTCTTAGTTACTCAAATCTGGGCCCTGGACCCAGTAATGGGTTGCAGACCTGCTTCCACCGACCTTGTGGAGGAAGGCTGTAAAGCCTCTCTTACTTTTAATACTTTTAATATCCTTACATGCATTTCCTTGGTCCACCAGTAGATGGTGCTTTTTGGCAGCCCTCTCAGTTCAAAGCCTGGTTGGAGTGTGTTCCCTGCAACATGGACAGCAACAACGTGGCAGAGGATCCTGCCTGGAGGTTTCAGAGCCTGGCAATTCAGTCTTTCTCAGAGGCTGTTCTCCAACCTTTGCTGGCAGCCTCCTCCCTTTTCCTGGGTAGGAAATAATTCCATTTGCATCTGTGTCCTCAACAACCAGTCCCAGTTGGTAGAGAGGATGACTGAGAGGGCTGGATCTCTTTAGTCCCGTGCTAGCTACCAGGGCAAGCAATGGCCTGCCCCGCCCAGCCTGGAAGTGCCCGTAGGACACAGCAGACCAAATATGTTGGCCAAAAGCTGAATCAGCCTTAGGCTGCATCCCTCTCTTTCCTGTTTCCAGGGGAGGTGGATCCCTGCAGCCCTCTGTCTGTAGCAGCCAGTCTGAGGCTGGAGAATTCAAAATTGTCTGTTTGTATGGTGGGGGAAGGGCACTGGCAGTTGCAGCTTCTATTCACAGTCTTAGCATTGAGATTTTTTACCCCTGTGCCTGTCTCTCTTCTGGATGGTATCCAGCTTTTCCCTCATGTCCTAAACCCTAGAACTTTTTTTTTCCGAGGCTGTTTCTACCTATTATCTAGCTATTTTTCTGGGAGAGAAAAGAGTCCCATGTCTTTCTAATCTTCCATCTTCCCAGAAGTCCCTTTTCAGTGATTTTAAGTCAGCCTTTGCAAAGTTGAAGTGCTCTGTTGATAATATGATGGATGTAGCCTTTGACTTTTCTGTATAACATCTTTTTTTTTTAAAAAAAAGATTTATTTTATTTATCCCCCCCACCCCCGCCAGTTGTTTTACGCTTGCTGTCTGCTCTCTGTGTGTTCTTCTGTGTCTGCTTGTCTTCTTCTTTATGCGGCACTGGGAACCGATCCTGGGACCTTCCAGAGTGGAAGAGAAGCACTCAATCTCTTGGGCCACCTCAGCTCCCTGGTCTGCTGTGTCTCTTATTGTCTCTCCTCTGTGTCTCTTTTTGTGGCGTCATCCTGCTGCACCAGCACTCTTGCGCAGGCCAGTTTGCCTTTTACCAGGAGGCCCCAGGTATCGAACCCTGGATCTCCTATATGGTAGACAGGAGCCCAATTGCTTGAGCCACATCCATTTCCCTGTATAACATCTTTTAGATTATAATCTCTTTTCACTTGACAAAGAATGATGCCCAGTCTCACTGCTGGTTGGGTTTCATGATTATTCCCTTTGCTTTAACCTCTTAGTAAAAAAAAGAGGTGCCTGATCTGGCAAAGACTATGGTCCCAGGTGAGGAGTAGAGCCACCTCCAGGACACCTAGCTGGCTTTCTAGGGTGCAGCTGCCCATTAAGTGGCGGCTCAGGAAGGAACCAGAGTTGAGCTCATGAAAAGTGGGATATACTTTTCCACCTTACTTCTTCCAACCCACTCTTCTGGCCTTCCCTTTTTTGGTTTCTCCCCAGTCCAAAGTTTCCCATAATGTTCATTTTATACATTTTTCTAAAACAAGACCACATTTGCCTACCTCCTTTCCTGTTTCATAACACCGCCTTTGTCTTAGCCTGTCCATCCCTGTACAGTTCCTAGACACCTTGAACACACAGTTTCACTTTACTGCAACGTAAAGGAATTTCAGGGTAAAAACTGCATTCACTGAAGATCATACACCATGTCTCATATTACTCAGCCTGGCACCAGTTTAAAGCATTAAAGCAATTCCTTTCAGGCGGTCTCCCTTATCACCTCTTTTGCAGTCCATCACCCTGCTCTTAGGCTCTGACCCCTAGCCTCTTGGTTCTTACTAATCTATCTTCCAGTTCCAGACATGGATCCCTTGAAGATTATGTAGAAATACGTTTTTTTTCCCATCTGGGTCCTAGGCAATTCTGAGACCATCTCCACAAGATTGCAACCTCTGGAGTTAGCTCTTGTCCAGGCTTGTGTTCACCATACCTCCTGCTTTCATCTCATTTTCTCTGCTTTTGTCTGTGCTCCTATGCCCCCTGCCCCAGATCCTGCTCTCTCATAAACTGCATTTGCAGTTTATTCCTCCACCTTCTGATGAAAAGACTGGAAGTGAAAAGCTGGATCTGGCACCTACTGAGTTTCTTAGATGATGTTCCCCTCTGTTCATTTTTTGTCCTGAATCCATTGTTTTCTATCAAAAGCTTTCTTAGGACTTCCAACCCCAACACTTTGAGTTTACCTGCTCCTCCTGAATGACTGTCCTCAGTACTGAAGTCACAGCAATAATCATTCAGATGATTATTAATGATGATCAATCACCATCTTTCTTTAAGAGATACCTATTGCTTTTCCTTTATGCCATTTAAATATTTATAAACAGAGAAACCTATTCAACTGTTGTCAGGGTCATCCCATAGCTAATGCTCATTGAAAAGGGAATACATTTTTTACTCACTCAGGCAAATGATACTGAATGTGTGAGTGCTTTAGGACATGAATACACTAAAAGAGTCTGAGAAAAGGCAGAAAAAACTGGAGGTTCCTGAGTACCTAACCACATGCTGGATACTGGTAGTCACTTTCAGACATTAGTATAGGAATAACAGCCATCCAAGGAACAAGTAAAGGAACCTAGACTTAAAAAAAAATCACACACCTGTAGAGCTAGGATCTGGACCTGAATTAGTTTGTCTCCATAAATCCATACAATCTCTTAAAAGAAAGTTCTATATATAAACAGTAAAGCCCAGTCATTAATTTCACGAAGGCAGTTTACATTTTGCTGCCATTTACACCTTTTTTCCAGACTAATTAAATTTCCAACATGGGTAAAGTGCTTCTTCTCACAATTTACTAGGCTGTTCAGTAAAGAGCTAAACGAAGGTTCGTCATGTCATGAAGCTGGTGATGAAGAGAAGGCTGAGATTCCAATAAAAACTTGTTAACTGGTGTGCAACAGCCAGCCTATTAAGAGTGGAACACCTCCCTTACAGAATACAAAGACTGGTCTATACACCATGTGTTAAGTGCTGCCTAAGTGTTCACTCGTTTAGGCTTGTCCCTTGGGCTAATGCCCAAGGCAGCACCAAGGAGGAGGTTGGAACAGTCTCCCCAAGAAAAACACTATTGGTTATTTAGATTATATGGCATCACAATGAATGTACTACACAGTGTTTTCACCAGCTATTATTCCTGTTGTTCTGAATAAGCAAGAATACAAGTGCTTACCTAATGAATTTTCCCTTGATTTACATGTCCCTATTTCTTAAATCACTTCCAGAAATACTTAGTAAATGTGAAAAGAATTTATCTTTTCCTCCAACAGAATATCAGATTACTTCTTGGAAGACCCTTTCCACGTTCTTCTGTTCAAACTGACTTTAAGGAACTTGAATCCACAAGTCATAATTAGGAAGCTACAGTAAGCCAGTTTATTCAGTTAATTTGCATCAGTCTAAATATTTTTTCCTGACAGATAACTTCTGTTCTAAATACCAAGTAGTTTTTAATCCTAGTCAGGTTATTGCTAAGGATAAATGATTTTACATTTCTCATAAAGCTGCCAGTTATTAAGAATATTAACACAAATTCCTTCCCCTGTCATTTTAGCAAAGTTGCTGTGTCAGCCTTTCTATTGTCAAACACAACAATTGATGAGAAAATCAATTTACTCTTTAGAATTAGTCAAGTGAGGAATCCTTTGAAGTGGGGGTGCAGGGTTTTGCCTGGATTCTATGATCACATAAAAGCGGGTACTATATGTGTGCTGGCAAAATGTGAAACTTAATGAGAACTATTTGTTACCATAAAACCTTACAGTCAGAATCTATCTCCAAAAAGGAATTCTCCACTCCTAAAATAGAGGTTTGATGAGCAACAGATGTAGTTTAAATGAACCCTTGTTCAACTGAGCTAAGAATATATTTTGATCTGTTCAAGGCACAATCTTGAGATTGGTTGTGGGGTTTGAATATACTTATTTAACCCATAAATCTTCTTTCTTAAGGCAGAATGTAAATGAGCTTTTAATTAATACTGTTAAATGGATGTCACCCATGCTGCTATGAAATAATTTACATTTTCACTTTGTAGTCTAAAGATGTGTAAAGGGAAGCATTCCAATGAGTAGCCCCAGACTTGAGAGGGATCTATATCCCAGCAATGATTCACAAGTCCCTCAAAAAGGGACAATTATGATCTTTGTTCAAGAATGACAAGTATTTAATATTTGAAATGATGAAATAAAGAATTGCCTGGATTCTACAGAAATGCTGAAGAGAAAAGAAGATTAATTTCAAACCAAAGTCTAGTACAAACATGACCTTTCTATTGTAAATCTCATGAATAGGGAAAGAAATTACATCTAAAGCTTTTTTTCTAGGCTTGAGAATTTGGAACTGTTAATATTAGGATGTTTCAGGTGGGAAAAAAATCTGTTTATTATAATTGCTTGTCCGCAGAGGTGAGAAATTCTTTCTGCTACATTTTACTGAAAGAAGGCATTTAGTAAAGATTTCAGTGACAAGGATAGAAGGGTCATCTTTTTGTTCCTTCGCTTTTAGGCAGGATTACAGTTAAAAGCCATCCCAGAAAAGAGGAAAATGCTCTTATTCCCCAAAATCCCCAGGTGAGAATGAAAAAATTTAAAAAGAACAGATGGGAAAGCTCAGGGGTCTTAAAATTAATAAAGGTTGGTTCCGGCTGACATAATTCCAGTTAAAATTCATTTCTATTTGCAAATAGCTTGGCACTTAGCAACACTCCAAAGTGTGGGCTATAATGCACTTGTTCTTTGTGAAAATTGCATTTTAGTATTAGCATTAATGTCTGATTGACATACATGTACACTCTCCAGCTATGGTGACTTCCTTGCCACTTAGGTTCCCTCGGCCATACCTGATGTCTCTGAGAGTAACATCTTCCCCACATCTATCGGGTCTCATGTGGGAAAAAAAAGAGAGTCACTTTTAGCTGGATTGACAAACACAGGGTTTAAACAGCTTTTCTAGCAAGAGGATGCTCAGGCTAAGGCCAGAGAACTAGCTAGATGATTCACATAGACGTGGACTTCACAAGTGGCTTTGACCTCAATAAAAAGAGCAGAGCCCTAAATCATCCAAATTACATATTCAATCCTCCACTTGATTTTGATTTGTCACGAGGTAAACGTTGACCAACTTTATTTTTTTATTTTTATTTTTTTTACCGGGAGGTCCCGGGTATCGAACCCGGGTCCCTCCATATGGGAGACAGACGCCCAACCATTTGAGCCACATCGGTCCCCCCCAACTTTAGACTTAATATCCAAAGGGCCAGAAAATAGCCCAACTTGTCAAAGTGAAGGTATGGCCACTTTCCGTTTTTCAAGAATACTCTCAGGAAATACCATCAGGTCAGAAATCTCAATCTTGCTGCTAACTTTCCCTGGGAATTAACAAGTGAGGAGATAAAGGACAAGGGGATGCCAGTGGTTTCAGGCAGAGCCTGGATATCTGGAGTTATTCCTAAACCTGCCATCATTAGTTGCAAATTCTTGAACTCGGCATTTAACCTCTCTGGACCCCAAGTTCTGTATCTTTGTTATTAGAGTTAAACCAGCTTAGGAGTTTTAAAATATTTTTTCAGTAGCAAAACCCTTGTTTCATACAAAACCTAATGTCACTCTATAAAGCAGATAGAAATGAAGTGTCTGTCTTCATTTGAATCTAGTGAGTGGGACCCAAGCCATGTTGGTCTGGTCTCCTCCTCACGTTTGCCCCCTCCCCATGCCTCCAGAGGCTCCTGAAGCACTGCCCTGAAAGTTTAGGACTCCTTGGAATCCAGTTTGAAAACCTGCAGATGAGATAATATCTAAGGTTCTTTCTAGCTTTTGGCAAAATGGGAAAATGCCAGATAGACTAATGCTAATTCTGTCGCTTCCTAAACTGTATGATCAGACTCAGTTTCCCCATGTGTAAAGTGGAAATAAAAGATAGCTCTATTTTAGGATGGTTGCTAGGTTAAGAATGCATGTTAAAGCATGTAGCCCAGTGCCTCAAGTGCAGTAGGTAATCATAAATGTAATAAAGGTTATGGCCATGACTTGAGCAGAAAAAAAAAAATGATAGCAGGTCTTATACTTGAACTATTCAATTGCAATGAGACTTCTGTGATTCCTGAAGCCAAAACCTCAAGGACTTGAGGCTAAAATTTTGCTTTAGAACCTGAATTATTTTTTACTGTTCCAAATTCGTGGAGGCAGGAAAATTCTAATTCACTGAACATTCTGTATGCATTGGGGAGCAAGAGCTGTGTAGACACACCCCAAGCCTCTTAAATGACACGACGGCTGATCCAACTGCCACAGATGGAATTTAAAGCATGTTGCTTTTACCAAAGAATAACAGGGGAAATGTCATTAAGAACACTTTAGTACAAAGCCACAAGAAATTCAGTACCTGACAGCGTCTGCTCTATATTTCACCCCGTATCATAAAACAATGCACCAGAGACCTGTTGTTCATTTGCTGAGCTGCTGTTGTGATAGCGGGCATTCTTTCAAAAGTGTGTGTGTGGGGGTTGCCTCATAAAATGCATCCCAGAACTATGCTTTCTGAAATCTCACCTTTGGGGAATTTTCCTGGCATTCTGAAAAGTAAGCTCAACTTTCTGTGCCCTCTAATATGTAGTAACAGGGGCTCAGCAGGTGCACCAGCATTGCTGTTTCCCTCACAAACTTACATCCTAAAGGAAGTGGTCCATAGTGAGATTCAGATGATCCTCTCAATGTTGTATAACAACTTTTTTTTTTTTAACTTAGGAAAATTTCCAAACATGCACAAAAGTACGAAGGTACTACAAACCCTCACGAACCTATTGCACAGTTTCAGCAACCATCCGTCAGCAGACGTGTGTGGGGCTTGTAGGTTATAACACTTTCCCCCAGACTGATGCATCAAGTAAGAGCAGGACAATTGCCAGTTAAATCCAATAAACACCCACTAAGCACCTGTTTCATGCAGTACCCCAGTCCTAGGCATGATGGAGAGCAACCTGGGGCCCCAAATCTAAGAAGCAGGCAACATGAGGAATTACAACAGAAACGGTAAGAGGAGAAAAGGGGAAATTGGGGAAGGGTATTGAGGGAGAGACCGGACTGCAACAGGGCCTTGAAGGAAATGTGAGTGAGAAGTGAGTAAGGATAGGAATTAAAGGAACTGAAAGGCCATCCTGAGTGATTCATATTCTAATGTGCTGGGGTAGGCACCGAGGGAGGCAGGAACTAGTGGGATGGAAGTAGCAAATTAGCCTGGAGGCAAATACAGGCATACCTCGTTTTACTGCACTTCCTCTTTATTGCACAGATATTTCACTTTTTACAAATTGAAGATTTGTGGCAATCCTGCATCGGCAAGTCTAGGCAAGTCTATCGGTGCCATTTTTCCAATAGCATGTGCTCACTTTGTGGCTCTGTCACATTTTAATTAAGCTTATGTACATTAACTTTAGAGACAATACTATTGCCTACTTAATAGACTACAGTATAGCGGAAACATAACTTTTATATGCACTGGGAAACCAAAAAATTCCCGTGACTCGCTTTATTGCAGCGGTTTGGAACCCAGCCTGCAATGTCTCTGAGGTATGCCTGTAGAGGGCTTTAAATGCCAGGATGAGGGATTTTTTTTTTTTTTTTTTTTTTTTTTTTTACCTGTTGGGGAGCAGTGCCGGGAACAGGGCAGGATAGGAATAATCTAAAGAAAATATGAGGCAGTAAGTTGAGGCGGGGCTGAGGGAAGGCTGGTGCCCACGTGAAACCAGAACTTTCTCTTGGCTGACCCAAGCTCTGGTGTCAAGAACACTTCGGGCTAGCATTTTTGCTCCTTCAAAGAACAGAGACCAAATAGAGACTGAAAATAAGATTAAAATAGAGGATTCGGCCCTGGCACAGGGAACTCGCTGCAAACCATGATGAGGAAAACAAGAGCCCAGGAATCAAGAAAAGCAGTCGGCGCACCTGGTCCGAGGCATAAGAAACATCAGTGTTTACTAAGCGCCCGGTGGCTGGAACGACTGCTTCCCAAACACCACATCTGCCTCCTGCGCGCCATCCTGCCACTGGCAGCTACCGTGCCGGGTGCGCCTGGGAGCGGGAACCGCACGCCTGGAAACCCTGACTCGCCTTCCCACTCACCCTCCGAGGAGGCCTGGCCTGCCTGGTCGCCAGTCCCGCCAGCTGCAGCTCACTGTTTGTTTGCCGAGGAGTGCTTGCACATATTGAGTTGCCTATTTTTTTTTTTTCCCCTGTTAGTTCAGCAATGTCCCGAAATTCACCCCCAATGTAACTTCTGCCTCTGCTCCTCCTCTTCTTGGAACTGCCTTTTGTTTGTCTGGCAGCGTTGGTTGTATGGGGGTGTGAGATGATAATAATACGCGGGCTTATATAACCCTCCGCATCTTGCAAGCACTTCTCACAGTCCCCAATGAGTCTTCGGCCTGGTGTCAGGCTCTGCGGCTCCAGCAGCAAATAGGAAGCCTGGGGCCGAGAGGCCAGAGGGGAGGGCAGAGAGGATCAGAGGCGCCCCTCTGAGGTCCGAGGAGATAAGAAACAATGACTCTCCTCCAGGGGAGGAGGAAGGAAATCCAGCTGCCACCTTATCTCTGCTCCTCTGCATATTCCTTGTTCTCAGGGCTTTTTCACTAGGGAAGATTTTGAAGGCGGCTTTTGTAAGTATGATGCTCTGCTTTTTCTTTTAAAGCAGTGGGTGGGTGGGGGGTGGACTTAATGGCTTTGTACATTTTTTAATGATTTATTCATTAGAATCATTTCCCTCATTCAGATTCTTAGATGATGGGAAGTGTGTTTCTGCCCCAAGTCCTCCACCCAATCGGGTCTCTCCTAATAGTGATAGGAGGGGAAAAGGGTTTCTGTTAATAATTCCCTTAGCCAAGTAGCACCCAAAGGAGGTGCTGCAGTTGGCCTCTTTCCAAGAGTCCCTGTCACGCCTGGCTGTTCTACACACACACACACACACACACACACACACACACACCTTTTGCCCTGGAGAGGAGCCCTAGTTATTCACCTGATTTATTAGCCAACCAGAAACTTGATCTTCAGTTTTGCTGCCTTTAGTGCTCACAATTTCAGCCCGATATGTTGTTGAAAGTTTCTTTTCACACTATAAATAAATCCCATCTTTCATTATAGGTTTGAAACTTGCACTGGCTTGTGTAAACTGTACAAGACACGATATCGTGGAAATGTGCATTTTTATTAAACTTTTCACTGTGTAGCTGAAGGATCTAAATATTAATAGAAAACGAACACTAACTTCTGAAGCCAAACCCTGTTATTAAACTGCCTTTTTTCTGTAAAGAATGCGGAATTAAGAGTATTTTTCTCAGGTATGAAGCTCATTGCCTTGAGAAATAATCTTTCAACAGAAGAGTGAATTTAAAACTAGAATAACACTAAGCAAGAACCAATTTCTGAGCACTTAGGAAGTATGATTTGCTAATTGAACAAGACAAGAAAAGTTCTATTTTGAGTAATTGTACAATTTGCATTGTAAAACCATGATTACATTTTGGTGCACTATGAAACTTAGAAAATTAATTTTTTAATATTTCTGGTAAGAAAACTAAGAAATATAAATTGACAATAATATAGAAAAGCAAGTGAGTGCCTTAAGTGCTATGATCAATCCACTGAGCTTGTCTTTATCTTTAGATACACAAATTATATGTGATTTTCACATCTGTGTATGTGTACAAATTACCCTGAACTCTCACATTTGTTGTATCTCTTTACTGCTTAGTACTTAGTATTTTACATGACCAAAGTGGACCAAAAGGAGAAATTACTTATCAAATTTCAGAATACTATACAGCTCTTTGTTCATCCATTTATATATTCAGATATGGAAAACAAAATCATGTCTCTTTAAGATTCTCTTTAAAATGACATTTCCACTTAGAATTCTCTGTGGCCTCCAAGAAATTCTAAGGCATAATAAAGTTGAAAATGAGACGGGTTTCTGGTTACTTTTACTCTTACCTTTAAAAAACACTAAATTCTATACTTGAGCTAATTTGATTATGAAGATCAGCCACATTATCTCAACATGAGCCTCAAAGGCATACTCAGTAATAGTAGAAAGAGCACAAAGTTTGATGAGATTTGGGTTGGAAGCTTGGCTTTACCATTCCTTGGCTTTACCATTCCTTGGCTTTACCATTCCTTGGCTTATGTGAGGAAGGGCAGGATCTTTAAGAGCCTTAGGCTTCACATCTATACCTACCCCTAGAAGAGGGTTGTTGAAAGGCTAAAAGGAAATAATACATATAAAATATCTGCACAGTGTCTGGAAAATAGTAATGCTTTGATCAATTTTAGGGCTTTTCAATTTACTCTTTTCATCATGTAACTCATTCATTTATTAAGCATCTACTATAATTGCATTGTGGGCTAAGCACTCGTGATATAAAGATTAATAAGATTAATATCCTACCCTGGAAGGATTCATAGTCGGAGGAGAGAGCTTAAAATAACAGATAATTTTCATAACAGTATAAAGCACTCAAAAATAGAAGTGTGTTCAAGATTAAGTGGAGAACTGAGGCCAAAGTGATGAAATCTGCCTGGAGAAAGTCAAAGGAACTTTGACAAAGGCGATGTTCACTGAGTTTTAAAGGAAAAGCAGGAGGTTGCTTCTTGGAAGAGGTGTAGAAGGACTTTTCAGGTGAAGATGAGGGCATTGGAGAGTGGGTAGGGTGAGAAAGCCTGGGAACTGGTTTCAAATGGTGCTCCAGTGTTGACTGTAGGGGGAGGGGAGATGACAGTCATGAATATGCAGGTGCTTCATTTGAGATCATTGGACCTATTTTTCTAGTGAAACTCAAATTGCTGTTGTACAGGGTTGGCTCCGGGTCTGCAAAACTGTTCTACAGGTTTACATTGAGGTAAGGAGTTTCCCCCTGAATGTAAACAACTGTTTCACTAAGACAATCGTTCAGGGGACTCCCTTGTTTGTTTGTAGCAAGCCCCTCTAAATGACAGAAGCCTTGTGTTACAAGCTCCTTAACTCACCCAGGCCAAGCCCTTGCAGGAGCTTTCTTCTCTTTTTTTTTTTTTTTTTAAAGATTTTATTTATTTATTCACTTATCCCCCGCCTTGCTGCTTTTGCTCGCTGTGTCCATTTGCTGTGCGTTTTTCTGTGTCTGCTTGTCTCCCCTTGCCGGGTCGTTCTGCTGCGTCAGCTCACCGCGCCGTGTGGGCTGGCTTGCCTTCACCAGGAGGCCCCGGGAACCGAACCCGGGGCCTCCCATATGGTAAACGGGAGCCCTATCGATTGAGCCACATCCGCTTCCCAGGAGCTTTCTTTAATCAATGGGAAGACATGGGTGTATTTTGAGTGGGGAGAGTGGATGTGATCAGACTTTCATATTATAAAAATGTTATATGGATCACCTGGTGCCGGGGGTGGGTGTGTGTGTGTGTGTGGCAAGACCATGAACTAGGAGGCCAGTTAAGAGACTATTGTAGTGTACAAGTGAGAAATCGGGGTTCCTGAGCACTGAAGGTGAACAACAGGGCACAGAGTCCAGAGATATTTAGGAGGTAGAACATGCTTGGGGTCTGGATGAAGAAGGAAAAGGAAATGTCCATAATATTAATCTTGGGCAGCTATAATGGAGTAGAATGAAACAAGTACAGGTTTTTAGGAGAAAACTGAACTATTTGGAGTAATGTTGAAATATCAGTAAGATGTTAGACAGTAATATTGAGTAAAAATAAAGTCGTCTTTAAAAAAAAGTGTAAAACTGCCAGATTTTTCTCTTTGAAATTTTGAGGAGAAACATAAAGACTGGGCTTTCCCTATTATGCTCCAGTACCCCCAAGAAAATTCAGTATGTGGGCTCACTGGACCCTGCGCTTTAATTGACTTGTATCATTGCTGTTGAATAGATTGCTTTCCCACTAACTTTTCAACAACTGAGTAGACCCTCAAATAGAGTAAATTTTACCTCCTCTGATCCTTCAGAAATGAGCTAGTAGAATACTTAGAATATTGAGCTAGTAGAATACTAGTAGAATATTGATTTAATAGTTATTCATCAAGAAGAAGCCTTTCCTTAGCTGGGATTTTTCACTTCCTTTGCGTTAAGGAACCCTCTCAGAGACCAAGGTAAAGGAGCTGATTTCTAAGACTAACAAGAAGGTGATTACTTTCTTACCTGGCCATTACTTATCCTATGACCAATTTACCCTTCGTTAATATGATCAATAAGTTTTTCCTGCACTCTTGAATGGTGCTTACTTGGGAAGGATTAACTTTTGAGATGACAAGTGGAAGAATTTTAATGTTTAGAACGAATAGAAAACAATCTGATTAGCAGACAGGAAGCTGTGACTTTGTCAATATTTGAGGTCTGATTACTTGATAACCTTAGTTTTCTAATACCCTTTACCCTTTCTACGCCTAGCACTTAATCTTCTATAGCAAAGCCTCTATCGGATTTCCTGGATATCAGAATTCTTACCCACCCACCTGAATACTACAGAGCAAATGCCATTTATTACAAAAGGGGCTTAACCCCAGACTCTATGGCTAGTCTTGAGAAGTCGTATACTATTTCTTTCTGGTAGGTGAACTGTATCAACACATTTAAAGAAGCTATTTCTGCCCCTGAATATAAAGAGTATTTATCACTCATTAGAAAGATAATATCTAGTTACAATTGGGATTCCAACTGGCGTCTGATAGCTTACCTCAAAACTCAGCAAACCTAGTAAATTATCTTTGGTCTTTGAAATAGTGTAAAGGGTTTCTAGTTTTGCTAAACTGCTTTTGCCATAAAATAACGAGTAGACCTGAAAAGGAGCTGTTAACACTCAGCTATTCACAATAATCACCAAATACATACTTTAGAATAAGATGAGTTTGTATCATGGGAAATTTATTATTTAAAGAAGACGTAAGATATTTTTGGGGGTAATTCCCATTAGCACAACACAAGGTATGAGACATGGGCTGAGCTTCCATATGTGGTGTTTGCCATTCCACATGTAGGTTCCTCAAACCATTTAAAGTCCTGGCTCCATAAGCAAGTGCTATACTAGTCACAGTCTCTTTGGGTTTGTTGACACAGTGATTTACTCCAGGCTGGGTGCTGCCTGAGCCACTGTGCTTGCCTATGCCTGTTTGAAGAGCAGATAGTACACAGCTGTGCAGGCCACCAGACACCTGAATGCAGAGTATTGCTGGGTTTTGGTTCATTTCTATGCTCTACAGAAAGCTGGAATTTTCCCAGCCCTCTCTTGGGTTTGGCTTCCTGTTCACATGTTTCTGGTCTCCTGTCATTGTGCATGAAGTAATGGTCCCACATGCATGCACCATCTACAATGGCAAGATTTGTCTGGTTCAGTGCAAGTTTTCTAATGAGGACATTTTGGACCTTCCAACAACTCCTTGGGGAAAGCGGTTTGGCACTGATTATTACTTTCCGAGGCAAAGGGAGCAAAGACAGAATGCACTTCAGCAACTCTCAAGGCCACTTTTGGGATACAATTAAGGGACAACTGCATAACAAAAATAAACATTTACCTTCCATGACTATCTAAAGGCATGTATGTGTACTGTATGGAAAAGTGCCTTCAGTTCACAGTTTTTTAAATATCAGTTACTGTTTCAACATTTCACTAACTATGAATGGTGCTAGTGTTTTCCACTCAGGACTGTTATTTTAATGACATTTCTCTGTAGCAACATCTGATGAGTTTATGAAGTTTGAGAGCCAGGAAATGCAGCTCAGTTTCTGAACAACTGAGAAAGCCAAGAGAATTAAGTTCAATCATCTGCTTGCTTTATAGCATGAATTCGTAGCTCTAAGTGCAATAACACACAGATACAGAGAGAGACGCCAAACCAAACTTTTAAAGTGCGGCTCTTAAACTATCCAGCTTAGCTTCCTGACATATTATCAGCAGGTGAAATTCTGGCATACACACTCATTTGTGGATGCTAATGTCAAATGAATGGACGTACATCCCAACGTTTTATAGAATTTTAGAGCAGGAAGAGATTTTGGAGATTTTCTGATCTTTTTTTTTTTATAAATGAAGAAACCGAGACTCTCATGATCACTACTTCTCTCAATATACGTGTATATGCTTCTATGTATATGTCATATGCTCAGTCATTGCTCAGAAGCCCACAGCTGAGCCAATGATTCCCTGTTCTGTGCAGGTTTGTGTAGCCCAGGTTCAGGGGTGTCGTCTGAGAATTTCTTACTGCTTGAGGGGTGATTCAGAGTCTCAGATTAGATTTTTTTTGGAATGAAACTTGAATAAACTCCAAAACTACCCAGGGAACAACATGTGACTCAGATCCTGACAATATATTATAGCAATTTTCAATCGGGTGTATCGTAGTTACTGGGACCACTTCGTGCTGCTTAGAGGATAAGATGTAGACAAAGGTCAAGGTAGAACCCTTGCTCTTAAAACCTGGCTAGAGAGACAAGACCACCAGCTGTGCAGGCAGCAGCCACAATAGAGGACAGTCTATAACTGAGTGCCACATTGTGTGGCACAGATTTGAAGTGTAGGATTTTTCTGAGAGAGATTAATGAGAATTGAGGTTGTCGGGAAATGGGATTTCTGCTGATCCCAGGGGGGTGCTTAGAATTTTAATATGTGGAGGGGAGAAAGGCAGACTTTCCAAGTAAGGACAAACAGCAGAAATGAAAGCATAGCATGTCTGGTAAGGGTAGGCCCTAAGGAAGCCAGGCTGAAGGGAGCTCTCCAGCAGCATTTCTCAAACTTGAGCAGTCGACAGTGGAGGCACAGTGGTGACTTACATTATTATCTATTGCAATGTTACTTAAATACAAACAAAACGAGGTAAAATTTCTTTAATCATATTTATATAACAATAAATATACATTAATTTAATCATATCTACACATTTGAAAATCCCCCCAAATTGCTAATTACATATAAACAAAATGATGAGCAAAAATATTCTAATTAATAATAATTTTATTTATCAGGTGATACTGTATGTTGTTTTGTTGAAAATAAAGAATAAGCTTTTTTTTTTTTTTTTTTAGGAGGTACCAGGGATTGAACCCAGG
>JAKSZT010054487.1:18073910-18144599 GCA_026826555.1 Tolypeutes matacus
TTTTTTTTTTTTTTTTAAGATTTTATTCATTCATTCATCTATCCCCCCCTTGCTGCTTGTGCTCGCTGGGTCAGCTAACCACGCCGTGCGGGCGGGCTTGCCTTCACCAGGAGGCCCCAGGAACCGAACCCGGGGCCTCCCATATGGTAAACGGGAGCCCTACTGATTGAGCCACAGCCGCTTCCCTTTTGTTTTGTTTTGTTTTGTTTTTAGGAGGTACCAGGGATCAAACCCAGGAACCTCCTACAGGGGAAGCAGGTGCTCAACCACTTGAGCTACAGCCACTCCCCAGAATAAACTTGTTTTAACCAAACATTCATTCATGGAATTAGAAAAAAATGTTTTAATAAAAAAAATTTCACTGTATATTTACCATTATGCCTATTTATAAAGAACAGTTACAAGTTGGCACATACATATAAAGAAAGGATCCATGCATTACACCTGCTTGTATTGAGATTATGGAACTGAAATGTTTTTTCTGTTCTTGTGAATAAACCTTCATACAGCACAGCAGGAAATGACGTAGTATATAAACATACCAGGCAGGTATTCAGGCTGCCTCCATTCTTTCTTCAATGGCCTATAAGGTTTAAAATGTGATATTATTCTATCACATGTTATCATTTTGATTATGACAAATCAAAATCTCCACTTATATAATTTATGAAAACTGGTGTCATTATATGAAAATATCTTCTTTGCAAATTAGCACTTCAAGGAAAATTGTATCTGGTTAAAAAAATAATTTCAACTCAAGTAATAATGATTGCCAATGTTTATTATGTGCCAGGAATGCTTCTGATATTTTCACATGGATTTTCTCATGTGATACCATTTTAAAAAATATACTTGAATTTTCTAAAAAGATATTTAGATTACATAAAAAATACAGGGGATTCCCATATGCCCTGCTCCCAACCCCTCCCCCATTTTCCCACATTAACAACATCTTTCATTAGTGTGGTACATTTGTTAAAATTGATGAACACATTTTGGGGCATTGCCACTAAGTATGGATTATAGTTTACATTGTAGTTTATAGTCTTCTGCACAATTTTGCAAGATATGACAAGATATATAATGGCCTATATCGGTCATTGCAATGTCATTCAGGACAATTCCCAAGCCCTGAAAATGTCCCCGTATTACACCTGTTTTTCCCTCTCCCTCTCCTCAGAACCTCCAGTGGCCACTGCCTCCACGTCAATGATAAAAGTTCTTCCATTGCTAGAATCACAGTTAGTCTGTACGAGAATACCAGTAAGTCTATCCTAGTCCATCATTCATTCCCCAGACCTGAGGATTCTGGGATGGTGATGCCCTCTCCATCTCTAATTGAGAGGGGGCTTAGATCCCATGGGGCAGATGGATGGGACTATCTTGCTTGCAGTTGCAGACCTTCTCTGTTCCTTGGGACAGTCGTTGTCCATCATCATCTCCTTGTTAGTTGTCCTGGGTGAGTCCAATGAACTGAAGAGTAAGTGTTGCAACTCTGTTGAGATTCAGGGCCCAGCTGGCACATGGATAGCCCAAAGATTTAAGTCTCTTGGACATACATCTATCAACTCTAACGCTAGTTTCAAATAGAATGGGACAGAAGAGCCATGTATAGGGAAACCACAACTGAGTCCTACTCCTGAGCTGTCTGCTCTGCCTATAGTGCCTGGATGTCTCTGCTATTTGAGGCACTATTTACTTCGGCAGTCAATGAGATCCTGCTGAGATGTGCATACGCGTAACCTCTGGAATGACCTCCTGACTCACTTTGAAGTCTCTTAGCCATATAAACTCATTTGTCTTTACCCTTTACCCTTTTTGGTCAAGGTCTTTTTCCAGTTGCCTTGCTAGTTGGTGCTTGGTAGTTATCCCTTCATGCCAGGGAGGCTCATCCCCGGGAGTCATGTCCCATACCAGGGGGAAGGTAATGCATTTATATGCTGAGTTTGGCTTAGAGGCCATGTTTGAGCAACAAGGAGGGTTTCAGGAGGTAACTCTTAGGCACCCTGTAATACTAGGCTAAGTTTTAATTTCAAAAGTAAAGGTTCTTAAGCACAGTCATCAATATTATGGGCCTGTCAATGGTTCATCCTCCTTCACTAGACACTGCCTCTGTACTCAGGGGATTCTTGCTGTCTCATTAGAGAACGTGGCAGAGCTCCCCAGGATGGGAATTTGATATTCCTTTGGTTATTGTGTGAATCTCCACCCACCATGACAATGTCCCATGAACACTTGAACACATTTATATGCCTTATAGGTATGCCCCAGGGGAACCTCCTCCCATGCATCCTCCATCACTGACACCCCACACCAATTATTCTCCCCTGCCACAGTTGTAACCCTTCTGTGTGATCCATAACTTCAAAAATGAAGCCAACAGGGAAGTGGACGTGGGTCAGGTGACTGAGCTACCGCCTACTACACGGGAGATCTGGGTTTGGTTCCCAGTGCTTCCTAGAGAAGACGCGAAAGACAGTGAACTGATGCGATGGTCTGGCGTGGCGAGTTGATGTAGCAAGATGACTCAGTGAGGAAACACAATGGGAGATGCAACAAAGCAGGGAGTGGAGGTGGCTCAGGCAATTAGGCATCTCTCCTCTCATGGGAGGTCCCGGGCACAGTTCCCGGTGCTTCCCCCCTCCTCCCCAAAAAAGAGAAGACCAGCACACAACAAACAGACACAATGAATGCAAACAACGAGGGGGTGGGGAGAAATAAATAAAGTAAATCTTAAAAAAAAAAAAAAAAGTAAGGCCAACAAAATAACCAAATACAATTAATAAGAAAATGAAATGATAGTTTTAAAATTAACAAGTAAAATACAAAAAAAAATTTTTTAATGGAGTAATAAAAAATATAAAATTAAAAATATTTTTTTTGACATTATGTCTTTCGTCACTGTAAGATCTATTGTCTTGCACGTACAGTGACATTTTCTTCTGTTTATTCCCCCAGTGTCTTATTTTTTTCATTTTGTCTTCAAAGAAGCTCTAGGTTACAGAAAAGTCACATGATACCAGTTTAGTCCACATTTTTCATAGGAGGATACCTAAAGCATGGAGAAATTGAGTAATCCACTCAAGGTCGCATAATCAATGAATACTGTAGCTGGGAAATCAGGCATCTAATTCTAGAGTCTGCTGCCCCCCCCCATAACATACAACAGTCGCAGAAAGGGTGCTGTGATTTTGACATTAGACTAGATCAGCATGGGTCCATTGCCAGATACTTTTAGTCTCACATTCAGATTTAAACTCTTCAAGAGATCATGGGATATTTTGCATAATTATAAACATAGGCATAAATATGCCCTCCCAGACCATATTTTAAAAGAGAGGCATCTAAATGATGCTTATAATTATTTCCACACCTCTGATAATATTTTAAATTGAGAATGCGGAAGTCCTCATAGCCTTACCAACTCCCAGGATGAGAAGCACAGAGAAGTGGTCTAAGAGGTTTAATGGACTAGGTGTGTGAGATTACAGAGGATGATGTAAAAAAGGCAGAAGAGTAGCTGCTGCCTGGAATGGAAGGATGCATGATAAGGGTGTCATTGGAGGAAGATGAGTACTGCAGCAACAAGATTGCTCTGGGAAAGCATTGCTGCATCAACTGAGCCGTGAGAGTGATGCGTTCAGAACCGGGAAGGACCTGGGATTGCCCAAATTTGACCTGAATCAGCAGGGCCAGTTCAGAACAAGAAGAGATTCTGCATCTCTTAGGGAAACATTCTGTACCCATTAGCTCTGAGAGTCCCCTCTATGTGTACCAGCATGCAAGTATATTCACTAGTGAAGAGATTAAAAACACTCCAAATGAAATGCTTTATTAGGCATTAATATGTACATGGGCAGAGAAGTATCTTTTTAAACTTAAAAGAAATTATGAGTTTAAATAGGATCTGTCATTCTCTTATCTTATATGTTCCATAGCTATGCTAAAATGTGTTCATCGTGGCGCAAGATTGCTTCATTAAATATGTGATGCATTAAAATGGGTGTTTCCCCGTATTCGGAATATCTAAATTTATTTTAGTAGCTTACTTTTTAACTGTCATAAATGTGGAATAGGAACAAATTTAACCACTTGTAAATGCTTGCTTTGCTACTCGTCAAATAATAGCTCTCAGCAACTTTAGAAGATTTTATGATTCAGAGCAGTTTCCTTTAAAATTGCTCTCCTAACCTGAAATTAAACATCCCTCAACCTTTAAATTTGAAATACTTTGTAAACTTTTGCAAGGAATTTTTTCTTTATTGGTTTTATGAAATTGAGTCAAAGAATAATATGAAATGAATCTGATGGAAAATCTTTCCCTTGATGAAGAGACGGTCAAAATGGAAACTTCTACAAAGGACTGAATCACCCATAATGCTTCAAAGACTCTTGCAAGTGATTGTAAGGAACTCAGTCCGGATGGAATTTGGGGAATATTATTCTTCATGGTGTCCCATTGAAGCTCTGAAGGGACAATATCTGAAATATTGGAGAAATAGCTGATAAATGCAGTTGATAGCATTTTTTTCCTTCTTCCCCTATAGGTGCTGACGGTCCTCCACCATCTTCTGAAGAAAGTGAATTTGGTAAATGACATGCAAGTTCCCCAAGGCAGAATAATTGCAGAAAATCTTCAAAGGTACTCGTATTAAATATTTATCTCCTGATTACTTAAACCATCTGAGTATTCTGTATAACTTGAAGAAGGGAATGTTTCATGATTGGGAATTGTAAGAACTGGCAGAAATGGAGGAATAGATGGTCCTGCACACTCCTGTAGCTAAAAAGGACCTTAAATGTGACAGATCTTTTTGATGAAATCAGCCGTTAGGAATGACAGGAAAAGTGGGGATCCAAAGAATTAGGTGACTTTGTTAACCTGAACAGGTTCAGGAGTGACTGTAAATGGAGGCCAGTCATGCCCAGTGTTAGGAATGAAAATTGTACAAATGTCACCTATTTTGTTTACAGCTTTTCTTCACAGTTTCTCTGCCTTGGCCAGATAAACATGAGTGAGTGTGTTATGGGACCAGGGAAAGTTATGGAGGTCTGCTTCAGCAACGTGATCTTGGCTGCAAAAACATTCTAAAGGGTGTCAATTCATACACGTTTACAACCCCATGAGTCTTTTCTCAAATGTCAGCTTTGAAAATTGTTCCCCTCCAACTCCAACCAAAACTAATGAAATGGAAGCTGTTGAGTCGATCTTGGTTTTAGATTGCAGCTTTTCAAAATCATTGCTCTTTGGTTGATTTTCACTCCAAGCCTTGTTTTGGCCTATGTTGGCTTGGAATAAGTCCTCTAATCACCAAAAAGTTCATGAACCTCTTTCTTTCTCCCCCCCCCCCCCCCAAAGAAAACAATATCTTCAAGTCTGGCCTGAATTTCAGGTTTGTCCTTTGAGAGTTGTTTTATCCAGCTTCTCTTTCTAACACTTATGGAATTAACATTTTGTTTTCATAGTACAAATGGCAAATGAAGAAAGAGAATGGGTGGAAGTGCATGAGATACTGGGTTCAGTTCCTTGGCATTAAATTTTGAGCATCAGTGGTTTTTCTGTAATTCTCAGAGCTTCGTCAGCATATACGATACTGGAGTATCACCAGTAACGACTACCACTGTGGATTAGATGCTTGTTGCACACAAGCTAAATCAATAGTAAGAGAACACAAGTTGGAATTTAGGTCTCCTTACTTCAAAATTCCGCACAGGACAGGATGTGAGAAAATATACCAAAACAGAAATTAAAATGGTATCTGTTTAGGAATTAGCTCTGTAAACAGAACTGTGACTTCTTAAGAGTCCTTTGTTTTTCTGAGTCATTTTGCCAAACCTTTTCTTTGTGAACCTTTAGTTCATTGCATAGATTTTTCTGTGGGAAAGAAAGAGGTTGATCTTCAGTATCATGAAATTCAAAATTAACTGTAGAAGAGGATAGGATGGTAAAGCTTTAATTCTGGGGATCACCCTGTATCTTCCCAAGAGGTCACTGAAGACCTGATTTCTCAAAGCATCTGTCTTAGTTTCTTCTGTGCTATGAAGAGGCCACTTTTCTGGAATGTTGTGATTTTATTATCTGGCCAGTAATCTTTTCATTTCACATTTTTTTTCCTTTAATGGGCAATTTCACAACTTTAAGCATTATATTCTTATTATTTCTCAGCATATCCTTATTATGGGAAAGTAGAAATGAGTGTGTCTTAATTTCTGGATCAAGTTAGAGTCACTTACTAATATTTAACATATAGGACACTTATTTATGAAAAATCTGTGGACCCCCTGTAAGATCTGGCTCCAGTCTGCTCTTTCCATCTTTGGCCTAGAAAACTCACAAGTAGTGTCAGGCCAGCTGCCAGCTTCAGAGAGCCCTGTCCCTCATCATCCTGCTCCATCATTACAGCTGAATTAGATAAGCAGCTGAGTCACTTCCCACTACATCTGCATTCGTGTATCTACAAGCCTCCCATCTCTAGTAAATTCTGTAGAAAGAGACCGGTCCTCTTTTTGTGTGCTTAGACAGTCAGGTTTATAAAATAAAATAAAGGCCACTTTATTGGGCCTTAGGGTTTCAAAATTCCTCTCCTGCCTTGTACATTTTTGACTGCCTCTCCACTCATGTCATCTGAGTATAAAGTTCTTTTGTTTAATATCTTTCCAGTTTTAAGAACTGTTCATGGAACTTGGTATCACCTCCAAAAAATATAAATCAAGAAATAGAGATTGGCGATGTTATTAGCAAATACCAGAAGCTTCCCAATATCTTCTCTCTGTCAGATTGCCCAAAGATTCTCTCTTTTTTCCAAGGAGACACCAAAAAGGATAATTAAATTTCACAGAATTAGGGGCCAGGGGAGATTTTAAAGGTTCTCATAAAAAAATGTTCACACCTATAGAACAACTGTTATTTTTTATAAACCCTGGTTTTCAGCTTGAAATACACCTGCCAAAATATGAATGGCCACTATTGTGTCTTTTGAACTTGAATATTGCACTGTCAGACAAGGCTTGGTGCCCACAGATTGGGTAACTTAGAACAGTAGCTATGTTGTAGGTAAGGAAATTAAGACCTTTCTTAGTCCTGGTGATGCCTATTTGGGATGGAAAATTTTATCTTAAGCATGCCTTTGTTGTGCCTCATTGCCTTTTTTTTTCACATTATTTTAATTAAATTAATTAAAGTTTGTGATTTTTAAAAAATTGCCCATTGACTATAACAGTAAACTACCTCTTGTCAAGGAATCAATGTAGACCCTGAAAACTGCCCCAATTATCCTTGTCTTGTATCCTATAAACATTTAAAGTTTGCTGCGTTGTATAAAGAGTTGAATTTGGAGGTGCTCAGAAGCAGACTCTTCTCCTTTGTGATCACTCTTACCTTTAAATATTTCTCTCATTAGTTAGAGGCCATTTTTTGGGGGCAGAAAACACTAATATCCTTTAAAACTATACTTTCATTATAAAAACAATAAAATCATTATCTAATATAAAAATTTTAAAAGAGTTTAAAAAAATCCATATCGGACCCAAGCCCATTAGTCTTTTCTGTATGAAAAAAATATATATATAATATATTTATATATTTATTAGGTATAATCATAGGAAAATGCTGCCTCTGACTGTTTTTGATGCACAAATGCAGCAATTTCATATGGTACAATCTAATATTTTATACAATTGAAAACATGGAAGATGTACAATTTTATTCTGAATTTTTTTCATTTGCCTTTGTATCAAAACACTTTATATTTTCTGCATTGTCTTCAGAGTTCTTTTAGATTCCTGAATCCCAATGCATTACATGGATGTGAAACATGTAAGTTACTTTTTTCTCTCTAAGAGATAACTCTTCAGTAGAACAATCCTTACCTACCTCCACGCAGCCATTCTATTTAGTTGTATACTAATGTCAGTTTTTAAACTTGTGTCGTCTTTTATGCCTTTGAACTGAAATACTTTCACATGTGGGTCCTCAAGACAAATTTAGCTGATAAGCAAGTGTTAATTTGCAAATTTGCACACATGTATGTACATAGTTAAATGGATCTCTTTGTACAGTACAGCCTCAAAGCCAATGATTTTGTGTTTAAAGACAAATGCCAAATTCCAACGGGATGAGAAGCATGCTGCATATCAGGCTGTGCTGCCTTTTGCTGGCTTCTCTCTTTTGTCATCTGACTGAGACCCATCCCAGCACATTGCTTTGGGAACCAGCACCAATACCAATAGTGGTTTGTCCGATTTGATTGGGAAGCAAACTCCAGGGATGTTGATTGACCAGAGGAATAACGCTTTGCTGTTTCTTTAGAGACCTGGTTGCTATTGATAGTTTCAGACAGGACGATAAAAAGGAAAATAGCTACTCGCCTGGCAGTGGGGAGGCAGTTTAATTATGAAGGGGGTGGGGGCTGGAGAACAGTCACAAGTTGAGATCAAGAAAAAAGAATGGGGTGATGTCATTCTTTACTGGGACAGTAACTGAAATGAATTCAGGCCATACCACACTGGTCTTGTTTACGTGCAGAACTTTAAGTTGTTAAAAGGGATTGCTTTTCCGTGATACTTGTCAGGAAGGGTCTAGGGGTCCCTGACCACTATGAGATAGTCTTTTTGGACACCTTTAGGGATGGATAAGAGGTGCAGGGGTCATTCCATTCAGTGTTGAAATGGTCCACACTGGCTTTACAATATTTGTTTAAAATAATTATGCCACAGTTTTGGATCAAGAGTGTCCAGATTCATATAGCACTGCGAATTTAAAGAAGCGGAATGCAATTGCCCAGCTTGTTATCAGGCAGGAGTTTAAAAAATCATGCTCTTTTTTTATAGGTTTAATTTTACATAGCATACTGAAGTTGACTGAATATATTGCTCAGTAGAAAGTTAACATTTCCTGAAAAGAAATACCACCTTGTACCATGGAAGAACATTTATAAAGCTGTTTAATTCCGCTTACTGAGGAAGCATTTGATCTGTGTCATCTTGAGTTCCTAGCTCCAGTGGTACTTCTATTCAATTTTTGGTTCCTTCTCTCAATGGTATCCTAATTTGACCTCATTCATCTGCTTAGATTTCACAAGAGGACATCACAATTATAAATGAAGGTTAGAATTTCTAAGAAGTCATCCCAGGAATAATTAGGTTGGAGGGTCAAATCATGTTGTTATTGCATTAATCAGGCTTAAAACAAAGAAACCATTGACTGAGGCCTAGAAATATTCTTGCTGCAGGAATATTTGTAATAGAATTGAAATACTGTAGGCTTTTTATGTTAGTATCTGTAGTTTAGAGAATTTGAAAACTTTAATCTTCATTTTGGTCAGCTCTTGGTCTAGAGCTGTATCTAAAACATATATGTATTATGGGGCAAGATCCTTCCTTTTCTCTTAGGCCATAAAGAAATGTAAAAAAAATAAAATGGCATTACAATTGGAAAGTCATACTTGTTCTATAGTTTTGCTCTCAAACTACTAGGGAGTCCTTTAACATAATTTAGAGTATAGAAGAAGTGGTGATATGTATGTAAGAAATATGTTTGAAAACTGCTTTGGATTGTGGCTATAAAAATGGAAAGAGGCACATGTTAAGGAATCCTTTTTTTGGCAGATTCTAAAGTGAATTTCAGTATTTTTGCTAACCTTATTTTAAATGGGAGATAATTAAGCTATTGAGTCTTTGAGAGAAGATGATTAAAAAAATATTTTAAAAATATATTTCCTACAAATGGTCTGCACCATCAGAAGTTCCCAAAGTTTCAAGACAATGTTTAATTTGCTTTTCTATTTGTTTTTTAATAGTCTTTAAAAGGATCTAACTTCATTATCCATAGTCAGTTGACAGCAGCACCCAAAATGCAGTGTTATTTTAAGTAAATCCATTATCTGCAAAGGAAATAAGTTAAACATTGCTTTTCTTACAATCAGATTCACCATGAAAGTTTTAAATGATTTGCTTTTACATTTTTACCAAAAAATGATTTAATGCATATAGCAGTTTGATATTATTTAGGAATTTCAAGAAGAGATATTGATTATTTTGTAAATTGATCTGTTTCTCTGGGTGTGATACCCTCTGATTGTGTTGAATTCAAAGGCTTTACGTTTACTTGATTAAATCAAGATTAGGGCTTTGATTCGACCATGTCAATAGGGTGTGCAGAGTTGAGTCCCTGCCCCCTTGGCGGGCTATATAGACGGATGCTTAATCAAGCACACATAATAAGATACACACAGAGGAATAGAGAGAGCACCAAATACACAGAAGAGGAATGAACTTTGATCCTGTGGCCCCGGGAAGAGAGATGAGCCTGATAGTTTACAACTAACCTTATGAAGAGACCAGAGCAGCTGAACTCAGAAAGAAACAAGCCCTTCAGCCTACAGCTGAGATCCGAAGAAGCTGGGACCACAGAGCTTAAAGAGAAAGATGAAGGCTGAACCCTGGCAGACATTGCCAGCCATCTTGCTTCAACACGTGGCAACAGAGTTTGGTGAGGAAATAACTTTGAGTTGGACTCATTAGGGCCTTGTAACTATAAGCTTCCACCCCAAATAAATACCCTTTCTAAAAGCCAACAGATTTCTGGTACTTTGCATCAGTATCCCTTTTGGCTGACTAATACAATGTACTTTAAGCATAAAAAATGTATTTATTTATTTATTGCATAAAGTAAGAAAACCCCAGCAGATCAAATCCATCCTACAATGGGAGATTGGCCGAGCCAGGGTTATAAGCATAATGGTGTTCAGTAGTACACACTGGCCATGGGAGAAGGGCCAGCAGCTGTGCGGATGGGTCAGTGCCCCACCCTGTGAGGGTTCTGGATATTTCAAGTAGCTATCCTAATGAAAAGTGATAATCTACCTAGTCACACGATTCTACTCTCTGAAGAACACTGGACTGAGAGTCAGGAGATCTGAGTTCTTGTTTTAGGCATTGTGATCATTGTGTAATTTTCTACAGAATGTACTTATCCCTACTTCCTCACTGGGATGTTGTAACTATAAGATAAAGAATTTAAAAGCCCTTTGGGGGAGAGAGTATGTTACAAAGCTGTTCCAACAAAGCCTGCTGTTATTGTTGTAATATTACAAGGATAAGGCATTGTCTGATGATCATGAATTACCATCCTTCTGGGCTATTCCCAGCACCTTATTTCTCCCTCATTATTCTTTTAGTTGTTTCTGCCGGTAAACTAATCCCAAAGTGTATTTTTGATTGTTGGCAAAGATTCAAAAATGTTTTGTATAGAATGAGGGCTATAGAATCACTAGGATTATAACCATGTATTCAGTCCAATTAAAAAAAAAAAAAAAAAGGCTCCATAATGAAATACCTCTACTGGCTTAAGCACTGACAGTAAAGTGAAAAAAATAAAAATCAACATGTATTATAGTGTACACTTGTAGTAGTTGGAATTCACCTAAGGATTGATTCCAAATCTTTACTATTAGGACAAAAGATGTATAAAGTTAATTCACCAGATACATATCTACTGCTTTTAATATTTTGTTGATTGGCTCCAGTCATGCACTAAACCAGGTTGAGAAATTGCCATCATTTGGATCCCCCAGATGGAGGCCAGAGGCAAAAAGTGACATTCCTCTGCTTGCTGTCAATGCCTGTCATGAGATTGCCTTCTCTTAGGGAGATATTACATTTTCTTGTTTTGCTTTTTCTACCCCTAAGCTTTGACTTATAGAGGAATTTCTTTCAAATGTCAGTTACAGTACCAGCTTAGTAGTTTGTAAGGGCTGGAATGTGCCTTCTGGGTGAAAGGAGAGGAATTTAGTTTACATTTCTCATTTGGAAGTCCACCTTAGCTTACAGAACTTTCTCTCTTGTTGTGGAAATATTAAGACGGAGTTTGTATGGCATGACATGTATATATGTATGAACAACTGTGCTAGTGACAGCCAATCCCTAAATGTGCATCGGATGACATGTATATGAAAAGTATTTAGGGAGTATATTATCAGCACACATTTGAAAAACCTTCTTAAAGTCAGTTTTAAATTTTCTACTTTCTGATTTCGCTTCAGATTTGTTTGGCCATAGGTTTAGCTTTTCCCCCCATCCAAACATGACTTGGCATATATTAATAAATAAAAGCTAATACTTACTTCAGTAAAAAGATTCTCCTTATGGAGATTTATGATTCGATGGATCCAGGTTCTGGTCCCCAAACAGGCTGCATATTTAATCTCTAGTCTGTACTCTCCCTTTTTGCAGTTTCACAGAGCTGGGTGCTGAGATTCACACAAAAGGATAAAATGGGTTTGCCTTGTCAAAACAATTTTTAATCCTTAGTTTGCAAATTATATATATTCGATGATGTTTTTACAGCTATAACTATAATTACCATGCTATTTATATGATGAAATAACCTCAAAGCTACAGGTTGATAACAGTAGAGCATCCTGCTCTCCTGTTTGTGCCATTAAGATGAAAGTAGAGGGAAAAAAAATCCTCAGAGAATGATGGAAAGAGGAAGTCTCATGAAGACATGTTTCCTAAGTATTTTGGAAAATTTTCACACACTGGAGAGCACTGATTTTGCCTCTTTTGTATACGTTTAGAGGAGGCATTTTATTTATACAATTCAAAATTGTGATTGTGTTTCAAATTCTGCCACAGGATCTTCAACTGACAAACCTGAGGTTGGGTTTTTCTACTTCTTTCTTTGTCTTTAAATATGTAGGTTTGTCAAGAGCTGGCATATCTCTGCTACCCTGAAGATAGAGTAGAAAAAGTGTTTCATGAGCAAGTATTGTATGTCCCATCACTCCTCCCTGCCCTTACATCTCCTAATTGAAAATTAAAGGTCATCATTTGCAGGGCAATAAATGAGCAACTTTGCAGTGGCTGCCCATCATGTAAAATCAAGTCCGAACCATTTTGATGTCATCCAAGGACCATCCGTGTGATGGAAGACATATGGTATTTTGGAAAGACAGTGAAGATACTAGATCATTAACTAACTCGTGGATTTAGGCAATCTGTATAGGCTTTTGAGCTTCAGGTTGCCTTTTGGTAAAGTGTGGATATAACAGTATTTCCCTCCTAATATTCTTGTGAGGAACTCAGCAAGAAGTTGTGTGCAAAGCACCAAGCCCAGGGCCAGGCACAAAGCATGTATGCGACAAGCCTTCGTTTCTGTCCTCCCCTTGTCTTAGCACAGAGTATTCCCCTCCCCACTCCCCACTCAAGACCTGTCCACCTAACTCCCAGCCTTGTCTCTGCTGAGATCCCATGCACCCCACCCTCCACTCCAGACTGCTTACTCTTCCTCAAATGCCCCATTCATTCATGTGCGGAGCTCTAATTTACATTTGGCCAGACTGCCCCTTGTACCACTTTCTATCAGAAGCTAAAATCCCACAGCCTTTGTAAAATATCTCTTGATTTCCTCTTAGCCAGAATTTGATAGTTTCTTGCTCTGCACTTCATACAAGTTTCTTTAGTACCATCCTAGGTAATTTACATGCCTGTGCCTTGCTTTAGGTTATGTGCTTTTTGAGGCTAGGGTATCCTCTTTCCATCTCTCACTGCATTTAGCACAGTACTGTGCAAGGAGGTAAGTTCATAATAAATGATCAATGTTAACTTAAAAACCATAGTTGCCAACTTCTGGTTTAACAATGTTGAGCTTTGTGAATTTCCAAAAAGGCATCCAGCCAATTCCCTAGTGATAATTTTTCAAAATCACTTACACAGGTTTTCTTCTATAGGTTTAAGTGTTTGAAAGGCTCAAGTGGAAATAAAACCTGAATTGAAAATTGAGTAGAACCTGTGGTCTGGCATCTGTAGTGTAGAATCTCCAGAGAGGTGGGGGTACATATGGAGTTGTTATAAAAGGCCAGGGGTACATATAGAGTTGTTATAAAAGGCAAGGACCCAATGGAATAACAAATGCATAATCCCAAAAGCTCTAGGCTATACATCAATGTCTCTTAAAAGTAGCCTGTTACAAGGGATCACTCTGAAAGACCGTAATCCTATGGACAGAAGAACACTACAGAGACACTTTGAAGCAACCATATGAATGGTGCAACCATTCATAGCTGAGAAATAACAAGACTGAGGGAAGAGAAAAGCCACATTGGTGGCGAGGTGCATGAAATGAGGTGATTCAACTTAAACATAGACCTCGTGAATCCCATGAGGCAAAAAGGCAGACCCAAAGACAACTCTGTTGGTGTTTTACTACAGCTATGGCTGGACCAGAAGACAGTCTACCCATACATTTGGTATGGCAGGGGGCTTTCTTTCTGACTCCATCCTTAAAGCCATATTTACAAAAAGAGAAGGAAAGGATGCCAGCAATTGCTTCCCTCCAGACCAGAACAAATAGAAACACAAAATCCTAATAAATTTTCTAGGAAGGGGGCTCTAGAATGCATTTTTGTTATTGTCTATAAGGATGATGAAAGGATGACAATATAAGGAAAAGTTTCAGGAGGCCTGGGCATTGTCCCTGCTGCATATCTAAGTGTCTGTGTGACATTGGGCGAGTCACTTAACCTTTCTGGACCTCCATTAACTCACCTGTTATATGAAGGTGTTCATTGACCTTTGGAACACTTCCAGATCTAAGAGTCCGTGACCAAATTCTATCAGATTATGAACTTACTGTGTTGTATTGGAGATGAGAATTGTACCTTTCATCTGAGTTTTGTCATGCAGTGGTGTGGTGAGAATAAAGGATGAAAACACAAGTGATTTTTACTTTATTTTCCCATGCTGAAACTGACCCTAGATTTTCTCAGCAACTGAGACAAATGTTTGTTGGTATGGATGTATATAAATATAGGCAGATCCCAAGTTACAAATAGACAATGTCAAAGATGATAATTTACAAACCCGTCTACCTGTAGTTATATCTATATTATAATATTATATAGTAATATACTCTTGATGCCATATTTTTTATAGCTATATTAAAGGATAAGCACTTTAGCTGGCCTTTCAAGGTATGAGTTTAAAGTCTTAGTGGGAAAAGCATTTCACGTGACTGCCTGCAATACCAGAACCCTGTTTTCCCATCTATCCTTCCCCAGCCCTTGTAAGAGCAGTAAAGGCTCCTTGTTCCCTTGTATGCCAATGCTGATGATATACTCAGGACTGTCATGCTGATGAGAAATAAATTAAGGAATTAGGGTATAAGAATTTTAGAAAAGATGAGAAGACTTGAGGTAGGAGAAGGAACTGGGGTTTTACTGTGAGGCTCTTAAAAGGCAGGTAGATTGATGAGATAAAAGGAGTGTATCTTTGATGGAAGCGAGAGTTGAGGATATGAGGGCCTGGTGACTTTAAACAGTAAATATGGAACAAATTAGTTCTAAGATATGAATGGAAGATAAGAGAAACATGTCTAGTGAATAAGAAGTCAATGGAAGCCTAAGAGGGAATAGAAAGGAGTTTCCCTATATTTCCATTCTATGCTTTCATCCTCTGCTTCTATCTCCTCCCCTCCTCAATACTGCAAACCCCAATCATGCTGAAACTAATAAAAAAGGAAGGTGGGAAGTTAATGGGTGTTCCAAGTGGTGTATGTAAGTGTTTTGGTTTCTTGGCTGCTAAAACAAATACCATACAGTGAGTTGGCTTTAACAGTAGGAATTAATTGGCTCATGGTTTCAGAGGCTATAAAGAAGGCTTGCTTCCATCCAGTGTTGGTATCTTCTGGCTGCCTGGCAATCTTGGGGTTCCTTGACTTTTCTGTCTCATGGCAATGCACATGGTGCCATTTTCTTTCTCTTCTGGGTTCCATAGCCTTCTAGTTTCTGACTAGTTCCCATGGCTTCCTCTTCTGTGTCCACTTTCCTTTGGTTATAAGGACTTCAGCCATACTTGATTAAGAACCACCTTCATTCAGTGTGGGCATACTTTAACTAATAACATCTTCAAAGTTCCTATTTGCAACTGGATTCTCACCCACAGGACCAGGGATTGGGACCTGAACATGCCTTTTGTGGAGAATATGATTCAATCACCAACAATTAGGAAAAAGAAAAATAAATGGTCAAATTATAATAAAGGAAAACAAGTAATTTAAGTTTTTCATAGATATTTAGGGTGTATATTTCTGCTACAGAGTTCATCACATTGTATTTCTCATGCTTTTGGTTGGTGGAGCTTCTTGTATCTGTAGGTTTATATTTTTTAACACATCTGGAAATTTTTCAGCCATTATTTCTTCAAATATTTCTCTATTTGATTACCAGCACCCCTTCCCTGGATTTCAACGTGTATGTTGGACCACTTGATATTGAAATTAATCATTGAGACAGCATTCACTATTTTGAAGCCTTTTATTTCAGATATTGTAATTTCAATTCCAGAAATTCTATTTGGTTCTTTTTAATAGTTTCCATTTATCTCTTCATTATGTTCACATTTTCCTTTAAATCCATGCACACATTTATAATAGTTATTTTAAAGTCCTCATCTGATAATCCCATCATCTCTGTAATTTATGAATTCCTGTTGACAAATTTTCCTTCTGGTTAGGGGTCATATTTTCCGGCTTCTTCACCTGTCTAGTAATATTTGACTGGCTGGTGGACATCATGGATATTACATTGTTGTATGTCTAAAGTCTGCTGTTGGGGGTCGGATGTGGCTCAACTGGTTGGGCGTCCGCCTACCATATGGAGGGACCCGGGTTCGATCCCTGGGACCTCCCGGTAAAAAAAAATAAATAAATAAAGTCCGCTGTCAATCTTTTAAAGAATATTGAATTTTGTTCTTGCAGGCAGTTAATTTACTTGAGGATCAGTTAGATCTTTTAAGGCTTACTTTTAAGTTCTGTAGGTCAGGCCTAAAGTAATCTATACTCTAAGGCTATGTGAGCTCTATTTCTAATGCTTGCTCTCTGAGGTTGCTACTGAATGCCTCATGTGTGTTCAATGTGCTCTTTTCACTCTGGCTGGTCAGAACTTGAACAATTCTCAGCTCTGTGGGAATTGTTAAGCCTATAGCCCACTGGTAATTGTTCTTTGCCTGGAAGTTGTTTTCCCAACTTTGTGGAGTCTCACCCTACACATCTGTAGCTTAGTATTTGGCTAAGGACTCAAGGGCACCCTTTACAAATTTCTGGAATTCTCTCCCTTTGCTGCTCTCTCCTCTCATACTTTACCCCACAAATTCCACATAACTTTCCCAAACTGCACATTCTGACTCAGCATCTCAGAGACTGCTGTTCTCACCTTGGGTTGCTCTCTCTGTGCTGTAGCCAGAAATTGTCTCTAGTGGGACGTATCTCACTTACGATGCTTCTTTCAGCCTGTTGTCTGAGACCGATTGCTTCATCTACTTTGCCAGTTTTCTGCTTGTTTATGGCAGATGACTAGTCTGGTACTAGTTACTCCATCATTATGGGAAGTTGAAGATCTACCACATGGTATTCAATCTTTGGTTCTATTTTTTTCCCTACTAGCTAGTAAGATGCTTCAAAGCAGTGACAGGGTCTCCTTAGTCTCTGTATCCTCAATGCCTAACATGGGGTTTAGCACCTTGCAGGCATAATAAATATTGTTGAATGAAAGAATGAATGACTGTTGTTAAATGGATCCACAATATTTAGGGCATCTATAGTTAGTTGAGACATTGGTGTAAATATCTAAGTAATTCTGTAACTTGTGCTTTTTTAAGCAACAAAGAACAAACTATTAATCTATAGAAACCAGGTAAACTGGAAATTAATGCTAGGATCAGACTAGTTCTATGCCAAGTTTACCTAACATTCCTTATAGCTCTAAGGTGCCAATATCCGGAAGCAAACATCACATGATTTCAGGGAAATACAGGGCAAGTGATGACAAGTTGTTTTAGATTTAAAAGTATTGGGTGATGTTTTAGCATTCAGTGCATGAAGCTGGCAATGTAATATCTACCTTCAGGGATTTCTGCCTGCAGGCATATAGTAGGATTATATACTTCCAGACTGTAGTTTTATTTACCTTAATCTTTTAAAGGAGCCATGGTGGCTTTTCATTCAAATAGCAAGATGCATTCTGTCTAGCTACTTTTCTATGATCAAAAAGTATACTTGCAAAAGAGTGCAGTACATTCAGACTACTGTAAAGAGCAGAAATGGGGAGGGAAAAGAAGTCCTGCATTTTCATGTTAAAGATTTCTCTCTGAAACCTTTATATAAGACCTGTACAGGAAATGCTGACTAAGAAATATCTGTATTTGGAAGAATGTAGGATTTGTGGAAGTTTCTTACAAATCTATAATGCTTAAAATCCCTGGATATGAGTAAACATCTCCTATAAGTAGAATATCTTTACTCATTATTTAAAGAGTTCTAAAATTAAAAAATATTTCATTGCAAATATTCTTGCTGTCCTGATTTTGTGATAATCAGGGTAGGCTAAACATTCACTGTATTAGAAACCATGCATGTGTCCCCAGACTAGTTTTTCTCCCTAGGTCTGGTTTTTGGAATGCTGGTGATAAACTAAGCCTGATTTATCAGCCTGATTTACCATCCTGTATAGGAAAAGACTGTAACTTTGGGTATCTTTGGTCAACCTTAAGAGATCTAGCAGGGGGACAGATGTGGCTCGGGTGGTTGGGCATCCGTCTACCATACAGAGGGACCTGGGTTCAATCCCCAGGACTTCCTGGTAAAATTTAAAAAAAAGAAAAATGTAGAAGGCTCGTGGGCCACCAGGCCCCATGTGTGGGTACACTGCCAGGCCCCATGAGCCATGCGGCAAGATGATGACCTAACAGGAGAGTGACACAAGGGAGAGCCAAGACAAGATGCACCGAGAAACCAGGAACTAAGGTGGTGCAGGTGGTAGGACGCCTCTCTCCCACATTGGAGGTTCTGAAGATCGAATCCCAGTGAAGACAGGAGGAGAAGGATGAGAAGAGAGGGCAGGAAATAGACACAGAGTCGCCCAGCGAATGGACACAGAAACAGCAAAAACAGGGAGGAGGGGGTTTAAAAATGGATGAAAGTAGATAAATAAATGAATAAATCCTTTAAAAAAATGAATAGGGGAGGAAGATACGGACTATAGATGGTAGTAATACTTTGAGGATGCTCTTTCATGATTTGTTAACAAATGTTTTGGTGTTTGTGGTGGGGTGATGTGTGGGAGCCCTGTATGATGTCACGATGTTTTGTAAGTTCACGATGTTTACTGAACACTTATAGCTTATGTATGTTCATGTATGAATGATATACTTCAATAAATTGTTTAAAAAATATTCCAGTCCTACACATACACATATAAATATACCACATTATTGATAAATCATTCCTGCTCTATAGGTCAATCAGGGCTCATACAATATTGTTACTATCTTAAGAAACCTTTCAAATCTCATTTGATTCACAGGATTCTTAAAATTCCCTTTTGTTCTTTTTTGACTGTGTTTCTGGTTTCTTTTGAGGAAAAAACAAGATTTTTTTTTTAGGTTAAGAAAGTCAGATATGAATTAGATGTCAACTCTGTTGGTTACTTCTAGTTACCTTTAGCAAGTCACCTTTTTATCCTTCTTTGATTATACAACTTACCAAGTGGAAGCCTCTCCATATGAGTTTAAGGACCCTTGAAATTCTAATATAGGACTAGCAAAAAAAATGGTTCATTATTGAGGTCAGTTTTTCAAAGTGATGGTTGTAATTGTTTAGAGCCTGAGTGAAATGATGTTTAAAGATCGGTGATTTAAGTTTGTGTTCCAGAACTGTTCAAAACGTAGGGCTTTATTTCACTTTGTTTTTTCCCAACATTTCTGCCCTTGGTTTACATTCTCCAGTTAAGAATTTAAGGTGAACCTTTGCCAAAGCCTCAGGTTCCACCTGGTGTGGGGTTGAAACCACATGAAGCCACTGAATTTTGCATAGTTTCCATTTGAAATGATATATCAGCTTAGATTCTCTTTCAGTGTGAGCCAGTTTTACATGAGACTTGGCCAAGTTTTAGATGAACTTGCTCTGAGTTTTGATTTTTTTTCTCAAACCCTAAAATGAGGCCCCCACCTTAGTTCTTTCTTTCAAAAAGCTCTCATTACGTTGTCCCCAGAGTGTGTATGTAATAGCTACTTGAGGCTGAGGCATGACAACACCTTGCTTTAGTATAATGTGGAAGTGAATTTCTCAGTGACTTGGAACCCATTCTAATTGGGAAACCAGACAGACTCAATAAGACAGGCTGTAGTGTTTTAGGCATAATACTTTGGGGAAATAATTTCTTTTGAAGTCTCAACAAAAGGGTTTTTAAGTAAAAAGAGTTCAGAGAGACCAGGTAAATCCATTCATCCCTGTATTTGTTCCTTCACCTATGCATTAATTATTTAAACAGATATTCATTGAGCACCTACTATATGCTAAGCCCTTTTCTAGATCAGTGAACAAAACAAAACATTCAGAGATGCCGGCCTTTGTGGGATTTTCATTCTAGCAGCCAGAAACAGATAATAAAAAGTAGGCATAGTATATAGATGAATTATATATTGTATATTAGAAAGTGGTAAGTACTATGAAATTTTTTAAAGTAGAACAAGCTTAGGGATCAGGGTAAGTTGCAGTTAAAATTCACAAGGGAAGCCTCATTGAGTAGGTGAGATTTGAACAAAGATTTGATAGAAGTGAGGAAGTAGCAACCAGATCTTGAGGAAGATCATTCCAGAAGAAAGAACAACCAGAACAAAACGTGTACCTATATATTAGAGGAACCACAGAGAGACCATTATGACAGAAATAGAGTGGGCAAACAGAAGAGTGGTAGGAAATGAGGGCAAAAGTAACAATAGGCCAGAAAATGACCTGTAGGCTATGGTAAGGATTTTGGCTTTTAGTTTGGGTGAAAAGGGCAGCCATTGCTGGAATTTGTACAGAGGGATGAAACTTTCTGATTTATGTTTTAAGATGCTATGTATATGCCATGTTAAGAGTAGACTGTAGATGGACTAGGATAAAATGAAGAGGCTTATTATGAGGCTTATTGAAAGAGAAAAAGTAGTGAAAAGTAGTCAGGTGCTTGCTGTTTTTGAAGGTGAGCAAACCGTATTTCCTGATTGACTGGATGTGTTTTAGAAGAAGAATGGAAAGACTCAAGGGTGATTCCAAGGCTTTGGCCTAAGCTGCTGGAAGGATGGAGTTGCCATCAACTGAGATGGCACAGCCATGTGGTGGAAGAGTTTCCAGGTGGAAGATCCAGCTTTGGAGACTAGTTTGAGATGTGTATTAGAACTCTAAGTGGAGATATCCTTGAGTAGACAGTTAGATGTATGAATCTGGATTTGGTAATACAGGTTTACATTTGGAAGTCATTAGCATGAGCTCACCAAGGGTGTGAGTATGGATATAGAAAAAACTAAAGACTAACTTCTGAGATAAATTAAGAAATCAAGGAGAAGAGGGTAGCCTGGCAGAAGATACTGAGAAGGAGCTCCAGTGAAGTAGGAAGAAAACTAAGTGGGGGTGGTGCTGGTTTTCTGGAAGCTGAATGAAGACAGTGTTTAAAGGAGGGAATGATCAACAGTGGTTTTTTTTTGTTTTGTTTCTTTTAAAGATTTTATTTATTTATTTTATTTATCCCCCCTTGCTGCTTGTGCTCGCTGTGTCCATTTGCTGTGCGTTTTTCTGTGTCTACTTGTCTCCTTTTGTTGCGTCATCTTCCTGCGTCAGCTCACCACGCCACACAGGCTGGCTTGCCTTCACCAGGAGGCTCCGGGAATCAAACCCGGGGCCTCCCATATGGTAAACGGGAGCCCTATCGATTGAGCCACATCCGCTTCCCAATCAACAGTGTTTGTTTGCTAGGTCTAGGATTGAGCATTGGCTATTGGTTTTATCTACTTGGAGGTCACTGGTGACATGTATGAGAGCAACTTTGATGAAGGGGAGGGAGAGTAGGCCTGCTTGTAATGGGCATAAGAGAGAAAGGGAGAAGAGAAACAAAGATAGAAATGTGGCAATTCACTCAAGGAGTTTGCTGTGAGGGAGCAAAGAAATGGGGCATTAGCTGATGAGAGAAGTAGGGTTAAGAATGTTTTTAAAAGATGGGCAAAAGAATAATATGTTTATAAGCTGATATGCTTGATATGGAAAATGAGGATTTAGGCATAATAGGAAGAATTGTTGGAGCTTTACTTTTGAATGGGTGAGAAGGGATGGAAATTAGTATACAAGTGGAAGAAAGAACTTGGATAGTTCTACTGAGATAGATAAGGAGGCAGATATAGGGAGAAGATGGTGGTAGGCAAGCCAAGGTGAGGGACCCTGGGAAGGTTCTCCTCTGATTGATGAAGCTTCCTCAGTGATGTATGAACCATGGTTATCTGCTAAGAGTGAGAGTCAGGGAGGGGTGTGAGGGTGTGAGCAGAGAAGCCATGGTATAAAATGGGCATCTCAGAGAATGGAAGCGTGATTATGTTAAGGGACTACTTGAGGTCCCTGGGACAAATTACAGTGTGAGCCCATTCAGGGTGATTTTGTGGTTTTCTCCAGCCACATTCAGTTGCACAGATGCAAATATGGCAGGAAGGGAGCTGGATTTAACCGGGGTTGTGGAGTTCCAAGCAAGGATGACAGAGTGAGCAGGGAGCAGGTGGGTTGAGAGTGTTTGCTAGGGACTGATTATGGTGACTGACCATGGGATTTAACCTGGTAAGGAGGGGAGTGAGGGCATCAAGGTGTGAGGGCTGGGAGGATCAAAGGACTGCAGAACCCTGTCATGTCAAAGTTGTTGGGGTTTGCTTACAGGAAGGAGTGAAATGGAAAGACCCAGAGTAAGGATCAGAGACAGCAGGATGCATGGAATCAAGAAGATGGGAAGACTGGCAGTTACCAGTGCTGATAAGGCCTGGGGATTGACCCTGAGAGGCTAGAAGAGAGGAGAGGTGGTCCAGAAACCAAGAGGCTATGGTGTTAGAGAGCTCACATCCATGAACATTGAAGTCTCCAAGAATTTAGACAGGGGTAATACTGGAGAGAGTAACAATAAGCAGAAGCTAAAATCATCTAGAAATGAGGGAGAATGTCCTGGGGTCAGTTGATAATAATGAAACTAGTAAGTTATATAATCTGATAACATAAGTTAATTTTCTATAAAATGAGAAAGGAAACAGATTTAAAAGGAAGGTAAAGAGGAAGGAAGGGGAGGTGGTGAGGGAGGAAGGGAGAGAAGAAGGACAGAAAAAAGGAAATAATAGCAACAAAAGAACCCATCTGAAATGGTGACCACCTTATACTGTGTGGACAGGAGTATGCATCAGAGTTTCAAGAAATATCTTTCAAGAAAAAAACTGATTTCTGTAAAAGGTCATCATTACATTCCAGAGTGTTGGGTCCAAATGGCTGTTACCTTCAAAAGCTAAATCATGATCTGTTAGGAGATGTCTGAATTTGCCACAGGACTGCTGATGCAGAGTACCAGAAACGGGTTGGCTTTTCTAATGGTGATTTTATTTAGAGTAAAAGTTTACAGTTCCAAGGCTGTGAAATGTGCAAATCAAGGCATCAGCAGAGATACTTCCTCAGGGATCTGCCACGTGACAAAGCAACATGGCCGCCAATCTCTGCTGGGGTCCCTGCCTTCCCCTCCAGAATCTACCACCTTCTGGAGCTCAGCTGTGGGCAACCAGGCATAGCATAGGGCTTGTCTCTTTCTGGGCCTCCTCTCTCAGTGTCTCGGGGCTTCTCTGCCTTTCTGAAGCTGTAGATGAACCTGGAGTCTTCTCTCACATGGCAGGATAAAAAATGGCAGGTTCCTAAAACATGTAACATGGGACTGTGTATAGCATAGTAAAACTCATGTGAAATATGAATATGGTCAATATTACATATATAAGACTATTTTTCTTTGAAACTGAACAAAATGTTTTGTATGTTAATGTTACAAGATGGTAATATCAGGCAAAAAAAATTAAAACATTATGCCAAGTGAAAGAAACCAGACACAAAGTACTACATATTGTATGATTCCATTTAAATAAAATATAAATATAAATCAATTTATAAAGATGGGGGAAAAACAGTAGCTTCCTTTCTCTCTGTGTCTCCATTTATATCAGACCCAGGAAGAGGGTGGAGACCCAAGCCAGCTCACGCCTCATTGAAGTAGTCCAATCAAAAGGCCCCATACCCACAGGAATGGATTAGTCTAAAAACATATTTTCCTTCTTGGGATTCATAAAAGAACTTCAAACTGTCACACTGGAATTGCATCAATATTGATAGCATTAATATAGACTAGAACAAGAAAACAGAGCTGTTTGTTACCTTCGAGGCTATATTTCCCCCAGAAACAAGTTGTATTTTTATTTTTCACTGGGTCCACATTTCAACTCTTCTCAATTAGGAGTTTTAATAAAAGGGCATTTTCTGCAGCTGTGTTATGGATAATGTAAAATAAATAACAGAAGAGTTCAAAGATTTTTTTTTTTTTTCAATGAAAAAATATATATCCTATTACCCAGGTATAAACCTTAGAATACAAGTTTACCCAAAGCCCAAACAGAACAACCAAACCACAGACACTCAGGCTGGCCCAGCTTGTAGCAGAGAAACAACTTTCATCCTTACTCCACCATAACCAATCTCCTCCACCCTATCCACATTTCTCTACTAAAAAGAAACTTCAGAGAGACACACAAAAAAACATCCCCATAGTAGAAAGACAAAGAGCATTTCTGATAAGCAAAAAGAGTAGGAAATGGCCACATTTTGCCTTTATATATAAACCAGTGATCATAAATGTGTGGCTCACTGGCCAAGAGTAGCCTCCAGTGTGTTTTCTTTGTCCAGGACAAATGAATTTTTTAAATGTCAAATTTGAATAATTTTAGATAGGATATGAGTCACCCTACTCTATTATGGCCACCAAGAGCATTTACCTTTCCTGCATGACCCAATAAGGCATTTACCCAATGGTTAACCCCCAAATCCCTTTTGCGTCATCACTCAGGCTCCTCAGACAAGTATAACAAGGAGCTTTCTCTGCTAACTAAAAGCGCTATCATCCTCATAGAGGCAGAGGAACTGTACAAGTCAGTAAACACTGTGGTAGATGGAACTGCGTACCCCAGTTTAGACATGTTAATCCACATTCCTGTGAGTATGAACCCATTGTAAATAACATCTCTTATAGATGTTATTTTTAGTTAAGGTGTGGCCCAACAGAAGAGAAAATCATAGGAAGGAGCCAGGGGAGACTGGAAAAGCAGGGAGAGTGGAGAGGACTTGGCCATGTGTCTTGAGGCAGGGATTCAAGCTAAGGATTGCAGCAAGCCAACATTGGAATGCTACCAACCTGGGGGCGCAGGTGGAGAACAAGCCTTCCAGCCTCAGAAACCATGAGACAATAAATTCCTACTACCAGTTGTGTGGTATTTGTCTTAGCAGCCTGGCAAACTAAGGCAAACACTTAAAGGAGGAGGGCTCAATTTTACTATTCAATGCATTCTATTCAGGTATTACCCAGTTGTGTTTGAGCAAGTCTGCAATAAAAAGAAACATTCCTTCATATATTTTCAGAAAGATGAAAGAGTAGAAATGCTTGTTTTTTTCTATGCCTACCTAGTGTTTCACAAAGCTTGTCATGGTAAGGTAATTTTATTACCAACTTAGGTTCAGAATAAACCCTCCAAATTGACAAGAAACAAATGATGAGTTCTTATAAAATTCTTAGAAATGTAATTTTCATTTTCAGGACCACTGAAATATGACAAGGACTTAAGTACATTTTGATGCTTATGCTAGCTGATGATAGGGTTTAGTGCGTGAGATAATATTCAAACAAGGGGAATTTCAGGAAGGACTACAAAGAAATTTAGTTGGGAAAGAAATGATTTTAAACAAACACATGATGGCTTTCCTTAAACATTTTTTAAAAACTTTAAGCATCCTTTCATTCGCTCCATAAACTTTTATTGAACACTATGTTCCAATTACAAGTCTAAACCAATAGTGTTGTCTTATAGCGGGTAAATAAAGTATGATATTTGTATGTATAACTGAAAGTGTTATATAAGATATCATAATGTGACTTTAAATTTAAGTAATGTTGGAAAATACATGTCCATAACTGAAAAGTGAAATGAGAAATTTAGACAAGAGGAATAAGTAATGATTTGAAAATCAGCACATCTGATGCAAGATGTGAAGGCACAGAATTTAAGACTGGCTGCTCTAAATAACTATTAGGAAATAAAGTGATATTCTTGCAGTAACAATGTGAATTTCTCTGTATCCAGTGTGGATAAGGCAAAGCATCTTGATACAATTGGAGACTGTCTTCTTAGCACTTTTATTTGGTGTATCCTACATTTATTTGACTTGTTCACATGTCACTTTACAATTTTCCTTTAGGTATTATACAAGGGCCTTAAGGGCAAAGTCACCTATTGTAGTTGTTTCAGTTTAACCAAATTATGAAACACATGATCTGTTATACAAAGTGTCCCGCCAAAACATAGCTTAGAGAAAGGAAGGGAAGTTTTAAGAAAGATTTTAATATGACACTGATTCAGTAAATACACCTGTGGTGGTTTGGAGCTGTATGTATCCCAGAAAAACATGTTCTTAAATTTAATCCATTCCTGTGGGCATGAACCCATTGGAAATAGGACTCTTTGATGAGGTTACTTCAGGTAAGGTGTGTCCCACCTCAATTGGGATGAGTTTTAATCCTATTATTGGAATTCTTTATAAGTGGAATGAAACTCAGAGAGAAAGCCATGGAAGCAAGAAGCTAAAATTCAATGGAACCTGGAAGAGAAAGGAGAGGAAAGGAGAGCTGCCATGTGCATTGCTATGTGACAGAGGACCAAGGATCACCAGCAGCCAGTCCCGGAAGGCTAGTCTTCAGGAAGAAAGCATTGCCTCAATGACGTCTCAATTTAGACTTTCTCTTAGAATCAAAACCATGAGCTAATAAATTCCCATTGTTTAAGCCAGTCCACTGCATTGCATTTACTTTAGCCAAGGAATCTAAAGCAATTCTCAAATTTTCATTTAGTTTTCTAGAATGATAGTTATGCACAAAACTGGGTAAATCATTACCTTTTTAAAAAATTTTATTTTTATTACAGAGGTTGTGTACTTACAAATCAATCATGCACATGTGTAGAATTCCCATACAATACCCCTTCACCAACATACCACATTGTGGTGGAACATTTGTTGCAGATTATGAGATAATATCATCAGACTATTGTCACCAACCATGATCCATAGCATACGTTTGGCACACTTTTTTCCATGTCCCTCCATTATCAACATAGTACATCTTTGGCATTGATGCAAGAATATTATAGTATTGCTGTTAACCACAGTCTGTAGGCCACACCAATTGTAGTTTTCTCATGCTTCTCCACATTCACACCACCCTGCAGTAGTGACGTACATCCACTCTAGCTCACAGAAGGACACTCTTGCATCTGTACCATCAACCACAATTCTCATCCACCTTTGGGTTCACTGTGTTATTCAGTCCCTAGATGATTATTTAGCTTTCTTTCAATTGACCTTTACTTCCCCAGACTACCCTTCTCAGCCACAATCCCATTTATAAGCCAGCTGCTACTCATTACAATGTATTGTCATCAACTCTATCCATTTCCACACTTTTACAGTCAAGTTAATTAAAACTTCTACATACATTAAGCATCAGTAGTTTTTCTCAACCCTCCTTTTATCTTCTAATAACCTGTACTCTAAGTTTTAACTCCTTGTGTTTATTCTTCATATTTAGTTTATACTGATGAGACCATGTAATATTTTTCCTTTTGTGTCTTGCTTACTTTGCTTAGTATAATGTCTTCAAGATTCCATGTTATCACATATGTCCCAATTTCATTTCTTCCTGCTGCAGCATAGTATTCCATCGTATGTATATACCACATTTTGTTTATCCATTCATCAGCTGATGGACACTTAGGTTGTTACCATCTTTTGGCAATTGTGAATAATGCCACTGTGAACATCGGCGTGCAGGTGTCTGTTCATGCCATAGTTTTTAGTTCTTCTGGATATATTCCTAGTAGAGGAATTGCTGGATCGTATGGCAGTTCTATATTTAGCTTCCTGAGGAACTGCCCAACTGTCTTGCACAGAGGCTGCACCATTTTATTGTCCCACCAACAGTGAAAGTGAAGGAGTGTTACTATTTCTCCACATCTGCTTCAGCACTTATTGTCTGTTTTTTTAGTAATGGCCATTCTATGTGGTGTTAGATGATATCTCATTGTTGTTTTGATTTGCATTTCCCTAATAGCTAGTGATATGTAACATTTTTTCATGTGCTTTTTGGCCATTTGTATTTCCTCTTTGGAGAAATGTCTATTTAAATCTTTTGCCCATTTTTTAAATTGGATTGCTTGCTCTTTTATTGTTGAGTTGTATGATCTCTTTATATAGAATGAAAATCAAACCCTTATTGGATATGTGGTTTTCAAATATTTTCTCCCATTGAGTGGGCTGCCTTTTCACAAGAGTCCTCCACGTTCATTTTTTCCTTTTTAAGATGTTTCTGGCTATTCAGGGCCTCTTTCCCTTCCAGATAAATTTGATAATTGTGTTTTCCATTTGCTTAAAAAATGCTGGTGGAATTTTTATTGGAATTGCATTGAATCTGTATGTCAATTTGGGTAGAATTGACATCTTAATGATATTTAGTCTTCCAATCCATGAACATGGAATGTTATTCCAATTATTTATGTTTCTTAAAAATTTCTTTTACCAATGCATTGTTGTTTTCTGAATACAAGTGCTTTACATCCTTGGTTAAGTTTATTCCAAAATATTTGATTCTTTTAGTTGCTATTGTAAATGGAATTTTTTTCCTGACTTCCCCCTCAGATTTCACATTACAATTGGATAGAAACACCACTGATTTTTGCATATTGATCTTGTATCCCGACACTCTACTGAAATCGTTTATTAGCTCTAGCAGCTTTGTTGTAGATTTTTCGGGACTTTCTAGATATAGGATCATATCATCTGTGAATAGTGAAAGTTTTACTTCTTCCTTTCCCATTTGAATGCCTTTAATTTCTTTTTCTTTCCTGGTTGCTCTAGCTAGAACCTCTAGCACTATATTGAATAACAGTGGTGACAATGGGCATCCTTGTCTTGTCCCTGATCTCAATGGGAAAGCTTTCAGTCTTTCACCATCGAGTACAATGTTAGCTGTGGGTTTTTCATATATGGCCTTTATCATGTTGAGAAAGTTTCCTTCAACTCCTATATTTTGTAATATTTTTATCAAGAAAGGCTGCTGTATTTTGTCAAATGCCTTTACTGCATCAATTGATAAGATCATGTGGTTTTTCTTCTTTGATTTATTATTCCTTATCTCTAATAATGTTTTGCTTTTAAAGTCTATTATATCATCTGCTATAAGTATAGCAACACCAGCTTTTTTTTTTTGGTTACCACATGCATGGAATATCTTTTTCCAACCTTTTACTTTCAATCTATTATTATGCTTGGGTCTAAGGTGAGTCTCTTGCAGAGAACATATAGATGGCTCAAATATTCTTATCCATTCCACCAGTCTGTGTCTTTTGACTAGGGAGTTTAATCCGTTAACATTCAATGTTATTACTGTAAAGGCAGTTCTATTTCATCCATTTTGATCTTTGGGTTTTATCTGTCATTTTATTTTCACCACTCTTTTGACACTTTTAATTACTGTTAATTATATACTTATCATTTCTAGACTCTTTTCCAAGCCTCTTCTCCTGTCTTTTCTTTTCAGGCTGTAACACTCCCTTTAGTATTTCCTGCAAAGCCAGTTATAAAGAGAGTTTTTGTTATAAACTCTCTCAGTTTCTGTTTTTCTGTGAATATTCTAATCTCACTCTCATTTTTGAAAGACACTCTTGCCGGATATAAAATTCTTGGCTGGCAGTTTTTCTCTTGCTATGTCTTAAATGTATCATACCACTGCCTTCTTGCCTCCATGGTTTCTGATGAGAAATCGGCAACTAATCTTTTTGGGTATCCCTTATATGTTATGCATTGCTTTTCCTTTGCTGCTCTCAAAATTCTTGCTTTGTCTTTGGCATTTGACATTCTGATTAGTATGTGTCTCGGAGTTTTTCTATTAGGATTTGTTTGGATGGGATTATGTTGTACTTCTTGGACATGGATATCTGTGTTCTCCAATAGGGTTGGGAAATTTTCCAACATTATTTCTTCAAATATTCTTTCTGCTGCTTTTCGCTTCTCTTCTTCTGGGACAACTATGACATGTATGTTTGCACGTCTCTTCCTGTCATTTATTTCCCTGAGACTTTGTTCAATTTTTTCCATTCTTTTGTTTATCGGTTCTTTTGTATGTTTGCTATCGGAGGCCATGTCTTCGAGCTCACTGATTCTTTCTTCTGCTTCCTCAAATCTGATGTTAAATCCCTCCAGTGTATTTTCAATTTCATTTATTGCACCTTTCATTCCCATAAAGTCTGCTATTTTTTTATGTATGCTTTCAAATTCTTCTTTGTGCTCTCCCAGTGTCTTCTTAATATCCTTAATCTCTTTAGCTATCTCATTGAATTTATTAAGGAGATTTGTTTGAACATCTATGATTAGTTGTCTCAACTCCTTTATGTCATCTGCAGGCATATCTTCTTCCTTTAACTGGGCCATATCTTCCTGTTTCTTGGTATAGATTGTAATTTTTTGTTGGTATTTTCGCATCTGCCTTGCTAGATGTATTTATTCTTGGTGCAGTTTCTCCCTTTAGTTTAGACCTTTCTTGTCTTTTTCTCTCTTGCTGGTTGTGTAGTAGGAGCCAAGGATGTAGTTGGTGCTGTGGAGGCTGAAGCTGCCCACGTTGCCCCAGGTATTGATGAAGCTTCTCCCACCTTTCTCCTCTGTCAGGGTTGGTGACAGAACTGCAGCCATGTGTAATAATCCAAGTTGGGCAGGACAAGACTGTCTGTAGTTGCCCAGAGAGACTGATAAAATTTCACACCCCTTCCTCTCCTACCTTGGGCAGGGATGAAGCTATAGTTGTGTGCAACAATCTATGCCATGCGGGTCCAAAATTACCACAGTTGCTAACGTAAACTGAAGTAGCACCAGACCCCCTCCCTGCTGGGGGTGGGGTTGGACCCTCTGGAGTGCCCAACAATCAAATCTGTGTGGGCCAAATACTCCTGCAGTTCCCTGAGAAACTGGGGGAGTACTGTCCCTTCTGTCCTTTAGGGGATGGGAACAGAACCACCAACTCCCAACAGTTCAGTCCCTGTAGGCCGAAAGTACCTGCCACTGCCCAGAAAGGCTGAGGGAACACCAGCCCCCTTCTGTCCAATGGGGGGCAAAGGTGGAGATGGACTCAAAGGCACTCAACAAGCCAGTTCGTGTGGGCTGAAAACACCTGCCATTGTGTGAGGATACCCAGCTCCTCTCCTACCCTATTGGGGTGCGGGGATGCAGGCCCAGGTATATGACTATTCAGTCTGTGCCAGCCAAAAGCACCTGCAGTTGCCTGGAGAGCCTGTTGCAGGTCCCACCAGCTTCCTCCCTGCTAGAGGTGGGGCTGGAGCCTAGGCTAGGGCTGCAGTCTGATCTTGGTGGAAAGAAGCCAGTTCCTAAGTTCACTGTGACTTTCAGTCAGCCGGGCTTCCCCTCATGCCTGGGGTGGAGTCAAAATGGCTGCTACCAGCCTCTTTCCAACTTAGACAGGTTCAAACCCTAGCTGTTCCTAGGATTATACTTTAGCCAGCTGAGTCCACTAATCAGTAGCTGAAGTCTGTGGACAACCATCTCTTCCTCCCCCATTTATGGGAAATGGAGCTTTTAACTCCAGCCACGGAATAGCTCCTGAAGCAGCTTGTACCACTAGAGTAGGATGGGTACCAGCCTCTGTGGCGTAGTTTGTAGTTTCCCAGAGAGGTGGTGCAGGGTCCCCCCAGCTTGCTCCCTGCCAGAGGTGGGGCTGGGGTTTAGGCTAGAACTGCAATCAGATCTGGGTGGAAAGAAGCCGGTCCTTACCAGCACTGTGATTTTTGGTCAGCCCCACTTCCCCTCATGCCGGGGGCAGAGTCAAAATGGCGGCTACTGGCCTCCTGACCTAGACAGGCTCAAAGTTTAGTTGTTCCTAGGATTATACTTTAGCCCACCGAATTTACTAATCAGTAGCTGAAGTTGGTGCCACACCGTGTCTTCCTTCCCCCATTTTTTGGGAGTTTCCAACTCCAGCCAGTGAATAGTTCCCGAGGCAGCTTGCGCATGGGCACTGACCTCCTCTGTGTGGAGGGCTCTACTCACGAATCTTCTCTGCAGATGGGTAGTCTCCTCCTTCCATACTTTCAAGGATGTTGCAGGAGGCTCTTCTGGTCTTCTGGAGCCTCCAAACAGGTGCTTTAGATAGCTCTGGGTGATAACTAACTGCTCTTAGCACAAACTGACTCCAGGAGCTCCTTACTCTGCAGCCATCTTGGCTTCCCCACCCCCCATTACTTTTTATATAAAGTAACATTTTGCCAAAATTAGATTCTTTCTTCTTTCCCTACCAGAAATTATCAAGGTGCCCAATAATGTGCTGCTTTTTGTTTTACACTGAAATTATAAACAAGAAAATCCTTAGAAAGTTGTGGAACACTGGTATATAGAAGAGGGAGTCCAATTTAAACATCAATGGTATAGGCTTGCTTTATGGCAATACTAAACTGTATCTTCACATAGAAAAAGGACCGGAAATCTCTGAAGGATGGTAGCGCTTTCTATGTATAGTGGTGGATTTATTGCCTCTTTTTTTGGCTTTGCATGTTCTCCTTACTGTGACAGAAGACCATTCAGAAGTGAATGACACCTATACAGACTCTGTGCCTGCAAAAGCAATTTGTAGTCATTATCCTGGTGGCAGCTCTGGAGAGATGATCAGATTTTTATATTTTTATAATTAAGCCATATTCCATTCTTGATGCCAGATGATATGTGAAGAAATTTCCTGGAAGTCAGGAATGGCACCTCGGACAGGTTCTGTACCAATTTCAGCCCACAGATACTCAGAAGGTGCTCGGTGGGACTAAGCCATTTGATTGTTACTCATGTCATAAGTTCAGTTTTGTAGTGGAAATGAAGCCTATTTTCTTTTGGGGTGAAATGAGAATGGTGGCCAGGTATAATTTCCCTGGAGTAATTTTCCTTTCCATGTTTATGAGTTAATGTCATTGTCTGTGGTGAGGACTGGCAAGATGACAGCAGGTGAGTTGTTTAAAAAATCACTAAACCAGGGAAACTTTCTTCTTTGTACTTTTATAGGAAATGAGTTTAGGAGAAAGAAATATTCAGATGGGAAGAGAACATTGAGTAGAGGATTTTAATAAATTCGGCTATGGCTTCTACTTTACTAGAAGTAGCAACAATGTTATAAGTTACAGTAGGCTTCCTAGGCAGCCAACACTGTGCAAAAGGGCTTTTATGGACTTCATCTGAAGCAAACATATCTCAATGATTCATTCATTTAGCAAATAGCAATGCCAGCCTTACACGTGCAGACTATTGTTCTAGGCACTGAAATGTAGGTTGTGATAAACAAGATGCTGGCCCCATGGGGCTTACATCCTAGGATGACCACAATATAGTCACGGTGTGAGCCGACTTTATTACCACAAGTAACACCCTCTGAAGCTCCCTGGCTGTGCGATTACCAGAGGCTGTGCATCTTTAAAGGGGGTGAAGAACAGTCTTTTGCAGCTTGGTACAGATTTCTGGAAACCCTTCAGTGTGTGTTAATTCTATTGTTAGAATATAATGTATTTCTGAAAAGTGATTAGAAATTAATAATGAAAAATAATAAGCAGTAAAGTTTATAGGTACAAACTTCTACCTAAGGAAATGCCTGGCTCTTACCTGCTTTGACAGCTTAGGGCAATAAGAATTTCCCAGTGTCCTCCTCACAAAATCCCTCTCCTCGCCAGGCCGGATTCAGAAGTGCAAATAATATACAGACAGAGCTCGCCTTCAAGCTCCTCTAAACATTAAGGACTTCCTCCAAGGCTGTTGGCTGTGTTGGGGTACAAAGGAGAATCGAATCTAAATTTATGAAATATTTTCCCAAAGATCAATCCTTCTTTTCTTAAATTTTATGTTACTAGTTAATCTGCTAAAAGGATTGGCTTTTAAATTTATCAATCTTTAAACATGCTTCTATTTAAAAATATTTTATTTCCTGAAGGTCATAAATAGAGGCTAATTGAGTTCCACTCAAGTTATGGAATTAGCTTCATGGGAAAGATAGCAAATAAGTAAGTAAATAAATAATTACAATCTCTTGCAAGAATCTAAAAGATAGGAGTAATCTAAAATTCCTTTAAAGTCTAGAAATACAAGTAATAAAATGTCACTGCGTTCTTGTTTGGCATCACCTAATAACCTGATGTTCTTGTAAACTCACCTCAGGTTTCCAAGAATGACATCTCATGCAAGCAAGGTGATAAGTACTTTTCAATACAGATGCTGCAAAAACAAACAGAGCTTATGTTCAATGCTTTATTTTGAACAGCTTACAACCATATTATGAATCTGTAAACAGAAAATATGTAAAGAGAAAATAAGCAAAAAGCAAAACAAACAAACAAAAAAAACTCAGCCCTCGAGCTAGCAGATTATTCTTTAGAAAACCTTGTAGTAGAAACCAAAATAATACAAAAACCTTACAATAGCCATGTCATTGGGGGCAAGTGAAAAGACAAGGTGAATGAGCAGGAGAGCAAGGGGAAAGAACTGGAGGTCAGAAAGGACAAAGGGCTCTGCAGAGGAAACGAAAGACTTCATCCCAGATGCCCCAAGACAGAGGATGGCTGGTGTCAGTGGGGGGTCCTTGGAGCTTAGGGACTAAGCAGGCACATGGCTTTAGTTTACTTAAAATACCAGTTACACAAAAACCAAAATTGTAGGTATCTCTAACATGTATTTCTTCACATTTTCCTAAAGAAATAAGAGAGAAGAGAGGGATAGATATATAGATTAAATAAAAATAAACAACCATTATCCATACAGATTTAAAGGCTTAAAAATAAATGTGATTCTCATTGTGTGGTTTCTACCCATTTGGTGTGGGAGCACTTATGTGTGTGTTTCTTTTTCTTTAGAGTTGCAGGGAAAATGCATGATTAAAAATGATTCTTGAATAACAAAATCCTTATGTATATCACTGGGGTGGAGGCAGGTAGGGACAAGGATGGAGGAAATGAGAAAGAAGGAATTTGCACATAGTTTGCTATTATCCCCAATATAATGCAGACTGGTTTTAAGAGGATAAAGTTTCTAAGTTAAATATTAAAAATGTGCTATATCCAGCCAGTTTCTTGCTTTCCCAGTAACTCTTTTATGTCCAACTGCACAGTCTCTATCTTTCTCTAATCCTTTCAATCTTCTTGCCCTTTGCCCCCACATGACCTTTGGCACATTGCCTCCTGACCTTAAAAATGAGGAATCCAGAGTTTCGGGAGTGATTTTGATGGAACCACCTGCTGTTCTGTTCAATCCTTTCCCCTACCCCTGAATGGCAGAGCATATAAATATGCTAATAGTCTGAACCACACTAAATTCCCAAGCCAGCAGTTCCTGAATTGGTTTGATGCCCTAGACCCTTCCACCACTATCCAAAGAAGAATGGGAATGGAAGGGTTTATAGACCATAGTGGATTCCAATTCCCTCTTTCATAAGGAAAAAAAATGGAGAAGTCAGGCTAAATTCTCAAAAGTAGCCAAGATTAGATGAATCTTGATTTTTCTCCTATAATACTTGGTTTTCTTTCATTATACTAGTCAACTCTGACTAGAAAACTGGAATAGTTGGTTACCTAAACTTTTTTTGTTTGTTTTTGTTTGTTCATTTTTTGAGGTACCAGGGCCAGGGATTGAACCAGCCCAGGACCTCGTTATGTGGGAAGCCAGCGCTCAACCCCTGAGCCACACAGCTCTCCTGAGTTGGTTTTTTTGTTTGTTTGCTTGTTGTTTGTTTGTTTTTAGGAGGCACCTCCCATATGGGAAGCAGGCACTGAACCACTTGAGCCACATCCACTCCCTACCTAAACGTTTGCTTTTAAAACCTGACTTTCAGACATGCAACTCTTAGAAAACAGGGTCATATCAATGGATACTGAGATAGAGTGTCAGCCAGTTATGGGAATGAAGTAAGGCAACCATAGAAATACTTTTTGTTCTATCTGTACTGATGAGACTTATTTGCAGTTCGTGCAGGCAGAGAAGAAAGCAGGCAAGATATCTGAGGAACCACAGCAGTTCTCTCACATAGCACTTGCTCATTTGTTTCAGGTTTAGCATTCAATTTGGAAAATGTTTTAGTTGACTAAATGAAGGGTGCATGAATTCATGGACCATGGGAGAAAGAAGAAGAAACTATGACAAGGTTAAAATGTTTAGCTAGTAGAAGTAAGTAAAATAATAATTATTGGGAGCTGTCTATGTACCACTTACTCTCCAAAGCTCTTTACATACATTAGATTTTTTAAACACCACAAAATCCATGAGCTCTGTTATCATTCCAACTTCACTAATGAAGAAACTGAAGTACAGGAAGTTTAACTTCTCCCAGGTCTCAAAGTTAACAAGTAGCTGAGCCCAAAAGGGAGCCCAGCTTATCTGCCCCCAAAGCCCATGCTTCTTCAAAAACACTATGCAAGATGCTAAAAGTGTACTAGTATATATGAAAGGGGGAAGAGATAAAACCCTTCTGAAGAAGCCCTTAGAATATTCCTTCGGACTATTGCTAACATAGCTGCTAAATTTTCAGTACACCTCTGCTCTATTCTTAGGAAATATCAATAGTTAGGAGCATAACTCTAACTACAAAACTGAAAGATGACTTCAGTCATTCATGAAATCAATCTTTTTAAGAAGCTTACTGTATTTGTTATCCATTGCTGCATACAAAATTACCCTAAAATATAAGTGGCTTAAAACAATCATAAATATTTATTATTCTACACAGTTTCTATGTGTCAGGCATTTGGGAGCAGCTTGACTGGGTGGTTCTGGTTCAGGGTCTTCCATGAGGTTGGGGTCCAAGATGTTGACCAGGTTTGCCAGGGGATTCTCTGGGGCTGGAGGATATTCTTCCAAGAGGGCTCTTTCACATGACTGGCAAGGTGGTGGTGTCTACTAATAAGCGGCCTCAGGTTCTTGCTGTGTGGACCTTTCCATCCAGCTGTTTGTGTGCCCTCACAACATGGCAGCTGGCTTCTCCCCGAGCAGGTAGTCCACAAGAACAAGGCAGAAGCCACAATGGTTTTTATGACCTAACCTCAGAAGCCCTGCTCTGTCATTTCTGTAAGATCACACTGGTTACCCAGGTCAGCACTATTCAGTATAGGAGGGACTACACAAAAGTGGAAATACCAGGACGTGAGAATTACTATTGGTGCCTATCTTGGAGGCTGGCTACCAAACTTATAAGATACTGACGCTAAATATGGGTGATTTTTCTGCTTCCAGACAGGACCAATAGGGAGATGAAAAAAAAGCTAGTAAATACATTCAAACAGTTATAATTGCAGCAGGAAATCTGCCCCCCATTTGTCCCAGGAGAGCTAGTTGGAGGAGGCTTGCTGAACTACACCTCTAGTCTTTCCCTTGTCCTACTGTGGACATCAAGTGAAGACTCATCTCTGAGTCTTCAGGCTCATGAAGATACCCAGCCATCCAGGACTTTGAGCAAACAGAAATTTCATTTATTTGGCAATTAGGCATGCTTAGGACTATTTTGCATATTCTTTCATTTATTTGGCAATTATTTATTGACTGCCTATTAATGCTGAAATCACTGTATAGAATGTTGGACAAATGGACCGTTGGGTAACCTCAGTGGTTCCTGTTCTTACACATTTTTTGCTAAAATGGGCCTTAGAGATAATTTGATATCACCAACCCACCACCCCTTATTACAATGAGACAAAGTCCCTAGTAAACTAAAACTTGCTTATGATTACGTGCTTATGCCTATCCTGCCTTAATGTCTTTCACTGAGGAGTTTGAAATAAAAATCCAGACAAGTGCTTAAAATTACCTCCAGAGGTTCTCCATAGGTTTCACTGCTTTTCCCCTACTGATGTAACCAAATCTACCATTTGAATGAATCATGCCTCTTTCCAGAGTTCAGTCCAGAGTCATAGACTGTGTTTCAACCAATCATTTGGTCCCCTTGTCTTAGAAATGAGGAAAATCTAGCTGTCAACACTGGCATTGGCCCTAAGTAAGTTAACACTTTCTGTCCACTTAATTAACATACCCAAAGTAGCTAACTGGACTTTCCTAGGGGTGGGAGGCTGTTGGTGTCCTGCATAAGTAGCTTCTGAGAAGGGTGGAGTGGGATGAGAAAAGAAGGTGCTTATTGAAGACCTACTGTGTGCCAGGCTGATTGCTAGTGCTTTCACACCCACTCCAACTCACATTTCTAAAAATGTTCATAATAGTCCTCCTTCTTAACCTTTCCTTTCCCCAATAGTGTGGGGTACCATGTTCTGGCAAATTTTTGTTTTGTTCTTATGGCAAAGATTTTCCCAAACCACCACCTGCCTCTTCTTCACCTCCACCCCACCCCTAACTTTTTTTTTTTTTGGGGGGGGGGCGTTGTGTAGCCCTTTATTAGCAGCTAATATAGTGTTAGCTGTTTGTACAACATGGGTAGTTAATTGTCTATAACTGGAAATGTATTAGAATCGAATGCAGATCATTTATAAATGTAATTTCTTTATAAAAGAAGCTTCCACTCTTCTTTGTATATAATTTGCAGAACTATTCTGAAAGTGGAACATATGTGCACAAGTCTACGAAGAGTACAAATTTAGGATATGACAAATGCTTTACAGGTTACTTTAAAAAAAACTCTGCTACAACTGGACCTTTATATTTTCATCTTTTTTGATCAATATATTTTGATGCCGACATTCTTTCCATTGCCCTAAACAATAAAGCATTTTTTTAATGAGTTGAAATTAAAGAAGGACTACACTTTCTAGAAAAGAAGAGAAGAAAGTTCTATTAGTTTGAGGTTTCAGAATCTCCCAACACCAGGAACAGTTATCTTTGTAAGGGGGAGCCTGGGACCCAGACAGAGTAAGAGTGTGTGCAGGTGGCATCCCTGAGGATTCAGAGCTTCAGAGCACCGCAAGTGCTCCAGCTGCACAGCGCACTGAACTGTCTTGCCAGTTTCTGCACTGGCGTGACTGGGCATAATTCAAAAAGGAAAAGCTCATATTCGTTCCATTCTTCTGGAGCTCTGTGATAGCATTTAATAACATCCCAATGAGATGTCTTCCATATATTATATTATGATATTTTTTCAAGTAATTGCTAAAAGATACAGGGTCTAACTGTTCTATAAAACTCATACCCATTTTATTTAGCTGTTCGATGGATCTATAAATCTCTCCCTTGGGATTCATCATAGTAACTCTAATGGAACCTTTGACCCCAATGGCAGAAATTAGAAGAAACCACAAAGAGATTATTAGGATCTGCTAGATATTTACTGATATCCTCTAGATATTTTACTTGCAGAGAAAAATGATTTCCCATTTTTAAACATCATATTATTTTCTTCCCAACTTGAGCATATTGTGCTCCAAACAAGCACTCAGCCAATACATTTGTCTACTTTAGGTCGTGATTGCAGTAATTAATATGGAAAATGAAAGTCAGTTTTTACTGTGACTGACAATTGTCTGTGGGCAGCACCCTACATCTTAATTTCATTTTAAAAACATTTTTTGTTCTAGAATCCTTTTTTAAATGCAGGCACATTATAAGCAATGTTTTTTCCCTCTTTTTCTCTGTAATTACCAGTAAGACCTTTCCCTCTTCTGCTTCTGTTTGTATGGTGGCTCTACAGCTAGGTTGCATTGTGGGAAGTTCTTAGATCTCCTAACTTGAAAAATATGCCACCACTGCTCTAGGGGAGCAAAGCTTTGCTGATGAGCTTGGGAATTCACATCTTTAACAGTGAGGGCAGTTCTTTAGCTGAAGATTTGAGACTGATTTGCCATCTGATGATCTTTGATGGGATAATTTCTAGCTTTGCTAAGACTCCCAAGAGGAAAAAGTTACATGTTCAGGAAGAAAGAATATTAATGAATTCACCAATTCTCCATTCAATAAAACATTGAAAAACAAACCCTTAATGCTATTCTTCATTAGATAAAATAACATATCCATTTAAATCACAATACTGCTCTTCAGGTCACTCATATAACCTCAAACTTTATATCTTTTCATATAAAAAGTCATTTTTTAAAAACTGAGGGGCTTGTAAAGAAATGAGTCATTCTATGCCTAAAAATAATTGCCTCAAAACAGATACATGAGAAAGCATTAAGCTTCACTGAACCGTAAAAAAATTTCAGTATTTAGAGAGAGAGAGAAAAAAAAATCCTTCAATTCTTAAAAACAAAACAAACAATTGGGCAGTGATATGAATACAATAGATCTATTAGCGTTGCAAAAAAACAGGTCACTCACTCTTTTCTTCCCAAAACAACAACAAATACTTTGCTGGCTTTTGATAACTGTTTGAAAAGTCTGCTCATAAACAGAAAGAATCTACTGCTTTGGTTACCCTCTGAAAAAAGGGAATACATTGTATGATCTTTAAGTGCATTCTAAGGTAAGAGGATGGAAAAAAGAATGAAAGAGCAAAGTAGAAAGCTATGGGTTTGATCTGTAGGTATCATAGTTTTATTACTAATTAGAAGAATTTTTAGTGCAAACCTGATTTAAATTTGCAAATTGATTAATCTGGATGTACGAATATTAAGGAAATCACAATTTAGAACCAAACTTTGTCAAGTGATTAAGAACACTTAAGGGCTTATTTAGCTCCTTCTGTCTCTAACACAGTCTTCTATATTCTTGGTTTTATGCAAAAGCTGCTGAAAAACCTGATCACTGACAATCCCTACAAGGTGGAGAATGGATTGGACTGTGGAGAGGAGTGAAATCTGGCTACAAAGGTCCTTGGGCCATTTGTTCCAAAACCAAACAAATTGGAAAGAATGTGGTTATTTTTGCCTTCAGTCTGTCCCTATTGTGATATTGAAATCAAAGGTTTTTTTGTTTTGAATAGCTGAAAACACCATAAACAAAGTTAAAAGGCATACAACAAACTAGCAGAAAATATTTGCAAGGTTCAGTTGTAAAGTCAAATATTTTTCCTGGCTTAGGGGAGTTTTATTCTCAGCAGTTATGATAATGACCAAAAAAATGTGGCATGGAAAGAGAATGAGAAGGAAGAAATCAATGGTTTAGGAAAATCTTCTGTTAATGACTTTAGTAAAAGCTACATGATCTAAGTTAACCTTAAAGGCTGGGTATGCTTGCTAATGTAGATTTCATGTTATTGAACCCTTAGCTTTGCTTACTTGCAGTTCTTGTGTGCAATCTACTAATTCAATGGGCTGTCTCCAAGGATCAGATGAAAGTTGAAAAATTCAGGAGGCATTTACAAATTATTTTTTTGAATGTCTTTAATATGATATTACATCCTTAGAGTCAAAGGGTTCTTCAAGAAACTCCTTAATTCAGAGGTACATGTAGCAGTTTGATATGGTTTATGAATTCCAAGAATAGATATTAGATTATGTTTGTAAACTGGTCTGTACCTGAGCATGATTAAATTATGATTAGGGCTTTGATTGGGCCACGTCCGTAGGACATTGGGTCCCTGCCTCCTTGGTGGGTGTTGGAGTTTTTGAGCTGGAACCCTGGACGTAAGCACACAGGAGGAGCAAAGCAGCTGAGCCTGGAGAGAATAGAACCCCAGGGAGAGAGAGACAGAGACAGTTGCCTAATAGTCTACAGCTGGCCTTGTGGAGAGAAGCAAAGCCTAGAGAGCCTCATAGTCTACAGCTGACCTTGTGGAGGAAACAGAGTAGCTGAGCCCAGAGAGAAACGGAGCCCCGGGAAGAGAGGAACCCAAGAAGCCTGAATCCTGGCAAATGTCAGCAGCTGTCTTGCTCCAACAAGTGGCAACAGACTGGTGAGGGAAGAAACTTATGCTTTATGGCCTAGTACCCCAAATAAATACCCTTTATAAAACCCAACACATTTCTGGTATTTTGCATCAGGCCCCTTTTGGCTGACTAATACAGTATGCAATAGCTATTTTCACCAAATCATACATGGTCAATTTCTGTGTAATTTAATACTGACACAATCTTTAATGGAATTATTTTATGCCATAAGAAACAAAAATCTCGTGCACTTGAAGATGCAACTCGGAAGAGTAGAGAAATACATGGTAGCATTGTTAGTGGAAGGCTCTGGGTTCTGGGCTTCGGGTCTATGTCGTATAAAATAATTTAAGGACACGCCGTAGGGTAGGCAAGGGAGTAAAGAGTTTATTAAGAAACAAGAAAAAAAAAACACAGCATACAATCCAAGACTTGGACTGCAGGTGTGGTACAGGATGAGTGGCATACGTGGGCCCCAGGTTAGACCTTTTAAGACCTTTCCTCCTCCCCCTTCCTAATGTTGGGGATGGGCCCCAGTTGTTTGCTGTTCTGATTGGTTGCCTTACAATCCCCACCTGTTAGCTCTCAGGAGACCAGTGGGAAGCCTGTTTGGAGTTATCTGGGGCTTCCCCTTGACCCCAGAAAGAGTTCCAAATGGGACCTTGTGGCCAGGGTGTCACAGGGTCTCTCTGGCTTAGTTCTTTTGTAACAGCCTTCCCCTCAGGGGGTTTCTGGGCAGGGTCTCAGGGCCATATTGCCTGCCAAGTCTCAGTTGTGACTCATCTTCCCTTTTCCTTATACTAACCTGTCTCAGCATCACCAGGCATTTGAAATTTATAATATTTTAAAACAGGTCCCAGGAACACAGGAATATACGTTCCTTTTACTTGTATCTCTTTAATCACCCACTCAGACTTCAACATTGATGAAGGCAGCTTGATCTTCCTTATGTCATGGAGTACATTTCCTTGACAAATGAATGAACTATAAGACTTTATTCTACTATACCTTCGAGACTTAATAGAAGTGAGCCAAGAGAGCAGTATCCCATAAGCAATTGTAAGAGTTTGAGAAGTCGGCAAGATTATAGATTTCCCAGGCTTATGAAATGAAATTTATTATGTTTGATACAATTGACGTCATGATTTAACAAGAACTGTATTTCTAAGTTGTTCTAAACACAAGAGTCGCCATTCATAATTAATTAATACTTAAGTGAAAAGTTTTAAATAATTCAGATGGCATGGGGATAGGAAATGAAATAGCATTAGACTTCATAATGATTGTTTCAATCAAAAGATTGTTGTTTTAAAAATTAAAGTTCTACATGGTACATAGATATATCAATTAGAAAACTTTTGATTGAAATGGAAAGACCCAAATTAGCTTAGGCAATAGGGTAAGGTTTAGGCTCCTGTAACTGATAATTCCAGGGAATAGGGCTTGCTGTAGCTAAGGCTGCACTGAAGCTCAATTATAGTCGCCTTTCCTACATCTCTTGGCTCTGCCTGCTTTGGAGGGCTTCACATTTAGGCCTGCTTTCCCTTCCTGTTTGCAATGTGGCTGCTGCAGCTCCAGTGTCACATCCTCACATTCTTAAATCAGTAGAAAACAGAGCACTAGATCCCTCTACAGCTTAAGCAACAAAGCCCCCTTGCAGTGAGTCTTAGCAGCGTTGAATGACCTGGCTTTGGTAATTTATCAGTCTTTGAAACTATCATTATTTCTGGATTATGTGAATAATGTGCTCTTTGGGAAGATGGAGTTGTGAATATTCTTGAAAGTACATGGGATACCAAAGGGGGAGAAATGATTCCTCCAAAGAAAAATCAGGGACAACTATAAGAATATGATGTGGCTCCTTGATAGGAAAAAAGGCAAATACCCTCCCTGTGCCGTGATGTATAATGTAAGACGGTAGCCTTACGTACCCATTAATAGAAAATTGGCTTCTGTAAATTGAGGGTCCCAATTAAAGAGAGCTGACGGGGTGTAGGTGCTAGAAAATGCATGCAGCCTCTCAGGGAACACCACAGCCATGCTCGGTTCACCCCAGTGGAAGCCACGAGATCCCTGCAGGAGATCCCAGCACCTCACTTTTTGTGATGGTGAAAATTACTTCGATTCTAGAAACCTCAGTCAATTTGATTTGAACACATTTCCTATTTTTTAATAATATTTTTGCCCAAGTGTTTTACAAGCATTAACTCACTAGTCCTCACAGCCTTGCTGGTCAGCATTCACACCAGCTGCCTATTTGGTATAAAGAGTGCAAGCAGCGATTTGTAATTATCAGTGAAATCACACAGACATGCAATTCATAGGAAGTGACCATCTAGTTCTTATTCAAACAATGTTTAGAGGAACAGAGAGGGAATTTCCCATCAAGCATGCTATAGGAATTAATTTTATTTATACTTTGTATAAACTGAGTGATACTGAGCATCATTTGCAATTTAAATTAAAAATAGCTGATGTTTTACCACTAATACTACATACCAAAAGACTTTTGGGTGCATGATTTGCCTAATGCAGACACTGTTTGCAGCTTGCTAGTCATGTTTCTGAAGTACCTATGATTAGCAAGACACCCTGCTACGAGGCACTTGGAGGTGGTCGGGGGTAGAAGTGGCCGAGTATAATCCATTAGACACAATTCCCGGGCTGAAGTGGTTTGCATTTTAAGACAATCATATGACAAACATAAAATTACAGAAGATGGAGCCCTAGAACACAGATACCTGAGGATATTGTCTTTTTCTAGGGCTGTTTCGTTTTTAATATACAAATTTTACATTCATTTAGAGCAGTGTGCCAGATATATTTTCCTTTGTTGTGTTTTTTAAAATTTTTTTATGGAGACCAGAAAGTATATCAAAAAATATCAAATACATCAGCGTGTCATGTTCCTAAGCCACAGAAGAGTTGTAACTGCCCATAAGTCTGGCAAAATAGTAGAAAACCATGTTCCTGTCCGGTGTGGCCCCCGGGGAGGCAGTGTTGAGAGCCGGTGTGGCCCAGGTGCTTGACTGCCTGAGTTTAATGGTAGCCCACCACCTACTAGCAATGCAACCTTGTGGGAGGAGTTTGAACTCTCTAAACCTTAGCTTCTTCAGCTGACAAATTGGGAAGGCTAGTTCCTAACTCCTCGGGCTTTGTGGCAAGTTAATGCACTATTCCCTACCCATACTACATGCTCAGTGAATGTAAGCCTTTATCGCTGGCATTTCTGACTCATCTGAGCCCTTGGAAGAAAGTGAAGAGAACAGGAGCTGGGCCCTTCAGTGCATTCTCCCCGTTTTCCTCTGCAGGCCAAAGGAGATTAGCTAGTGAACCAGCTGCAAATACCCAGATGGTTAGCTTCTCAGAAAGCAGCTGGGTGGCACCCAGTAGGGTCCCTAAAGGCTTGTTGTACCCTGGCTGAAAACTGCTTCTTGTACTTCAGATAATTAGGAGTTTGATCACTTCATACATTTCTTCCTAACCTCAACCCAGGGTCCTAGAAAATAGATATGAGTTGCAAGAAACTGTCATTAAATATATATAATTCTGTTAAAAGGTTTTCTTTTTGTTTGCTTTTTGGATACAGCTTTTGGTCTCCAAGAGTATATTATATTAAACAGAAATAAAAATCCTTAGTTCTGCTACTGGGTAGGGTATGTGCGTCTTAGGGGTACATCAAGAATACGAATCATTCAAGAAGATTCTCCCTCATGACAGAGTCATTACATTAAAGTTTATGTGCTTCCTGTTTTTGCGATGAAGGATGAAGTGGCCTGCAGAAATGCTTAATGTGCTCAGAATATCAGGAGACATTGAGGCTAACTCCTGCACGTTTGAGACGAGGTCATGACAAGTCGTGCTTTGTACCCTACAAGATGATAACTTTGACTTTAGGCTTCTTGCTTCCGTCTTTGATTTTCAAATTCCTCAGAGGCTGTGTCTTTTCAGAGACCTTTTAATTGTGCATCTGGAATTGAAATGTTATACTACCCAAGAAAATGATGTTTTTCTTCAGGATAAAATCAATTAGCATGTTCTTTGTTTTGTTTGTTTGCTTATTCAGTTTTTGGCCTGTTTTGCCTTTTTCAAGCCATTGACCTCGTTTTCCAGGGACATGCTTCTCACCACTGACCTCCTGCACAATGCCATGTAAGTTAAACCCTCCAGCAGCCAAGTCCACTTGTCTCCAGCTAGCGACTATAAATTTCATTTGAGGTTTCTAGGTTAAGTGTAGTAATGCACAAAATTCAGAACCCCTTTCTAGAAGATGTCACATTCAGGAGTTTTCCCTTTCAAGATGGTAAGTTTAGTGAGTTCAGAAAGCGCGCGCCTAAAAGGTGGAAGAGGGGTACTTCGCCATCGTTTTCATGGGGAGGAGCTTGAGAACAAAGGTACTGAACAAGGGTGAGACAATGAGAGAAAACAGCAAATCCTGTTCTGACTAAACCTTCTAGCGCTATAGTCTTCCCTCTTTTTGCAAGCTTTAATTTATTTCCAAAACAAAGTGGGCTGCATGCTTTCTAGAGTCTGGGGCTTTGAAAAGACAAGGAGAGCACATCTGTCAGTGACTACCCACTCACTCACCTCTCTGTCCTCCAACTTGCTGGAAAGCTGAAGGGGGCTGCTTCAGAATCTAAATACCTCAGCCTTTGTTCTGGAAAAGGACAACTTAAGAGCTAAGAAATGGCTTTCAAACTGAATGGGAATAAAATCAGATTTTTTACAACTTTTTTTTTTTTCAGTCTACTGGATGAAAATGATCTTTTAGAGAAATTGAGGCACAGAGTAAAAAAAGAAAGGCTTTTAAAGTTGAAAGATTGCATGTTATGTCTAAAAGGTATTTCAATGTCCTTACTAGGAGAGGCAAATATGAAAAGATCTTGTCCTTGGCAATTGCTAACTGTTTATTTAGATATAAATGAAAGTACGAAAGGGTGAAGTAGCTAATTCAATTTTTTAAAATATTTTATATTTAGATTGAGTAAATACCCATATTAGAGTATATTATTATTTAGGCACCTACTTATTTGTTATAGGAACACTTAGCCCCAATAGTATGCCAAACTCCAGGTGGGCTCCAGTACAAAGATGGAGATATACCTAAGGAATTACTGGAGGCCAGAGGTGGAACACAAAACCCCTACAGAAGGGAGATAGGTGTGTAAGTGGCAGTGGGGAGATCAAGGAAGGAAGGCTTCCTTGATGATGCAGTTTCTAAGGGAATAAAAAAGGCTCAACCATTTTGGTGGGAGCAGAGATGGGGCAGGAAAGAAGATAGCAAAATAGATTAAGGGACACATCATGGCTATGAAGGGAGATGCAAGCTGCTCTATGTCACCGAAGGATAAAGTCCTAGGAGGTTGGGCAAGTCTCATGCTGGACAAGCAGCAGGTGCTTGACCTTGCAGCTGATTGCTTTTATTTTTTATTTTGCATTATGTATGGAACAGCCAATTAGCCTATACTTAGAATCATTAGGTACAGGTAACAAGGAAAATTTCAGTGCATTAATCTGATGGCATCCTAGTTACATGTTCATGTAACACTCCTAGTAATTACTCCAAAGCATAGGCAGATGTCAATGGAGGAGTCTTCATTGACAGGTTTAAGGAATTAAATATCACTACTGAGAACAAAGGTATTGCCTATGGATAGGGATCCTCCTTCTTTTACATTTCCAACATCACATAGCCTCCTTCTCGTTAGACTCATGAAACAACTTCTCCTCTCAGTTGTTTTTAATTCAAGGGCAGTGATTTGGAAGGCATTGGATTTTGAACAGAGAAGAGACATGGTGCAGCTGCTATTTAAGTAGATTTCTCTGGTCTCTGCAAGGAAGATAAATTTCTGGGGAAGCAGACAGGAGACAGAAAGACCATTTGAGCCTATTACAGCAATCTGGGAAAGAGAGGAGGAGTACATGGTAGTGAAGGAAGAAATGGAGAAAAGGGAACAGATGTGAGAAACATTTAGATGAAAAAACAATCAGCAGGATAGATGATTGATCAGATCTGGTTAGTGAGGAAGGTGGTGGAACAGAAGGAGAGAGGAGGTAAGTATGACCTCCAGATTCATCTTTCTGTTCACAGGATGGCGGTCTTGCCACCAACTGAGATAGATATGCTAGTAAGAGAAAAAAGAAAAAAAAGGGAGTGGGTGTAGCTCAGTGGTTGAATACCTGCTTCCCATGTATGAGGTCTCAGGTTCAATCCCTGGTACCTCCTAAAAAAAAAAAAAAGACTTAAGTCGCTTTTCCAATGTCATGGATTATTCTACTGACTAAAATACAAGAGTGCCTAACATTTATAAGGCATTTTTGTATTTATCAAGTACACCAGTAATATTAAGTCATCCGATAATAGTAACAACCCTGTAAGACAGGCAAGGGTGTTAACATTTTAGAAATGAGAAACTAAGATTCAGAATGATGTCTCCAAAATCACACAACTAGTAATTGGGAGAGCAGAAACCCAGATTCAGAACTTCCCTTTGAACCCATCCCTCACCAGGGATTCATTCCAGTGAAGAGCTGCCCACCTGCCAAGCTGTTTCTGTCTTGGTCTTAGTGTTCCCTGTCCTTCTTACCCAGGTTTCTGGAACTAGTCATGTGTATTGCTCACCAGGGTTAGAAGTGTGAGTTCTTGCTATTGGATGTCATTTGAGGGCTCTACTCAAAGATAGATTGATTATATCTTCTTTTTCATCTGCCAGAAAATGTCTGTAAGTGAAAGAACAACAGTGAGTTTCTGCACAAAATGTTTTCCTTGTAACTGTCACAGGGCTTGTCACACAGTAGTTGTTTGGCAGGCATTTCATAGATGAAATCAGTAGGGGATTACTAATACCACTGTTAAGATCACTATAAATTTAGTTAAATTAACCTGAAAAATAATCTGTGGTTTCAGTATGATTCTATAACCTACAGAGTTCATAGCCTTTTCTATTCGGCACAGCTAAAGGTTTCCTGAAAAGGGGAATTGGGGAAAGGAGAAGGAAGAAACCAAGTCAGTGTGTGTTTGGAGCAGTGATGGAAGGTAGGGATAATGGGGCAGGAAAGAGAACAAGAGGGGGCCAGATTTACAAGGAAGGAAGGATGAAAATTCCAGGTTTGTACCTTTCCCACAAACTCCCACTAAATTTAGTCGAATGTCAATAGGAATGGCATCCACATTATACAGAAATATCACAGCAAGTCATATTAATTGGAATGCCTGTCACTTGCGAGGCCAGAGCACATCCAACTAGTCTTACCCTTGAAAAGGGCAATGTGTGGCATTTCCTTTGATAAGGGTTATACTTGCTTGGCCTGCCCAGCATTGCTGGGGCAATGTGAAAAATTCTCTAATCTTATCTGTGTTTTTACTCAGAATAAACTAAGACAGTGTTGGTAAGGGAAAGGCATTCTCATTTGTCATATCACTTGTTTCCCTAACATACTACTTGAGGACTCAGTATTTTATATTTACTCTTACAAGGAAGGAGAGAAATAGATTTGACTCTAGTGAGGAACTACAGGAATTTTTTTTCCATCAAAGGCATTGAAGACATCATATGGAACAAGAACAAAGAAAGTAAAAAGTAAAGATACACCACTTCTAACAGTTACATTTCTAAAGCAAGCACAATGATAACTGAAAATACATTTGAAAGCACAGATGGCAGGTGTGTTAGTCTGCTAGGCTGCTGAAAGCAATATGCCAGAAATGGGTTGACTTTTACAATGGGGATTTATTAGCTTACAAACTTACAGTTCTGAGGCTGAGAAAAATGTCCAATACAAGGCATCATGAGGTGATGGTGATCCTGGACTTCTCTGTCATATGGCAAGGCATATGGCAGCATCTGCAGGTCTCTCCCTTCTCTTCAAGGTTTCATTGCTTTGGCTTCTGGCTGCCTCTGGTTTATTTTCTCTCTCTCTCTCCTTATTCAGCCCATTTATAGGGCTTCAGTAAGAAAATTAAGACCCATCTTGGGCCACACTTTAATTGAAGTAACCTAATTACAAGACCCTTAACTGAAGTAACCTAATCAAAAGATCCCACCCACAATAGGTTCACACCCACAGGAATGGATCAGCTTTAAGAACATGATTTTCTTGGGCACAACACTTTCAAACTACCACAGCAGATTTAATCAGAGTCTCAAAATTCTCAGGGAGGAGAACTTAAACAGAAGGTCTTTTCTTCTAAATATTTGTTAGGGATAGTGAACACATTGATAAAACATATGTATTGTGAATATAATAAGTGTGTGTGGGTAAATGTAATGAAGTTTGTCTTCCAGTGTGGAGGAGCCAAGACTTACTTTTTAAGTTAAAAAAAGAAAAATAGAAATGGAAATGTTTTAAGCTCAGAACAGTGGCTCTTTCAATGTGTGGATCACTGAAAACATTTGATTTTCCATTCTTCTTTCTCTAGGCTTCTGAAGTCAAGCCGATGAGGGGAGGGGCAGAGTGGAACAAGAGTATAAGAAAAGGGTGTCCATCCTTAAAAATGTGCTTTACTGACCTAGAGTTGGGTGCCTTCTTTACTAGGCAGTCATTCATTTGAAGGGCAAGGAGGTAGGCAAGCTTGCCTAACATCTTCTTCCCAGAGTGCTGAAGTCATAAGGCTGTGTCCCTTTTTTCCTCCCATACCTTCTTCCCTGGCATAATTTATCCTGGGAGACACTGGTTTAAAACCCTGGGAGGGGGAGCGGATGTGGCTCAAGCAGTTGAGTGCCTGCCTCCCACACGGAAGGTCCCGGGCTTCAGTTCCCAGTGCCTCCTAAAAAAGATAATGAGCAGGGAAGCGGCTGTGGCTCAATCAGTAGGGCTCCCGTTTACCATATGGGAGGCCCCAGGTTCGGTTCCCGGGGCCTCCTGGTGAAGGCAAGCCTACCCGCATGGCGTGGTTAGCTGACCCAGCAAGCACAAGCAGCAAGGGGGGGATAAATGGATAAATAAATAAAATCTTTAAAAAAAAAAGATAATGAGCAGGCAACAAGAAGAAAAAAAAAAAACGAGCAGACGAGCAAAAGCAAGACAATGAGCAAAACAATGAGCAGACAACAAGCAAAAACAAATGAGCAGGGAGCGGATGTGGCTCAAGAGTTGAGTGCCTGCCTCCCACATGGGAGGTCCCAGGTTCGGTTCCCATTGCCTTCTAAAGAAAAAAACAGATAACAAGCAGACAATGAGCAAAATCAACACAGACAAAGGAGCCATCTGTAGGGAATGGGGAAGTTTGAGAAGGTCCCATAAATTTTAGGTTTGTGAGTATGGCAGGGGCAGAAGACATTTCTTCATAACACAGATGTATGTTACTCGTTTGAGCAAGTATAACCAGCTACAGCACTGGCTTCAGTGAAAATATGCTTGTCTTAAATTAGTTTTTCGTCAAGTGCAATCCAGATCTCAAATGTGATCATAATGGAGCATTTTGTGGTGCAGTAGAAAAAGTATGATATGTGGGATTCCTTTTCCACTTTAAGAAACAGTGATTTGTAGTCAGTTGTTTAGCCTCTCTCAGCCTTGATTCCACCCCCCAAACTTGGGGATAACAACAGTGCTGCCAAGGGTACAGAAGTTTCAAATTAAAGAATGTATATGGAATCTCTGTGCAGTATACGTAGTATATAAATGGCATTATCACTTCCTTGAGGCCTCAGCTTCCTCAATTTTAAAATGAGTTGCAGGATGATTTCCAAAGTGCCTTCCTGATCCAAACTTCTATGAATCTGTGGTTCTAAGTGTAGAGATTTCAGTGGTCATCCAAATAATTCTTCTCATTGTTCAAATCAGACTACTTTTTAAAAATTCCTCTAATAAACATCACAGCACGTAATACGTTCTAGAAAGTAAGCTCTTGGTTTTTTTAATCTGTTGTTTTCAGTACCTTTACATAATATTTTTTGGACAAAGAGTCACATCAAGTTAGAAGTTCTTATAGCCCAATTTGACTCTCTAGGCCACGGCATCCTTGTTGTCACTATCTGTTGGAAATGGGCCACAAATGGATGACAGGTGAGCCAAGATCTCTCTCTCCTCAGTCTCAGGATGGCTGGGCAGGGCTGGGATGGCCAGAATTCCCTTAAGCCATGAGTAGCCTTGCCTGTTTACCCCACTGTACGTCATCTGTACATTCTCAGTATTATTATTTTGTGTGTGCCATGCCGTGAAACAGTTTGGGAAACTTGGTCTAGATTAATCAGATTTATCAAATATTTCCATTTCATGGTAAGCACAAATTAAATAAGATGTACATATATGTATTCATATTTTTTCTTTAAAATTTTGGTAGTTTATTAATGATATCTTCGAATTTGCAATAATTGCCATGGGATCAGTTTTATAGGTCTGGGAAGAGTAAGTGGTTATGTATTAATTTCAGTTTATAAAATCCTAATTTGAGATAAAACTGACACTTAACTGAGATATATATGAAACAAATTATTGTTTTTTTTAATTCCCTCAAAGCGTAGAGACCTTCAATTTTATGAGTTTGAATTTAAAAAGAAATCCTTGCTATTCAAATTCAAGTAAGGACAGAGTTCCTATTTTCAACTAGAATGAAAGTCATTTTTGCAACAAGGAGAAAGGAAAAAGGGAACAAGTCTACAGGTGAAGAGAAGTAAGCTTTTCTAATGAATAAGCATGTCTCAACACTCCTCCACAGAAGTTGTTTTTGTCATCATTTTTGTCTCCAATATTAAATTTTTGCCAATAGGTAAGAAAATAGCTTGTGCTATTTTCTGAAGATAATAAAATTCGCCCTTTGGATATGAGATATGGAAGTTCATCATTTGGGGGTTACCATCTAACCCTTTTCAAGAAAACTCAGGAAGGGTATATTGCCTACATAAAGATTCCATGATTTTATTTTAAAGATAAAGAGTGCTTGTACCATAATATAACGCACTTGAGTCCTGAGAAATTACTAAAAGATAGAGGAATCCATTTCTGTTTTTATTTCCATGGCTAATGAGATATTTTAACATTCTTTAATTGACTCAGAGGCCTTAAACTGCCTTAAATATTAGTTAAATATTAGTTTGGCACTTACTGCCTGCTGAGAGTTTTATGTATCCACTGGCCCCTATGAATTACATAGCACTTATCACAAATTAAAACTACATATTTATTTGTATAATTCTTTATTTCTTCAATTTTCTCATTAACCACAGATGGTTTTGTTTTGTTATTTTTCCTGTTCTGAATATAAATCAGACTGCTCTGGTTTGGTTTAAAAGTCCATGTTTTACTAATCTTTTGAATCTAGGATGGTAGTAGAATGAGAAAAAAACAATAATGGTAGTTAGGAGAGGTAATTGGGAACTTGACTACGTGTGGCAGAAGTTTAAAAGGTTTTGTTTTTTTCAAGGAAAGGAAATCCAGGCTTCTAGGCCATGCGGGCCTGGCACAGTAGTTATTAGGGACCCAGGTTTCTTTTGTCTTTCTGTTCCACCATCAGTAGCTTCCATCAGTGAGATCCGTCTCACCGTCCAAGAAGTTTCCTGGAGCTCCAGCTATCATGTAGGACAAATGACCCTTCACACACTTTTACGGAACCTTTCAGAAATCCCACACAACATTTTTTTTTTTTTTTTTTTTACCGGGAGGTACCGGGGATCGAACCCCCGTCTCTCCATATGGTAGACGGACGCCGAACCTCTTGAGCCACATCCGTTTCCCGTACACACAACATTTTTATTATCTGTCATTGGACAGAATTCAGTCGTCTGTGCTTAGGAAGCTGGGAAATGGTGCCACTGAAAATGAAATTGGAATCTTGTTATAAATGAAGAAGATCATGAATGATGAAGTAGGCAATTAGCAATCCCTGCCTTATAGTTTAAGACTATTTACATCAGTGAAAAATGAAAATGATTTTTTTTCCTTTTAACAAATGGTAACAGAAATCATGAGAGCTTAGAATTTTAGTTTGGAGAAAAGTAGGTTATCGCTATCAGACAAAATAAAAGTTTTGCCTTATTATTGTATCAAATACTGTTTTGCCCCTATGTTTATACCCATGGTCAGGCAAAGCAGTGATTCAAGGTGAGGTGAATTTCCAGGAATAACTGGCATGTCCTGCTCCCCTCTCTTCCATGATGCCTTCCTAGAAAACAAGTTTTCCTGCCACTGTCCACTGAGAAGGTGCTAAATTCCTACAAAGCAGTTCTTTCCTATTGAACCTTTTGCGTTTCCTGTCACATACAAATGCATTTTCTGCAGTGCAATCTGTCTAACTTTCTAACCTGTTTTTTGTAATAAGACTTAAAATTTTTAAAAATGATATGTCTTTTTTTTTTTTTTAAAGATTTTATTTATTTATTCATTTATCCCCCCCTTGCTGCTTGTGCTCGCTGGGTCAGCCAACCACACCATGCGGGCGGGCTTGCCTTCACCAGGAGGCCCCGGGAACCGAACCCGGGGCCTCCCACATGGCAAACGGGAGCCCCACTGATTGAGCCACAGCCGCCTCCCAAATGATATCTTTAAAGCTTTCCTCAAATTATTTTATAGATTTTGCCAAAAAGACGTTTTCACATCCTTTTTTTTTTTTTCTTTTGGAACTAAGATTCTATTAAGGATAATTTGATCAACATAACATAAAAATTATTAGAAAGCAGGATTAACATTTAATTCACTATATTTCCCTTGTTAGGAAAGTTATTCTTTGTCATTTCAGCAGTTAGTGGGTTTGGAAAGAATAAGTAAATCTTATATCAATATTTTATTTGTTTGAGTTGTAGTGAAAAGTAACAAGGAAAAGGTTTGAAACTAGTGCAAAAAAAACTAGTGTCTTTTCATTATATTAGTCTCTATACATATATTCTCATATTCTCTCCCCCTCATTGTCAACACCTTTCATTAGTGTAGTACATTTATTACAGTCGGTTAAAGAACATTATTATAATTGTGCTATTAGCTATAGTCCATGGCTTACATTAGGGTTCCTAATTTGTGTTGTACAGTCCTATGTTTTTGGATTTTAAAACATTTTTATTCTAGTGATATATATACAACCTAAAATTTCCCCCTTTTAACCATATTCAAATATATAATGCAGGGCTGTTAAAAATGTTCACAATACTGTACTCCCGCAGTACTGCAATATATATTTGAACAATTTTCCCTCTGGGAGACAGGGATATGTTTGCCTCCACATAAATGAAAGCAGACTGGCCCTGTTTGGAATTCCTTATGGTTGCTTCCCATAGAATTGTTTTTACCTCATTTGCTATCAGTTATCACTTGTTATTATCAGCGGACCCACCTCTCATAACTCCACCTATTCTCTGCTAGAATGCTGAGGATATTAGACTGAGGTTAGGTATGTGTTTCAAGTAACAGTGAAGATGTGAGGATCACTCTCTCAAGTGAGATATGTTGGTAGAGTCAGTGCATGGACTTGGTGACAAACGTTTGGGTGTGGGTAATTCACAGGCTTGTTAGATTCCTTCTTAGTTTTGCCTGTGTTCCAGCTGGTTGAGTGTGTTAGATGAATGAAGTTGGAGAACAGTAGGGTTTGGATTAAGTATACATGAGCGCTCCTGTTTTGCCATTTTCCATATTTAGCAGGAATTCTTTCCTAGGCTATATGACCAAGCATTAAAACCACCTGCCATTTCTTGTTTGAGTTCATTTAATTTAATTGCCATAAATATTTTAATTCATAACGCTTTGTTGAGCACCTGGTAAGGCACTATAAGAGATAGCAGATGAAAAATAAAAGAGCCTTGCCTTCAGATGGACAGTTTTACATAATACTAGGAATAATGCAATCCCAGAATATGCTGGTAACTGTCCTCTTTCAAAAGGTAAAATGGACAGCATAATTTAAAATGCCCCAGAACCTCTTAGAATGTGCATGATATTCACTTTGGCTTGATTCTACCCTGAAAGCCAGAGTGGAGTCTGATGTTCATCTTTTTCAAATGGAAACAAACCCCAAACAGCCATATAAGTCAGTGAAGATAAATGAAACTCAAATGTTTCCAACTTGGCTAGTGGACAACTATTTCTTAGCTAGCATTTTCCCTTAATACATATTAAGTTATCCTCTGAAAGCCTGACCTTACATTGATAATAATTGAACTAGTGAACCAGACTTTTCATATGTGTAGATAGTTTCTTGTATTCCAAATCCCATTAGAAGACAATAGTGTTCTTTCATCAATAAAAAATAATACCTGTGTTCTCAATGCATCACTGTTCAGGAAAGACTTTGGCATTAATAATCAGATTTGTTCCTCAGAACTACTTATAAAAGAAAGCAAAGCAGGCATTATTATTCCTGCTTTCTCCCCACAGGGGTTCAGAAAGTTTAGGATGAAACTCACACAGGGCCTCTGACTCAGGCTGGGGAGTCTCCCTCCTCCCTCCCTCCCACCAAATCAGTTCCTCTCCATTTTACCAAGTTATTTTATGAATGATTGTCAATTTGATCAATAGTGGATATAACTGTTTATATATGTATTTGGGGGGTGGTGGAAAAGATTTGGGAAAATCTGAATTATAGCCAAAGGCTGTATTTAATGTTAACAGTGAATACCCAGAGTCACGAACAAAACCTAAAACAGTTACACCATCTTCAGTATTCTATGAAGACAAGGAAATATGTCATTAATTTTTGAAGGTATGTGTGGTAGGCTGTATCATAATCCCCGGTTGTTGCCGCTCCCTCCCCTGTCAGAGGATGGACCAGGGTTCTGGGTTCCTCTAACTGGTGGAGCCTCCCAGGGGAGGAGTCCAGAGCCCCACCCTTGACCACATGACTTGCCAATGGCACGTAAGCAGATGACCTGTATGCCACATCCAAGAAGCTTTGGGCAGCAAGGGGAGTTTCTACCAGCTCTCTTGCTCATCTCTCTCATGAGAATGCCCCATATTACATCGTGGATGCTCCTGCAGCCTGAGTCCTGGAGGGAGAAGGCACGTGGAGCAGAATCACCGCACCGACCAGAGCAGAGCCAGCACCACCCTGCAGTTTATGTGGAGGGAGGCTGGGAGAGAGCCCTTTTGTATTGTAAGCCACTGAGCTTTGGACGATTGTTTTAGCAAACCCAGTGTGTTTCTAAACAGTTTCTTTTTGTTTCTTTTAAGCTTGGGCCTTTAAATAGTTAATGGAGGGCTAATCCACATATTTGGAAACCCTCCTTTTCCCTACCGTGTTCAATAGTTGGGGTATGATTGTGAATAGCCTCAGTTAAAATTGTGCTTGAGGAGACCTGTGGAAAAACAGTCACAAAGCAGTCAAGTGCAATATATTACCCAGATTGTGCCTCCTCCACCCTGGGAGCCAGGAAGCCAAGCCTCTGGGAGGACCCCTATGGGTGTGCCTCAGTGGGGTTGGGGGAACAAGTCCTGGTGGGAGTATGGGATCTCTGGATGGAATTTCCTTGGACTGGTGACATTCTGGATGATGTCATCAGGGCGTGGGTTAAGGACAGCTGGCAGCCACCTGCCCTCCTTTTGGAAAATTTCAGGGGTGGGGGCGGATCTCACAGATCACAAGGCACAAAGGGGAAAGTTAAGTCCAATCTTTATGTCTAGAAAATAAAGCACTTCAGTACTAACCCGGAGCCTGAGAATGACCGACTGCATGACGATGCACAAATTATTTCACCTTCTGCCCCAGCACCCACGATTAATTAATCATTGCAGGTTGTCTCGTGACCACACAATACTAAATACAAATATAGGAGACCCTCAAATTCATGGAGTTGTGACTTGGGGTCTTGAATATTCATGTCTAGACACGCCAATCCAGTCTCTCGCCCAGCAACGACTCTTTGTTTTATTGAGCTCGGAGGGGTGTCCTTCTGTCTGTAAGGTGAAAGGGGAGCTGTACATAGTGTGTGGCTGCAATACTGATGCCATGTTTTGTTCCCCTGAGTACATGCTCTAAGGGGCAGTGACAGATGCCTGGAAACACCAGCAACACCTGAATCCCATTTTGTGCCAGAAAAAATTTCTCCCCATTAGTTTTGCCAATTAGAAATTCTTTAGGCATACAAAGTCTTTTAAAGTGAAAATGTACTTCATGAGTAAACACAAAAACAGAGCAGTTAAAAACAGAGACTGGTGTTGGGTGTTTCCAGATCTTCCACTTTTACTGTGAAACCTTGGACAGATTCCTTAACTCCCCTGCATCTCAGTTTCCTTACAAAAAGATGAGTAATAACAGTGCCTGCTGCATAGGTATGCGGTTAGGATAAAATGAACTGATGAATATAGGTTTAATATATGGTACGTGCTCAATGAATGTTAGAGAGAATTGTTACTTCTTAATAAAGGGTAAAGCCGCATCTACATCTTCGATATTATGGGAATTTGAAAATCCAGGAGAGGACAAAGAAAGGTGGGGATTGAGAGGTCCTTTAGGTAGTTTAGGGGCAGACAGAGGTCAGTAATATCCAAGGGATAAACAAAGGAGAGCAGAAGCTAGAACGAGACCAGAGTGAGGGGAAAGGGTAGAAGAAGGAGAGAAGGCAAAGAAGACAAGATGTACCTCTTCTCGATTTTGCTCAGGTCCTTGGCAGCAGTTGGCCAACTGGGAAACCCAGACTCCAAAATTCTGTCCCTCTCTCACTAGGTATCAGACCATGTGTCTCAATTTGGGTTTCTGAAAAGAAGTTGCTGTTACAAGAATTAAGATACACAAAGTGCAAACTTGACCTTCACTCTGTTTCAGCCTACTGACCTACTACTCCTGGTTAGTTCTGCCAACTTTTCCAGTTGAATTTCGTGTGCCCCATCCCTTTCCCTACTCTTCCACAGCACAAGGAGATGCTTGGGGCAAAGCATCTAATAGTTTCTTGCATATCACAGTGGGTCGATATATTTTTGGATCATATTGTTTAATTGATTGAGTTTATTCTCTACTTCAACTTTGTCTGACAGAGTCTAAAGAGGAGGCAATAAATGGAAGTGAAGGCCCCAGCGGGGCCAGTTGGCAGAGACATCTGGATAGAATCTGGAAACCAAGGAGTGGCTTTCTTAAAGCAAAATCAAGTAACTCGCTTTGCCTCCTTAATCTCTAGTTTTATCTTAATGAAGTGTTTGGTATTGATAGACCCATCCTTGCACATGCCAACATGTTTAATAAATGTAACAAACTTAAAAATGGTTCTGGGGCCACAGATTCCATATTCCATCATGTAATACGGCAAGTATTTGAGAAATAGTGTTTCTTCAGACATTGAAAGAGAATATGTAGAGCGTGATATTAGAGGGTCCTTTGAAAGCTGCTCAGAAGAACACTTGTGGGTATTGCTGAGATTACAGTAATGCTCTCCAATAGAAAACCCCTGCAGTTGCCCATGCCTAGTAAAGACCGAGCGTGGTGGAATTTTTGCTTCCTTGGCAACTCTGTAAAAGATGATTTTACAAAATAGCCCTGGCGGCTGTGAATTAATTAGTGAAGTTAATCGTCCTGCCGTGTGAATGCTCAGCTGCCTCAAGCCAATGCAAAGGCCGGAAAGATCAACCTTCATAGTAAGTACCCGAGGCCTCTGCTGGGGCCTCTGCTAGTGCCTAGTGGGTTGATCCCTCTCCTAGAACCAGAAGTGCCCACATCAGCATCACCTGGGAACTTGTTAGAAAAGCAAATCCTGGGCCTCACCCCTGGCTCCTGAATTAGGAACTCTGCGGTGTGTTTTAACAAGACTTCCTGGTGATCCTGATAAATCCCTACAGACTTCCTGCTCGAGCTCGGATCTCTTGTTTAATGGTTGCTTCCTTGCGTAGCTCTTTTAAAATATCCAGTGTTCTGAAATTGGGAGCAGAGTGTGATGTCTCCTCTTAAAAGGAAATCTTCAGAACCTACTTGCTAGAGGGCACTTAATGACTCCATTGGCAAGAAATGAAAAAAATCTCCAGTACTTGAATCATGACTCTTAGTCTGGATCTTCAAAGTCTGTCTTGCTCAATGGACCTTACTTTCCAATAAAACTAATAAATTAACAATTTGATTATGCAAGTTTTGGAGGAATTCTGAGTTGAATTTAATCCAAACACAAAAACAGTGGTACACAGACATTTTTCTTAGTGAATATGAAAATCATTGATTAGTAATCTACTTCACATTCCTTTCAGCCAGATAAGTTTTGAATATGTAGGATTCTTATTTGTACAATCATTGTTTTATAAGATCTGTTGATCCAATACTTAACAAGCCAATGGCCAAGTTCAAAATAACCCCTTCCACCACTACTCCATAATTTACCGCTAAACCCATGAAGTATGTTATGTAAGAGAAGGTTTAGGAAGTAGATGGAAGCAATCTCCAAGTATTTAAAGCATTTGTTATATAAAAGAATATAAAATTACTTTGTGCGGCCGAGAAGAATAGAGCAGGATTCAATAGTAAGAAGAGGGGGGAGATGGACTTTTGTCCAATTTAAGGGCTACCTAAAATTAACAGGTGACCTGGGGAGTTCCTTATCATTAGACAGGGACATTTATTCATTGGCTAAAGGTGATCTAATGTACTTTAAAATCTCTTTTAAGCTTGGAGATTTTTAAATGTCTTTTTCTACAATATCTCCTTCTCTTTAACTCTCTAAATCGGGGATTCTTAACCTTTTTTGTTCCATGGACCCTTTTGTCAGTCAGGTGAAAACCACGGAGCCCATTAGGCAGATAGTTTTATGACACCCAACTAGTGTCCGGTCTAACAACTACTGTAATTTCAAAGTATGAATGAGCGTAAGTGATTTTTTGAGATAAGCAACAACTGTCACGTGATATGAAATGAATACTCCTGTAATTGCATACATTCATAAGGGAAGGAAACGCTAGATTTCAGTTAGAGGTCAGAAAAAATAAAGATAAGTTGATTTTTTTTTTTTTCAGTTCAAGCCCATGGACCCCCTGAAATCTTTCCACAGACCTCTGGTTAAGAATCCCTGCTCTAAATGTATGCCTCCTTTCTCATATCTGATCTGCTTGGTGAAGGTGTGTTAAGATGAGGATAAGTATATTACCGTTGTGCCAGTGTGTTGGTTGTTCTTTGCTGATTTTGCAAAACAATTCACCATCATTTACAAGTTTCCTTTTATGGGTACAGTATGTAAGCAGTATGCAGGAGAGATCCTGAGAGGACCAAAAACCTATCAGTTCCATGGTTTAAACTAAATGCAATCAGGAAATAAAAAAACAAAACAAAACAAAAACCAAAGCCTCCAGGGATCCACCAGGATTTAGAGGTCCTGGTCAATTTGGGGGCTCAGTAAACTTCTTTTTATTTTTTATTTTTATTTTCTCAGTAAACTTCTTAGGCAGCCAGACTTGTAAGAATCCATTTCTATTGATGACAACTAATATTTTGTGGGTCCAAAATGTGGTTATATGACACATTTCCATGATGTTTTACAATAGCAAGCCAAGAGAAAGATATTCTTGAGATTCAAAACTTTGTGAAGAATTCTCTAAACATTCTAAGCCCTTCACTTTTTATAGTTGTAAAAATAATTCGCTAATCCCTTCGTCAGAGAAATCATTTGGTTAGTCTGTCCCCATTTTTACATGCAAATTTTATATGTAAACCCAATGCAGATAACAGGAGAGCATTTTTTAAGTTTTTCCTTAATTAATAAACAGCATCCATCTTTGTACGCATAATGTTTTTGTAAGCTTACAAATATAATTGAAAATTGCTTTCCTTTTTGAAGACTGGGACACTAAAATCAATCCAACCCTGTTGCATTATAATCTCTAATATCACATCAGGTTTTAATAAGCCTCCTTTTTGCAGCACACATGTGCTTAAGACTTCATGAAAACCAAGTCAGTAGAGAGAAGGGATTATTTTAGATTACTTGGAAATATGCATTGTTTGAAATGGCCTCTGGTGACCAGTGTTCATGAATGGCTGATTTTACTTGTGGGGCACATCATCTGGTTTAATTATATCAGCCTCCTTTGTGTGACAAGTGCCTTCTTGTGTGTGCTGAGAAATGAAGGTTTAAAACAAGGTAGAGTAGTTAGAAAATAAATTCTGGAAACAGAACCCTGGATATTTGTAGTATAGAAGTCTACATAAATTCTAAGGACATGTTTAACTCTAAACATCTCTTTATAAAGATAGTCCAGCAACAATAAATATAGATTTGCCCCAAATTTTCATGGGAGAGAGATCATAATCTGAGTCTTTTCAGGAAGATTTATTTTACAAACAAGATGAATAATAGTTTAGAGTACTTCTGCAGCAATTAAAGTTTTCATTCTGTAAATTGTCACAGCTTAAAACTTTATGAAACTTACTCTTTTGTAACAATAGGGTAAAATGTTAAGTCTCGTTGGCTAAAATATTTCCTAACTTTTGCCCTGACAGTAAACTAAGACAGAAGTAATGTTTTAAGTTTCAAGTCACTGCTGATGCAAACAGCTTCATTTGAGTCTGTAAATGTTAGTGAATTTATGGTTTTAAAAAAGTCTCCTCTTGTATTTTTCAGGTGCTAATCTAAGCTGAAAGCATTGATAAATATCTCTATGTCCTGAAAGGTATTTGAGAGTAGAGAGATGATTTCGATTGGACAAGAATGTCATAAATCAGATGGATGTCAATAAAAATACACAATTTGCATTCTTTGTATGCTTTATGCATGCTTTTTGGCTAAGATTAATACATTAATTTTTCTGTTGAGGCCTGCTAGTTACTCAATTTGTTCTACTATAATGGTATTTTCCATGATTGCAGGACTGAATTCACTAGAAATTTAAGTAGAGTTGTTTTGTCTACTTGATAAATGTAAAAGCTACACTTGTTAAAGCGTACAGCTCAAGGAAACCCAAAAATCTAAAGACAGATCAGAGATTTAATTATATATAATAACACACATGTTAAAGATGATTTTTGCCGTGAAAAGATTTGGAAGTGTATATTTAACCAATAGTACAAAAGGTCTCAAAACAGTATTTCCTGGTACAACTTGCAAAGAGGGAGGATTTTTAAAATACCAATACATAAATTAATCTGAATTTCCTTGACAATGTCTCTGAACAAAGGGGTTGACTTAAATCTGATATTCTTTTTCTTTTCTTTTCTTTTTTTTAAAGATTCTCTTATAAGAAATAAATTTTGCAGAATAAATAAATAAAATAAATAAAATAAAAGCTAGTCTCCATGATTTGCCCCTAAGTCCTGACTAACAACTAGACTTCTCTTTCATTGTCTTTTGAAATGCTTATTCATCCTTCACACTCTATTTCCCAGACCTGCCTTTCTTTGTCATCACTCTTCATGAGGCCAGCAGGATTCCTCTCAAGAAACTTGTATTTCCACTCGCTGTATTTAAACCCTCAGAAAATGTTAAATGGCATTATATTGGTGGCGAGCTTGATAGCATAGAAACTAGGCCAGCGGAATTCTCTTGACTGTGGCTTAATTTTTATAGTAAAGGTCAGGTGTTGTTTCCTCACACAGATTTTGACTATGAGATGATATTTGGAGAAAGGCTTTTGAAGTATCAATATAGCATCTACTTGTCTTTTTAAAAATATTTTCTTCGATTTAAATGAATCACAAGAATTGTTGAATTTAAAAGTAAATTTGTATGGTGGTAGATTATGTACATCAGGGAAAGAGAGTGCAATGAAACATGTTAAACATTTCCTCAAATCTTTAAAAGTAATTTGTAGTACATGTGTCTGTGTGTGTGTAAATATGTTTCTATATCTTAGGTATATGTATGTGTGTGTGGTTTAATTATATAAGCCTCCTTTGTGTGACAAGTGCCTTCTTGTGTGTGTATTTAGAGAAAGTTAAATATATAAGGTCCTCGTGAGACTTTATACTTGAGGCATAGGCAGTAGTGCTCAGCAAACATTTCATCTGCTCCACCAAATTTCCCAGTCCTCGTGCCTCTTGCAGTTGCTTGTAGTCGTGTGACTAGTTGTAGCCAATGACATGTTGGAACTGATCTGGGTCACTTCTGGGTGGGAGCCATAAAACACTCATGCATAATTCTCCAGCATTTTCTTCCCCTTGCTTCATGGTCCAGTTATTGCTGTGATAAGACAACCGTGTCCCCATCGGCCTACATCCATGCAGGACTGGGCAGAGCAGCACTCCCTGCCACCCTGTGTGTGACTTATAGTATGAGCAAGAAATACACTTTTACTGGGTCAAGGGACCCATTCCCTGGATTATTCTCTAGCTTCCTTTCAATTGACATTTGGAGTTTATCTGTTACTGCAACAAACAAACTCTGCTGGCTAATACAGTTTGTCATAGAAACTTCAATACAAATAAGCTATAAATATATAAAGTCAAAGGCAAATTTACTTAAATTTAATGCAATAAATCATATTCTTTAAGACCTAGCTAAGATGTCTAAGACTGCCATTTGTAGTTCTTTATATCAATATTATTGTTCTTTAACCAAAACCATTTTAACTGATGTTCCCAACAGTCCTTTTCTTGGAAATCCAGTCATCTTTGTTCTCATTCTCTTAGCTCTCACTGCAGTCTTTGAAACTAGTATCCGCTATCATACCCTTTAGACCTTATGTAGCATCTGCTTCAGGGATTTCAGGCCCTTAGTGGTTCTATTCACTACTTTTAGATCACTCTGTTTTTCTTTGTTTTATTAATTCCCATTCTTTAGAAGCTGAACAAATCTTAGTCTTGGGCTTTGTGCATTTTCTAAAATGCTCTTGGTTTTTATGTGGTCTTAGTCAAAAATAAAATCTGTCTCTCTCCCTCACCATACCCAAGGATAATTGACGCTAATGGTTTTGCAAATAGATGCGTTTTCAATGTTCCTTCCAATTTCAGGATTCTCAACATTGGGTGGAGAACAAAGGCAAGGAAAGCAAACATTGTTGAAGCTGAATCTTGTCATTTAGCCAAGTATTTCCCAAAAGGTGCTTCAGGTCAGAAACATACACTTTTCAGCTGTCATTAGTTGGTGGAAGAGTAGGGTAGAAAAATATTACTGCACCAGAAGGGGACTGTAGTCTATCTTCTTTGCTTGGAATTGTAATAAATTAGATTGGGAAACAGGCTTTCTAGGGATTAACAGCAGATGAACTTTGCCAGCTATGGGGCTGTTAAAAGAAGAAATTAGCTTCTTCATGGTTTCACATATATCTTGAAAGAGGAAGCGAGCACATCCTGAAGCCTTCGTTGGAAGAAAAGAAATGATATATAGGAAACTTGAAAACCAAAATTAAGGGGAAGGGGTCATGTCAGCTGACCCTAAGGAACGTATATAGATCGGGGAAGTGAGGATGTTGATACCAGCTTCTTGCTGATATAATCCTATTTTGCTTTACTAGAATGCTAAACTAAGGGTGTTCAGGCTAAATTCAACCTCAGGTAATTGCCAGCTGCTGATCTCCTCTCCCCTGCGGTTTTGATTGGCTATGGTGTCCCTTTTTTCTCTGACCTCAGTATGGAGTAGCATTACCTTGTGTTAGCAACTGTTTTTTTGCCCGTTCACGAGAGGTTCATTTCTGTGGGGACAGAGTGGTTCTGACCCTGTCGCTCCCCTACTTTAGCATTCATTTGTGAGTTTCTGCTTTACTCTCAGTTAAACACAGAATGCCATCACTTATCAACAAGTCCTGTGCCATACCAAGCATTTAGAACTGAGGACATGTTCAAGATTTTAAGGGAAAAAAAAAAAAGGGAATGAGAAGTTATGAATAGGGCTAGGTCTACAGCCCTGGAAATGAAAGTCAGGGCTGAACTATGAAACCAGCTATACTGTAGGCCAGCAGTTCTCAAATGCTTTGTGCTCGCCATTTGTATTATTAAAATTTATTGTGAACCCCCAAGAGCCTTTGTTTATGTGGGTTATAGCTATCGATACTTTTATTTGTAAATTTAAAAAATATTATTTTTAGTCCTTTAAAAACATTAAATCCACTGTATGTTAACTTAAATGTGAAAAAATAACTGTTTCTCAAACCAAAAAATATTGGTGAAATAGAATGGTTTTACATTTTTGCAAATCTCTTTAATGTTTGGCTGAAAAAAAAGAGCTGGATTCTCCTATGTGCTTCTGCATTATTTTGGTTGAAGTATAGAAATAGAACCTGACCCCACATAGGTAAGTCGTTGGAAAAGAAGTATTTTAATAGTTTTTCAAATTCTTGTAAGCTGTGCTTTGATACTCCCAAACTTGACAAGTGGTAGTTTCTTAAAAGTTAGTTGTCATAAGGCAACTTGCATTCCAGAATACAAGACATTCCTCAAGCTCACTTTCTAAGTGTGAGAAAAACCCCTTTGTACGTTTCTCCCATCTTCTACTATCTCTCAAGATAAATTGTTAGTCTCTGAGTACACTAGTCTTCCACCACAAAGTATCCATCACATCTTTGTCTCCTCTGTCAAGTTCTGTGTTTTGTTTGTCAATTTCTTGCCTCCCTCCATCCCTCCTTCCCTCCCTCCCTTCCTGCCTGCCTTCCTTGAAACCAGACAGCAAGAGGATGACAGGTTTTAAAAGGTCATTTTTGAACAAAGAATTGTCTGTGTGGTGTTTTCTTTCTTTCTTTCTTTCTTTTTTTTTTTTTTTTTCCCAGAGCAGTACATTTTGTGTGTGTTTTAGTAAAGAGAGGTGTAGAGTAAGAGATGGGGATCTGAAAGTTCAGTTTTCTTTCCCACTCAGTCCTGTACTTTTACATATGAATCCCCCAAATCAAGAAGCTGTGGCAGAAAAGCAGTAGGTCTTTCCTGCACCTAGCTCACTAAAAGGGAAGGTTTCTTAATCGGCAGAACCCACATCTACTCTGCCTCTCCCTTTTCTTTATTTGGAAATGATTTTAAAGTGTTTACACAGGGTAACATTCAAGCTAATTTTCTCTTTCCTAAAGGAAGAAGTAAAGTAAATAAGATAAAGAAAAGAATAACTAGTAATGTTGATTGGGTTCCAGGGAATGTTATCAGCGTTTTAATTGTCAAGAATTTGCAGTTTTGTGTGTGGCTGCTTATTTAAACTCCAGGTGCCACTGTTTGCTTAACGCTGTGAGCCTGACTTTCCAGGTCATTCCTGTCTTCTGAGGTTGGCTTAGAGCAGGGGTTCTTAACCTTTTTTGTTCCACAGACCCCTTTGCCAGTCAGGTGAAAACCACGGACCCCTTACTAAGTCCACGCTATACTGTGTATTATTTAATAAATATATCACACCTGCACCACCAAGTCCCCACAAGAATAATGTGTTTTTTAATTTGAATTCAATCTTCCAGACCCCTTGTTAAGAACCCCTGGTTTATAGGATAGCAGATTTAAGAAACCCCCGTTCACTCTCCCTTCATACACCTTTGCAGGCTGTGAGAGGTGAGCAAAGTTTCACTACTTAAAGAACCCACCCTCTAAGAAACTTCTTCATTTAACTATTAAGCCTGATCCACCCCTTGTGTGAGAAAGCCATTGTTTGACAGCTTAGTTCTTCAGTTTTCCTGTACTTTTGCATTTGTATCAGGTTTCTCCTGATTTAAAACAAATGCACAGACACCAAACAGTCAGTGCAGAATAACTGAAGATTTTCAAGGTTATATCACTAAAATAACCCTGAGGTATTTTTTAAAAATACACTGCATCTGACATATTGACTTTCACAGAACCACAGGATCACTTGGAGCTGAGTGGTTTGTTGCTCTGCAGATAATGTAGTCTGGATTGCCGTGCCGCTGACATGAGATTTCTGTTTTTAGGAAACCAATTTCTTTTGAGTCTCCCCCCCCCCTTCTTGTCCCCTCTCTTATACACACAGAATTACAGTCTGCAGAGTGAAAATCATTAGAACTGTTTATAGAGCAGCCCATAAAGTTTAAAATAATAGGTGTGTGTGTGTGTGTGTGTGTGTAAAACAGCATAAAGTGTGTGGCAGAAGAAAGCAGTGCACAGTCTTCGTTCTGCTTTCACTGCCCCATGTCACCCTCCTGAATTCAATCTGGAGATGGGCAAAAGAACCCCTTTCCTCCTACTATGCAATGCTTACACTCAGTTATGCTTATTTATCTGATGCCAGCTTATTGTTGCAGATCAAAACACAGATCCTCAGGTGTGTGAGGACAGAGTGGCTGATGAAACAGGCTTCTAATTAATTTTAGGGCAACCTAAATTCTCATACAGATGTTCCCTTGTGGCATTGAAGAGAAATTTTTTTTTTTTTTTTTTTTTTTTAATGAGCCCTTAGCTATCTTTCAGAAGTCTTGGAGAAAGGCTTTCAGCAGGTTAGTGTTCCAGTGGGGAGGGGGACATTTTTCCAGCCCTTTCAAAAGTCTTTGCAAAGCTTCCCAAGAGGAGACTTCCCTCTGGATCGTATTTATTTATTTTTTAATGCGGATGTGTAGTGGCTAACCTCCAGCCTCAGAGCAAATCAATCATTTTGCTTTGCAGGTTTAGATGTGCTGCTGCAGAGCAAAACCTCTGAGCTGGCGGCGGCACCAGGTCTTGACAATAGTGTGGCTGGTGACTGACAGGAGGACACTGCCTGTGCAGGCGCCGGCGCTGAGCTGGGCTGAGCGCTGAGGATGGGGCTGGACAGAGGGGCTGGCCTTGCCTTGAGGAAGCACCCCCACCCCTGGTGATTGATGGGGACTGTTAGGAGCTTTTCTGAGGCTGGGAAAGGTTGTCCTCCCAGTCTCTTACTATGAAGGCTTTGTCAGCAGAAAGGACTCTCCTGGGTAGTAAGTGGCATGATGCAGATGTCAAATGACAGCTTTGCCTTTCATTCTGCTTGATAAGTACTCGATATCCTGTGCAGGTGAGTTAATGGCTCCCCCATCATGCCCCCTGGCTCCAACAGCTCCCCAGATGCAAACTCTCTTCCCAAAGCACTGGGCGATCCTTAGATGCTGCTGGCTTGCTCTAATCATCATTAGTTTTGTCGGGGATCTTTAAAGTCCTATAAGTGTGAGCAGTGAAGACACCTTTTGTATAGTTATATGGAACTGATTATGAAATGAAGATATTATCTGAGTTATTTGTTAACATTTTTGGAATGTTTCCTTCTGATTCTCCCTGTTGGAGGAAAGAAGGAAAAAAGATTAAATATATACTCACAAGCATACACATATAATATACTATTTTAAGAGACTACTTCAGATCCAAAACTTCTTTCAAAAGCCTTGACTGATATTTCCTTTGTATTTTTCTCTCCCTTCTAGGACCCCATCTGCAGATGTGCTGAACACCTCTGAGTATAGAAATTGATTATTCAACCAGGATACCTAATTCAAGGTATTAGCTCTTGTCAGAGAGCTTTTACATATAAGCTCTGTGTTGGGAATTATATTTTGGCAATGAAAAGTTGGAATGAGAAAAAAGGACAAAAGTGAATTTGCAAAATAAGTGATTAAAAAAAAAAAACAGAACTACCCAGCCCATGTGTGAGGGTTTGAGCCTTCTGACTCATCCTTTTTCTGCCTGTTTATATGCCAATTCTGACTGGTGTTTGGATTTAATTTTCATCTCTCCCTCTTACTTTCTCTTTGACTGCCCAGACCTCCAGAAGCCAGGACACTGAGACATTTTGTCCATTTGGTGACATTGGACTCTATACAATGAAGTATTCTTGCTGGGCTCTGGTTTTGGCTGTCCTGGGCACAGAGATGTTGGGGAGCCTTGGCTCCACCGTCAGATCCCAGAGGTTTAGAGGACGCATACAGCAGGAACGCAAAAACATCCGCCCCAACATTATCCTTGTACTCACCGACGATCAAGATGTGGAGCTGGGTGAGAACTGGATTCTTCATTTGTCAGTCTCTATTGTGCAAGTGATTTATTGTGCCTTGGCCTTATAGATTATAGATAATGAGCATTTTGGGGTTTTCCACTTAATTGTAGTACTTTTTCCAAAAACCTAGTTTATAAAAATGGACTTGTATTGAGGCATTTTTTTTTTCTTAAGCTTTTTAATCAGCATGGGGAGGGGTCTAAAAGAGTAAGAATGTGGAGGAAGAGAGTAAATGCAGACTCTTATAAAAGTCAAGGATTGATTACGTACCTTGGAAACACTGAGTCAAGAGATTTTAGAAATATTTGAGCAAAATTGTTTCAAAGACTGAGATTATGACTAATTCTGTGCAATGTCTATGAATGTAATAGATATTTAAGGAACTTTCAGTGATCATCATAATTAGAATGAGTTATCCAGTTTCTTATAGTAATTGTTAGGTAATTGAAAATTATAGTGTTCTACAAATCTTTTGGTAGTAACTCACCTACTACCACTGTAAGTATGATGCTTTTTCCAAAGAATTAGCTCACCTGGGTTAATTCCATGGCACTTAGAAAGCCTGCAAAAATCTCGTGGCTCCAGCTTACCTTCGGCAGCATTTAATTGGAGTTCTTGTTTGCTGACCTTCTTTAATGAACTAGTCAATTGGTTCATAATTGCTCCGTAAGCCTGGGGTCAAACTCTTCTTGGGTACCCTCTCCAGCAGAACAGATGAAAAGCTTGTCTTTACAAATTGTCACCACCACGCCTTATTTCCATTCCTGATGCCAAAATTTCTCAGCTTGCAGGCGTCTTTCAACTAGGCTTACCCATCACCCTTAACTTGACCTTCAGCATCTCTTAGACTCAGTGCTTAGCTAGCAGAGCATCCTGGATTTCTCCCCAAAGCTCCTCTGCTTAGAGTTCTTGAGAATAAAACCTTCCATGCTGGGAAGCGGCTGTGGCTCAATCAGTGGGGCTCCCGTTTACCATATGGGAGGCCCCGGGTTCGGTTCCCGGGGCCTCCTGGTGAGGGCAGGCCCGCCCGCACGGCGTGGTTGGCTGGCCCAGCAAGCACAAG
>JAKSZT010054487.1:18144699-18271901 GCA_026826555.1 Tolypeutes matacus
CTTCCATGCTGGAACTTGATCATCATGGAAGGAGACTTTGATTTCACATTTGAAACCCAAACCGTGGAATCCCAACCAAGATAACTTCCAGATAAGCTGGAAGCAAATGCAATACTAAAAAGTCAGCAGGGGTAATTATTGTTGAAGTTGATTCACACAGTCTGCTCTCGCTTGCTTCACTTTTTTAAACAAAAGTTTTGATTTTCAGGTGGCATGCCAAAATGAAACATCTTGTGGGTATGACTTTAGTATATATGTGGCTGGTGGTTGAAATGTTTTTATTCACTTGCAGAGCAAGAAAAATGAAGTAAACACTTTGAATTTGCCCTCCTTAACATCGCTTATATCCACCCCACTCACTGAAACCGGGATCTTTAGACCCCTTCTCACCCCACAGTTTTCCCTACTCAGTCACCAGCCCACCCCTTCTTCCAGCTTCTGGTCTTAGCGCCTCCTACCTATTCTTCATTCTGTTACCAGAGTGATCTTTTGAGTGTCTGATCAGGTCACTTCTCTGCTTAAAACCTTCCAGTGGTTTCCCTTTGCCAAAAGGATTAAGTCCCATCTCCCCTGCAAGCAACTGAGATAGCCCTTGCCTGTCTCTATAAAGCTGTCTCACTTCCCCCCATATTCTGTGCTTCATGGAAACAACTTACACTTCCCTGAAGATAGCAGGCCACTCCATTTCCCTCACCCCTATTCCATGTCCTTCCACATCTTGTTACCTCTGCCGGATACCTTACTGCTCTTCATGACCCAATTAGGCTACCTCACCCTCGAGAAGTTTCCCTCACCAAAACCAACCTCCCCTTCAGCAGGGTAGGTGGAACTTTCCATTGTACCACCAAATCTTGAGCTACGTCAGGGGCATAGTTTGTTTATGTGACAATCTCTACTGCTCAATCTAGCACTGCTGGGAATATAGTAGGTGCTGAATAAACTTCAAATGGACCCACAGAGGCCTGAAAAAGCTAACGCAATTCCAGAAATGAATATACATATCCGTCATGATCTACCTCTTCAATATACATCACTTGCTTTTAAAATAAAGTAGGAATTGATAAATTTATTTTTATCAGAATACATTGTAGCCTTACTTCTATAGACGTATTCATAGTATATTCATTCAAAAATATTTTTTGAGCAATTACTAAGTACTAGCTTCTATTTGAGGTGTGAATAATGGTGAAAGATTGTAGACCAGGCTCAATCCGGGTATTTCCAACATACTTGCCTTTATCTCCTTCCCTTATTTTTTTTTTTTAAGCTAAATACCATGCTAAGCATTAGCTCATTTAATTCTCACAGTAACTCTATGAAGTGATTACTATTACCCTCCTTGTTTTATGCATGAGAAAAATAAGGCTTAGAAAAGTTATATAGCTAGTAAATGCTGAAATCAGGACCCGTATATGTTCCAGGTCCCTACAGCCACACTTTTAACCATTATCCCTTCCATCAGTCAGCCCAGCAAATTGAGCCCTTCCTAAAGTCAGCCCCTAAATGTGTCAGGTTTTAGGTTCTGAGAGAGAGATAAGAAAAGGTCCCTGCCCACATGGGCCTTATTTATCTTGTTGGCAAAACAAGATGACTGTGGGGGCAAAGTTCAGAGATGACCTCCTTCCTCAACAGAAAAAGCAGCCTCTTGGTAGTGGTTGCTACTAGATGAGAGACTTTTGTCCATCCTTCTGTAATGATGTTCTCATAAGCCTTCTTGAACATAACTGCTCCAGACTATAGTTGGGTTTTGTTTTGCGTTTTATATAAATGCAATTATGTTTGCCAAATACTTGAATAAATCTTCGTTTATGCAAAACTTTTAAGCTTTTGCACCTGTAATACTGCAGGCAATTTGGCTACTGTGCCTTCAGAAAGCTATAACAGGCTTAGACGGAGAATTATAAAATTTTGTAATAGAATACTTTTCCTATTGGGAAAGTATAAAACAATCTTACTGCTTTGTCTAGAAGGTTTATGAAATCAAGCTGGAGAGGAAGACTTGTTTCAGTAGGAGTGAAGGCCACTCCCTCAAACTTGCAGGAGAAATAAAATAAACTAGTACTTTGTGACGTGAGTAATACACATAAGGTATTCATTAAAGTGCTAGAACCTTGCATGTGTATAACATTGTCTCTTTCCAAGGAATATTTGTTCACGTTATTGCATTTTATTGCCATCCCAACATGTTGCCTTCTGGATTTGCTTTTTCCACAACTTAATTGTTCAGGTTGTGCTTATACTTGTAAATAGTTCAAGTCTTTAGAGTAAGAGAATGGGTGAAAGGTTTACAGATTTTTTTTAAAGAACACATGCATGGGGAAGTGGCTGTGGCTCAATCAGTAGGGCTCCCGTTTACCATATGGGATGCCCCGGGTTCGGTTCCCGAGGCCTCCTGGTGAAGGCAAGCCCGCCCGCACGGCGTGGTTAGCTGACCCAGCGAGCACAAGCAGCAAGGGGGGGATAAATGAATAAATAAATAAAATCTTTAAAAAAAAAAAAAAAAAAAAGAACACATGCATGGAAATGATCAATATGAAGTTTGAGGATAATGATTACCTCTGGGGAAGTAGCAATAACTGGGAGCATCAACAATATCTTTATTTTATTTTAGAATTAAATATATATCTCAAGAAACTTATCAAATGCAAAGCTTTGATAAAACTAGAAGTTGATTTGTTTATTACATTATTCTCTACATTTGAAATATTTTATAAAACTTAAGAGGAAGAGAATAAATGAGAAATGCTTAGGTGACTCCCCTAATTTTCTGAGGCTAGAGTCAAAGAGATTAGGCTCTAAATCTCTTCTAAATGGTCATTCAGTGCCATTCTGAGAAAAAAAATATTGGCCATATTGAACCATTGAACTGACTCAATATAGAATTTGTTTTATTCTTAGGAAATAGGGCTGGTGCTGACATCTTGGTAATGCTGATCAGGTGTTTCTTTTAGATCATAGTGGAATTAAGGAACTGTAAGTAGATGAAGATACTTTGATTCCTTAAAACGGACATCACAAATGGGGTCTACAGAGCAGAGCTAGCCAGAAGGTGGGTTTTGCTTGATCAGCCTACTTTTTAAAATTAAGCCAGCATTTTACAATCAGGTAATTTCACATAAAAACAAACAAGCAAACAAACACCCAGATTCCGGCCTTATTTGAAAATTCAGAACTTAGGGCTTCCATTCCCATGAAGCAGCCATTGAGTTAGGTGCTCAAAGAGGGGCTAAAGCTGCTCCTTTAGGTGGGACTTGCCCATCCCAGGTCACCCCAGTCCTCTCCACACCTCACTGCTCCTGACACTTAGGCCAAGTAGCAGCTGCCATTTATCATCATGCCCATGCTGCTGTTTTTCTTATAGTCAGGAAATAGTTTTATAAACCCTCATCCCCATCAGATGTGAAAAAAAATGATAGAACACAGGGCCTAGAGGTTCTTCTTATACCTGGTTGCCATCACTTGCCTACATTACCTGTCTAGCCCTATAGGCATTTTGATTTCCACTCCCCTAAGTAACTAGTCTCAGCTTTGAATCGTCTTTTGCTCTTTGGAGGGTGGAGATGTGAGAATAATGAGTCTTAGTGACCTGGAAACCTTCCAGACAGATTTATTATCTGCTTCTTGTTCCCTTTTCCCCCCAAATTGTTTTTCCCCTTTGGTTTTAGCTGAAAACATCTGTTGTTTTTTTCTTCTAGTAATTCCATAGTCTTCGTAGAAAAGGGATAGTGTTTTATCATGGTATTTTTTTTTTTCTTGTACTTTCAGAATTAAAATTTTCAATAGATCAATAAAGCCATTTTTATAAGGGGAAATACCACCATTTAGTATTCCATACTTTACTATGGAAATAATACTGTTGGTTTGAGAAAATAGCAAGGATATGTTTTATACAGACCATTTATATATTTGAAGTACTGACTATAACTTATCATAAAACCATGATATCTACAAACGACTCTGCACAATTAATAAGAGTTGTGTTTGGTCATTGTTGTTACTCATCAAGCAATGAACCATTGCAGTCCACGTGGAGGTTGTGTCCCTATAGAAAACCAGATGTATACGGATCCTACATGTCTAGGATGTCCATAAGTGATGCTAATGATACTATTTATTATTGAACTCCCGATTTTATGAGTTTTTCTAGACATGATAAATAGGCTTGATGAAAATTTTCATGTTTAATAGTACAAAATATTGATTAATAAGAGGCTGGTATAATTGAATCCAGAAAGGTAAAGATTTGTCATAAAGTTTAACATGTAAACCAAGTGATGCAAACTCTCTGTGTGATTTTGGTAAATTCATTCAGATTAGTGGGGCATTCTCTCCATCCTCACCTTTTTTTCACACAAATGGTTTGGGAATAAATTAGTTCAAATGTGTAGAATGACTTAAACTCTTCACCATGGTCTTGTCCAGCTCCAGTAACCCATCACATACTCCATCCAAAGCACTGTTCCTTGAACCTTGATTTTTTAAAATGTTTTTATTTATTTATTTTATTTATTTAACCCCCCTACCCCCCACCTCGAGATGTCTCCCTCATCTGTCTGTTCATTGTCTGCTCATCTTCTTTGGGAGGTACCGGAAACCAAACCCAGAACCTCCCATGTGGGAGGTGAGTGCCCAACCGCTTAAGCCACTTCTGCTCACAGCTCTTTGCAGCTCGTTGCGGCTCGTCTTCCTCAGGAGGCACCGGGACCTGAACCCGGGACCTCCCATGTGGCAGGAGGCACCCAGTTGCTTGAGCCACATCCTCTTCCCGAGCCTTGATTTTTAATTCCACAGAAATTGCAAACCAGGTGGATCTTGCAGAATTCCTGAATAGCACTGCTTCTCCCACTCCCAATGACAGCTGATCCAAGTGCTACACAGCATTTTGGTCCACAACTGATTATGTTTACATCATCCTCCATCCCTGCAGGAGCAATGGCAAACACCCCCAGTCCCAACCGGGAATTCTGGTGCTGGGACAGCTTTTCTTGGCAGGACTGTGACTCAGCTGTGGCCTGGAACTTCCCTCTTTTCCAGCAGTCAGCAGTGTCCTGCGCCAGTTACTGGGACCTAATTACGGCCAACTCCCTTAGCATCCCTGTCCAGCTTTCCACCTCATAGGAGAACTAAGAACAATTGCAAAGTCAGGCTTCTTGCTGGGGAGGCGTGGGACGGTGTGTGTGAAGTTGGGGAGAAAGGATTATTTTTAACTGTCTTGAAGCAAAGAAAAGGTAATGGTCTTAGTTTCCTTGGACTGCTATAACAAAGTATCACAAACTGGATGGTTTAAAACAACAGACATTGATTGCCTCACAGTTCTGGAGGCTAGAAGCCTGAACTCTCTAGGGGAGAATCTTTCCTTGCTTCTCATGGTTTGCCAGCAATTCTTGGGCTTCCCTCTCTTCCTCAGTCATCACATGGTGTTCTCCCCTTTATCTTCAGATCTGTGTCCAAATTTCCTCTCTTATAAGGATACCAGTTGGATTGGATTAAGGGCCTACCTTACTCAGGCATGACCTCATTTTACCTGAAGTCCATTTGCAATGACCCTATTTTCAAATAAGGTCACATTCACAAGTACCGGGGGTTAGAACATCAATGTATCTTTCTTGGGGGAGTCCAATTCAACTTGCAGCAGTAATTTCCCTCTCAACCGTTATCCCAGCTTTAGGAATTCAGGTGCAAATGGCAGAGTGGAAAAGACAAGGGAAAACTAAATGGGGTGGGGTTGAGATGAGCACAAAGCCTAATCACGGCTGCTTTTACAAGGTTCCTTGCATGAAGCCCTTTAACTTCATCTTCCATTTGTTCCTTAATAACCCCATGTCAGGAGAGCTATTACCCCTATTTTACAGATGAGAAATGCAAACCAAAAGAAGTTAAATGACTTGCTCAAGCTAATCTGAGGCAAAATCCCGATGATTTTACTTGAGTTCAAATCCAGGGTTCCTTCTCTTCTCCTTCTTATCCTCCTGGGCCCCACCTTGTGAATCTTTTATGGGTGTTCAGCCTTAAGCTTCATATCATTTCTATGAAATAATTGTTCTAATAATTAAAACAAAATAATTTGTTTTGTATTTTAGGCACCAAAGGCCTGAAGCCCAGGGAAGTGTGGAGCTTCAACTTAAGACAAAATGGAACCTTTTCAACTGATAGAACAGAGCATAATTCCTCCTATTATTCTCAACAGCCTTAAATGCATAATCATGAGTTTTATTATAGAATCGTTTTTGGTAGAGTTGCCCAGTGAAAAATCAATGGTGCAATCATAGTAGCAATGGCTAGTATCAAGACAATGTCGCTGACCTACATTAATCATTGTTCGGCCGTAAAACACTAGGCAGTGCTTGCTGCTTGCTTACTGGTGCACATGAGCTCAGCATAGTGAAGAGGTACAGATACCTGCACTGTGTCATCCGCACTTACCCTGAGAATCAAGAAGAGATCAGAGGCAGCATTTAACGCCACTGTGGCAGTCAGCTGCTAAAGACAAATCCACCTGCCATCCGTTCATCCTTCACCCGAGCTACCGAGATCATGTCAGCTCTTAGGAGAGGGTAGGCAGGCTTTACTGTCTGTCAGTAACTGTCCTAAGATGCCAGATTAGCAAAAAGCTAGACTGCATAAAGTGAGATGTCTTGACTGAGCACAGGCATGATTTCTGTTTCTTGGTCTTGAAAGCGTCACCGTCACAGCAGGGGCTCAGTGTAGATAGAGCCCAAGACCATGAGCTCTGGAACAGACTACTTGCTTCTGATGAGTCGTGTGGCCCTAGGCACATTAAATAACCCCTGTGCATCAGTTTATTCATCTGTAACACGGGAATGAGAAATAATAGCACCCACCACGAAGGGTGTTGTCGGGATTAAATGAGCTGATACACCTGGAGCACTTAGAAGAGAAACTGGCTCAGAGTATGAACTAAATAAATGTTTCCTCTTCCCTTCTTCCATATATCTGAGAACCTTGGAAGTGACCTAACCACTTACATCATTTAAAATGAGGCACTCACTAAAGTCTCTGCCAGCTCTAGGCTTCCCTGATTCTGTGTTCAACCTAGAATACTTCTCCAGGTGTGGCCCAGCATCTAAACATCATTGGGAGCTTGCAAAAATTGCATATTCTCAAGCCCTACCCCAGACCCAAGTTTCACCCAGATCAGGTTGAGCCTCAGATTCTCTCTTAACATGCTCTCCAAATGAATTTTAAAATTTAAGAAGCACTGTCTCAGAATATTCTCTTTACCAAGAAACTTCAAGCCAGATGTCCACCTTCAGGAACCCAAATGGTAGGGCTGCAGTGGCCGGTGCCTACAGGGATCAAATGCCTTCATCATTTCATACATGTACCACATACCAGCTGGAAGCAAAACATTTGCAGGAATTGTTAGGACCTCAGCCCAATCAGCTCTGTGAATTAAGAACTGTGGTACTTAGAATGATAGGAGAGTCCTGGCTAGAGCAATTCTAGAGATTATGAATAGGGCTAACGTTTAGCCCCAGTTTTTATATCATTTTGACCTTAGACTATATTTCCACCTGCCATCCTGTATTTGTAGTCTGAAGGAGTAAGTAAACTGGAGGTTGCAGCCTTGTGATTCAAGACTGTGGAGGATGGCTTCCAGCTGCAATTTTTTTTTTTTTTCATTTAAAATTCAGTGAAGGCTTATAAAGGAAATTCTGAGAGCTCATTCTTCAAAATAAAGAGTTTATTAGGCAATGAAAATCAACAGTGTTTTCTGAGTTATCTCAAAATTCAAGTGATTACAATGATTACTATTGTGGTATCTAAAGAGGAGAGAAAAATAAATGAAGAGACATCATCAGCATCTATCTCTCATTTGCTTTCCACATGCCTATTCCATCTCTATATCTCCAGGATGTTTCTCCTTATAAGATCAGCCAACACAAATATAAAACACAAACAGAACTTTTTTTTTTTTTTTTAAGATTTTATTTATTTATTCATTTATCCCCCCCTTGCTGCTTGTGCTCTCTGGGTCAGCTAACCATGCCGTGTGGGCGGGCTTGCCTTCACCAGGAGGCCCCGGGAACCAAACCCGGGGCCTCCCATATGGTAAACGGGAGCCCTACTGATTGAGCCACAGCCACTTCCCATGCCATATTCCTTTTTAGTTACTTCTTTACCATTGGTGAAACAGTTATGTTCTCAGTTTCTTCCTAAGTGAGAACTTTGAAGTATTAGTCAACTCATAGCTTTCTGATGCCTTACGATGTTGCTTGGATCTGCTTCTTAGAGTCACTGTACTTCAGAGGCACAACCGGGTGGGGTTCTTGTCACCTTGTGGCTAGACAGCGCCAGTGACCTCTTGGTTGTACCCTTGATAGGCCAACGTATTCCCTTCTCAATCCACATACTGCCATTGCAAATGCTTTTTTTTTTCCTATCATATCACTTGTGCCCTTTGACAAGGGACCTACTCTGCCTTCATTTTACCTATTTTATCTAATCTGAATCTCTCTGCCTGGCCTCCAAGCTATCTGCTAACTCTGCCTCCTGCATTTCTCCTAGAGAATTCTCCATATTCCCTTTCATTGTGGGAAATCAGTGTGTGTTCCCATCACTCTACTTTCTTCCCACCTCCAGAGCATCACCCCTACTATTCTCCCCATGCTCCCCAACAATATAGTCATACATCTGGCACTTTTCTTCCTCCTCCTCCTCCGTGCATGTTCACCTCTTGTTTCAGAACCCTTAATAAACATGCACCCCAAGTTCCTTCTATACATAAATGTATTTCTACTGCTATATTCATGTTCTGATGTGTATGTTACATTGCAAATATCCCTCAGGGATTTTTTTATGGATGTTCTCATCTAGATAGCTTACTGCCAAAGAACAGAGGCAGTGAATTTTCCATCTCTCTGGTTAATGCTACAGCTTGAGGGATCAGTCCAGAGTGCTGAGATTGTTAAAACGGTCAGCATGAAGTGTCCTCTCACTACGTGTCATTCACCGACTACAAAAGAAGCTGCTTGATCTCTTAAAGACAACCAGAAAAAAAATACTTAGGAGTGCTCCTGAGTAAAGCATATTTTACAGAGCTCTAATGAGCTCTAATTATAAAATGTTCCTCCCACTCTCATGCGCTTCATGTGAATAATAAATGCTATTATATGAAAAATTCAGGCATGTAGCTTGGTGGACTCTTGCGTACTTCTGGTCCGTTCTGAATGCTTGCCTGGTTTGCATTATGATTTCCTTCCTTGCTGGAAAACCACATAGACTTTCTCCCTTTCTTTGGAAGGAGTGGGACCTGTTGGAAATCTGAGGCTCCAAGATTCAAATGCAATAGTCTTGGCTGCGATGCTCTGTTGTACATTTCTTGACAGGTCCTGAAAAGACTATTGAATTCTGGCCTCTGCTTTTCTGCACTATTTGGATGTGTTTCAGCTACAGGGTTTGGCTGGAAAGAGTAATCAAAATAGAATTTTTTTCTCCTCAGCAATCTTGTGTTACAATTACATCCTTACACTTCAAATGGAATTTCTTAGTACTTCAATGCAATAGAATCATAGATCTTTCATGAGAAAACAACCTGTCTTTAAAAATTACATGTAAAGAGGTCAAAATATAAACCAGTGGTGCTATACTGATAGGAAAACTGGCAGGCATTTGGTGGCCTAGATACCAAGTTACATTAAAGATCAAATTTTTTTTTTATTAAATGCAGGCATTTTGGAAGGAATTTTACCTTCAGGGAAAATCATTTTTTTCTTTTCTTTCTTTCACTTAAAGCAATCTATCTAGTAATCTCTGTTATGTCACTAGCATTTAGATTTTGATTGTTTTGTGTAACCAGCTCTTGTTTTCCGGTAAACTTCAAAGGGTTGCTGGCCTTTGAATCTGCTCCATATCATAATTCTAGCTTTAATTATCAGATTAACATGCATTTCCCCCTTGTCATTAAGGAGGGGAGAAGCTGAAGAAATATGCTTATTATTCTGCGAAATACTTGAGATGGTAGGATCCTAAACGTTTCATTTTGTTCTAGAAATGAGAGCTGATCAAATTATAGACTCCTTCAAGCCAAGGTAGGGGTGGAAGGGTGGCAAATTAATAATAAATAATGGGAGGCAATTGACCAAGTGACACGACTTAAAAGGGCTTCAAGTGCTGCTAAAGAACACTGCAATTGTGCCTTTCAGGGTCCCTGCAAGTCATGAACAAAACAAGAAGGATTATGGAACATGGCGGGGCCACCTTCACCAATGCTTTTGTGACTACGCCCATGTGCTGCCCCTCCCGGTCTTCCATGCTCACTGGGAAGTACGTGCACAACCACAACGTCTACACCAACAACGAAAACTGCTCTTCCCCCTCGTGGCAGGCCATGCACGAACCTCGGACATTTGCTGTGTATCTTAACAACACTGGCTACAGAACAGGTAAAGGATGACATTCCTAGCCCATGAGTCTCTGGTAATACTTCTTAGACACAGGAAATATACTCAGGAGTTGTGTATATTTCATTACACAGTTCAGTCCATGCCTTGTGCAATGAAATAGGTGAATGAAGTATTCCCCTGAATGGGAGTAGTCTAGGCTTTTCTCTTTTCTGTCAGCATCCTCCCTATCCCTTACTTTTCATTTTATTTTATTTTATTTATTTTTTTGTTTGTTTGTTTTTTTACCGGGAGGTACCGGGGATCGAACCCCGGTCTCTCCATATGGTAGACGGACGCCGAACCTCTTGAGCCACATCCGTTTCCCTTTCATTTTAAATTATGCTCTGATAAATAAATACATAAAACTTGAGAGTTTAGCCATTTTTAACTGTACAATTCAGTAACATTGATTACATTCACTATGTGCGACCAACACCATGATCTATTTCTAAAACTTTTTCATTGTCCCAAACAGAAACTCTTTACCCACTAAGCAATACTCCCCAATCTCTTTCTCCCCAGTTCCCAATGACCTCTAATCTACTTTCTGTCTCTATGGATTTGTTCTAGATATTTCATATATGTGAAATCATACATTTGTTCTTTTGTGACTGGCTTATTTCACTTAGCATAATGTTTTCAAGGTTCATCCATCTTGTAGTATGCATCAGAACGTCCTTCCTTTTTATGGGTGAATAAATAGCCAATTTTATGGATATACCACATTTTGTTTCTCGAGTCATCCATTGTTGGGCTCTGTGCATAATGCTGCTCTGAACATTGGTGTACAAGCATATGCCTGAGCCCCTGTTTTCAATTCCTCCGAGTATATACCTAGGAATGGTATTGCTGGATCATATGTTTAACTTTTTTGAGGAACCACCAAACTGTTTCCACAATGGCTGCACCATTCTGCATTCCCACCAGCAATGTGTGAAGGTTTCAATTTCTCCACACCCATCCCTTACTTTTTACTCTGAAGAATATTCCAATGAGACATCCCTTAGAGAGAAGTCAAAATGACTCTCAGTGGATGCATGATGAAAGTATTGTACCCATTTCAGTACCCAGTGGTTGGAATTTTCCAGGAGAACCTGCATCAAAAAAGTTTTTATTCCATTAACCTGCTTACCTCAACCCTCCAAATCTTAAGGAAACATGGCACAACTTGAGGTTTTTCTTAGAAGTTAGTAAATCCCTGCTGATTGTTCCAATGAGAAATCATCAAGTGTTTTCAAATTGCTTAATATCTACTCCAGGGTCTAGGACAACAATAGATGACTCAAATTATTTATTTAATTAATGAGTGACTGAATGACTAAATCAATGATGTGTACATTAGGATTCATTTATTTACTCATTCATAATTTAATAGGGTTTGGAAAGTTTCTCTAGATTAAGTTGTGGTCATTTTGAGGTCTCACATGTTGCCCCTCCATCTTCCAGGAAAGGAAGACATCCCAATTGCTGCACCTACTTATCATGCTTTAATCTGCACAGGACAAAAAGAGTTTTGACTAGTCAGTCTTCAGAAAATTGGGGACTCCTTTCAAAAGGAGCCACAAGCATTATGCCAATCTTGAAGAGAAAGAAGAAAGGCTTGTGGTATTAATTCTGTCCCCAAAGCCCTTATTCACCCAGCATTTAGAAGCTGACCTTAGGTTTTCCAAGCTTTTCTTCATGGAAACTGAGGATGTTGATAGAGGGGCTGCAGTGTGAGAATAGTATTTTTCAAGAACCTCCTAGATTTATTCATAAGAATTAAAGATGCCATCATTAAATGCTTTCTGGAAATGATTTCCAAGCCTACAGATTCTCTACTCTGAAGAATTGAAAGGATTTCAGATAAATGCATTCTCTTAAATCCTGTTCTTTAAAAAGTGAAATTCATTTTTCCCACCAGACTTAGAATTATGTAGCCGATTGTTACTATGCAGAGCATCTTGTGGACACTTAATGTTTGTTGTTTATGGGTGAAAATGTTGCTTGTGAATGAGATAACACTGTCATAATCAGGCATTTCAAAGGAAGCTCCTCTCGCGACTCTCAAGGATGTTTGCTTATATTTAGGAAAAACTTAAGGTGCAACACAGCGCCTTATCATGAGTTTTCTCCTATTAGTGATTTAAATTTATAGCACCTTTCATCTGAGGACTCTAAAGCAATTTGCAAACATCCCTGTAGGGTTCATAGATGACAAATGTACTTGGTTCTGTTTTATAACTAAGGTGGGGATTTCAAATATTATACGACCAGCTCAAAAGCAGAATCAAATATGGTTCCCTTGATGCCTGGTTCCCGATTTTAATCACCAAATTGCATTTTGTTCATGGGAAGGGTTATGTGGATTTAGTGCCTTTCAACTCCCAGGCTCCCTATAATTTAATCCTTGTAGCAGATGCAGAGCTCAAAGGGAATTTCACCAAACCTAGAGTAATACAGACAGTGTTCATCATAAGAAATAGAGCTGTGAGGGTGATATAGTACTCTGCCAGGACTTAAAGCAATTAACTAGGGTTTGCTAATTTGTTTCAGGACTATGTCAGGAAAAGGAGCAAAAGAAGAAGGGAATTAGCTTTTGATGCTTACCTACTGTCAGACAGGATAGCTGAGTTATCTCACCTAATTCTTAGCACAACCTTGAAAGGAAGATAGAATGAGCCCCATGTTATTAATGAAGACTTTAGAAGATTTATTGTCTGAGGTCACACATCTAATCAGTGATGGCATGGACCCAGCCCATCTGACTCCATCATCCTATCTCTTTAAATATGTTTCCATTCTGCTTTATTCCAATGTGCCTTATAGAGACAATAAAATATAATAGGATACGGAACACTAAGGACCCTGGCAAATGGAATCGAAGTGTAGAACTAGCTAAAGTCAAGGGAAAGGTTGGTGTCTGAACTGCATGCCAGGAGCTGTAGAGAAGGGCTGCCTGTTTGGAACTAAGCTTCCAGATGGCAAAAACAGAAATGTCATCATCCATTACGAAGTTCTCTGTGTCACTGAGATCAAACCAATCCGGCGCTTCTAAAAAGCATAATGTCCTCTGGTATTGTTTCAGTTATATTATGCTGTGTCCACCCTTCAATGGATTACAGAACTTGAGTAAAATTTAGAGTTAATTAGGTTCAATTCCCTTATTTTCAGATGAGCAAATATAGGCTCCTAAGATTAAAGTGACTTGCTGAAGTGGCAGAGTTGGTGATCTAAAGGAAGTGCAGGTAACTGGATTCTGGTCTTGAGGCTCTTTCCACTATGCTCCCCTAACCTTAAGGTTATATCTAGGACGAAACCCTATGTACACACACCTGATGGGTCTCCTGATGTAGAGTGCAGGTCCTTTTGTGTAGCCTACAGGCCTGCTTTAGTCTTGTCTTCTCCAGGGACAGTCAATTTGCTCCTGAAAACTAGGTTTGATTCTAAAGCCAATCTTCTTCCCAGGGGTGTTGACACTTAGGTAATTTTGGAATTTATAGTGAGTCACCCTGCAAAGTGAAAGGATTTCTTTAAGGGAAACAAGGCCTTTTCCAAACACTTAAAACAGTTAGGGATAGAAAAAACACGATACATACTCAGGAAAATAAAATTTGATGTCCCTATTAGTAAATCAGAAAGGTTAAAAATTGGAAGATATAAGTGGCAGTGATAGAGATCTATATAATTTAAATTTATATCTGATGGGAAACCATTGAAGTGTCTCAGACAATTAGTAAGTAAAGGTCTTTGTGACAATAATTATCGATCCAAACAGGACAAAGACTCATTTGAAAATACACAAATAAGCACATCAGGATGACAAGCATCTTAGGAAATTAAAAGAATTGGTAAGTAGGTATTGAACCAGTAACAATTATTTATGAGATGCTAAACTAATTAGTGGGGGAAAATACTAATATATAAATATTTTATTATTTTCCTAATAATGAATATATTATTTAGAATGTATAGCTGAGAACCTAAGAAAAACAATGAAGGAAACTGAAATATACATTATACATAAATATCCATCTAGAGGAAAGCACAAAGCAGCAGCAAGTTTTATGAAGAACAACTCAGAGAAGACAAATTACTAAGAGGCTTATTTTGGGAGGCATCCAGAATACATGGATTTAAATGAATTGAATTGATCCCATGTTATATTTACCATTGTATGACATGATTTTTCTTTTTTAGAACTGAGACATGTTTTTGGACTGGCTGTAGCCTAAATTTTTCTAACTTTGCTCATGGAAAATATGACTCTACAACAGCTTAAATGTTCAAGAAGGGGAAAATACAGTAACATCTATTGCACTTTATATTCTGACTTAAGTGATATTGGATTATCTATCATAAAAATGAATATTCTGCCCAAATATGCTGCTCAAAAATTTTTAGTTTACAGAGATGATGGGGATCCTGATGGGGCTGGAACCTTTAGGCTAGAGCCCCGGAGCTCTTAGAATTGGAGGTGTGAGGAGAAGAGGGAGGGGAGGGAACCATTTCTATCCTCATAGTCAGGCTTTTTTTTTTTTTTTTTTTTACTTTTTATTGTGGTAGCTGTGTATACAACATACAATTTCCCCTTTTATCCACTTTCAAGTACACAGTCCAGTGATGTTAATTACATTCACAATATCATGCTTCCATCACCACCATCCATCACCAAACCTTTTTCAAAGCAGATGCTCTGTCCATTAAGCATTCAAATATAAGATTACTTTTTTTTTTTTTTTTTACACCGGAAGGTCCCAGGGATCAAACCCAAGTCCCCCCTATGGGAGATGGACACCCAACCATTTGAGCCACATCCGTCCCCCTATGTCCATTAAGCATTAACTCCCCATTCCCTACCTCAGTCCTGGCTCTGGTACCCTGTACTCTACTTTCCATCTTTAAATTTGCATATTCTAGTTATTTCATATAAGTGAAATCTTACAAAAGATGATGACAGAAGAAAGAAGACTTCAGGCTCTGGGTTCTGTTTTTGCCCCTTTCTCAGGGCAAGTTGTTTGCCCTCACTGAGCCTTGGTTTCTCCATTCTTAACCTGGGGGTCATAATTCCTTTCCTGTTCTGAAAGTGTTTTGAAGGAGGGGTCCTAGAGAACCTCCGCTTATTGTTCTGATTATTGCAAAGATCTTAATGAAAGCCTATAAATTCCACCCTTCCCCCACCAAATTTTTTTGTTTAAATTTCTTGAGAGGGTAGAGCCATTAATAAAACCTTACAAAATTTAGAGATAAAACTACTAATGATCTGTGTTTGGGAGGGAGCACCAAGCATTAGCAATACCATTGAACTAAGACTGGGAAGAGCTAGAGAGACATCATACCAGTTCTGTTTGATTTAAGAACTTAGGCAGACCAGTTTTCCAAACTATATAATGGAGAGATTGGACTAGAATGATTTCTAAGTTTTCCTTCCTGTTCAAAATTATATATTATAATTCTACTATAATCACTGTAATTGTCATATTGATTCATTTTTAAATAGTTGTGTAAGATAGTTACAGTTGTAACTCACAGCACATAAAATCACATGAATTAACTTTTAGTCATACTAATTCTACTTCATATCATTGGAGTGGAAGGGGCAATATTTAATAGAAATATGTCATCAATTCTTTTGTAAAGGATTTTTTCTAACAAGTAGATTTACACAAATTAGTCAATGTTCTAATTTCATGTTTTATGTTACAAAATTTATTTATATTACTTATAGTGAGTCATTTCTTTTCTAATGTGGGATTTTTTCAAATGTAAAGTTCACTTCAAGTAAGATATACTAATATTCTTATTTTTATGAACTAGAGTGTTACATATAGATCTTTGATAAGTACAGATACATGAATATAGTGTATATTTGTTGACCCACAGTGTGGTTGAGCTACACTAGACACTGGAATATGAAGAGATAGAAAGTAGGAACCCCACCTTCACTAGACTTACCACCTACTTGGGAAAACCAGACTCACATTTACAAGCTGACACAAGAGTACCACATAATTTTAACTTGGCTCAAAATTATGCACATTTTTAGGTATTATAAGTGAAATCTTACCCCAGCTCTGAATTATGTAGAGTAAAAGCTTGGTTAATGTCATTTGTAATAGATAAAATTTGTCTTCTCCACTGCCTCAGAAATCTTTTGTATATTTATTACTGCTCACTTACAAATAAATCCCTTTGCTTCAAATAGTTAAAGGAATTTTTCGAAGTGTTAAATAACTGATAGTCCTGGACAGAAGTAGCTCAGCCTAAGTCAACAATAATTATAACCAGGTGTTTCTGATCTTTCCCCCTGTCACCCAAGGCCCCACCCCCCCTTCTTAAACAGCTGAAGGGCACTGTTTAATGGCGTGTCCTATAGCAAAGGTACAGCTAGAAAGATGGTAAGTGGTGCGTTAATGTTGTATTTTTTTTTTTTTTTTAACCAGGAGGTCCCAGGGATCGAACCCGGGTCCCTCCACATGGGAGACGGACACCCAACCATTTGAGCCACATCCGTCCCCCTGTTAATGCTGTATTTACATAGGAAGTTAAGTTGAATTGCCAATGCCTAAGATAGCAAAACTGCAAACTAGACATAAACTATACATAGATATACTGGCAATATGGGCAAGAAAATGAAAAGAGGTTGAATACATCTGGAGGAAAATAATTAGAAGCCAAGATAATCAATTGCAGAGTGCTGCCAGGAAACAATGTTAAAAGAGGCTGGGGGTGATTACAAATGAGTCTCAATGTCACAAGACAACAAGAAAGGTCAGAGCCACTGGAGGCTGAAAACAGTAAGGTCCTGCGTCATGACACGGGAGGCAGTGGTCTCTCTTGGAACAAGTTCGATGGGCGCGAACACATCTGGAATGCTAAATCCATTTTTTACACTCCATTAACACAGAGATACCGAAATCCTAGAGGGAGTTCGGCAGCACATAACAAGGATTATTAAAAGCCTTGAAGGAATAGTTTATAAGGGGAGGATTAAGGCAAAGGGCAATAGCCATGGCAATGGGTAGAAAACAGTACAAAATAATCTAAAAAATAAAACAATGAGGAAAGGACACAGATGACTCGGCATAGCTGCTCGGAGAGGAAAAAAAAAACAAAACCAGACCCGAAAGTAGCCCAGAGAATTCAACAAAGGGACATGTAAGCCAAATGGAAGAAATTTGTTGCCACAAAATAAGTTAGATTGAGGAAGAAATTCAAAATGCATAAGCACAGAAGTTTAGATCAAAGACATCCCAAGCATCTCTACTGCAGCTTGTTAAACTATTTACAATCAGAACACAGGGTGGAGAGGATAATTGTGGTGACGATAATGCAATAATGTAGTTGTGTTAACACTTAGGAAGCCCTTGTTATATGCCAGGCACTGTTTTAAGCTCTTCACATACGAGAAATCGAGGGAATTGAGGCAGAGAGAAGTTAGTAACTTGCCCTTAGACATACAGCTAGCTAGGAGCAGGGTCAGAATTTGAATCCAAGTAGGCTGGCTCCGGATATGTATTCTTAACTACTATGCCCTTTTACCTCTTTGAGGACCAAAGGAGAGAAAAGTGAAGATAAACCCCTGGGGATGAGAAGGAGACTCAAAGAAAAAGCAGGGCTCAAAGGTGCTAAGTGGGAGGCTCTTGGAAACAGCCCTTTCTGAACTGTGCTGGTAATTAGTGGCCTGTGACTTCCAGTCCTGATGTATTTTGCCAGAAAAGGAAAATCAGTTTATGGTTCCATGTGAAAAAGTTGGTTAGTCTCTAAAGGCAAGACCTTCTTCTTAGAAGAATTCCTATTGCACATACGTAGTCAGCTCAAGGTAACCCTGAGTTCTCCGGTGTCCCACCCAGCATTCTGCACAGGGGTCCTCCATGGAATCCTGAACATTCTCAAGCAGTCAGCTTTCGGCTGATTTACTGCTTGATTGATGCACCCATTCATGGATTCACCAGATAAACAAGTACTTATTCAACAAGGACAAGCATTGCCCTGCTTCTCAAACTTCCGTCCAGACTCTTTTCAAAGATGATAAAACTAATGAGAGATGTCAGCTTCAGAAACTCTGAAATATTTAGGAAAAGCAAATGTTTTAAAAGTGGATATAATTCCAGTGAAAACAAAAAAAGTGAATATTATTCCAATGAAATTTTTTTAAAATGTAGAGCTTGTACAATCTCCAGAATACATTGGATCCATGAATACCAGTTCAAGAAGCAAAAATTACTAAACCCCTCCTATGTGCAAGAATGTGTGGTGGATACTGAGATGAGGCAAAGGCAGTGTTTGTTGGCAAAAAGCTTACCGTCTTAAGGGGGATTTGGCTTATATATGAACTCAGTAATACTGCAAGGGGGGAAGGGGAAGATGGCATTGGAGCCACAAAAAGATCAAGTGCATGGAGATTGAACACTGTGGGCCGACGGACAAAGACTGTGTGAAATAGCTTTTGTTCTGGCTTTGGTACATGGAGAGGGAAATGGAGAGAATAATGCAAGCAAAGGTAGAGAAGAGGGAAATCACAGAACAAAGAGAGGAAGCAGATTAGCTGGAGAGAGGGATGATTAACTGAGAAATGTGAGATAAGGTTGAAAAGAGACGTATTTTGTCTAGACGCAAAGTTGGCCTCAGATGGCAAGTGAGTAAACTTGACTACGAGGGTCCATCTGAGATGGTGGGCTGTAATTGTGAAGGTGTAGCAGCCAGAGCTGATCTTCAGGAAGATTCACCGGTGGTGGTGAGAATGCAAAGAGCCTGGGTACTGGGAAAGCCAGGCATGGGACCGTTAACATCCCCTTGAGGGATAAAAAAGGCCTGGCCTCTGGGGGGCACCATAGAATTAGAAAAAGAGGGACAGATTCAAGAGCTATTACTAAGGATAAACCTACAGGGACTGGCAGCTGTTCAGATGAGAACAAAGGAGCAGGTGGAATCCAGAGGCTTTGGGTTGCCAAGTCTGGGTAACAGCAGTTGATGATGCCATTAAGAGAACTGAAGGCCATCTGAAGGGAGAAGTAAATTTGGGAGAGAAAATGATGTCTGTTGTGGATAATTGAGTTAGGGAGCAGATAAGACATTTGGATGGAGATAACAGGTAGTTTTGTATCTCGAAGTTCACAATGTAGAAATGTAAGATTCAGAAATGTATGCTTTTAGAGCAGTACCAATAAAATGCCTTGAATTTGTGATCCATTTTCTTCATAGTACTTCCCGAGCCAGTTGTTGAAGAATAACCTTTCTCCATGTATTTAAATGGGGGCACCTGTGAAACATGCTTAATGGCGCCTGGAAGTGGCTGGCCATAGGACGTCTCTACCAAAGATGAAAGGTTGCAGTCTTTTAAATCAGAAACATTGAAACATATATACATCATGTACACACACACACACACACATACACACACATATCCCTATATCTATATATGCAGATATAAAAGGAAATTCTCTAGTCCCTTCAAACTTGAGGGGAAGGCTAATAGGGTGAGCAAATATCTAGGTTTACACCAGACAGTCCTTTCTTTCGCCTGTTTTCCTCGTGAAACTATAATAATTACAAATAGAGACCTCTTTCTCTCTCTCAAAAGTGTCTCAATAATGCATTTCATGGTTACCCTTCTGACAGTTACTAAAATCCCAACCCCCCTACACTCCCTTATGTCCCTTTCCTATTGTCATTTTGTAGCGAGTTCTGAATTTACAGTTTCTCTCCTCAAAAAGATTCAATAAACCCTGTTGCCTAGTGGCCTTTCTTGGCTGTGAGATGCCAGAGTTACAAATGTGAAGTCCTTTTAGTGGCTTCTGAATGAGCTGGTGGGGTTCCTTCGCACATATACTTTTACACTATAATGTACTTTAATATCTACAATGTAACATACTAATAGCTATGTAGTAACTATTTCCAGATTTGATTCTCAATAATATATGTGGCATAAAATACATATAACAGAAACACCCACAACATGAAATACGGTTGCCATAAAAATCCTAACCGTTGGGGAGTGGGTGTGGCTCCAGCGAATAAGCGCTCACTCCCCACATGAGAAATCCTGGGTTCAGTTCCTGGTGCCTCCTTTTAAGAGAAAAACAAACAAACAAACAAACAAACAAAACAAATGAACTCAGGGCTGTCGATGTGGCTTGGTGTTTGCATCCCATATATGAGGTCTTGGGTTCAATCCTCGGCCCACCGTACCTTTAAAAAAAAAAAAAAATCCTAACTGTAGCCCATAAAAATGGAGCTTACCTTGGTTTGGAAAATCTGAACTCTCTGGATATGCAAAAACAAACATGAGCTTTTCATTAATGTTTTTAGAATTCACGCCTCTGAAAACACAAATTAGAAAACTTATTTTATTACAAAGACTGAATTTTCAGTTCTCCAATACTTGTCAAGTAATAGCATTCCAAATCTCAGGCTGGTTACGATCTCTTGATTGTTACGTCAACTAAACAAAAGGGCACATTTTGCTTTTATTCTAGTAGAACCACAAGAAGTAGGTGCAACCAGAGTACTTTGATCATTAGGGCGATTTTATTGAGCCAAAATCCATATACATGAGTGCTACTTTTGTTTAAAGGAAAATGTGGGTTTTTCCTTTGCCAAAGGATCAGCATTTTACATCAGTGTCATTTGGGCATCTGCTGTAACCTAGGTTTACTTGTTTTACTGTGTCTTGACTTCATGTTTATGTAGTTATGCATTTATTTATGATTAATTATCTCATTATGAAATAATCCTTTTTTTCCTACTGCAGCCTTTTTTGGAAAATACCTCAATGAATATAATGGCAGCTACATCCCTCCTGGGTGGCGAGAGTGGCTTGGATTAATCAAGAATTCTCGTTTCTATAATTACACTGTTTGTCGCAATGGCATCAAAGAAAAGCATGGATTTGATTATGCAAAGGTAATTTTCAGGCGCTTTTACACTGCATCAATTTATTTTGTGCATAATGGGGAAAACCATTTTCAGTGAGTTGACCTATCCACAAGATTGGTTTTCTATGTTCTCATAATATTAGAATGAGAAATTTTAAGGTAATTTTAAAAAAGACAAGGAAAACCGGCTTTGTGTAGTGATTTTTCCCCCTTGTTAGCATGAAATGCAATCAGCCTTTGATGAAAGTATCACCAAGAAAATCATGGATGCCTCTGCTCTCCTATGTTATAATTTTTCTTGTAGATTTTTTGTCCCCCTCTGAAGGACTTGTGCACATAATCTAATGCTCATCTTATAATGTTTTACTTTCCATTGGGGTGATGGTATGTTTTTGTCTGAGACTTCAAATATAGGCATAAGAATAAGATTGGACAAGTACAATAATCAGAGGTTGATTATTGAAAACATTCCTTGTTTTCACTCTTCTCTGAACAAACTTAGTATATGTGACCCGAATGCCAGCCCTTTGGCAGAGGCTGGTGTCCTGATTGCATATACCAAGTCTCTAGGGCTCTGGGTTCTAGGATTTCCAATTCATTTCATAGGAACTGAAATGAACCCAACCTGTATCTCTAAGGGTATTTGAACTCTTGCAAATGACTTCTCAATTTGACTTAAAAATTCACAAAGTTTTGTGATTCCTAACTTAAGACAGAATTTTCAGATCATAAACGCGAAGAGGAAAAATATCTTTGAATTTAGCCTGCTAATCAGGACTCAGATATCCCCTTAGCTTCTAGCCATAATCTCTTCCTCTTCTGTCTAAAAGAAGCCGGGACTCTGCTGTATCTAGCAACCCCTCCCATTAGGCTCCAGCACTTCTAAAGAACAATAGGTAGGCACTGGAAGAGGGAACTTCGCCAGATTTGAGCACAAGAGGCTTGGTGGGAGATATGGTGTCAGTTCCGCTCTTTCATAAACCTTCAGGAAACAGTGAATGCAGATGAGTTTGCTAACACTCTTAACAGGCTTCCCAGCTCATCAGAGTTGAGAGCTGGCAGGACCTTGGAAGCCAACTTGAGCAATGTCTTCATTTTAAGAGATGAGGAAAAGGAAACCTAGGGTAGCGCACCCACTCACTCACCCAGGGTCACCTCCCCAGGTGTTGATTCAACCATGGCATGCAAACGATGTGTGCGCTGTACCTTAATTGTCACTGCTAGCATTCTTTTATCCCTGGAGATGCTTTTGGGCTCCTTGTTCGAGCATTTAACCTTCCCCTGTCCTCCTGAGGAAAGCAAGGTTTATCACGGTTCCCTCCAAATCCTAAGTCAGCGGAACCTTCCCATTATCACAGGTCATTAAGTGTCAAAGACAACTGTGTCTTAAAAGAATATATATCTTTTTTTTTTTTTTTTTAGTGTGGAAAGGAATGAAACAGACACCACCATGGAAGGGGGAAAAAAGGCAATAGCCTGTAGGCTTGTCCTCACAATGACATGTGACACAGATTCCATCCCCAGGCACTGCTTTTGCAGCTGTTAGGGTCCTGAATCCACAACATGTGATTAGTCATGCCTGGAAGCCCTTGAAATTGTCAACACTGCCGGGGCACTTTCTAAATGAAGTTTATCCCAGATCTACAGGCCAATGAGATACACTTAGAGGAAGCAGGTGGTTTAATTTAAGTTTTCATCTTTTCTTTCCTTTGCATTCCATTTACTCCCTTCCCCTTACAGACTTTCATCAGCCCCCTCCGACTGCGGGTTAAGTCATTTTATTAACAAATCAACCTCTAATCCCGGCAGCTGTATCACTTTAGTTGTACAATTAACGGAATATAATCTGCAGGAAATCAACTGCTCCCCTTACTTAAGTGGTTCAAAGTAAATTAATTGATAAAATGTTACAGCTTTTCCCTTGGCCTTGGCTTTGATTAGCAATTATTATGTAAATCCCACAGGTGAATTTTTAATTTGACGAAAAGATTGTTCCTTTTGCTTGAGCATTTATGTATGGGTACGCTTGTGAATTTGTAGTGAGTGTGAGTGTTTCCTGACCTTAAAGTAATTAAATATTTTATCAACGCATTTCATCAAGGAAACCTGAGAAGGAAATATGAGTCCAGGGCTGCAAGTGCGCTAGCATTTGTATTGCCAAATCTGATCATTATTTGGGGCAAACATGACTTGCCTTTTTTCTTTTCTAATTGTCAAGTTGTGCATTAGTTAAAATAAATGTTTTGCATGTTACCAAGTTAGCAACCTTTGTAACTGGCAACCAATTTCCGCTGTACTTGGCAATCTTTTGCTGCCTTGGGAGGTACAGTTTTCCTTCCTCTTTTAGATCTTACCTCCTCATTTCAGTGAATTGCTTCTGAGGAAAGCAGTATTCAAATGTGATCTGATGACTGTCACCTTTTGTAATTTTTGTTTTGTGTCAAATGTATGTTTCAGGACTACTTCACAGACTTAATCACTAACGAGAGCATTAATTACTTCAAAATGTCTAAGAGAATGTATCCCCATAGGCCCATTATGATGGTGATCAGCCACGCTGCGCCCCACGGCCCAGAGGACTCGGCCCCACAGTTTTCAAAACTGTACCCCAATGCTTCCCAACACATGTGAGTAATGTCAATCTGCCACGTGGGCCCTTCCTTCGCTCCTCCCCCCCTCCCATTTCCTCCTTCACTGCACACCTGCAAGGTAGGAATGCTGGCTTCTGCAGTGAGGGGACAGTTTGCCTGCAGAGCCTCCCTGGGCTGAAGTGAAGAGCTGTGCCTGGTGTTTGGTTAGGAATCACAATCTCTAAATGGAAAGGAAAAGAAGCACACAGGCAAATGGGGCAGCTTTTTTTTTTTTATCAGAAGTTCCCTTCAGTGGTCGTAAATAATATTAATGAGTATTACTTAATGATAATGCTGATCAAGTGGTATGCGTTTCATGATAGCAGAGTCATGGACCCCTGGTCTGGTTATAGGAACATGGGTTGATTTTAAAGGGGGATTCTGCAACAGCTTTGCTGCAGATGTGCTTTGGGGATTGCTGCAGAAAGCAGCTTGAGTGGGCTTGTCTGAGGCCTCCTCAGGTCATGGCTTTAAAATAACCCGATATTACTTTTTAGAGGCAGGAGCCCTGAGGGGGAGTGGGTGAGTGGGTGAGGGGAGATGACACAGGAGAAAGCTGATGGTGTGGAGGAAAGTGGTGGAGAGTTGTGTTATGTTGATAATTCTTACTAGCCAAGGGCGGGAAAGTCTGAATGTTTCTGCAGCAAGGAACATGATTTTTTTTTTTTTTTTTCTTACTCTGTTGACACATTTTCTTCCCAACTGCTGCAATCGATATGCCGTCTACTACCCAAAGCATGCCTGTTTTTCTGCTGAAAGCTTAGCCATTAGAGAGGCAGGGAACAGGGCATTGATCATCTGTTTCCTTCATCACTAATCTTCCAAAATTGGTTATTAATCTTTTTTAGTTTAAATACCATCCATTTGTGTCCATACTGGTTTTCTAATCAAAATACCAGACGTAAAGAACCTTATGAAATTAGTAACTGCTGAAGGCATTCTAGTTGCTGGTCATTGCATATCTCTGGGGAATTTTTTCTTTGTGTTCTTATCATGTATCTTATTTTAACTGACTGGTTGATGACTGCTTTTCAGTTGTATTCGGTCAACTTTGTGCTACCAGTGGTTTAGGCTAGAGCAAAGGAGATCAGAACTGACTTAGGACAACAACAGACAATAAATACAAAGCAAGAATGGATAAACTCCTGAGCACACCCAGGAACTTGGAGGATGGAGATGTTTTAATGCATTAAGTATCATAAACAAATAAAGAAGGTTGCCTCAGCACCTGGAGAATGTGGTCTGGATGTCCCATGTGTTTTGGAATCTACTCTGTGGGCAGATATAAAAGTCTCCGAAGACTCTAACCCTACATATAACCATCTTACCAAATTCACGAATGCAGCCCATGAGTGCCTTTGTGCCTCTCCATTATGGATCACTTACAGATTTAACAATCGTCTTGTTAAATGAAAGGAAAAGATCTTTGGGGACTCCCTTTTCTTTTGAATCAGAAATCACTTTGTACAACTTCCTTTGTTGCATTAGCAGCATCCAAGCCTAAGGTGACTTTCTACAACTATAAACCTTACAGGTGCTTCCCCAAGTTTGGAGAGAAGGGGTTGACAAAATACCGTGTTTTATGGCTCCTTAGAAGTCTGCCTGCCTTTGAAGCCTTAAGGCAAGGGTTCTGAGCCTATGGGAAAAGCAGCGCAGTTCAAGAGGTACTGACAGCACAGTGGCTTGTACAGACAACAGTCGTGTGAGGAGAGGGGTCTGCAGAGCTCTCAGGGCCTTAACAATAGCTGGAAAAAAAAAATAAAAAGGCAGAAGCAGCTCTGATTCTGCCAATTAAAAATTCTATTTAGTTCCACAAATCTGTATGAGTACTGCCTGTTGCGTGGTACAACACAGCAGGGAGGAAGGCATGATTCCTAACATTGAGGAACTAGTAGGCTAGGACAGGGATCAGCAAACTAAAGACTGTGGTCCAACTCCACCTTGCCACCAGATTTTGTAAATAAAGTTTTATTGAAACAGAGCCATACTCATTTGCTTATGTATTGTGTATGGCTGCTTTCTCACTATGATGGCAAATACTGTGTGGCTTACAAAGCCTAAAATATATACTATCTGATCCTTTAGAGAATAAGTTTGCCCTAACCCTTGCTCTAGGACAGGGGTTCTTAACCTTTTTTGTTCCACAGACCCCTTTGCCAGTCAGGTGAAAACCATGGACCCTTTACTAAGTCCACACTGTACTGTGTATTATTTAATAAATAAATCACACCTGCACCAACACATCCCCACAAGAATAATGGTTTTTTGAATTTCAATTCAAACTCCCTGTCCCCTTGTTAAGAACCCCTCCTCTAGGGGTAGGATGGGCAAGTATCCAAGGAGCCACATCACTAATAGTACTAGAAATGGTAAGTACTGGGGCAGGCATTCACAGGTCTGTGAAGTTTTGGAGGAAGAAGATTTCACATCTTTGGGGGAAACCAGGAAAACTTCATAGACCCCGTAGCATCAAGGTGGGCCTCAAAGAATGGGTGGAATTGCTACAGATGATTCTGCAGAGATTGGAAAGATGATTCCAGGAAGAGAATATGGTACAGACAAGTGGTTACCATATAAGAAAGACAAGGTGGGACCTAGGAACTGGAGAGTGGGGTACAAGAAAAGTCGTAGGGGATAAAGCTAGAAAGGGAAACTTCAGCAGAATATTGAGGACTTCAGAGAGCCATGACATAATGTGGGGTGACTCTGTCATCTTCACAAGCAAATAATTTGTTACTCCTTTTTCATTCAAATGAAGCACTTATTCCCTTCCTAGTGAGCCTATAAATCTGCTCATGGGAGAGAGAAAAGAAGCTAGGTCTTATAGTCAAGCAAGCCCGACTCCTATCCCAGCTATGTTCACTAGCTCTGTGGGCACTTAACTTAATCTTTCAGAACTTCCACTGCCTCATCTATAAAATGGGGGCAGTATTAGCCCCTGAACATGGTTGAAAGACAGTAACGGAGGCAGCATGGGTGAAGGCCCAAGCACAAGGCTAAAACAGAAGGTAATTCTTGTTGATCCTTTTTATTAAGATGAACCATGTGAAACTGCCATTATTCAATTTTTTCTGACCGTTAAAAACTGAAGTTTCATATGGTTCAACTTAAGGTGTGAGTGGAACACCTAGAGAAATGACAAGTTGACACCTGTCCATTTGTTACATGACAAATCTCTTGACAAGCTAAGACCCATGGCATGCTGAGCCTCTTGCACCTGGCCATTCTAAAAAAAATAAACAGGAGAAGCACCAATCTGAGTGGTATTATCTTTTCCAGGTGCAAAGTGTGCTCTGCTTAAGTTTGGAGAACACCCTTAGTCACAGAAAACGAAAATGCCTGTATTCGGTTGAGTGATTTGGCTCCTATTTGCTGCCGAGCCTTTTCTCTTTGTGCACCCAGAATGGAGAGATGGGCAGGGTCTCCCTGCAGGCCGTAGAAGCCTTGAATTCTTGGCATCTTTATTGTAAAGGTCTCCCTGGATGCCGCGGGAGGAAGGGGCTCGAAAGAGTCAGTGTACGTTTCTCATTGCAGCCAGTGACCGCACAGATTACGAGTTGGTCTGCAGACAAAATGAGTGAGACAAATTGAAGACAAGCTGCTGGTTGGGTTGTATGGAGCTACTGAATGGCTGCTTTCCTTAGCAAAAACATTAGCAACACGTTCAAGCAAAGAGATGCAAGACGTCAGGTATTTTGCAGAAATATTTGGCAGGCCAAACAAAACAGAGCAAGATGCCATAGATTCTCCCCTGCTGTGGGGAATGGAAGTAATGTGAACATTTTCCTTTAGGTCTCAACTTCCTTGGTGGTCAGGCATTATTTGGATCTCTTTCATCTGGCCTGAGTTCTAGCTATCTGACCCTTTCAGACTGGAGTGAATGTATCACGTTTCCACAGTGTTTACCATTTCCCCACAAAGGAAGGAATCCCATTCAGCATTTGGCTTGCTGGCTTTACAAACTGAGGCTAGAGATTATGCCTATCTAAGGATGAGAGCAGATCATCACCCACTCAGGATAGGAAGTACTGTTTAATCAGAGCATAGCTAACCACTCATGGCCTCCTAGGAATCCGAGAAAGCCTCCATAATACAATTACACATTTAATAATTGGATTATTAAATGAAAAGCCTTATCATAAAGCCTTTACTATGGCTCAGCCACTACCATACTTTTCAGTAAGAAAACTATCTCCTCAGTATCCCTGTAGTGATGCTGTGTCCTCACTGTCACTATGACATCGCTTACTTACCTTTCCAGGCCTCGGTGATATAATAATATGCACCTCTGGACAAAACAAGCAACAGGAAAGGGGAGTCCATTGACTTGCCCGGTGAAAGTGGAAGCCAAGAGACTCCCTGCTCACCTTCGTAGAAACTGTGTCCCACCTATCAACTTTCAAAGAAAATTCTTTTTGGCCCAGTTCAACTGTTCTTTCCTCCCATACCTGGAAATGTGCGTGACAGTGTACATATATGTACAGGCATGCACAACATGCATAGGTTCAAGTGAAATCTGATAGAACAGTCCATGTCCTCTAACTTGCAAAAATTATTCTCAGAGTGGTGCTTTTGGATAAACATCTTATGTCAAAGGAAAAACAACCTCTGTGTAAGCCAGGGGACCAAGTTTTTGAAACATCTTTGTAACCTAAGATTGGAAAGAAATGTCTTGCCTTAAAAGGAATTTACTCATTCTTATCTCTTATCGTCTACAAATACAGCTAAGAGCTTGCTTTTGAAGATGAGAAAATTCTAAATTCTCCAAAAAATGTTCAGATTTAAGCAGAACTGATTGCTCCCTCTTCTGTTTTACCACTTTGTTCTCTCTAGTATTTACTACATATTCCATCACGTAAGGTGTTTTTCAAGATCCCGAACTCAAAATGCACAACTCGAGGGGGCAGCACTCACACAAAATACTGTGCAAATGGTGCCCTGGAGTTATACAAGTCAGCTCTGTGTTGAGGGGAAGGGCAGAGTCTGCCATCTTTTTACCCCTCCTGTCCCAGTGCCTGGTGAGTCCGACTCCTGAAGCAGGAGTTGCACAATATTCTTCATTGTTTAACAACTGAATAAATATATGAGCCTCAACAACTAGCTGACATTTTTAAACATAGTATTTTTAAAAATAGTATCAAAATATTGAAACAGTAGGCTTTACAAATATAAATGACACCTAGAGATAAATTAGCCTCTGCTGCAGTCTGGCAGTTTGATGTAATTATGAATTCCAAAAATAGATATTGGATCATGTTTGTAAACTGGTCTGCTAACCTGGGCATGATTAAGTTATGATTAGGGCATGAACTGGGCCACGTCAGTAGGGTGTTGAGCCCACCCCTTGGTGGGTGGGGGAATCAAATATAAAAGGCAAGGCAAAAGACAGAGAAAGCAGTTTTGATGTTGAAGTCTTGTGCTGGAGCCCCGGGAAAGAGAGCTTGGTCATGAGGAAGGAGAGAAGGCCCCGGGATAGAGACAAGCCATTTGCCTGATAGTCTACAGGTGGCCTTGTGGAGAGAAGCAAAGCCTAGAGAGCCTCATAGTCTACAGCTGACCTTGTAGAGGAAACAGAAAAGCTAAGCCGGGAGAGAAACACAGCCCCGGGAAGAGAGGAACCCAAGAGGCCTGAACCCTGGCAAACGTCAGCAGTTGTCTTGCTCCAACACGTGGCAATGGACTTTGGTGAGGGAAGAAACTTATGCTTTATGGCCTGGTAACTGTGGAATTCTACCCCAAATAAATACCCTTTATAAAAACCAACCGATTTCTGGTATTTTGCATCAGCACCCTTTTGGCTGACTAATACAGCTCCTTCCATAATTTTTTGGACTGAAAAATGAAAACCCAAATGGCTCTGCTCAGGTCATATAAATAATGAGGGACAAAACTGGAACCAAAACTCAATTCTCTTGCTCTCACGGGATCTTCCTACTATGCCATTTCCCATCACAGTCACCATTAATATTAGAGGCGGTTCCTATTTTTGTGTGTGTGCACAATTCTAATTGGTATTTGCAGCATCATTAGAAGACTCTTTAGTTTAATAAGATGCCTATACCCAAAATGGTCTGGTATCATTCCACATGTGTTCAAATATTACCTAAAAACATTTGAACGGGGTAGGGGATTTCGCCACAAAGTCTATTAAATACCTTCAGTTTGAGTGAAAGCTGGGATAATGTAGCTTGGGAGAATAAGTATAGAATTTCCCAATTTAATACTTTTAGTGTGTGTCTTCAATCTGGATTACTGGTTTATTCTGGGAATTGAGACCTATTTCATTTCTCAGAGAATGCTGGTCCTGCCACCAATACCCTTTAAGAGTTAGATAGTTGGGTGTTTTTTTTTGTTGTTTGTTTTGTTTTTGTCATTTGAGATTAAATAACGAATGAGTAAAACACATGTTAAGATAAAAACCACTGAAAATATATTTATTTTTACTGGGGTGACAGCAAAGGCCATCAGTGATAAAAATGAACAGCTAAATTATCTGCAATACCCTAAGTGAGCATTTAATATTCAACACATGCATTTCTTAAAACTACTTCTTCACTAGTAAGAATTATTCTCGTAAAATATCCACCTGTCAAAAAAGAAAGGTGACGTTATTGGATTTTCAGAATTCTTGTTCTTGTTATGTCAATAAGCAATACTGGAAAGAAAATCAAACCACAAAGAAAATTAGCACTGATGGTGAAAGCTGAGCTTTGATATGCAGTGGTCTGTGATCCAGTGTGCTAGGTAATAAATCCGAACCAGCAAGGAGTGGAGAAAAGCAATCTTCATAGAAGCCTTGCTAGGGAAAGTTAAAATATTTAAATCTGGGAAACAGTCTCTTGGAAGTTACAGGTATGTTTTCTTGAGTGCCAAAGTTCTGGAACACACAGTTCTGGGTGAACCCTTATCTGAACAGACCACAGAAAGTCAAGAAAATAAAAAATGGCAATCTGGTCCTTTGTCCTCTCAATTTTAAAGCCAGCACACAGTATTATCCACCTTTTCACTGATGTGTGCAGTGTGCCCCGGAGGGAAGAATTTATTCTGTGTTTGCAACAAAGGTAGACACTCAGCAGTGAGTGGGAGGCATCTCTGGGAAGCAGAACCAGCTAATATTTTAAATCAGGATGGTACCCAAGAACTTTAGAACTTATTTTTCATAGAAAGAAACTTATGTATCAATTCTCCTTTTAATCACTAAAACTTTGAGGCACTTCTCTCTGGTCAGTACGTTCAGGTATAACCCTGGCTGCCAGCTGCCCCAGCACATTCTTTCTGAGCCATCTCCATGCACTTTACTTTTCTCAAAATGAGATATCCCTTGTCAACACCTCAGAGTTGCCACAACAATCAAATGAGCAACTAGATGATAAGATCTTTTCCAGCTCTCTGTAAGGATGGGTATGATGCGGTCCCAGAATTTGCTCTGTATAGTCTGGAAACTCTGAACCCTCACAAAGAACTCTCTGAAATTGTTATTCACGTTATATAGTTAAGGCAACTGAGGCTTAGAGAAAACACTTATCTAAGACCACATGCTAGTGACGTTACTGAGATGAGAATGTCTGATTCCAAAACATGATGGCATAATTGAGTATGTGGTTTTCCACTTTTCCCAAAGAATGTTACCTGCTTCATTTAGTGGCTTTGTTTCCAGCTGACAACTCCAGGCCCTGTTTGTATAATTTTAAGTCAATTCCTAAGTTAGGGAAGCAACCTTCATTATCACTGGAGGACAGAAAGCTATATCTTCCAGGAATTTGGCAGACCCCAGCAGGAGGCAACCACAGGTCTTTGGCAAAAGCTCTCTTTTCAGCAACACTGTCAATTCCAGCGACCCCGACCTTCCACCTACAGGTGCCCTGAACAGCTGCTGCTCTGGGAGAAGCAGCAGAAGTCTGTCTGTCTTTAAAAGGCAAATACATCCCTCCTTCCCTGCCCCCCTGCTGAGCCCCCACCTGGGACTTCATCCCCAGACTGGAGGAGGGGTGGGGTGGGGAGAGGGGGTCATCTTCCATATCTTCCATATCGAGAAATTAAGGAAAAAGGGTGGGGTAAGGAGACAGCTTTGACAACATGCCCTGAATGCTCCCTTGTAATAGAAGCCAGCTTTAACGTATGTCATTCTGTAAATCCGGGAGTCCAATTTGAGGCTTGTAATTTTCTGCAACCTTCCCTGTTCTCAATGTGAGGTGGAGCGAAGCCAAGCACATCAAGGTAACTGGTGGAAGATATAATTTGCCCATTGTGAGCCTGCATTTCAGTTCCCTATTGTAGTTTTTATTTGCGTTGAGGTTTTGTGGTTTTAAAAAAGTCAACTAGATTTATTTTTAAAATTGTGCTGGCCAAACATCAAAGGCAATAAGAGGGGGATGTTTAGATATTCTAAGGAAACCCTGTGTACTTAATCTTTTATAGCTGTATTCTTTTTCAGGGCATGTATCATTAATGGTTAGAGGACCTTCCACGAGAAACATGTTATATTTTTTTGGCCTCTAACTACCTCCATTAGTGAAAACCCTTTTCAATGGGACTTTTAAGTTCCCTCTCTCTTCCGCCTCTACCTCCGAACCTAATCCTGTTTGTTATGTGACCTGCTGCGTTAAGAATAAGAATTGCTGGCTTAAGTCCTATACCACTTCACAAGCTCCTGGGATATAAGGAATCCGATTCTGCCCATTTCACTTTTAGATATGAGGAACTCCTTCAGTCACAAAATTGGGACCATTTGGTTCATGAGTCGTTTCCTTGGTAGGCAGGAGAAAGTTTATATTGAAAATATCTCTGAAAGAGAATGTCAAATGATAACTGAAGAATTTGATTTTTAATACTACAGGATTTTTCCAACCTAGATACTTATATAGAAGGTATTCGTTTATTGGCTCATATGCCTCTGTTCTAGGCACTTTAAGTGATAAATGTGTATTCCTCACAACAGCCACTTAGAGTTACTATTATTCCTAGTTACACAAAGGAAACTGAGCCAGAATTCATACTCCATACCAGCTTTTTTCCATTATACATGTCTGTTTCTTTAAAGGGGTGTTGACTTATGCTTCTAGGCATAACTTGCTTGCTTTTTGAGACAGTGTCTTCTCTGATAAATGCTGTATTGGGGTTTGTGCTGTTCTGTGCACTTCTGCCAGCTATCCAGCACCCATACTGCTCATCTGCCAAAAAGGTCAGTGGCACCAAAATATCATTTTCTACTATCAAAAGAAAGGTTCTGCAAGTCCACTGGCAGAAGGAAATGTATAATAACAGGTGGCATTTATAGGGCTTAGTGTGCACCAGAATGTCCCATTACACAGTCATATATTTCAGAAATTCCAGGCTTACTCCATGGGAAGATCACCCCACAGCTGAACTGTGGAGTACACAGTCAAGACTCTCAAAATCACTGAGCTCACAGTAAGTGACTGTTTCTCTAGTTTTATAATAGAAATGATAGCAGTAGGTCACCTTTGGTCATCATCATCCTCAATCTTTCACCTCCTCCCCAAACAGAAAGGTCATCAGATTTTTTAATCAACCTAAGGTTGTTGCTTGTTCTGAGAAACTGGCAACATTGTGGTTCATATTTAAAATAATTTCAGGCATAGGAAGCACTCCGGATTTTACTTGGTTTTCATTTTGTTAAAGCAGATGGTTTTTGGAATTGAATCCTGGTTCTACCACCTACTAACTGTGAATCTGGGGAAGTTATTTAACATTGCTAAGCCTCGATTTTCTTACCCGTAAAATGGAAATAATAAACCTACTTCCCGGAACAGCTGAGATAATTGAATGAGTTAATGTATATAAAACACTTAGCATAGTGTCTGACACATTGTAAGTATAAAATTTTTTAATTTAAACAACTTTTACATGCTTAATAACACCTAAGAAATTGATGCCAGAAGATTATAGTTGAGCAGAGGTAGGACATATAAACAGTTCTCAATGTAAAAATTGCTTTGGCTTAGATATTGTACCTTTGGGAGCATGGTCTGGGGGAGTTGGGTAAGACTTCAAAGAGGAGGTGGCATAATTTGTGGGTCCCCAAGGATAGATGGAGTGACACTTGGATCTCTATTCCAGAATTGACTTAACCTAAAAAAAGAAAAATCAGACCCAGGTCCCTGTGGTTAACAGAAATTGTGCCCCATGCCCATATTGGTTTGTCTATAAAATGAATAATTTTATTGGTAAACATGTATTTTATAGAAGTAGACTTGGTTGTAATTCCAGCAAATCCAGTTAAATCTTTAAGATTAGGAATGAGAAAAACTCACAGAGGCTGGGTATAGAAGTACTTGATAAAATACTCTAAAATAAATTCAAGAGAAAAAGTGTTGAAAATATGGTTCCTCATTCCACATATTTGTAATGATATATAATATCCTAATTAGCAATAAAATTTCTTGAGTTAACATCACCATGAGATAATTCCCTTCTATATTACTGAGTTTTATCCTTAGATTTTTAACAGAACCATGATCATCTTGCTGTATTTATTACTTTACGCTGCTTAGTCAATGAACCCAAATGAACTTGCATTTTCAAGAAAGATTGTCTATCAGCTTTCAGGCTTGGTTTTAAAGTTTGAATTCATATACCTTCAAAGAACGTATGCTGTTTGGGGTGATGAAGATTTCAGATCTTCTTATAAGCACAAAAAGAAGAGAGAAAAATCATTCAGCAGCATCTTAATTATCTTTCCCAAGTGATTTTCTCACAACCTTTAACTTGAGATATTTCCCTAAGTGACTAAGTGAAAAATATATGGTAAGATTCCTTTCTGGGTATTTTCAGAACTCCTAGTTATAACTATGCACCAAATATGGACAAACATTGGATTATGCAGTACACAGGCCCCATGCTGCCCATCCATATGGAATTCACAAACGTTCTTCAGCGCAAGCGGCTCCAGACTCTGATGTCAGTGGATGACTCTGTGGAAAAGGTAAGCATATGAGCTCACCTCAGTGATAGGTTTAGGTCCAGCTTCTTTTGTGTGAATGCACTCTTACCGAATATGTGTGTATCCAGAGACTTTATCCCCCCCACCCCCCATCTTTACCCCATCTGTCTACCTCTCCTGGTTTGGTTCTTGTGGAGCCAATGACAAAAGGGAGGGAAACATCAGAACCTTGGAAATAAGGGGCCACACCCTAGAATACCTTCAGGAATTAAGCAAATAATGTAAATGAGTAAAGTCAGTCTGGGATAAGGCAATAGGGAATGGTGGGGATTGCAGTGAACTTGAAATTAAGTACCCCATCAAAGTGGGCAGCAGCTACTCAGTTCATGCTAATCTGTGCCATGTAGAAATGTGTATCCAGTATTTTCCAGATCTTCTGATTTAAAGCCAGAAATACAAAAATTTCCTGAATTTTAAAACATAGCATAAGCCAAACAAAACATGCCTGGAGGCTGGATCTAGGTAGATCAGAGGCCGCCTGTTTTCAACCCTTGGTAACTAGATATAAGAGCAAAGAGATTGAAATTTGTTTCAAGCATGAATTTTCAACTTGAAACCTATAAATTTGGTGGTGGAAGTTATTTTGTAGTTTTGTGTTTTCTTTTTCCAAGCAGGCAAACAAAACATATAACTAGAATGTGCCAGATTCAAAAAAGTTATGTTTTGACTGTATTCTTGGACTTTTTCCTTCAAGGATTGTAAACAGCTAGAAAGTGTGGATAATGTTCATGTTTGTCAGCCTCATTAAAGTAACCCTAGCCTTTTAAAAATAATGGAAAAAAGATTTGGAGGAAATTGTGGCAATATGATTGAGTGCCATCTGACATCATCACAATGGATTCTGCCTTGTCTCTGTGCTGTATTTCAGCTGTATAATATGCTGGTGGAAACAGGGGAGCTGGAGAATACATACATCATTTACACGGCTGACCACGGTTACCACATTGGGCAGTTTGGACTGGTCAAAGGGAAATCCATGCCATATGACTTTGACATTCGAGTGCCTTTCTTTATTCGTGGTCCAAGTGTGGAACCAGGATCAATGTACGTATTTCTCTGTTTGTAACTTTCAGCTGTCGTAGTTCATGTACGTCTAAAATAATTCAATTACCAGTCTCGGGCTCTGGTTTCTTTTCATCCAAAACAAAAAATGGTGTGTGTAGGTTAGTAATTTAGAAAATGAAAACCATTTTTTCTCGTATATCATGTTAAATTAACTAAACATTACTACTGAAAGAAAAAGGGAAAATAACTATCAATGAGTAATTCTCCCAAGTTGCCCAGAATCCCTGTCCCTTTGGCCTCTGTACAAAGACACAGAATGCAATCTTTAGGAATGTAATGCTTAACTTTTTGAATCAGAAACACCATCATTTTTTGAAACAACCAATGCCGTGCTCTAATTGTATGGGTTTTTTATTTTTTAATTTTAAAAATCGTTACAAAATAAAAGACAGTGTGATTTTCTTAAGAAGTAAGGCTTACAGGACTGGAATTCTGTTTCTATCACCTAGCTTTTGACCTAAGCAAGTCACAATCCTGCAGCATCTCTGCTTTCCTAGTATAAAATGGATTTCAAATGCCCTGCCAACCACATCAGAATGTTTTATGTAAAATGAGATCGCGTACGGGAAAGAATTTTGGAAAAAGTAAAAGAGAGGAAGTAGAATTCCAAAGCTGAAATGGCCTTAAAGGTCATCTAGACTGCCCCCTGACTTACCAGTGAAGGCACTCGCCGGAGTATTTAATTCTTGCTCAGAGCCGCCCATCCTGAAAGTGGCAGTGTTGGGCCCCAGAACACACATATTCTGAACCTCACTCATATGCCTGTTCTGCTGCTTACTTACACTGCCTCCTGGGGGCAGGGAGATGGAAACAAGGAGGGTCTTTACATCTCTTAAGATTATTAGTAACACCTTGGGAATTATCAAATCTATAGTTAGAAGGCTTTACACTGGAAGGAGTAGGTGGCATGGATTGGATTCAACGATTAAAAACATGTGGCCTGTTTTAGAATATTGATTTTTTTTTTAAAAGCTCTCTTCAACAGAGGAGTTAGGGACTACCAGGTTTTAGAAGCATACAGTATGCACTCCACAGAAACCGTATGTCTGACCACGGCTAGTCTGGCAGTGCCCCCAGAGCCCAGGGATGATGGGCCATGCCCCCAGGCAGGTTAATCTTGTCGTGTGCTGACCACACACCCACCCTGGCCAAATGCAGCTGTCACTCTTTGGGAGATGAGAGGAGCCAAAGGCAGATGAATCACTGCTGGGCAAAAGCAACACCAAGTACCACCCTCCACTGGTGTCGGATCTGGAGTGTAACCATCTGTCCTTTGGCAGAGTCCCACAGATTGTTCTCAACATCGACCTGGCCCCTACCATCCTGGACATCGCCGGGCTGGACACCCCTCCCGACGTGGATGGCAAGTCTGTCCTCAAACTTCTGGACCTGGAAAAGCCAGGTAACAGGTGCGTCCATCATCTTTCCCTCAGCCGGGCCAGGCCCTCGGGCACCTGGAGCCAGCTAGCAGCTGTTTCTGGGCTGTTTGTGAACAGCACATTGACGAGGATGCAGTCATGGTCTGTGGGAAGTGAGAGGTGTTTCCTTAAACAAACTGTTAGCACAGATCTGTTTGGAAAAACGTCCAAATGCCAACAGTAAATATTATTGTTTTGCTTTCAGGTTTCGAACAAACAAGAAGGCCAAAATTTGGCGTGATACATTCCTAGTGGAAAGAGGGTAATTATTGGTTCCTGGGGTGTTTCTGGGAACCAGTCCTAGTGGGCAGCTCTCCCTGCTGGGTATTTTTTTTGCCCCTTATTTTGCTCTATGAAGCATGCAGATTTCATAAGCCTCATCACAAGAATGAATGGTTTGCTACTCATTCTGCGCTAGCCAGCAGAGTAATTTTTCTTGCATCAGAACTTTAAAGAATCAATTCTTATAATATGGCATCAAAGCCTTTACATGGGTTTGAATTTACTGTGACATTGCTAAGGTTTGGTTCCTAATCGGAGCAGTTGATTGACTTTATCAAACGTCTTTCCCAAGTCTTTCTCTTAGTCCCTCAAGGCTTGCCTGACACCTACTTTCACTTCTACCTAAATACCTTTCCTAGTTTTAAATATGTAAGTTATATGTGATTGTAATTATTTCTAGAACCACATTTGGGTTTCCCCTTTTGATTCATATTGCTCATTGTCCTGTTTTTATTCATACATAAATTAGGAGAGAGAAAAGCATTTATATAATTGCCTTCTTTTAAAAAGGAATTTGAGCCCACAAAACTAAACTAAACATTTATGCCCCAAATTTTGAAATTTTGCTTTTGGAGGGGGTGATACTTCCTCTCCTGTCTTCTCATCTTGATATTACCCAACTTGTATTTTTCACAAGGGACATGTTGAGCTCCTTTGGAGAGAGCCTTAACATCTATTTCTTGCTGTTAGAAGAATGTGGAATCATGTGGTGGGAAGAAAAAGAGAACAGGGTGGATGTGGGAAGGTAATTCAGATCACTTCTCAAGTAAGAAGCTTTTCCCTTTCTGTCAAAGCAAATTTCTACGTAAGAAGGAAGAATCCAGCAAGAATATCCAACAGTCAAATCACTTGCCCAAATATGAGAGGGTCAAAGAGCTCTGCCAGCAGGCAAGGTACCAGACAGCCTGTGAACAGCCTGGGCAGGTGAGTGACGCAGCTTTTCTTCACCTCCACTCACATGCTTCTCTGTTTCTAATTTAAAAGACTTTCAGGGCGGGAAGCGGCTGTGGCTCAATCGGTGGGGCTCCCGTTTACCATATGGGAGGCCCCGGGTTTGGTTCCCGGGGCCTCCTGGTGGGGGCAGGCCCGCCCGCACGGCGTGGTTGGCTGACCCGGCGAGCACAAGTAGCAAGGGGGGGATGGATGAATAAATAAATAAAATCTCTAAAAAAAAAAAAAAAGACTTTCAGGGGAGTGGATGCAGCTCAAGTGGTTGAGCACCTGCTTCCTATGTAGGAGGTCCTGGGTTCAATCCCTGACCTCGGTACCTAAAAAAAAAAAAAAAGACCTTCAACATAGAGAATAACGTACACGTGCACATACATTGGCTTTTCGTGGTGGTCATGGGGGCAAGCTCACTGTGACACCTCCAGCTGACTGGTTCCAGGAATTGTCTAACTGCTCCAGGCTGAGTCTCCTCAGCCCTGCTTAGGCTCCCTCCAGTTTAAAGAGATGGTGCTCTTAGAGAGGTCTGTGTCGGAAAGATCAGAGGCAGGTTCCATCTGCAGAGAAGCTGCCATCTTGTGGGATCCTCCTAAAGGTCATCTAGACTGACCCCCTGACTTACCAATGAAGGCACTTCCCAGAGCATTTAATTCTCGCTCAGAGTCCCCCATCCTGGAAGTGACAGTGTTGGGCCCCAGAACACAATTATTCTGAATCTCACCCAGAGAGATCATCATTAGTTGATCATCAAGGAGGGCTCCAGAAGCTGCTGTTTATGATCAGTGATAGGCACTGAGCCTCTGGATGAGGTCTTCTGACCCCGGGCTAAAAGTCAGATGTCAGCCCAGGATGGAGGACAGAATGTATGACCAAGGTTGGGGAATGAAAAGGGAAACCGATCCTGATTGCTTATTGTTTCTACCTCTGGGCACAAAGTTTCTGGCATCTGATATTTCATCGAATGAATCTTCTTCATTAGTAGAAATATTGCTATAGAATCCAGGGCTACCCAGAACATCAACTTATCCATAAGAACTAAAAAAAAAAAAAATATCCTCTGATGAATTAACGGGGCCCTGCGCCAAAGGAAAGTGAGTGTATATGAGCACAATTTTAAACACTCTTGATTGATAATGCTGTGTCATGATGAGAGAGGAACTGGATTTCAGTCTAAACCATTGCGTCTTCAAACAAAATCAAGGAAAGTAAAGAGAGTTAAAATTTATCAAGCATTTGTCTTGTGCAGATACACTGTACATGGGATTTTCTATGTATTATCGGAGTTTAATCCTCACATGCCTTAAGTGAATTGGGCTTTGTATTAGTCAGCCAAAGGGGAGCTAATGCGAAATACCAGAAGTGGGTTGGTCTTTATAAAGGGTATTTATTTGGGGTAGAAGTCCACTGTTACCAGGCCATAAAGCGTAAGTTTCGTCTCTCACCAAAGTCCATTGCCACATGTTGGAGCAAGACAGCTGCCGATGTTTGCCAGGGTTCAGGCTTTTTGGGTTCCTCTCTTCCCAGGGCTGCATTTCTTTCCAGGCTTAGCTCCTCTGTTTCCTCCACAAGGTCAGCTGTAGAATATCAGGTGAATGGCTAGCTTCTCTTCTCCTGGGGCCTTCTCTCCAATCTTCAATTCTCCAACATCAAAACTCCAACTTCAGAACTGCAACTCAAAAACTGCTCCCTCTGTCCTTTGCCTTGCCTTTTATATTCAATTCCCCCACCCACCAAGGGGTGGGGCTCAACGCCCTACTGACATGGCCCAGTCAACGCCCTAATCATAACTTAATCATGCCCATATTAACAGATCAGTTTATAAGCATGATCCAATTATATTTTTGGAATTCATAATTACATCAAATTGCCAAATGGCTACAGGCCTTATCTGTATTAGTCAGCTAAAGGGGTGCTGATACAAAATACCAGAAATCTGTTGGCTTTTATAAAGTGTTTATTTGGGGTAGAAGCTTACAGTTAACAGGCCATAAAGCATAAGTTACTTCCCTCACCAAAGTCTGTTGCCACGTTTTGGAGCAAGATGGCTGCCGATGTCTGCCAAGAGTTCAGGCTTCCTGGGTTCCTGTCTTCCTGGGGCTTGTTTCTCTCTGGGCTCAGCTGCCCTGTTCTCTCCACAAGGTCAGCTATAGACTTTCAGGCAACTGACTCTGTCTCTCTCCCTGGTGCTTGATTCTCTCCGGGCTCAGCTGCTCTGCTCCTCTGTGTGCTTACTTCCCTGGCTCCAGTTCAAAACTCTAAACTCCCTTCTCTGCGGTACGGTTTCTCTGTGAGTCCCCACCCACCAAGGGGAGGCGGGGGGACTCAATGTCTTACTGATGTGGCCCAATCAAAGCCCTAATCATTATTTAATCAAGTAAAAGTGAAACCTCTGAATCCAATATAATCTAATATGCCCGGAGGGACAGACCAGTTTACAAACATAATCCAGTATCTATTTTTGGAATTTGTAAACAATATCAAACTGCTACATCATCCCATCTTACAAATGCGAAGCTGGCAAGTAGCAGAGCTGGGATCCAAACAAGAGTTACCTGATTGAAAAACTCAGGACACTTGCTGCTTTCCAAGATAGGTTATGTGAACTAGGTGAAAAGAATTTCTAAGAGTCTTTTGCTTATCTGGCCTCTAGATATCTACACAATGACCCAACACTAATTCAAGATATCAGACATGTGAAATGGGCAGCTTGGATATTATTAAAATGGCTTCATTCATTATCCTGTTACATGGTATCTAGCTTATTGAATAGGCACTAATAATAAATAATTTGATCCTAATATCTGTTTCCCCATGCCTTTTTTGTACACAGGAATCTCTTTGAAATAGAAGAGAAGGGGGAGGAAAGGACTGTTGAAGGAAGGGATAAAACCATGGCATTCTAGCAAGTCTTAATTTTCAGGTGTTTAGTGGAGCAGCTTAGACCTATCCATTATAATTTAATTTGAAGTCTTCAAATCCTGCTTATGGAAGCTCTAAGTATTTTTAGGAATAAAACCTCAGAATTGTCTTGAAGCTTTAAAATGATGTTTATGAGCCAGCCCAAAAAAGTTAATTTACTTTATTCAGAAGTTGAAAATGCTTGCTGTCAAATATATTTCATGCAAATTGGTCATCTTGATCCTATTTTTGCCCTTTAATGGTGAGCATTATACCCATTTGGGAATAAAGTATACTGCCTACCTTTTACTATGTGATTTTGCAAAACTGTCCGTCCATATGGCTTGTGCTGAAATTTTTAATATATACCCTAAAGGGCAAATGTAGCATAAACTAGATTATGGTACTTTGACACAAGCTTTTTACTCATGTACTGACTGCTAACTATTTTAAAACTTCATTTTTGCTTTTTCATATTTTCCTAAACTTGTTATGCCCTATGAAATGCTTTAATACCTGGCTCCCTGGAATTTTCCTCTGCTGCTTTTTTTTTTTTTTTTTTAGATTTATTTTATTTATTTCTCCCTGCCCCTCCTCGTTGTTTGTGCTCGCTGTCTGCTCTCTGTGTCCATTCGTTGTATGCTCGTCTTCTTTTTAGGCAGCACTGGGAACCGAACCTGGGGCCTCCCATGTGGGAGGGAAGCACCCTATGGCTTGAGCCACCTCCACTACCCACTTGTTGTGTCTCTCATTGTGTTTCTTCATTGTGTCTCTTCATTGTGTTACCTTGTTGTGTCAGCTTGCCGCACCAGGCCGGCACATCAGCTCGCTGTCTTGCTTGTCTTCTTTAGGAGGCACTGGGAACTGAACCTGGGACCTTCCATGTGGTAGGCGGGCACCCAACTGCTTGAGCCACATCTGCTTCCCTACTGCTTTATTTCAATGTGAATCAGTTTGAATTTAGATTCAATCTTGTGCATATAAGAAAACACTGGCAACAGTTTCTTTTAGAAGTACCTAAATTAGTGGAACAAAGAATGAGATTATGGCCTTGATGATAATTTCTTTCTATAGGATTTCTTTCAGTTGGGCAGAAATTGGTCTCTAGGAAAACAATGGTGTTTCTAAGAGGTAAAGAATTAGAGTGTATTTCAGATCATCTCAAGTTCCAGGTGTATCCAAGACATTAGTGAATTGTTACTCTAATCTAGTGGCTCTCAAAGTGGGACCAGCGATATGAGGATTGTCTAGGAGCTTGTCAGAAATGCAGATTCTCCAGCTACTTACTGAAGCAGAACCTCTGGAGGTGAGGCCCATCAATCTGTGGTTTAACAAGTCCTCCAGGTGATTCTATGCTCGCTGATGTTTGAGAACTGCTATTTTAACCTACACCTGAGGTGAGGTGGTGCAAGAGACTGAGCGGCCTCTCTCCACTCCGGAAGGTCCCAGGATCGGTTCCCAGTGCTGCCTAAAGAGAAGACAAGCAGACACAGAAGAACACACAGAGAGCAGACAGTGAGCACAAAACAATAGGGGGCAGGGCGGGAGGGAGAAATAAATAAATAAATCTTTAAAAAAAAGAGGAAGAAAGAGCCCAGAATAATGAGATTTCTATTACTCGGCATCAAGGTAACAGTTAAGGCTGGAACTGACTTCCTTGGAACCCGTTCTCTGGGCATTGGTTTCCCACCTGGCTCATGCCTTCTTATCAAGGTTAAATGCCTTCATTCAAAAGCAGCATAATCCTCTCTTGGGTTTAACCCTTCATCTGGTAGAGGAAAAACCAACAGTATTAGCCTCCTTCTCTTCTCTCTTATTCCTCAAACGTGTAGTGTATTTCTCCTGCTGCCCCCCTCCCACCCCCATGGCGTGAATGTGGATGCATGAAATAGAATAAAGAGAGGAAAGAGGAATTTGGGCTCAGAAGGTTTGAGTTAGAATATTGGCATCCACCACTTTCTAGTTGTGCATTCTTGAACAAGTCAATTAATTTTTCCTGAGTCTTAAATGTTCTCTCTCTAAAATGGAGAAATTTAATTTCAGTCTTGTGAGGATTAAATGGTATCACATGTGTAAAGTGCCAGGTAAACTGTGAAGCAGCATGCAAATGTTGGGTATTGTTAGTGTTCTGTACCACCTTACCTGTTGTTTTCTTTCTGGGAAAGCCAACGGGAAATTAAAATGGGCTGGCATCCCAGGCACTTGGCATCACCTCTCCACTATGTGAGCACAACAACCAGCAGAGATTAATTAAGTCAACACAGACATATGTGTTTGCATTACTTCCATGTTCCTGAATCAGTGCGAAATTGAGTGTGATTCCCATCTCTCTCTCTCTCAGCTGGGCATCACAACCCCGTGCACATTTATGTACTGACATATACCAACCCCCAATCCTGTCTTAAAAGTCTTTTGTTCAGCAGAGAACATAGATCAGAGATGGTCAGCTCTGCTGCACATTAGAACCACCTGAGGAGCTTTTTAAAAATGTGGATGCACAGCCTTAATACCAGATCAATTAAATTAAAATCTCTGGGGGTGACCAGAACCCCAGGCCTAGAGTCATAGCATGTCAAAATCAGAAGAGGTCTTAAAAACACTCTCACTCAATGATATCAGTGTACTGATGAGGGAATTTAGTTCCTAAAACGTAAGCTACAAACCTAGAACCAGAACCTACATCTCATCATTTTGCCCTTTCTTCCCCACACCACGCTGCCTCTGCAAAAAAATGCAAGACAGTGGATTTCCCTTTGGAATTATAAATGGCATTTGTATGGCAGGAACCAAAGGCTGGACCTTAGGACCCGCCCACAGCACTTAGGGCTCTGCTTCTCACCCTTAGGTGCACGTTAGAAACACACGGGCAGCTTTAGAAATGCTGAGACCCAGATCCCACCCCAGACTAATTAAATCAGAATCTCTGGGGCTGAGACACAGGCATCAGTTTTTTCAATCTCCTGGGTAATTTCTATGTGCAGCCAAGATTGAGAACCGCTCTTGTTGAGTGAACATTATTGTTCTTCTCTTCTAGGTACAGCTATTGACTCTTGAAATAGTTACATAAAAGTGAAATTCCCTGGATGTCCAATTTTGAAGTACATTTTATTTAGTCTCTGGGATTTAAGAAGAAAAATATGCAGCTTATCTTTATAGAACATATTCACATCCTTTTGTTGAGTTGAATTTGAGAAAATTTACGATTTATTTTCCTTCTATCGTAATACCATCAAATCAAAGATTTGTTTAAAACTCTGAAAGGACTTCAGCCTCAAGCAAGCTGATAGCTATTATAAAGGCAATTAGAATGTAGCTCTGTTGAGTATAAAATGGTTTAGCTCCAGGATCTATGTTCTTATTCAAAAATGATCCCTCTGACCTTTGTGACCAGCTGCAAAGCCTGAATAGAGGTGCTCACCAGTAAGATCTGGCTAGAATTGTAAGTTTGCCAGCAACAGACAGTCTGTTTCCAGAAACTCACTGAGCCCTATCTAAAGATGCAGCCTGGCCCACAGACATCCCCTTGGCTCTCCTGATTCCAGAGGGTCCCAGCTAGAAATACTGAGACCCCAGGGCCATCCTCCAACTGTACTCTCATCAGCATATGGGCTCCAGGATGCATCACTGAGCCCTGAACTCCTGCTTCTTCAGCCTAAGCTTAAGGATGCTTCACAGCAATTATTCATCTTCTGAAATGTTTCGGCCTCTGCATATTTGTCAAGATACAAATGGCAGGGTTAAAAGTCAAACCATCGTAGGAAAATGGACATGGCTCAAACGATTGGGCTCCCATCTACTGTATAGGAGGTCCAGGGTTCAATTCCTGGGGCCTCCTGTTAAAAGGCAAGCTGGCCCATGTGGTGAGCTGGCCTGCATGGAATGCTGGCCCGAGAAGAGAGCTGGCACAGCAAGATGATGCAACAAAAAGAGACATAGGAGAGACAATAAGAGACACAGCAGACCAGGGAGCTCAGGTGGCACAAGAGATTGAGCATCTCTCTCCACTCTGGAAGGTCCCAGGATCAGTTCCTGGTGCTGCCTAAAGAGAAGGCAAGTAAACACAGAAGAACACACAGAGAGCAGACAGCGAGTGCAAAACAAGGGAGTCGGGGGTGGGGGGGGATTAATAAAAAAAAAAAATTCAAACTATTGTAAGTGATGCTCTAAACAAGTTACAAATAGGAAAGTTTAAGAACATGCTACTCATAAACTACATCAGGTGGCTCCCCCCTGGTTTAATTTATGCCATCTTATTTTACACTGCTCCCCAACACCACCTGCCTGGTCGGGTTTCCTTCTTCCACATCACGTGCTCATTCCCACTTTCTAATCTGCATGTAAATTGTTGCCTTGGTCTTCCCAAATGCGGTCCCCTCATCCCAGGCCCATCTAAAGTCTCACACCCTGCCCCAAACCATTCTTTCATTGGCATCCTTACCCAGAGCCTTGGAATTGCGTCCTGGCACCATCACTTCCTTGGCATGTGACCACGTGCAAGTTACTTAACCTAGCTCTGTCTCAACTTCTTCATCTGTAAAATGGGAGTAATGATAGCAGCTGCCTCAAAGGATTGCTGCAAAGATTATAGGATTAAAATATATAAAGTACCTGCACAGTGCCTGGCTCTGGATTCTTAGCCTTGGTCAATTGACCAATTTTATTTTCCCTCAGCTGCAAGCACCATACTTCCAACATTGACTTTCCCAAATGATTTTCCAGGTTAAAATCTAAAAGAGGAAACATTTTCTCTCTCTTCTGTCTTTCTATTTTCTCTTCCCCTCCCTATCTAATCTCACCTCATCTCAAAGTAAACAGGAGATAAATCTCCTTGGCACAAGTTATTCTGTTTCATATTGGTGATGAAATTTGATAAAGGTTTGAGCTAAAGGGCAGTTTAGACAAAAATGTGTGCTTTTTATGTTCCCCAAGTGTTGAGATGAAAATTTTGTACCTATATCCCCATGCAGGTTTTCATGATCTTGGTACTGGTATAAAAGATAATCAGGTTATCAGGAAATTACTATATGGTTGACCTGTTTCAGAGAATATGTTTTAATGGAGAACTAATCTGTGTGTGTGTGTGTGTGTGAGAGAGATTAATTATTGTATTAATGCATCAATTGTACTGAATGAATTAATTCATTGCAGTGTATCTTCCAAATAGGCGTTGCCAAAATTTTTGTTTCTTACTCATGAAAATAGGCATAAGTGGCCTAAATAAGAATATTGAACATCCCTGAAATTACTAACCAATCTGGGAAATGTATACAATTAAAAATGTAGAAACCATAATGATTACCTAGTAGTTGCTTCAGGAAGGGGAAGTAACCAGAGTTCTGCATCATCTACTATCGAGCTAGGCATTATACTTGGACTATTTTACACCTGAAAACTATTTTATAAGATAGCTAATATGCCCATTTTAAATGTGAAGAAACTGAAGCTCAGAAGGAGAAATTTGACCAAAGTTACCAGAGTTCAAACCGAGATCTGTATGATTCAAAAGCCATGGTCTCCCCACTAAATAATAATTACTGTATTTTATACAATTTACATCCAGAAAGCATGAACTTGCCCAGGGATTGGATAAACATTTTAAAAAGCCAATTGTAAGAATACTGCTCTGGAGTCATACAGTACATCTTTTCCTCAGAACTCTGAAAACACTCAACAATTTATCCTCATGACATATCCTTGGGGCCAGAAGGAGCAAGTATTATTTTACCAGATGTGGAATCCGGAAGAACAAAGGGATTCTACAATTTGCTCAGGGCCATAGAGTCAGCAGCAAGAGAAAATTAAAATTGAGGTCTTCAGATCCCCAACCCAATACTTATCTCCATTAAAAATGGCTACCCCTCATTAAGTTTACATTAGATCAAATTCTTCAAGTAATAAACAATGTGTGTGTACTTAAGGAATAAAATTAATAATAGTAAACTGCCTTTATTGAGCACCTACCCTGTGCTGCGTTCTTGCCGTGCCTTCTCTCTCGTTCTCATGACCCTACAAAGGCTTCAGCTGTGTAACTGACTTGCTCAGGGCCACATAGCCATATGGTGAAGCTCCAGGCATTTCTAGCTTAAAAGTTAGTCTTAGAAGATAATAAAAAGAATAAAAATTAAAAAAAAAAACAACTTAGTCTTTTTCCACTAAGCCACCCCAATATGGGTATAAAATACCCTTCTCAAGTCCTAGGCAGAATATAGGTAATACTAGTACAAAACCCTAATTCAAAAATTGAGTCATGGCAATGCTTTAGTTGGTTTTGAGGATTAAATGAGTTAATTCCTAGAAAGTGCTTATCAAGTAAGAGTTCAGTTGATGATGATGAATAATAGGATTTTTCTGAAAGGCATTTGACCCATATTTATCATTAGGCTTGATTCCACCAAACTAGCTACAGGCATGAATCCATGTACCAAAATAGCCAACTTTCTCTTCCTCATCAAGTGTCCTATATATACAGGTAGATATATTTAATCAAAAACACTAGTAACTAAGTTCAGTAATTCTGTGCTGAGCTAATTTCTGGGGAAGATTCAGGAGGATGAGTCATAGTTTTTGCCCTTAATTCCAAGTTCAGGTGTGGTAGAAAAAAACTAGAATGAAATAATAATAGCTTAACTTATATGTGTCATTATTTATTTAAATAATGCTATCTAGCACCTAGCCCACAGATGTAAAGAAGTATTTGTGGGATAAATGTGTGCTAAATCCTTGGTACAGTCAGAGAGGCTGGAGGAGAATTGAGATGGTGTATGTAGTTCTAGAAAGCAGAAAAGGGATTAGCAGAAGGAGTGAGTGGTAGAAGACTGGAGACAGTTGGAATTGGCAATTACCTGATTTAGTGATAAGCTTCAGGAAAGCAGCTGACAGTGCGGCAGAGCAGCAGCTGCATCTCTGCAAGGGCACTTGATTGACAAGCCCATTTCTGAGGCCTGACTTCATGGCCCTAAGCCCACCTGCCTCACCTGAGCTCAACTTTCCTATGCTTCCTGAAGCTCATCTCATTATTTTGGCCTTTTACATGGCTTGAGGCATGAATTTCAGAGCAATTCCTTTAAAATTTCTCTTCTCCTTCCTCTATAAATTCTGATGGCCATTTTAGTTGCAGCTATTTCAAGGTTTTATTGCTCACCCATAAAAATTGTCATATTGAACACTAAAATGACTGTGGCAAATGTGTGGTAATTATATTTCATTAAAATTCCTACTGTGTCTGCAACTAAAATTTTCAAAGCCTCTAGCTAATTATTTATATGTGTATATGTGTATGATATACATATATCACACATATGTAAAAGTCTAGTAACTTTTTCATAGGGTCCATGGTATAGAAAATAACTGCCATTTTTGTCACTGGCTCTTTATCCGAGTATGCATATAGATGATAGCATATATGGGTTTATATGTATATCTATATTTGTATGTATACATGCAGATATGTCTATACATATATTTGATATTGTATGGTACAATTCATCAGTGCCAAGGACAGTGCCAGACCTTGGGTGTGGTTATGTTCAACTCTTCAGAAAGGAAACACCTTTTCCCTTCTTCTATATCCCATAGGAAATCAACAAGGAATTTGGCTAATTGGGGAAATGTAGGTTGGATTCCAAATAGACTAAGTCCCTAAAAAGTCTTCCTACACAGGAAGGAAGGAATCTGCTTGTACCTCAGCTCTTCCAGGCCGAAAAAATAGGCAGAATTTCTTTTCATGCATTGTGGTTATAAAATTTAAGTTTTCACTAGTTGCATGATTTAAAGATTAGTATTTGTATCAGAGTTGATATAAAGTGGAACCATGTAAAGACATGACCATTATTTTTCAAGAGCACAGTTAGCCAGAATTTTCTGTCTGATAGAAAATTGAACATTTCTTAATCTTCCACTTGATTATGAATTGTGTAGGGCCTGCTTCTTTTGCTACTATCTGCATTAAGTAGTCAATTCTTCATTTTTAAATGCTGGAGGTAGAGTTTCCCCAGGCAGGTGGATAAAGGTTGAACCATTTGGATTTAAGGTAGATGTAGACACTCAGGTACCACTGATTCCCAAACATTTGGAGTATGAAAAGTTATTTATTTTGGTGAGACTTTTCACCAGCAAGAATTCCATATGGTTTATAGTTTCTTAATGGATTGTGTATCAGGGTTTTTTGTTTGTTTGTTTGTTTATCACTTTTGAGAACTTCATGGACCCTCCTCACACTAATTGGACATAACTGTGTGCTACAAGCCAAGGCCTGGAAATCACTGGTCTCCAGAACCGTCAAGGACAGAAGCATGGAACAGGCCACAGGTAGTTTTCAGCTAAGACTAAATTCTGTCACTTTTCAACTAACTGTGGAAAAAGAGCACAGATAATTGATTGCTCTCAAATATAGCACATAGTTCTGCAAGTATAGATGAACTGGCAGTGTTCACCTGTTCAACTGGAGTCACTTTCTGACCTGATTAGGTCAGTTACTTTCTAAACACTGCTGCCTTTTCACATCCACTCACACAAATACAAACTTACCTCTTAAAGACTCATCCATCTGAGCTCCGGAGACCTAAATATATCCCTCTGCCGTCCACATGGGATCCAGCTGCCAAGAGGTCCAGTAACCAGTTGCTAATCTAAAGCAGGGGTTTTTCCCTCCTTCGGCACATTAGAATCACCTGGGGAGCTTTAAAAATCCTACACTATGGCCAAGTTTGAGAACCACTGACTTGACATAACTCCCAAGTGCCTGTTCAAGTTGACATCACTTTTTTTTTTTAGTTAAATCACCTCTAACTCAATCTTTAGACTACTCTTGTTTGTGTTGCCTTTTCATGACTTTGTAAACAGGTACGTAGTTGTCTGGTCTCTGGGACTACCACTTCTGGATAGAGACATTGAACGTTCAAGACAGTGTGGCCAGGCCCCCAGAGAAGGCTGAACCCTGAGGTGTCTTGCAGCATCCAGATGGAGAAGCACCAAGAGTGTGCAGGGGCTAAAGTAAAATCACAGAGCAAGCCCTGTGTCTGGGGCTTGGGGGACTATACGGTAGAAGCGTAACAGCTGTTGAAGGTATACAGCTCCCTAAAGAGGAAATGAGCCACCCCCTCTGCCTCTTGGTTCATTGTGAACGGTTTTGTACTGAAGTTTCATTTGTCTGCTGACAAAGGCAGTTGGGACCCTTAGCCAGACCTCACCTTGCATTAAGACACCTTGCAATCAAGATCAACCAAGGTAAGGCACAAGGACCGTTTGGGGGTCTGTGAGGTCATTTTAAGTGGTGCATGAAAGAAGAACTTTTATTTTAAAATATACTTGAAAACATAACTGGCACAACAAGCACATGCTTTTATAGATATTGCTTTGGCCACACTTTAAAAATGACTCAATATAAGGAAAAATAGTAAGTAAAAGTACACAGGTGATACTCAGATATGGAAGTAAAAATCTACCCAAGTTACTGCAGGCTGTAACGACCAGGTCAACCTAAAATTCAGACCAATATTCCTCCTGCCTCTCAAATTAACATCGTAGGGAGGGAGAGAGGGGTAAAGAAAAAGCAAAAGAAAGCCTGTTAGGTCTTTACATATGGTATGGAGGATCTCATAAAATGATCCCAAGGGTGAAGAGGCCTGACTTCAGCCAGAATGATACAAAAGAAGCACCGGGGAGCATTTAGGCCCGATTCTGTGCCTTAGTTTACTGAGAATTGCAACTGAAGTAACCGCAGCACACTTGCTAAAAGGCTCAAGCTGGAAAGAAGGCAAACTCCCCCACAGTGTGTTTCTCCGGAAGGTGAATTACGCTTCTTGCAGGGCAGCTCGTGCTTCTGGAGGGCATCATGTTTGTAGGTGGGTAAAGAAAAGGCGTGAAAGAAAACCTGGTAAGTTTTCTAATGTCTGGGGTCTATGAAAGTCGGCTCTCCCTGTGAGAAGCCCCAATTAAACTCATTTCCCTCTTGCTCATGTGCCACTCTTCCCTGGCTTGCATTAGAAATTCACAGGCAGAGAACAAAGCAGCCAAGTTTGTTTTTCTAGGGAAAGAGGGGTCTGGTGAAAACAGCGCTGACAGCTGTGTTCTGTGGTTTAGTGAATTAAGGGCTTTTACATGTTCCATTCAAGACTCTGTTTAGTCTGTGTGCTATGGATTTAGATATCATTTTTTGGCTATTGGGTCACTGAGGTAGTTCTAGTTTCCAGTGATTTCATTGTCATCTGCATTTGCCTGCAATGAAAGGAATAATAGAGGGAATTGGGAGCTAAGTTATTGCAGGGTCACTTGAAAGTTTGCCTTTCCCGGTTCACTCTCTTTCATGGTATTGCCAGCGTTTCCAAAGACTAAAGCAACAGTTCTTAATAAATAACACCTGGATCAGAATCGGTAAACCGCTTTCACGTTGGCTTTTGCAGAAGTGGCAGTGCATCGAGGATACGGCTGGCAAGCTTCGAATTCACAAGTGTAAAGGATCCAGTGACCTGCTCACGGCCAGGCAGAGCACGCGGAACCTCTACTCTCGGGGCTTCCACGGCAAAGACAAAGACTGCGATTGTGCAGAAGCGGGTTACCGCGCCGGCAGGAAACAGAGGAAGAGTCAGAGGCAGTTCCTGAGAAACCAAGGGACCCCAAGTAAGCCACTCGCCTGGGACTGTCTCAGTGGCAGGCCGGGGCCTGTAGGACTGGACATTAGAGGGGCAAAAGGGTTTGCCCCTACATTTTAGGTATTACTAAAAATGCAGCTTTGGGCCGCTGTTTGGGCGCCAGCAAGCCAAAAGCGAGCCGTTGTTCTGTTCAAAATAAGAAGCCTGAGATTAATTTGAAACTTGCTTTATAAGCATCTTTCACTTAAGCATAGAATGAAAATATATTCAGTAAAAGCCACACACAAAGCATCCCCACACATAAAGGAGCTGTAACATGGTTATACCCAGGGCCCCGAGGTATGGTTTAGGTCAATTTTATACTGATTTGTCTGCCATACGTTGCTAGAAAACAAATGCCAAGGTTTCAGTACTTGGGTATTTAGTAGGAAAAGCATTAAGTTATTTTTAAGGCATTTATTTTAATCTCTGTTTTAGTACTTTATATATAAATATATTTATATAAATATATATATATAAATAAATACATATATTTCTGTCGTATCATTGCCTCCTATTGGATGACAGGGTCAAATTAATTGAATCCAATATGAAAAGCGCTGCCTATCATTTTCCCCATAAAAACAGGCAGCTCTGAGAGATCTATGATTATAGAAATATGAAAACCTGCAATCCAGTACTTTCCATAAAAGAATGAGAGTCTAGTGCCATCTAGGGGAATAATATGTAAAGTGACTCATTTCTGTTGTGATTCCTTTCTACATTGGTTTGGAAATAAGCAACATACATAAATTAAATTCCATGTCCAAAATTGGAAATCAGATGTTTTTATCTCAGACGTCACAGTTGGGGTTTAGGGGTCATGAACTCCCTGACATTTAATATAAACCTTTACCTATGTTTTATGTATATATGTACTTTTTTTTTTTTTTTTTGTAGATGTCCCTAACTTTCAACAAATTCTTCTTAAAAGATTCCATAATCCAAAAGGCTAAGAATCATGACTTGGGAGATTTTTTCTTTTCTTCCCTGAGAGAAAAATGCCAGGTTTAATAATTCACAAAAATTGAAAATTGACAAGGATCTCTTACACTCCCTTTTAACTGAAGCCAATCACTCCCGTCCAGCTGAGAGTGAGCTGCTGCTTCCCTCGGCCTGACCACAAAGAACTTTGATCTTTAAGTGTTAGGCACAGACAGGGGAAGTGTACAGCTTTTTCAAGCTGCGTGGACGTGTATGTGTTTTAACGCAGAGGTTGGGTTTCTTTCTCTCAATGGTGGAACTCGTGAGTGCTCTCCAATGACCCACTGACTGTTCCAAGGCCGATTCTGATTCCACGGCCAGTTGCTCCCCTTCCTCCTCTTTCAGCTGCAGGCTGGAAAGATGAGGCCCTATGAGTACATCCCAAAAAAGCCTAAGTGTGTCTGATAAACGGGCCAGTATTTGTTCTAACCTCGCACATCATTGGTGCTTGACAGTGTTCGATAGGGACCAGAAAACATGCTGGCCTCCCCCAGCATTGTCCTCCAGTTGCCAGGTATTAAAAGTCCACTGGGTGCTGAAAGCCTTTGCAAGATTTGATTTTTCTTATTGAGCAATCCTCTATTATTTGTACAAATAGAATGTGGCTAAAGCATTTACCTTTTTGAAGAAGCAGCCCAGGGTAGTAGAAAGACCACAGACTTTGGAGTGTGGCAGATTATATATAGTTCTAGCTCCCACACTATTGGCTGTATAACCTTTTAAAATGTGTGTTACATTCAAAGCTTCAGTTTTCTCATCTGTAGAATAGGGATAATAGCACCAAATTCATGACCTTGTTTTAGCAGTTTAGTTATGAGTTTAGTTATGTAAATGATTTATTATAATATCTGTCTTTCAAGATTATGGATTCGAGATAAATATAAAGTGAATAATGCATAGCAAAAGCTCCATAAATGCTAGTCATTATTTTTATTAATACACATATTTGGGAATATAGTTTTATTCAAACTGTCTTAGTTTTGAAAAGTCACAGCCTGCCATAAGTGGAAAGGATCTTCGAGCTCACCCAGATCCGCGCCCTCACTGGAGGGATGAAGGACCCGAGGCCCAGAGAAGCAGGTCACTGCCACGTGGTGACTAAGCCAGACCCAGAGCCCAGCTCTCCCAGGCATGAATTCCACTGAGCTGTCCCCAGCACGGTGATACCTGTCGGCAATGCTGCATGTGCTGTTTGTCCTTTGCTAAGATAGTCACCATGCCACGCAATCATTTTCTTCCTACTAAGCTCCTTCTGTACTTCTGTATTAATATATCTCCCCCTATTTACAGAGTACAAGCCCAGATTTGTCCATACTCGGCAGACACGCTCCTTGTCAGTCGAATTTGAAGGTGAAATCTATGACATAAATCTGGAAGAAGAAGAATTGCAAGTGTTGAGACCAAGAAACATTGCCAAGCGTCATGACGAGGGCCACAAGAGGCCAGGAGGTCGCCGGGCCGCCAGCGTTGAGAACAGAGACGGGATGCTGGCTGACAGCGGCAATGCTGTGGGCCTGCCCACCACTGTCCGAGTGACACACAAGTAGGCTTGAGGGGTTCACTAGGGTTGAGTTCAGAGTTAGCCCTTCCCCCATGTTGTAGCCATTTTGCCCCTGAGTATCACACGACCCAGCAATATGGTGCCAAGGAGCTGGCCCATATAACGCTTCGTGGCTAAGAAGCAATAAGGCACCCAAACTTGTGGACATGTGCTTTGGGTTCAAGTTCACATTAAGGCTGATTCAGCGGGAATCAAGCTAGGATATCTTTCCTGTCTTAACTCCTTAGCATTCTTTAAGCATGAGCTTTGTAGGAGTCTAGAAAACAGATGGAAACGATTACTGGGATGAGTGGAGACTCTTCCATGTGCAGGGCTGCTGTTGCTCAGAGCAGTTGCCCAGTCACAGCCTCAGAAATGAAACACAGGGAAGCAGACGTGGCTCAAGTTGTTGGATGCCGGCTTCCCATATAGGAGGTCCCAGGTTCAGTTTCTGGTGCCTCCTAAAAACAAAAGGACAGTCAAAACAAATGATAAAACCAACTCAGGGGAGCCGATGTGGCTCTGTAGTTGAGTGCCGGCTTCCCTTATAGAAGGTCCCAGATTCAGTCCCTGGCCCTGTGCCGCAAAAAAAAAAAAAAAAAAAAATGAAATGAAACACAGCCCAAAGGAGCATGGTGGGTCCTGGATAAGAGATGGCATAGATTGGGAAGGGATGCAAGATGCAAAAAACACCTAACTTTTCCAGATTACAGATAACACAGAAGGGTCTTAGAAATCATAAGATGAGGAAGGAGGTGATTCTCGCATAGCTTTAGTGGATTCACTTGTTTTTGTTTGTTGTTTTTTGGCTCCTTCTAAAATCTACTTACATTCCTGGCAGAGAAGTATTTTCTTTCTGAATTTATTAGCCAGCATCTTTGTTTTCTCCTGAATTTCATCACTTTGTCGTGGGGTCGGGGGTCAGGGGACACCGGGAGCACTGCCAGGATTTTTATCTTTGCATCTGGTCTCCCTGTGCTTTGTAGTTTTTAATGCTATACACTAAAAGAGTTAGACCAGGATTTGTTTCTCTTATATTATTGGTTGACCCCATATCCCACCTGCTTTCCTTCCCTGAGGCTCTGCTTTCCTTCCCTGAGACTCTTTCTTTGCTTCAAAACTTAATTGGGGAAGCGGATGTGGCTCGAGAGGTTGAGCTCCCACCTCCCACATGGGAAGTCCCAGGTTTGGTTCTTGGTGGCTTCTGAAAAAACAAAAGCAAACAAACTAAAAAACCAACTCAGGGATGCTAATGTGGCTCAGTGGTTGAGCTCCAGCTTCCCACATACGAGGTCTGGGATTCAATCCCCAGACCCTGGTATCTCAAAAAAAAAAAAACTTAATGAGGAATAAAAATAAATTAATAAGACAAATTAAAAAGGGAAAAAAGAAAAAGAAAAAAAAATGGGGAACTCAAGGCAAGCTCTTTTTAACAAAATGAGTGGTATGAATAGACTGCTTCTGGCTGCACTTCTTCAAACAAGCCATTTCCATTATGACTGTGAAAACTGCATTCTCCCCCTATATATCTTTGCTAGGGCTTTCAAAACTGGAGCTTTTTAGCAGTACCTGTTTATGAGGATATGAATGTTGAGAGCCACCTTGAAAAGTGATTTCACTATGACACCATCCTTTGCCCATATCTGTAGCCAGGAAACATTCCCACATCCTTGTCTATCAATCAGTTCCATAGTTATTGCTCATATCCCACCCGAGAGTTTAGAAGAAGGGAGCCGGTATAGCTCAGTGATTGAGTGCCTGCTTCACATATTTGAGGTCCCAGGTTCAATCCCTGGCATCCTTTAAAAAGAAGTTTAGAAGATAATTACATTCTCTTCACTATTTCTAATATTTTTCATTTATTTGCTTCTGTAGGTGCTTTATTCTTCCAAATGACACAATCCATTGTGAGAGAGAGCTGTATCACTCATCCAGAGCCTGGAAGGATCACAAGGCATATATTGATAAAGAGGTGAGCCATGGCTGGAAACTCGGCTTACCAGCCCTTCCATGACTGTTTGGTGGAACATATTCTGTGTATGCTTCATTTTTTTTATAATTATGTAAAAAAATAGGAAAGCAATCAAGCCATTTATCTTTTTCCAGTGATTTAGTGATAGTCCTGCCTGAAAACAAAATAGAATGTGAGAAGAGAATGAGGATTGACTCAGTGACCTTTTGAAATTCTGTGATAAAATGATTTAATTGTAAAAGAGACATCTGTTAATGTTTATTTATAACACATTGGGTAGAATATTGAGGTTAACCGTTTCCTATGTCCAGTTTGTTTCCAAACTAATTAGCATTTCAAATGAGCATTATAATTCTGGAACACAGAAAATAAGGTGAAAAGAAAGGTACTTGGCATAGAAAATTCTGATCCTTAAAGTTAGTTGTTCAAATATGTTTTCCAGATTGAAGCTTTGCAAGATAAAATTAAGAATTTAAGAGAAGTGAGAGGACACCTAAAGAGAAGAAAGCCTGAAGAATGTGTCTGTAGTAAACAGAAGTAAGCTATCCATCCCAGTGTCTGCTTTCCAAACTCTCTAACATTTGCACAAGCTAAAGTGACCAGCCCTAAGCCTATTTATCTCTTTTACCAATTAAAAGCTTAATAAATTAAATGTATTCTAATATGTTATAATGACCTGAGCTGTTTAGATCACATTAAATACACAATAAACCTAAGCAGAAGGTAAGAAGAAAAAAGTCCCATTAAACTGAAAGAGTTACAACAAAGTAGCTGTTTTCCTTCTATTTTGCTTTCTATCTATAAAATGAATTGCTTAATCAAATGAAAGGTTATGAAGACTCACTTTTTAATTCTTTGGCCTGCAGCTATTACAAGGAGAAAGGTGTAAAAAAGCCAGAGAAATTAAAGAGCCATCTTCACCCATTCAAGTAAGTAACTATTTTCCACATTTGCTGGGATGAGGGGCTGTCCATGAGGCTCTTTGAAAGGCTAGAGGGACTCTGTTCTAAGTGGTAACACTTTGGAAGAAGTAGATTCAACTAAGTGGGCATATAGCTCAAGAAATTGAAAACAAAGAAAAGCACCCTGCCAAGGGACCACGGTGATGCTTTTAGAGTCCTTTGAGAGAGCCAGGTGTAGTTCACTCTGATTGTGTATGCACTCTCCATCTCATTGAATGGATGAGTAGACTGTATTTCACTCAGTGCACTACTTCTTAGGAAGAGTGACTGAGAGATGTGGATGCTAAGCAGCCTGGCAAAAGTGTTCTATTCTGAAAGTTGGAAGAAATAGACATATTTTTAAAAAATGAGTAAAATTTGCAGATGAAGGAGATTTAGTATTTGAGCCTTAACAATGTTTGGGCTCTTTATGGAAAAACCAAGGTAATAAAAAAAAGAAAAAAAGAAAATTCTTTCTATGCTTATTTTGTAGAATTTTGTCAAAATACTAGAGATCATCTAATCCAAGCCATTTAATTCAACCAGTTCTTGACTTTATGGCTGATAGATACTGAGCCATGAGGAAGTACAAGATGAAGCCCACTAATTCACGTGGACATTTATTTCCATCAGTGTTTGCATGTAAATAAGGATGAAAAGGTTGATCCTCTTAAGGCTCAGCAAAGTTCTAAGAGAGTTGCCATTTAATGAATTTCCCTTCACTGTTGCTGATTATACTTTGAGGCCCTCTGTGAAAAATAAAGGTCATCTTTTATTGTGTATCTATTATCATGTACCCAAATATTTGTGTGAGACAAGGAAAGCTTTTACAGAATTATTTGATTTTGACTGTAGCCTGTAATATATAGAAGTATATGCATATATACATATGTATCTGTATGTATTTAATATACTTCTGAATACTATGCAGATTTATCTTAAAAACACAACCAACTTTGCCAAATTGGATGACTAGTGGGAAATCAGTCATTATAGAAAACAGTGTTCTCTCATAAACATGTGTAAAAAATTTTTCTGAGAAAGACAAATATTTGTGTGAGATTCATAGCAGCAATCAATTTTTAATCAAGAAAGTGCTCTCTGATCACTAAGAAACCCCTTCTATTGGAATAGGGAGGCTGCTCAAGAAGTAGACAGCAAACTCCAACTTTTTAAGGAGAACCGCAGGAGAAGGAAGGAGAGGAAGGAGAAGAAACGCCAGCGGAAAGGAGACGAGTGCAGCCTTCCTGGCCTCACCTGCTTCACACATGACAACAACCACTGGCAGACAGCCCCGTTCTGGAACTGTAAGTTCATCCCAAATGCCACTTAGCTGCCACCATGCAGAGATACAGCAGCTCATGCTCCAGCTACTTCAACTAGGAATAGAGGAAAAATCCAGAGGGAAGCATCATTTCTTTTTTCTATAGAGTCAACTCACATCATTTTGCCAAAAATTACTTTTTTGTTGTTGGTGGTAGTATTTCGTTTTAAAATGCCAAGCTTCTCCCTGGCTTTTAGACCTCAGCATCTGGCAGTCTTCCTACCCAGAAACATGGCTCAATAACTAAATGAATGGAGAACAGTTTTGCCCCAAATAGGTTTTCTTTGTTTTATTTTAAGGGCATACTCGAAATTCACTAAAAGGAAGTTAAAAAAAAAAAAATGGTGGGGATGGTATCTTACTTAGTTCCCACCCCACTTTAGCACCTAGCACTGGGCTTACAGAATAACAGGGGCATGACAAAATGTTTAGTTTTTACACCGAATTGCTGAGGATATGGAATCATAACAATTGCGTACTTTTAAAATTAATACTTATATTTGCTTTAGTTGTCTGTGCACAATATTCCCTGAGGCCATATAGAAACAATACCCTACATTCTTGTGGTACTCCATCTGGTTGAAGGCTCAACATCGCACAGAGTAGATGAAACACAGACTCTAGAATTGAAAGGCTCATTGGAGACCACCCAGGTCTGTGGTTTTCATACTGGGATTTGGAGACTCCCAGGAAACCACAGACCATTCTTCGGGGTCATCTAACACCTGTCCCTGAGAATTTTTAAATTTTATCTTTCTGTTTCGATGCTTCTTGATTTCAGTGTCCATGTTTGCATTTATGTTTACAATCACACTGAGGCCAAGTGAACTCTTAAAGCCATAGCATTTAACTTTTTTTTTTTTTTTAACAGTTTTATTCAGACACCATACAGTCTATCCAAAGTGTACAATCAGTGACTCTCAGTATAATCACAAGGTTGTGCATTCATCACCACAATCAGTTTTAGAAACCACATACCCCTAATACTCTATTGTTGACATTTAGCATTGGTGTAGTACCTTTGTTACAATTGATGAAAGAATATTAAAATATTACTATTAACTATAGTCCATAGTTTGCATTAGGTGTATTTTTCCCATATACTATTCCATATTAATACCTTATAATAGTGACATGACATACATTTGTTCTAGTTCATGGAAGAACATTCTTATATTTGTACTATTTGTACTATTCATCGTCCCCAGCAGGCCTCACTCTTTTTTTTTTTTTTTTTTTTTTTTAAAGATTTTATTTATTTATTCATTCATCCCCCTCTTGCTGCCTGTGCTCGCCGGGTCAGCCAACCACACCGTGCAGGCGGGCCTGCCCTCACCAGGAGGCCCCAGGAACCGAACCCGGGGCCTCCCATATGGCAAATGGGAGCCCCTCTGATTGAGCCACAGCCGCTTCCCTGTCTCACTCTTAATACAGTCCCATGTTTCATCCTCTTGCTTTTCTTCTAGTGACATATACAACCCTAACCTTCTCTTTTTAACCACAATCACACCCACAATTCAGCACTGTTAATTACACTCTAATTTGTAATGTAATGTTACCATCATCTCCATCCACTTCTAAACATTTGCAATAAACCTTGTTAAACATTCTGCACAACTCCCTATTCTCAGCCCTCATTCTATCTCCTGGTAACCTATATTCTAGATTTTAACTCCATGAGTTTGCTGATTATAATTAGTTCATATTAGTGAGACTATACAATACGTATCCTTTTGTGCTGGCTTATTTCACTCAAAATAATGTCCTCGAGGTTCATCCATGTTGTCACATGCATTAGGACTTCATTTCTTCTTAGAACTGAATAATATTCCATCATATGTTTATACCACATTTTGTTTGTTTAGTCATTCATGGTTGATGGACACGTGGGCTGATTCCATATTTTGGCAATTGTGAATAATGCCACTGTGAACTTTGGTGCACGATTGTCTGTTGGCATCCCTGCTTTCATTTCTTCTGAGTATATACCTAATACGGGATTGCCATCTTCCACAGTGGTTGCACCATTCTACATTCCCACCAGCTGTGAATAAGGCTTCCTATTTCTCCACATCCTCTCCAACACTTGTAGTTTTCTGGGTTTTTTTTTTTTTAATAGTAGCCAGTCTGGTAGGTGTGAAATGATACCTCATTGTGGTTTTGATTTGCGTTTCCCTAATAGCTAGTGGTGCTGAGCATCTTTTTGTGTGTGTTTTAGTCATTTGTACTCCCTCTTTGGAAAAATGTCTATTCAAGTTTTTGCCCACTTTTTAATTGGGTTGTTTGTCTTTTTGTTGTTGAGTTGTAGGATTTCTTTATGTATTCTGGATATTAATCCTTTATCAGATAGGTGGTTTCCAAATATTTTCTCCTATTAATTAGGCTGCCTTTTCACCTTCTTGACAAATTCCTTTGAAGCACAAAAGTATTTAATTTTGAGGAGGTCCCATTCACCTATTTTTTTTTCTTTCCTTGCTTATGCTTTGGGTATAAAGTCTAAAAACTCTCTGCCTACAACAAGATCTTGCAGATGCTTCCCTACATTTTCTTCTAGAAGTTTTATGGTGCTGGCTTTTATATTTAGGTCTTTGATCCATTTTGAGTTAATTTTTGTATAAGGTGTGAGATAGGGGTCCTGTTTCATTCTTTTGGATCCATATCCAGTTTTCCCAACACCATTTGTTGAAGAGACTGTTCTGTCCCAGTTCAGTGGACTTGGCAGCCTTGTCAAAAGCCAATCGACCATAAACATGTGGGTCTATTCCTGAACTCTTTTTTGATTCCATTGATCAATATGTCTATCTTTATGCCAGTACCATGCTGTTTTGGCCACTGTAGCTTTATAATCTTTAAAATCAGGAATGTGAGGCTCCAGCTTCGTTCTTCTTTCTCAAGATGTTTTGGCTATTCAGAGCCCCTTACCCTTCCAATTAAATTTGACAACTGGCTTTTCCATCTCTGCAAGGTAGGCTGTTGGAAATTTCATTGGGATTATGTTGAATCTGTAAGTCAATTTGGGTAGAATTGACATCTTAACAATATTTAGTCTTCCAAACCATGAACAAGAATGACCTTCATTTATTTAGGTCTTCTTTGATTTCTTTTAGAAATGTTTTGTACTTTTCTGAGTACAGGTCCTTTACATCCTTGGTTAAATTTATTCCTAGGGGAGCAGATGTGACTCAAGCTGTTGAGTGTTGGCTTCCCGCTGAGAAGTCTCAGGTTCGGTTCCTGGTGCCTCTTTAAAAAAAGCAAAAACAAAATAGCAAGCAGACAAATGAAAAAACCAACTCAGGGGAGCCGATGTGGCTCAGTGGTTAAGAACCAGCTTCCCACATACAAGGTCCAGGGGGTTTAATCCCTTGCCAAAAAAAAAAAAAAATATATATATATATATATATTCCTAGTTATTTGATTCTCTTAGTTGCTATTGTAAATGGAATTTTTTTTTCTTGATTTCCTCCTCAGATTGCTCATCACTAGAATATAGAAACACTATTGATTTTTGTGTGTTGATCTTGTAACCCACCACTTTACTGAATTCATTTATTAGCTCTAAGACCTTTCTTGTAGCTTTTTCAGGACTTTCTAAATATAGGATCATATCATCTGCAAATAGTGAAAGTTTTACTTCTTCCTTTCCGTTTTGAATGTCTTTTATTTCTCTTTCCTGCCTAATTTTCTAGCTAGACTTTCTAGCACATAACAGTGGTGACCGTGGGCACCCTTGTCTTGTTCCTGATCTTAGAAGGAAAGCTTTCAGTCTTTCACCATTGAGTACAATGTTAGCTGTGTGTTTTTATATATGCTGTTTATCAGGTTGAGGAAATTTCCTTCTATTGCTATCTTTCGAAGTATGTTTTTCAGGAAAAGAGGCTGGATTTTGTCAAATGCCTTTTCTGCAGCAATCAAGATGACCATTTTTCCTCTTCAATCTGTTAATGCGGTGTATTACATTAGTAGCTTTTCTTGTGTTGAACCACTCTTGCATACCTGGAATAAAACCCTCTTGATCATGGTGTACAATTCTTTTGATGTGCTGTTGGATTTGATATGCAAGAATTTCGCTGAGGATTTTTGTATCTATATTCATTAAAGAGATTGGTCTATAATTTTCTTTTCTTGTAGTATCTTTCTCTGGCTTTGGTATTAGGGCGATATTGGTGTCATAGAATGTGTTAGGCAGTTTTCCCATCTCTTCAATTTTTTGGAAGAATTTGAGTAGGATTGATTATTAATTCTTTTTGGAATGCTTGGTAGAATTCTCCTGTGAAGCCATCTGGTTCTGGGCTTTCCTTTCTTGGGAAGTTTTTGATTACTGATTGAATCTCTTTACTTGAAATTGGTCTATTGAGGCATTTTATTTCTTCTTTCATCAGTGTATGCTGTTTGTGTGTTTCTAGAGATTTGTCCATTTCACCTTGGTTGTCTCATTTTCTGGCATACAGTTTTTATAGTATCCTCTTATGATTCTTTTTATTTCTCTGGGGTCAGTAGTAATGTTCCCGCTCTCTTTTCTTATTTTATTTATTTGCATCTGCTCTTTTTCTTTGTCAGTCTAGCTAAGGGTTTGTCAATTTTATTAATCTGCTCAGGAAGCAACTCTTGGTTTTGCTGATTCTCTTTTTTGTTCTCAATTTTATTTCTGCTCTAATCTTTGTTATTTCTTTCCTTCTGCTTGCTTTGGGATTAGTTTGCTGTAGTTTTTCTAGTTCCTCCAGGTATACAGCTAGGTGTTTGATTTTAGGTCTGTCTTCCTTTTTAATGTAGGCAGTTAGGGCTAAAAATTGCCCTCTCAGCACTGCTTCACTACATTCCATAGGTTTTGATATATTGTGTTCTTGTTTTCATTCATCTCATGGTATTTACTGCGTTCTGTTGCAGTTTCTTCTTTGATCCAATGATTGTGTTGTTTAGCCTCCATATATTTTTTAATTTTTCAATTCCACCTATTTTTGATTTCCAGCTTCATTCCATATGATCAGAGAAAATATTTTGTATAATTTCAATCTTTTTAAATTTATTGAGACCTGTTTTGTGACCCAGGATGTGCTCTATCCTGGAGAATGATCCATGAGCACTTGAGAAGAAAGTATAACCTGCTATTTTGGGGTACAACGTTCTGTATAGGTCTGTTAAGTCTAGTTCATTAATCACTTTATTCAAGTTCTCCGTTTTCTTCTTTGTTCTCTGTCTAGTTATTTTATCTCTTGACGAGAGTGGTGAATTGAAGTCTCCAACAATTATTGTACAGATGTCTGCTTCTCCCTTCCATTTTGCCAGTGTTTGCCTCATGTATTTTGGGGCATCCTGGTTAGGTGCATGCATATTTATGACCATTTCTTCTTGGTGGATTGTCCCTTTTATTAATATATAATGTCCTTCTTTGTCTCTTTTAACATTTTTGCATTTAACGTCTATTTCTTTCTGATATTAGTATAGCTAGCCCAGCTCTTTTATGGTTACTGTTAAAGTGGAATATCTTTTTCCAATCTTTCACTTTCAACCTATTTGTATCCTTGGGTCTCAGGTGAGTTTCTTGTACACAGCACATGGATGGATCATAGTTTTTAATCCATTCTGCCAATCTGTGTCTTTTGATTGGGGAGTTTAATCCATTAACATTCAATGTTATTACTCTAAAGCAGGGGTTCTTAACCTTTTTTTTCCCACTAACCCCTTTGCCAGTCAGGTGAAAACCACAGGCATTTTACTAAGTCCATACTATACTGTGTATTATTTAATAAATACATCACAGCCACACCAACGCACCACAAGAATATGTTTTTCTGAATTTTTAATTCAAGCTCACGGACCCCCTGAAATCTTTCCATGGACCCCTGATTAAGAACCTCTGCTCTAAAGGCAGCTTTAAATTCAACCATTTTATCCTTTGGCTTTTGTATGCCATATTTTATTCTTTTTACCCTTTTAGTTACCTTTAGTGATAATCTTCATTTCTATACTCTCCTTCAAGCCTCTCTTTCCTGCCTTTTCCCTTCAGCCTGCAGAACTCCTTTTAGTATTTCTTGCATTGCTGGTCTCTTGTTAATGAACTCTATCAGTTTCTGTTTATCTGTGACTATTGTAAACTCTCCCTTATTTTTAAAGGGCAGTTTTGCAGATAAAGAATTCTAGGCTGGTAGTTTTCTCTTCCAGTATTTTAATATATCATACCACTGCCTTCTCGCCCCTATGTTTTTTGACGAGAAATCGGCGCTTAGTCTTACTTAGCGCTCCTTGTATGTGAGGAATCACTTTTCGCTTGCTGCTTTCATAATTCTCACTTTGTCATTGGCATTTGACATTCTGATTAGTATGTGTCTTGGCATAAGTCTAATAGAATTTATTCTGTGTAGAGTACATTTCACTTCTTGGACATGAATATTTATGTCTTTCATGAGAGTTGGGCAATTTTCAGTCATTATTTCAAACTCAAATATTCTTCCTGCCCCTTTTCCCTTCTCTTTTCCTTCTGGACACCCATGATGCGTATGTTGTACACTTAATGCTGTCATTCAGTTCCTGCTCATTTTTTTCCATTCTTTTCTCTATATGTTCTTCTGTCTGTAAGATTTCAGATGTCCTAGCATCTACGTTGTTGATACTTTCTTCTGCCTGTTCAAATCTGCTGTCATATGTTTCCAGTGTATTTTTATCTCTAGTATGCCTTTCATTCCCATAAGTTGTTATTTTCTTTTTTTTTGCATGCTCTCAAATTCTTCTTTATGCTCACCCAGTGTCTTCTTAATATCATTTATATCTTTAGCCATATTTTCCTTCATTTCCTTGAATTGATTTAGGAAATTTGTTTGAACATCTTGGATTAGTTGTTCCAAATTTGTGTCTCCTCTGACTTTTTAATTTGTTCCTTTGGCCGGGCCATAGCTTCGTGTTTTTTAGTATGGCTTGTAATTTTTTAGTGATGTCTAGGCATCTGATTATCTTGATGAGTTTACTCTGATGGTCAGTTTCTTTCTCTTGTCTAGGTTTTTATTTTTTGGCTTTGCATTAAGGCTCTCCTTTGACACTTGGTTCAACTCATTCTAAACTTTTAGAATTGCCTGTGTTTAACTGATCAAAACAGGGCCAGACACCCACAACGGGGTCACAGACTAGTTCCAAAGGTCCCTGGGGAGAGGGACAGGAAAAACTCCAAAAAGCACCACCCTCCAGCTACCCAAAGGTGCACTTTCCTGGCCTTTGCAGCAGATTGAGCTCTTCAGCACACCATACCCCATAACCCTAGGAAGGTGTGTGTGTTTTTTTCAGTCCACACTAGTGGTGTTTAAACCATGGACACAGGAATCCCTTTTCCAATTAGGTTAGAATCGCAATTCACAGATGAACCCAGCAGTCCAAACTTGCCTATAAGAAGCCACTTTTGGCCTTCATCCATGCCCACCCCCTTTTCTTGGGGAGAAGACCTCCACGTCCCTCTCTGTCCACAGCAGCTGTTACTGACCATACCTGAGGGAAGCCTTGAGGGTAGGGGATGGGCACTGGCCCCTGCTACAGGAGTGATTCGCTCCATTTTAGCTGCATTTTCTCAGTCTTCCCATCCTGCTCTTTCCTGGAGGCTACATAGTACTCCCCTGGTCTCTGGACCCCCAGAACAGTAGTTTTGGACAATTTCTGCCTGTTCACTTGCTGTTTTTGGAAATAGGATGAGCCCTGCCTCTCCCTCCTCCTCCATCTTCCCAGAGGTTCCCATGGCGTTTAACTGTTAATGCAGTTCTTTAAACCAGGGTGTGGGGGTCTTGGAGGGTCATTCATTCATTCAGATTCCTGGGGCTTTACTCTCTGTCTGGTGCTGGGCACTAGGTTCACATCAGTGGGCAAGATACACCTCATCTCTGTCTTCATAATACTTATATTCTAATAGGGGGGCCACCTAAAAAAAGGAGTAAATGAAATAAAAAATGTAAAGTTGTAGTAAATGCAGTGAAAGAAACAGTAATTGGTTTATAATGGGGGCCTTTTAGAGAGGATGGCCATGGCTGTTCTGAAGAGGTGGAATTCAAGCTAAAATCTAAAGGGTTGAGATACCAATCCATATGGTAGAAGATGCAATTGGGTGGAAGAGGTAACATCTCAGACAGAGGGAATCCATGAGCAAGGCTCTTGAAAAAGTAACAGGTTTGTTGTGTCTAAGACAGATCAACTCTTTTAAAGATGAAGTATTGAGAAACATGAAGTTATAATTTTCTCATGGCATATAGAGATCTTGCATACTTTTTTCTGCTTCTTGCTTCTCCCCGTCTGAGCTGAAACCATCCTTCCCAAGGCATGACTATTTCTTCCCTCAACCACTACAAAACCTCCTTTGTGGCCTTCTAGACTCCTTTCTTGCACTTTCCCATCCATACTGCTCAGAGTCAGAGTAAGATTTTAATGACATCTGTTTTTCTAAGGATAAAGAACAATATCCTTAACCTCTCTAACAAAATTCTATGTTTCAGTCCTACCTCTGGGACCACTTCCTCCCACTCTCGCCTGCTTTGACCACTTGGTTTCTTTCTCTTCTTCAAGCATCCCAAGCTCCCTACCACCTCAGGGCCTTTGCACATGCTGTTCTCTCTCCCTGAAAGGCAAGAACCAGCTTTCAAATCTCAACAGTAAAGCCAGTTCTTCATGGAGACCTTCCCTGTGCCCTGAGACTAAATCAAACCCCTTTTGTATACTCTTTCAGCATCCTCTACTTTTTCTCCATAAGACTTCACATTTGTAATGATATACATTTTTTGCTTTTGTTTTTTGCTTAACATTTGTCTTCCCCACTAGCTTGTTTGTTTCTCAAGATAAGAGACCATGCCCGTGTGGTGCTATATCCCTGGCACATAGGAGATGCTCAATCAGTGTTAGGGGATTAAACTAACAAAAAGCAAACAAACAGGTGGTTACCTTGTCCAAAGTCAAATCAACTCATTTCAATTTAACTAACTGATGAGTGTCTACCACTGGGTATCACTGTGCTAGTAAAGTGAGAAGCATAAAAGTGAACAAAACATAGTCTCCTACCTTCAAAAACCTTAATTTTAGTGAGTCACTCCACTATTTCAGGAGTGAAGAGGAGACTTGATCTCATTCAATACCAAATTTGATTCTTTTTCTAGTATATAACAATCTTGGTATTCATTGTATTCATATTCTAGATAGTGGCTTTTAGAATTTTCTCACAAGACACAGTAAAAAAAATTCATTTTACATTAGAATCCTGTACCTATGTGTACCAATGCACAAATATACGTGTATGTGTGCATAAATGTATATGTCTGTATATGTATAAAAACAATGAAAAATTTCAAGAAGTAATAATCCTTAGTATGTGTGATACACTTTGATATTTTTATTCTATTCTATTTCATTTTTTCATGGAAAGTCTGGTGATTACAAATTACATTATCCCTAGATCCATATGGCTGGGCTCCAGCCTTCTTAAAACCTTACACTGGAATCCCCTGACATGCCATGTACCATTTGTCACTGTGACCATGCAACATACAGAACAAGAGAAGGCACGAGTTCCACTTCTATATCAACCATTTTTTCCCTTTTTAAAAAAGCTAAAAATAACCATAGATAGGAATTCTGGTATTTTTCTTCTCATACTTCAATCCCCTTTGGAGTCCTCTGCCTGACAGAGCTAAGGGGGTGGGGGAACTCACTGTGGGCAAATTTCATCTTAGTTTTCAGCCAATGATCATCATCGTAGAATTGCCATCTTTTTTCCATTTTTACCTAGTCTCATGTAAAATTTATATAGAAGGAAAAAGTAGCATTATCTTTAACATCTAAGTACAGCGTTTACAAAAAAATGTGAACATTAAAATGTAAAAATCATGAAATATTGAAATGGATAGACTGCCTCAGTTTTTTTCATTCTCTTTTTCGTTGTTGTGTTTCTCTTTTTTATCCAATAGTGGGATCTTTCTGTGCTTGCACGAGCTCTAACAATAACACTTACTGGTGTTTGCGTACAGTTAATGAGACACATAACTTTCTCTTTTGTGAGTTCGCTACTGGCTTTTTGGAATATTTTGATATGAATACAGATCCTTATCAGGTAAGAGAGTATGTTTTCATTTTATGAAGGTTGTTGAAAATAGGGTAGCGAGGAAATAAGCTTAATTATATTTTCCTGACCTCTTCACCTGCAGCTCACAAATACAGTTCACACAGTAGAACGGGGCATTTTGAATCAGTTACATGTACAATTGATGGAGCTAAGAAGCTGTCAAGGTTATAAGCAGTGCAACCCACGACCAAAGGGCCTTGAAGTTGGTAAGGAAAAAAATATTTTTATCTATATTACCTGGAAGATTCCTTGTATTACAGATATTTTTGCCTTTGAAATTTTTATGTGTGTAGAAAAATAAAGTTTGGGATACTTACAGGAGAAAATCTCCAGGCAATCCCAAACATCTTTTTTTGTCGTTAATTTAGCTCTGGATGCATTAATGAAAAACTTAATGCATGAAAAGATTTACTGAGCATTTTATTCCAATCCCTCCCACAGGTTTATTCTATTAGTAAACCTAGATTCCTGATAGAAGCGTTTGTTAGAAGATGGGATGCAAGATTTGGAGATTTATTTGTTATTGCTGTCAATAGTCATAAGATATACTCTAGGTAAAAGAGATTATCCTCTTTTTTTTTTTTTTTTTTTTTTTTAAGGCAACTTGCATGGAAGCACACAATATCCTATTTCTGCTTATCACAGTTTAGAGCCCCCCCAGTTGGATCCCTGCCTGTGACACAGTGAATTAGATTTCTTTTGCCAATATTCACCATGTCTCTTTAAGAATGTTTCAAGGCATCAATATGGTTAGCATCTGAAACGAAATATTTGAGCAGCTTGTTAATTTGGGCAAGCTAAAAGGGTAAGAGGGTCTGTATGGAATGAATCAGATGTCCCCTTCCTGGTCTGCAGTGTTAAACTAACCAACTTATTTCTCCTTTGGCTCATGGGGGATGCATTTCTTTTTGTGTTGGCCCTAGCTCTTTCCCAGTGAATAAGAATACTCATTTTCTCCTTATAATTCCTGTAGAATTGTAAATATCAACACTCTGTAGAAGGAAAGAGAAACACCTGAAGCTGGTCAGGGCACTGGCATCGGAATCAGTGAAGAGCTGAGCTCAAAGGCATTGGGCAGGAAACTAGAGGAGCCCTTTGTTATGCAGTTGAGTTTTCTGGTTCAAGCCAGTGTCACCAGCAATTAAAGTAGGCAACTCTCTGGGTCATGTGACTTGAAGCATTGGCATTTCCCACCCCAAAGTGATCTACCTCACTCCCTGCCATTTCTACCGTGATAGGGTCCTAAAGGCTTTCAGTCTATGGCAGTCCTATAATATAATGTATATCCTGTGGGAGGGGGCAAGTCCCAGTGATCAGTCACCACCTCTCAGTTAACACCTTAGTGGAGTAAGTTGCTAGCCAGGAGAGGAGTGGACTTGCAAGATCGGTCTTTTGGCCACTGACCCTACTCAGCTCAAATCTTTTCAGGTATCCTGCTTATCTGTTGACCTTTTCCTCCAGTCTTACCCATAAATAAATAAATATAATTGCCCACTAAGGCCTGGAATCCAAACCAACTATTAGAGGCACTGGAAATATATTACACACAGATAGTTCTCCCCAAAAGGACATAGCAGGCTTATTTCTTGGTGATGACATTCTGGCTCTACTTAGTGAAATCTGATAGATTCTCTTAATTGTGAAATGACACACCAGGTGGAGCTAGTTGCTATTGTTTATGCTTCAAATAGCCCTCTCTATCTAGACTATTCCTAAAAGAGATGATTATTGGATGGTTTTTCCAAGTGTTTCATCTAAAAATAACCAAAATTTAATTTTTGTTGAGAATTACATGGACGAGATACTTTTCTTACTGCTTTTAAAGTGGCTTTTCTCTTTTTCTCACCTTCACCCATTTTTTCATGTAAACTCTTTTTTTTTTTTTTTCTTATATCTTAAGTCTTTTTTTTTATAGCTTTTAATCCTCATTTTGAGCCTAATAGAAAAGTTCTGCTGGACTCCAGCACTTTCTATATTTAACACAATATATTTCTTTCTAGGATTTAGATGTTGTGCGAGGAAAACTGCATTGTGAATGGTTTTATGAGTCCTAAAGCTAACATAAGTTACTCTTGTATTTTCCTATATCAGGAAATAAAGATGGAGGAAGCTATGACCTACACAGGTATTCACGCTTTTTTATTCTCCTTGGCAGCATCTTTCCCAATAATTGCATGATCCAGATATTTCAACTAATTCTGTTTATTATGTTGCACAGAACATAGCTTGGGGAGCATGCATGTTCTAACAATATTCTCCACCATATTTCGTCATTGGTTACAGATCTGTCATTTTGCTTTTAAATCAGCTCACTGTCACAATAAGATGTCTCTCAGAGCCATTTACTCACTCCCATGCTTCTTTGCTTGTTGGATGATGCTTTTAAGCATGGAATGATGTGAAGGGGGGAAAATGACCTCTTGGGCATTCTGGGGGTTGGGAGAATCATTTCTTGCAATGCCTACACATTGATTTGGTAGTAAGGCTCCATGAAACTAGTTAGAGGTTTTTATTAGGTGTCCTGTCAAAGGCACAAAAGGAGAAATAGGAATTTCAAGTGCACTCTGAAGCAGAGGTAGGAGGAAACAGAAGGAGCTTCTTTGTTAACAATTGTTAACTAACATTGGTGGTGAGAAGCAGTGGTGATGCAATTCAGAAGGCTCTGCAGGGGGTTGCTGAGAGTTGGGGAGGTGGCACCTCAAATCAAGGCACTCAGAAAGGTCTTGACGCAGCATATGTGTGATACTGCTGGAACAGTACCAAGACAATAGTGCCCAATGCGCAAAAGCTTCGTAAACCACCTGCACCCCATCCCCTTCTCTCCCCTCCCATCCCCCTTACCTCACTGTGCTCTGGAGGGGGCATCCAGACACCAGGGAACCATGTCACTTGGTCCTTTGGCGACGTCAGCCCTTAGTACTTTTCTGTTCCAAGCATCGATCTCAGGAGAGTATGTTAGAAATGTGTCTTGTGCAGCAAGAGGAGACTGTAGGGCACCTGAGGGCAGGGATGTATCAATGCCTTACCTAATGAATCTGCTTGGGACAAAAGCTCCTGCCAATGAAATGTAGACTGAAGGGAAGCGACTGTGGCTCGGTCAGTGGGGCTCCCGTTTACCGTATGGGAGGCCCCGGGTTCGGTTCCCGGGGCCTCCTGGTGGGGGCGGGCCCGCCCGCACAGCGTGGTTGGCTGACCCAGCGAGCACGGGCAGCAGGGGGGGGATAAATGAATAAATAAATAAAATCTTTAAAAAAAAAAAAAAAAAAAGAAATGTAGACTGAAGTGGCTCCATCCATATCCATATCTTCTCAGAGATTTTCAATCTGAACCTCTTTTACACCTGCCATGAAAGAGTTTAAAGGATATCAACGAGTTATTTAAGACAAGCCTGGTCAGAGCTGTCACAGGGTTATTCTCTGGGAAGTCATTCCGGGACTACCTTGAGTTTAAGTATATTTAACCATACCTCAGGCATATCAATTAAATGGCAGACATCTGGGACTCTCCTCCATCCCTGATCCTGCCACCACCATTAAATGGGCCAAATCAATCAATCATTTCTGAAGCCATTTAGAAACAGCCTTGGCAACTCAAAAATAATTGTTGATGGAATCTTCTTTTCTGGTGAGGAGGTCACTGAAAGCATGAGTGCAGGGGTGACACGGTGTTACCTCGTTTTTGTTTTGTCTAAATTCCTTATCAAATGACAAATCTAAGGACACTATATAACTCAAAATTACTGGCATTTTCAACACTACCACCCCCTTCCCATTGCATATGCCCTGAAGCAAGCCATCTTTCATATAATATCTGTTTTGCAGACAGGAAATCATGAGATGGGGTTATTAAAAGAGTCACCACTTTGTGACTCGCTGGACTCAAATGCAGTCTTTGATGTGGCCTTGCCTGCTTGTTTTATCATGTTGGATTGAAAGAAAACAGCTTCAGAACAATCCACTTTATGCTTTGATCTGCTAAAAAGAACTGCTGTCCCACCATGGTATTTACCAGGACAGAGCCCTCCATTGCTGGGCTTAAGGACTCTTAGAAGCCTTCATTCTTTAAAAACTTTATTTTTAAAAATAAAACTAATTAAAATGTGTTTTTAATTGTGAAATTTGACCACAAAAGAACTTGAAAGAAATAACAGCCAAATTGAAGAATTCTAAAATTCAAGAGTACTTTAGAAAATTATCTTGTAGAAGACTGACTAAATAAGTATTTTTAAACCACGATCTTTAGGTGTACCTAGGTCATCAAGAAGCAAGTTTGTTCCGTACTCATTTTGTCCTGCTTCCCACTGTGGCTTGTGCAGATGCCACAGGGCCAGCAGGGTCAGCTATAATGCCAGTGTTTACTCACAGTTGTCATTTTCCAATTAGGACCAGCCCAGAGTAAAGGCACAGCTCAGAAAGTGTCACTCATGACCCAGAACCCAATGTTTGGCTTGAGTTGAAAGCAATAATTTCTAGCTATGTTGCAAGATAGAGTAGGATCACCAGGTTGATGGGGTGTTTATTTTCTCCGTTGCCTATGAAAGCTGACGCTGCTGCCCTTTGATGTCCAAGAGAGCTCTTGGTGTCCAGTGGCTGCACGGGGCCAACAGTCGTTCCTGGCAGCCTTAAACTGGCAAGGCTGCTTCCTGGCCCTCTCGCTCCAAGCCTTACAGGCCAGCAGAACACACTGCGCTCCAAGCTCCGCCACCGTGCTTCTGTCCACTTGGCTTTTGCTAGTTTTGATTTTCCTCCCCCTACAGCAACAGTTGGTGCCCTGCAGATGTAGCTGTTAGATGTAGTGTTAGAGGCCATACAAGCATGGGTGCTGGAACCAGACCATGTTGGGTTCAAATCCCAACCCTGTTCCTGAGCATCCTTCGAACAGAATCTGGCATGGACCAAGCCCCCAATAAATGATGGATGTTACTAGTTAAGTGTAATATGGCATGTAAAACATTTAGATGAATGAAACAGTATGTGGAAGAGAACAGTAAGTGGTATCATAATTCCAAAAATATTTCTATATATAAACAGTTTATGATTTATATAGTTTTACATATTTGTTATATAAATTATATAAATTTTTAATTACATAATATATAAAAATATTTTTATATAGTAGATATATTTAAATTAGATTCTTAAAGAAGAAAGATTCATTGGCACCTTCACCATCTCCATCAACATTCATTCATAACCAAGAGTTAAGCAAAGAAGTCCATATTCTGAACTGCCTAAGCCTTTTCAATGGGAAGAACAAAACAAACCTTCACTGTCCTGCTCTATGTTGCTTTTATGAAGCTTCCCCTTGTTCTCCTCCCTCTTATACCCCAGAGACTCTGCTTCTCAGCTACCTTGCTAACACTGTTAGGTTCTTCTGTTTCATGTGATCAAGTCTGAAGTTCATATAGGGCTCTACCAAGAGATGGGTCAGGGCTTGGGGTTAAGGGGTTGGAGGTGAGATTGGCCTCCTAAGGCGATGAGGTGATGAAGGGACTGAGGGTTTGGGTTATTAGGGTCTGGATCAGAGCCAGGCCTACTGTGTGCAATGGTGCGGTCTGTACCCTGTGCAGAGGTGTGCCGTTAAAGGGCAAGTTGGCACCAAGGTCCAGCTGAAACTCTGCTAGACAAACCATGTATCCTCTTGGAAACATATTTTTTCATACAACAGAGGCCAGCCTGGTCAGGGTTAGGGTCCAGGTTAGGGTTTGGGTTAGCCTAAAGTCCAAAAGAATGTTCTTCACTTTTTCTTACTTTCCCCTGGATTCTACTCAAAGTGCCACATTCCTTGTTCCATAGAAGAAGAATCTAAGTGTAGCATTTGCAGTACTCTAAGATCCTCCCCAAAATGTAGAATGAAATTTACCTTTAATCTGTTTCAACAGAGAAAGAGAAAAAAAAGGAAAAAAATTCATCCTCATTCATCCATTCAACAAATAATTATCGTACTAAGTGACTTTCTTTATGTAGGGAGCTGCCCTTAAGGGGATTTGAGTCAAGTATTATAATTCAGTGTGCAAAGTGCTTTGACAGGGAGAAGACATGGTGTTAGACGAGCATGTGGAGGGGGCCCTTAACCCAACCTCTGGGAATCAAGGAAAGTTCCCAATGAAGAGGCATGAATGCTGCATCCTGAAGGAAACATAGGAGTGACCCAAACACAGCATAGTGAAGGAAGAAAGTCAGTCCAGCTAGAAGGGACAGCTTGTGCAAAGGCAAGACTCGTTTAGGGGACTGCAATCAGTTTAATAAGGGTGTAGGGAAGGGAGGAGAGAGAGATGAAGCTCATGAGGTAAACAGAGCCTATTTTATGGAGAGTGTGATATAAAGGGTACCATATAATTTATCTTCAAAATGGGGATGGTTTTCATTGTGGAAGGAGGTGCTAAAAAAGGATTTTAAATTATATAAATTTCTTTGTCATACAAGTAGATCTAAGTAAATGGAGAATTATGCCACGTTCTTGGATGTAATGAAAACTATGTAAACATGCCATTTCTCCTCCAGTTTTACTATAAATTCAATGCAACCCAATAAAAAATCTACCTGAATTATGTGAAGACCTCAACAAACATCATTCTAAATTTTTTATGGAAAAATATGTATTCACAAATAGCTAACAATTTTATAAATTTGATATATGTAATTCATTTGGTCAGGGGAGCTATAAAATAGTTATACTCAAAAACTGTTCTCTAAACTAAAATTCCAAAATCTTGGACAGGATGTCAGAGCAATGAACATAAACTGGGACTACCCCAGGCAAACCAGAATGCATATAACCATGTCAAAAGACTTGGTCTTTATTCTGAGAGTCATAGGGAGACACTCGAGAGCTTTGAACTAGGAGAAATAATAGGATAGAATTTGGGTTGATCAGATTGGATGACATAAATAGTTAGGGTTTTGGGGGTCAGAATGAGTCAGACTAGACTCCATCATTTTCCAATTTGGGGGCCATTTACTAACTTTATATCAGAGCATACTATGTTCCAGCACTCTTCTAAGTGCTTTACATATATTAACTAATTTAACCCTCACAAGAAACTTGTGAGGTCAATACTATCATAATTCCCATTTTACACGTGAGAAGATTGAGTTACAGAGATTAAGCAACTTTGCCAAGATTATGCAATTGATAAATAGTGGGGCAAGGATTCAGACCCAGGCAGTCTGGTTCTAGCATGTACTGTTCATTTGTATACTTTGCTGAACTTGTTTATTGGCTCTAGTAGCATTGTAGATTTTTCTAAATATTCTAAATATAGGATGAAGTTATCTGTGAACAGGAGAGTTTTACTACTTCTTTTCCAGGTTGGATGCCTTTAAATTCTTTTTCTTGCCTACTTCCTCTAGGCAGACTTTCTAGCACAATGTTGAATAACCGTGGTGACAGTGGGCATCCTTCTCTTATTCCCAATTTAGAAGGAAAGCTTTCAGCCTTTCACCATTGGGTATGATATTGGCTGTGGGTTTGTTTCATATATGCCCCATATCATATGAGGAAGATTCCTTCTATTGCTATCTTTTGAAGTGTGTTTATCAGGAAAGGATGCTGGATTTTGTCAAATGCCTTTTCTGCATCAATCGAGATGATCACGTTGTTTTCTCCCTTCAATTTGCCAATGTGATGTATTACAATAATTGATTTTCTTGTGTTGAACTACCTTTGCATACCTGGGATAAAACCCGCTTGATCATGGTGTATAATTCTTTTAATGTGCTGTTGGACTTGAATTGCAAGTATTTTGTTGAGGATTTTTGCATCTATATTCATTACAGAGATTTGTAATTTTCTTGTAGTACCTTTCTCTGGCTTTGGTATTAGGGTGATGTTGGCTTCACAGAATGAGTTAGGTAGTGTTCCCTTCTCTTCAATTTTTTGGAAGAGTTTGAGCAGGATTCTTGGAATGATTGGTTGAATTCACCTGTGAAGCCATCTGGTTTTGGGCATTCCTTTCTTGTGAGGTTCTTGATGACTGATTCAATCTTTTGTGATTGGTATGCTGAAGTCTTTTTATTTCTTTTAGTGTCAGTGCAGGTTTTTCATGTGTTTCTAGAAATTTATCCATTTCACCTATGTTGTATAATTTGTTGGCATAGAGTTGTTCATAATAGCCTCCTATGATCCTTTTTATTACTGTGAGTTTAGTAATAGTTCGCTCTCTCATTTCTGATTTTGTTTTTTGTATATTCTTTTTTTTCTTTGAAAGGATAGGTAAGGTTTTGTCAATCTTATTGATCTTCTCAAAGAACCAACTTTTTGTTTTGTTGATTCTACTGGTTTTTTTAAATTGTCAATTTCATTTATTTCTGCTCTAATCTTTGTTATTTCTTTGCTTCTGCTTGCTTTGGGATTAGTTTGCTGTTCTTTTTCTGATTCCTCCAGGTATGCAGTTAGGTGATTGATTTTAGCTCTTTCTCCCTTTTTAATGTAGGCATGTTGGACTTTTAATTCCCTTCTCAGAACTGCCCTTGCTGTATACCATAAGTTTTGACATGTTATATTCTTCTTTTCATTCATCTTGAGATATTTACATATTTCTCTTGCAATTTCTTCTTTGACCTACTGATTGTTTAAGAGTGTTAACTTCCATATATTTGTGGATTTTCCTCTTTTCCACCTATTGTTGATTTCCTTCTTTATTTATTGTCTTTTTTTTTTTTCTTCTTTATTTATTATGATCAGAGACTGTGCATTGTATAATTCAGTCTTTTAAAATTTTTTGAGACCTGTTTTATGATCCAACATGTGGTCTACCTTGGAGAAAGAGCCATGAGCACTTGAAGACTGTATGTCCTGGTGTTTGGGGGTGCATTATTCTGTATATATTTGTTAGGTCTAGATTGTTTATCATTTTGTTCACCTTCTCTGTTTCCTTATTGGTCATCTGTCTAGATGTTCTACCTATTTATGATAGTGGTGTATTGATGTCTCTAACTATTATTGTAGAAATGTCTATTTCTCCCTTCAGTTTTGCCAGTGTTTGCCTCATGTATCTTGGGGCACCCTGGTTAGTTGCATAAGTTTTTTTTTTTTTTTTTAAGGTTTATTTATTTACTTTATCCATTTTAAACCACCCCCCTTCCCCATTTGCTGTTATTCGCTGGGCAATTCTCTGTGTCTGTTTCCTGCCATCTCTTCTCCTCCTCCTCCAGTCTTCGATCCTGGAGACCTGCGATGTAAGAGAGAGTTGTCCTGCCACCTGCGCCACCTCGATTCCTGGTTTTTGGAGCTTTCAGAGCATCTCGTCTTGTCTCTCCCGTGCGTCTCTCTCCTGTTACATCATCATCTTGCTGCATGGCTCCCGGGACCTGGCGGCTCACCGGCACACAGAGCCTGGCAGCCCATGCGCCTTCTATATATATATATATATGTATGTATGTATGTGTGTGTATATATATATATATATATAATTTTTTTTTTTTTTTTTTTTTTTTACCGGGAGGTCCTGGGAATCGAACCCAGGTCCCTCCATATGGCAGATGGACGCCCAACCATTTGAGCCACATCCGCCCCCAGTTGCATAAATATTTATGATTGTTATTTCTTCTTGGTGGATTTCCCCTTTTATCAATATATAATATCCTTGCTTGTCTCATTTTACATGTTTGCTTTTAAACTTTATTTTGTCTGTTATTTGTAAAGCTACCCCTACTCTTTTTTGGTTACTGTTTGCATCAAATATCTTTTTCCAACCTTTCACTTTCAGCCTATTTGTATCCTTGGACCTAAGGGGAGTCTCTTGTAGACAGTATATAGATGGCTCATATTTTTTATCCATTCTATCAGCCTATGTCTTTTTTTTTTTTTTTTAAGGAGGCACCAGGGGTTGGGAGGCCAGTGCTCAACCACTGAGGTACACCAGGTCCTTAGCCTGTGTCTTTTGATTGGGGAGCTTAGTCATTCAATGTTATTACTGTAAAGGCATTACTTACTTCAATATTTTTATCATTTGGCTTTCATTTGTCATATTTTACTTTTGGTTTTTCTTTAGCCTTTTAGTTACCCTTTCTAATAATCTTCACTTCTATGCTCTCCTCCAAGTCTCTCTCTCCTGTCTTTTCTTTTCAGGCTGCAAAATTCCCTTTAGTATTTTTTGTTGGACCAGCATCTTGTTAATAAGCTTTGTTTCTGTTTATCTGTGAATGTTTTAAACTCACTGTCATTTTTGAAGGACAGTTTTGCCAGATAATTCTTGACTGGCAGTTTTTCTCTTCCGGTATCATAAATATATCATTACACTGTCTTTTTGCCTCCATGGTTCTTGATAAGAAAAACGCACTGAGTCTTAATTAGCTTCCCGTGTACGTGATGAATCACTTTTCTCTTGCTGCTTTCAGGATTTTCTCATTATCTTTGTCATTTGGCATTCTGATAAGTATGTGTCTCAGTTAATATTTGGATTTATACTGTTTGAAGTCCTTGCAAAAGACATATCCATGTCTTTCCTAAGAGTTGGGAAATTGTTGGCCATTATTTCCTCACATTCTTTTTGCCCCTTTTCACTTCCCTTCTCCTTTCAGAAAACCCATGATGCACATGTTTGTGCAGTTTGTGCTATCATTGAATTCCCTGAGACCCAGCTCAATTTTTTCCATTCTTTCCTCCATCTCTTCTACTGTTTTTACAATTTCACATTTCCTATCCTCTAATTCACAGATCCTTTCCTCTGCTAATTCAAGCTAGTTCAAATCTGTTGTTGTATGCCTCTGATGCATTTTTCCTTTAAAAATGTTTATTGTAGTATATTATTCATACATGAACATACATAAATGGTAAGTGTATAGTAAAAGTTGTGAACTTAAAAAACAAGCATTCATATTATAATACAGGGTTCCCATATGTCACCCTATCACCAAAATTTGAATTGTTGTGAAACATTTGTTACAAACTATGAAAGAGCATCATCAAAATATTACTGCTAACTATAGCCCATATCTTATATGTGGTATATTTTCCCCCAACCCGCCCGATTATTAATACCCTGTATTAGTATTATATACTTGTTATAATTCGTGCGAGAACAGTCTCATATTTTTTCCTGTTAACCACAGTCCATCTTCCACCACAGGATTCACTGTGTTATACAGTCCCATGCTTTGTACAGTCCATTCAAAGTGTATATTAAGTGGCTCTCGTTTTCATCACAGTGGTGCTGTCATCAGCTTCATCTAATGAATTTTTAATCTCATCCATTGTGTCTTTCATTCCCATAAGCTCTGTTATTTCTCTGTGCATTTATTCAAATTCTTCTTTATGCTCATCCAGTGTCTTCTAAATATCCTTAATCTCTGTAGCCATATTTTTTCTTCAACTTTTTAAATTGATTTAGGAGATATGTTTGAACTTCATTGATTAGTTGTTTCAAATCCTGCATCTCATCTGACATTTTAATTTATTCCTTTGACCAGGCCATATATTCTTGTTTCTTAGTATGACTTGTAATTTTTTGCTAATGTCTAGGCATCTGATTATGATGGTGAATTTACACTAATGGTCAGTTTCTCTCTCTTGCCTAGGGCTTTATTGTTGATTGGCTTTGTGTTGTGGCTCTTCTTTGACACTTGACTTGTTTTAATTTATTCTAGATATTTAAAATTGCCCATTTTTAGCTGATCAAAATAGGGCCAGGGACTTACTAATGGGGTTCAGAACAATTTCAAAGGGCCCTGGGGAGAGGGACAGGAAAGACACTTAAAAGCCTCTTTTTTTACTCCCTTCAAATTCCTGGGTGCTCATTTTCCAGGCCTGCCAGCAAATGGCACTCTTTGGCAAACTTTTCCCCTACGGCTCCAAGGGGGACTGTATTTTCTCCAACCTCCACCTGGCGGTATTGAAGCAATGTTCATGGAATTTCCCCCTCTGGGTCAGCTATAGCCATGATTCAGAGCCAGCCTCCACAGTCCAAACTCACCAATCAGAAGAACACTTGGCACTCACCTGTCCCATTCCTTCTCCCAGGGAGGAAGAACCTCTGTTTCCCTTTGTGTCAGCAAAGTTTTGGGTTGTACTGAGGCTGGGTTAGGGGTGCCATTCCCTGCTGTGGAGGCAGCTCACTCACAGGTTTTGCTTTGGCTTTTCCATCTCCCCATCCTTCTGGATAGTGGACAGCATTCCCCTGGTCTGCAAATCTCTAGAACAGTTGTTTTGGACAATTTCTGACTTTCCTCTTGCTGTTTTTAGGAAGAGAGTTGAGCCCTGCCAGTCTCTATGCTGCCATCTTCCAAAAAGTTCCCCTCTTTCCCAATTTAATCTTGAAGGCTGAGAGCTGACTAGGAAGATGAGGCAGGGAAGCACATTCTAGTAATAAATGTAAGCACTGAGATAAGAGAAAGCCTTGTGCTTTCTGGAAATTGTACATGGTTGCATGAAGCTAGGGCAGAGGCATGTGGAAGAGGGATAAGATGAGGGTGAAGAAGTGGGATAGAGTCAAGGGCTGTCTCAGTTGAAACAACTTTTTGTTTATGACACTGTTCACTGTTGTTGATTCTAACAGTGTTCCACGAAGAGTTGAATTCCATGCATACAAGATTTCTAAATTACCCATCTGTAGATTATGGTGTGATATAATTACTTGGTCATGTTTTTATTGTTTATTTTTTTATTTTATTTTTTAAAAACAATTTATTGAAGTATATCATTCATACATATATAAACTATAAGTGTTCAGTAAACATTGTGAACTTATAAAACAAACATGCATAACATTATACAGGGCTCCCACACATCACCCCCCATAAATACCCTGCATTGTTGTGAAACATTTATTAACAAATTATGAAAAGCATCATCAAAGTATTACTACTGACTATAGTCCGTATCTTCCTCCCTTGTACATTTTTTTAAGGATTTATTTATTCACTTATTTACACTCCATTTTCACCCCCCACCCCGTTTCTTTGTCCATTCACTGGGCAACTCTTTGTGTCCATTTCCTGCCCTCTCTTCTCATCCTTCTCCTGTCTTCACTGGGGTTCGATTCTTGGAATCTCTGATGTGGGAGAGAGGTGTCCTACCGCCTGTGCCACCTTGTTCCTGGTTTTTCAGTGCATTTCGTCTTGGCTCTCCTTTGTGTCACTCTCCTGTTACGTCATCATCTTGCTGTGTGGCTCGCGGGGCCTGACAGCTCACTTGCAGATGGGGGCCTGGCGGCGCGCACGCGCATGGGGACTAGTAGCCCATGCGCCTTCTATATTTTTCTTTTTTTAATTTTTACCGGGAGGTCCCGGGGATCGAAACCAGGTCCCTCCATATGGGAGACGGACTCCCAACCACCCGAGCCACATCTGTCCCCCTGCTATATCTCCTAAGATTGACCAAAGATGCCGAGAGTTACAGTCTTTTCCCATACAGGATGGTCATATAATAAATCAGTTTAGTTTATCACCAGCATTCTAAAAACCAGACCAAGGGAGAAAAAATAGGTCTGGGGACACATGCATGGTTTCTGATATAGCGAATGTTTAGCCTACCCTGGTTATCACAAAGTCAGGTCAGCAAGAATATAAGCATTGGTCATGTTTTTAAAAGCAAGTGTCACCCAGACAGAGTCGTGGGTGTGCTTGACACCTGGGTGTGTTCTTGAACACACAGCCTTTCTGTTTCTGAGATTGAGGTTATGATTACTTGTAACTTGAAATCACCTATGCTTATTCTGAAAACTCGCTTTTCAGAACAAACCTATCCACACCTTTCAAAATGGCCCAAGGGTTTCATTTTGTGAGGCTATGGATTGGCAAAAATCGGGACTCATGGAAAGTTTTGGTTCTAATGTCTGATAAATTTTTTAGCTTCATATCTTGATATAATTTCACATTTACAGAAAGATTGCAAGACTAGTACCAAGAAATTATGCCCCATTTGCATTATCATCCCCCTTTTATTATGGTTATATTATTTATGTGAAATAGAATAAGATTCAGTTATTTCTGCTTGTATTCCATTTTAGGTTCTTTTTTTTTTTTCATCTTTGTTGGTTTTTGTTTTTTAGTAACAATGCATTAACATGTTTCCAAAAGTCAAAAGTATACAAAAAGTGTACTTAGAGAAGTGTTACTCCTTCACCACTTTTTCCACCCATGTCCTGTAGTTACCTAAACTCTCTCTTGTCCTGCCTTATCTTCCTATGTTTCTTGTTGTAATAATAAGCAGATGGTGTATATCTTACTTTTCTTTCTTTTTTTACTCAGAAGGTAGTATATTATATATACTACATTGTTTTTGGTTGTTGTTTTGTTTTTCAGATCCTGGAAATCACTTCAAATCAATTCACACAGATCTTCCCATTCTCTTTTAGCTACTTTATAGTACTCCATTCTTTGGATGTACCATACTTTATTGGACTAATTTTTTTTTATGTATGGGCATTCAGTTACTCTCATACTTTGTATTTAAAAATAATGCTGCAAGAAAGAACCTTGTGCAAATATATTTTCATATTATCAAGAGTATCTTCAGGGTAAATTCCTAGATGTGGGATTACTGGATGAATAGGTAAATGCATATGTAGATGTGTTAAATATGCCCAATTCCCATCCATACAGGTTGTACCATTTTGCTTTCCCACTACCAATGTTTGAGAGTTTATGCTTTCTACAACTGCCAAACTTTATTAGTTTTTTCCAGTCAAAAAGGGAAAAAGTGTTTTAATTTGTGTTTCTCATTATGAGTCAAGTTGAATATGTTTTCATGAGTTTAAAGGACATTTTACGTGGTTTTGAAAATTGTCTGTTTGTCATTTTCCTGTTTTTCTATCCAAAAGAAAGAATTGTCAAGGAGACTTGATATCTTTATGATGTCGAATCTTTTATCCAAGAACAAGGGATGTCTTTCTTGCTTTTTAAGCATTTTTCATATAGGTTTTGCACATTTCTTAAGTTTATTCCTAAGTATTTTATGTTCTTTTTTGCTATTGTAAATAGGGTTTTAGGTTTATATTTCCTTCTTCACCCAGGACATGTTTAATAGATTTATTAATTTCTAGGTGAAAGAGCTTTTTTGTTATTTATATTTTGCTATCTATTTCTAATTTTATTGTGTTGTCAGAGTTGTTTGTAATATTTCTACTTTTTGCAACTTAGCGTTTCTGTCTTTGTGGCCTAATACATATTCAAATTATGTGAATGTTCTATGTATGTTCAAGAAGTATATTCTGTTCTCAGAGTATAATGTCCAATATATATCCATATATACCCTATATATATAACCTTATTATATTTAGGTCTTCTATATCTTATTTTTAGTCCATTTAACTATCTTCAATTGAGTGGCTCCTATTATTTCTATGTATTATAGTATTTTGTATGTTCTCTTCCTTTTAAAGATGTGGGGGTTTTATTGGTTTTTTGTTTGTTTGTTTTTTAATTTCCTCTGAAAGTTTGTATTTTTGCCCTATTAGTTGACTTTGAATTTACACCTTTTTCTTACTTTGTATTATCATGTTAGTCAGATTTTTCTGTCATTTTTTGACTCCCAGCTATTGCTGTACTATACTCAATGGGCTTATTTTCTTTCAGTTCTTCTAGTTCTCCCAATTTTTAGTTGCATTATTTCTACTTTGTCACATATATATCATGTGTGTGTGTCTTAGTATTCTACTCTTGTCCCTTCCTTTGTTTTACTCTGGGATGTAATAAATATATTCAATGCTCACCATCAATCCTTTTGCTGAAATTTCTCTAGTAATTTCTTGGTTGAATGAAGACCATCCATAAGATTTCACAAGAAGGGCTGAATGTGTACAACATCCCCTGCGTTCTTACGTGTCTGTACTGGTCTTCTATTGCCTTGATATTTGAAGGAGAGCTTGGATGGATATATGATCCTTGGTTCATACTTAATTTCTGATATAAGATGGTTTTCACATCCTCATATGCTTGACTGAGGCATTTAATTTACTTAGGAGTTTTCCTCACTGTATGGTTTATTTTGGTGAGAGCATTTTCATAAGGTTTTGATTCTCGTCTACTTTCTTTTATAGTAATTTTGTGGATTTGGAGTATTTACAAGATTCATTGAAAGAGGGAGGATTAGTGTCTATCGCATTAACATGACTTAAGTTAGTATCTTATTCACGTTATCAAATTTATCAGGTATATAGGTATAATACTCAATTTTTATTACGGCACATGTTCCTTCTTGTGAAGTTGTCAAGATATTTAAAGCCATCCAGTTTTGCAGTACCACTTTACACAAGTCATATCAGTATTTAAAAGAGAGATACTATTGAGGCTATTGCTTAGAGCATGTATAAAATTGTTTAAGGCTTCTCTTCTAGGTATAGCAACATCTATGCCTAATGGTGGTAGAAATAGAGAAGCTAGATGATCATACTAATGAAATACTGATCTGGTCCATTGTGCTTTTAATAAGGGTAAGGTTGCTACTCACGGTAAAGTTTTATGAATACTTCCTTGAGTCTTCGGGAATTTTAAAGTACATATCTAACCTGGGGGTAACCAGGACTATATCCATTGATTTCCATTTGGGGCTACCCAGTAAATGCCAGGTTGGTTAATCTAATCTGTCCCAAACCAGTAATTTTCTTGTAATATTATGGCAGAAATATTGTTTTACAGGTAGTTACCTTGTATTATAAGGATTTTTGTTGCCAAGAGTGGTTTCATTGTTCCCAGCAAAGAGGGGCTGTCTGGCTTAATCTGCCATGCCATCTGTGGCAGTTTGAGATTATTTATGAATTCCAAAAAGAGATTATGTTTGTAAATTGGTCTGTTCCTCTGGGCGTGATACCCTTTGATGGTATTAGATTCAGCTGAGATGTCTTTAAATTATGTTAAGATTAGGGCTTTGATTTGACTACATCAGTAGGGTGTCACTCAGTTTAAGTCCCCGCCCCCTTGGTGGGCTATATAAATAGACACGTAAGAAGACTCACAGAACATGATACATGGGAGGGGAGAAAGCTTGGTCATTTCGGTCCTGCCATGTGGCAGAAAGCAGAAGGCCCAAACAGCTAAAGGCCTGGGAAAAGAGGTGAGCCCTATGTCAGTCTGTATCTGAGAGAGAAAGGCTGAGAGATCGGCAACCAATTTGCTTTAACATGTGGCAACTGACTTTGGTGAGAAAGGATCCTTGAACTGGGCTCTTTATGGCCTGGTAACTGTAAGCTTCTACCCCAAATAAATATCATTTATAAAAGCCAACAGATTTCTAGTATTTCGCATCAGCACCCCTTTGACTGACTAATACACCACCCTAAAGTTGTAAATGTCCCTCTTTCTCTTTGATTAGATGACAAGGCTGAGTATTTAACAAACAGTTAGAATGGCTTTTTCTACAGTTATCAGAAAAAAATCCAATGCCCTGGAGCTTTTAAATCAATTGGTCATTTCTTTGGATCTGCATTAGTTATGTCTATTGTATCTAGGGTTCCCATTTGTTCTTGCATTTTTTAAATTAATTTTCTTAGCTTTTTCCAGTCAGTTCTCTGTAGAACTGATATCCACCAGGGTAACTGAGAAACACTAGATATAGGTAATTGGCTGCATACCTGATAATCTAATTGATTTACAGAGTTTGCATAAGAGTGTTCTTACTGCAAAAATACATCAGTGTTTGGCAATAAATAAGCTTCTTGGGCCATACTATAGCAGGGATACAAAATGAGAACATAATTTTAGAAATAGATGTTGGCAGGTGATTAGTAATTGTAATACAGTAATCTATTTGCTACAAGTGAAAGTGTTTCACCCTTTAGGCTGCACACATAATTTCATTAAAGTTTTAAATATAATTAATAATATCCAAGCAAGAGTAAATGCTAAAATATATGGAACTTCAGATCTGTTAACATTTATTATCTATTCTGAAATTGTATTTTAAATCTTCTAGGGGTGTACACTGATATCTGACTGCTGGAGGTTTGTCACCTTCTCTTTCCTCGATGTTTTCTGGCAGTTTGCTTTTTGGTATTCGTTCTGGGAAGGAGTCTAGGAGAGAGAAACTGACTTGGGGTGCTATTTTTTTCTGTACTACAGTGAATCAATGGTTTCACTCCCATTAGTTCGACAGAGGAGTGGGTGGTTAATAAAACTGCATAGGAACCTCCCTATTTTATTTCTAATTGGTCTATTGGATGTTGGTTTTTCTATTGCTTTAGCAGGACCCAGGCTTAAGGTGATGTAAGGGAACATCTGTGGGAAGAGTGAGCCGACTTGAGGCATAGTGATGACTTGCCTGTTATGTGGCTCCTAGTGACAGTATACATCTCTTAGTTTCTAATTCTTGGACTTGTTCAGTCCAGGTATACATACCACCTTGTTTCAGGAATGGTGTCCCATATACCATTTTTAAATGGGCTCAAAAGGAGCCTGCTTCTGGGTGCTACTCTTACTGCATTAGAGCCACTGGAAGTACCTTATCCCAAGAGAATAGTTTGAAAGAGCTTGGCTATTGTTTTCAAGATATGATGCATCTTCTCTGTTTTTCATATAGATTGAGTTCTCCATGATGCATGTAGCTGCCAACATGTGCTCAAGGCTCTTGACAGTTCTTGTGAAATTTTTGATACAAAAGCCCCACCATTATCACTTTGTATTGACAACAGCAGTCCAAACCTTGGAATTATTTCTTTCAGGAGAGCTTTGGCTACTTCTGAAGCCCATTCTGTTCTGCAGGGAAAAGCTTCCATCTATCCTATGAATATATCTACAAAAACAAGAAGATATTTATAATTTCCACAAGCTTTAGGCATAACAATAAAGTCTTCTTGCCAGTCTCTACCTGGAGATGTGCTTCTTGCTCAAACTCCTTTTATGGAAGGAGGAGGTACAGCTTTGGGTTACTTTCTGGATGGTCCTTTGCATTTCAGGTTCTACATTTTTTCAGCCATCCATACATGGCACCTCTTCCATAATGAGTGCTTTGCTATAAATAAGAAAGAACTCTTTCCATTAAGTGTTCAGGAGTAAGAAATACTGTCTTTGGGAGCAGATGTAGCTCAAGCAGTTGAGCACCTGCCTGCCTCTCCCCAAAAAAGTAAGAAACCAACTCAGGGGAGCCAATGTTGCTCAGTGGTTGAGTACCAGCTCCCCACATACAAGGTCCTGGGTTCAACCCCCAGTCCCCGGTACCTTAAAAAAAAAAAAAAAAGATTACTCTGTCTTTATTATAAATTCATCCTTCCTTGGTTTCTTTGTATGGAATGTCCAATTGAGAACTAACATTTGTTTCCTTTAGGTCAAAGCTCCACTCTTTTGTTCTCAATAGATCATAGGTTGAATAATGAGTAGAAAAGTCCTTTAGTCTTATATCTGGTATCAGAGAAAGTACTAATGATGAGGATGGAAGTTTTAATTTGGCCACTATTTTTCTTTTAGAACTGCTATTCGATTACCTTTTATAGTCTATTTCTCCTTTTTGATGACTGTAACAACGTATTGTGGCAACTTCCTTGGTATTACTACTTCTAATAAGGCTAAGATTATGTCTGCATGTTTATTTTTTCTTAGATGTTAAGAGTCTTCTTTCTTTCCATGTGGCTTCTTGAGCATGAACTATATTAAAAGCATATTTAGAGGGGAGCGGGTGTAGCTCAGTGATTGAGTGCCAGCTTCCCCCATACGAGGTCCCAGGTTCAATCCCCAGCCCTGGTACCTCAAAAAAAAAAAAAATTTAGAGTCTGTATGTATGTTTACTCGCTGTCCTTTTCCTGGATGCAAAGGTCTGGTGAGTGCAATGAGTTCTGCCCATTGTGCAGAGGTACCTGGTGAGAGGACCCCACTCTCTAGCACAGCTTGCAAAATTACACAATTTGCATGTACCCAGCTTTTCAAAGCTTTTGATCCATGTAACTACTTCCATCAGTGTACATCTCTATATGTCTGGGTATTTTAGAGTTTGGATGACTAAAACTGGATGGCTGGAATAGCCTTTATCAACTGTGCACAGGCTCCCTTCCCCACTTAGAAGTAAGGTAGCGGGGTTTAAACTAGAGAAAGTTTTAGGAGCATTGGAGTGTAGTAGAATGGCTTGACATTTACCCAGCCAGCCAGTGCTGAGTCAATATCTACCTTTCTGTTCTAATAACAGCAGTACACGATGTGGTGTATGTTGTTCTAGGATGAATTTTTCAGTTTCTTTGTGTCACAGGAGGCTGCTACAGCTCTTAGACATACTGGCCATCCTTGGGTAGTATTATCCAGTTGCTTAGAAAAGTAAGCCACAGGACATCTGGCATTTCCTAATTTCTGAGTCAGCATCCCTAACCCAAGGCCTTGCCTTTCATCTTTCTTGGGTCTGGGAGTCCTAGAGCCAGTGCTGTTATAAAGTTTTATTTCCTGGAAGGCATTTTTATATACGGTGGTCCAATTGAAAGCCTCCTGTTCAGGTCCTTTCAAGACTTCATATAATGGTTTTGCCATGAGTCCAAAATTAGGTATCCAGATTCCACAAAATCCTCCATCCCTAGGAATCCTCGAACCTGTCTTCTTTTAAGTGGCTCTGCTACTCTGACTAAAGCTTCCCTCCCATCTGGCAATAGAATTCTGTGTCCTCAGTCTGTTAGGAAAGTTCAGGTGTTCCTATCTCATGCTTCTCTGGTACAACTTACAATTAGGCTGCCATCCCCATATTTAATAGTGTTCCTCCTTCTCAGTGCAAGAGCTAAAGCTTCTCCACATATTATGGGAGCATTCTTAAATCCTTGTGGAAGAACAGTCCAGCAATATTGTTGCTTTATGTAACAGGATCTTCTCATCATTTGAAAGCAAAATGTTCTTGAGATTCTGGGCTAAGAGGTATCCTTTAAATCTGAGCCTGAACTAGCAGAGAGCTCCAGAACATGTAGTGAGCAAGGTGTAGGGGTTTGGGAACTACAGGGTGGATGTCTTCTACAATCTGATTAATAGTGCAGAGATCTTGTACAAACCTGTATTCATTTAGGGTGTCTGGCTTTCACACCGGCAATAACTGAGTGTCATATGGAGACTGAAGGGGCCATATTAATTGATATTTCAAAGGTGTTTCTATTATGGAACAATTCCTTCTCTAATTTGAGTGGGTATTGTTTAACATGGTATACAGTACCTGGCAGTTGGAGGTTTACTGTTTTTGCGAGTGTGGGTTTTCCATCAGCCCACGCCTAGGGTTTTACAGCTTTGGGATTCCTCCAGGAATAGGAGTGGTCTGCTTATCTTCCTCAGTAAACAGCAATGAGGCTTGCAATGTACAGGCTTGTCCTGGAGGCACTTCTATGGGCAATCTGGAGAAAAGATTATTTGGGTATTTTTCTTGGTTACCAGATCTCTTCCTAGCACAGGAACTGGACATTCAGGTATGTACAGAAAACTATGCTTTAAATTTTTGGTCCCAGTTAAACATTTTAGTGGCTGTACAAATAGATTATTTGCACTTTTACTGGATACTCCTGTTATAGTAGCTGATGGGTTGGAAATTGTGCTGTTTTTTATTTAGTACTATGTGGCTCCTCTGTCAACAAGAAAGTCAATTAATTGCTTTCCCGCCTGTATTGTTACCTGAGGCTCCTGGTGGGAGACTGAGAGAAGTGATGTCTCTTCTAGCAAAGCCTTTCATTCCAGGTCCCGGTGTGTTGCATCCTCTCCTTGAGGAATCTGGAATTTGGGTCACCCAGCTTCCCTCAGGGTTTTTCCCCAGGGGCAGCCAGGCAATCTCTCTTTCAGTGCCCTTCTTCTTGGCGGTTTGCACATTGGTAGGTTCCTAGTTTCTCTGGGAATTTTCCCATCCCACGAGGGGGGTCCAGGGGTTTTACTGGTTGCCCTTGGTTCATTAGAACCCTGAGAAGTGTTTGCCTGTTAAGGTATTGCTCCTTGAGTACTGCTTGCTCTTTGAAGTACCAGTCTTCATTAATTGGTCCCTGTTGTTATAAACCATAAAGGCGATTTCAACCAACCTAAAGATTGGCACTCCTAGTTCTGTCAATTTTCTATAGCTTCTTCCTTATATCAGGAAAACTCTGAGTAATAAAGGTCATAGTTTTAGTTTGTTAAAGCTGCCAAAAGTAATATACCAAAAATGGGTTGGCCTTTACAAGGTGATTTGTTAGCTTACAGTTTCAAGACTGAGAAAAGTGTCCAACTTAAGGCATCTTCAGGTGATGCTTTCTCCCCCAAGACCAGCTGCCGGTGATCCTGGACTCCTGTCACATGGTGGCATATGCTGGTCTCTCCCTTCTCTTCAAGGTTCTGTTGATTACTTCGTCCTTCTGTGGCTTTCTCTATCTCTGATTTCCATTCTCTTATTAAGGGCCACCCCTTACTACAGTAACCTAATCAAAGGGTCCCACATACAATAGGTTTACACCCACAGGAATGGATTAGCTTTAAGAACATGGTTTTACTAGGGGTACAATAGAGCCTCAAAACCTCACACTCCACCCTCTGGATGCCAAAAAGATGTGTTTTTTCCATACGCACAATACATTCATTCTATCACAATATCCCAACAAGCCTTAAATCATTTCAGAAATAATATGAAGTCTCATCAAAAGCAGTTATAGGTATGGTCTGTCCGGATACAAAATTCCCCTCTGGCTGTAGACCTGTGAAACTCAGAACACGTTATCTGTTTCCAATATACAAAGGAGGGACAGTCATAGGAAGAAACCCTGCAGGGCAAACTCCGATTTCGGGACCTGAGAGTCATCTATAGAATAAGGCTTTCTTCTCTAGACTTGATGGACCAGCAGCCCCACCCTTTCCAAGAGCCCTGCTAACACTGGAGTGAGGGCTCCATTATCTCCAAGCCTTGGAGGAATGCCATGCTCTAGGCTCCGCAACCCTCAAGCATCTGGGTGATGGCCAACCTCTCTACAACCCCCCAGGCATCTGAGAAAGCTGGGATGGTAACAGTCTTCCAAAACAAAGGGCTGCCCTCCCCAAGCTCTGGGACATACTCGTCCTTTCCACATACATAGGTGGGCTCACTGTCTTGGTCCAAGATGTCTTTAGTCCAGACCTCAGCTCCTGTTGTTCTGCCTTTGAAGTCATTTTTCCTTCAATCTGTCCCTTTTAGCCCAGGCTGGCAGTGGTTCCATTCATACAGATCTTGCAATGAACTTGTTGGTTTCCCACACAGTCGACAGGGGTCCCAATTGTCAGACAATAGGACTTTCCACAAATCCTTTCTGGATAACTATTTCCAATCCTGGCTTGCACCGAAATGGCTGGTTTCATGTTCAATTAAATCCTCACATAGAGCACTATTCTCTGGTTACTTTCTGGAAGCTCAGAATTTTCCAAACCATCACTTTCTGGTTTCTTTGTGCCCAGGAGTTCAGTTCTCAGCTCATCTCTTTCCTCTCACATTTTGCCGTAAGCTGCAAGGAGAAGCCAGGCCACACTTTCCACATTTAGTTTAGAAATCTCCTCAGCTAAATATCCAGGCTCATCACTTTCAAATTCTGCCTCCCATCTAACATCAGTACTCAACTTTGCCAAATCCTCTGCCACTTTAAAACAAGGGTCACCTTTCTTCCAGTTTGCAATGACACATTCATCCCAAGATTTCATCAGTAGTACTTTTAGCATCCATATTTCTACCAACAGTCTCATCAAAGCAATCTAGAGCTTTTCTATCCAGCCTCTCACAATTCTTCCCACTTCTACTCTTTACCCAATTTAAAATCCTTTTAAATTTTTTGTATTTGTAATAGCAGCACCCCACTTTCCTGATACCAAAACCTGTTTTAGTTTGCTAAAGCTGCCAAAAGCGATATACCAGAAATGGGATGGCTTTTACAATGGGGATTCATCAGCTTACTAGCTTACAAGCTTACAGTTTCAAGGTGGAGAAAAAAACCCAAATCAAGGCATCATCAAGGCAATGCTTTCTTCCTGAAGACTGGCATTCTGGGACTGGCTGCCTGTGATCCTTGGCCCTTAGCTTTTCTGTTACATGACAAGGCTCATGGTGGCATCTCCTGGCCTCTCCCTTCTCTCCCAGGTTCTGTTGATGTTCGGCTACTGGCTGCTACCCCTGTGGCTTTCTCTTTCTCTGTCTAAAGTTCATTCTCTGATAAAGGACTCCAGTTAGAGGATTGAGACCCACCCTGGACCACGCCTTAGTGAAGTGCCCTAATCAAAGGATCTCACCTACAATAGGTTTACACCCACAGGAATGGATTAGCTTTCAGAACATGATTTTTCTGGGGTACAATACAGCTTCAAAACATCTCCGTCCTATTTTAAGTTCTGGCAACCTCTGGACTTTCTGGTTTTATATCAGTGTACTGCAGTGGGTAGTATAAATTCTTTCAAGGAAAGTTGAGGAACTTTCCTTTGCTTCTTGTAGAACCTCATTAATTTTTCTTGTAAGTTTATGGGTTTAGGGACTCCATTCCACAGGCCCACAACAATGCATTCTTTATGATGCTCTAATTTAGCCCACTCACCAGCATCATTTAGATTCCATTCAGGATCCCTTATCAGTACTGCTAAATTTGCTCAGCATACATTGCGTTGCCAGGATTTTCTCCTTGTTTTTTTATCTGCCTCTTGCTTTGCTTTTTCCATCACTATCCTCCGCTCTTCTCCTATTATCAGGGTATTTAACAAGGCTTGAAAATCAGCCCATTTAGGTTACAAGTTGCAAATATTGAAACTAAGCTTTCCATTTTCCTGGAGTTTTCTCTATAGAGTATTGTTTTTCCAGTTATATAAGTCTGATTTGGAAAAAGGGTTATGCACACATACAGATCTTCTAGGGCCTCCCTGTTAATTCCTGTAGAAGTTTCACTGGTGGCTCAGCTGCTGGTTTTAGAGAGCAACCTTGGCCAAATTGAGTACCCTGGCAGGTATGGGAAGGAGAGACCATTTCTATCTCGGGCTCTTTTACCTCCAGTAAAGAGGGGTACAATGGAGGAGGAGGAGGTAAGGAAGCTCCCTCACCTCCTGCATCAGCCCCGTGGTATAGGGTAGAGGTAGAATGGAAGGAGGAATTAACAAATATTCTATTGGGTCCCCAGGTTTGAGTCAGGGAGGATACTTCTTTTCCCTGATTGTTCTTATAGGTAAAATTTTATATTTTCTCAAAAACACTGCTGTGAGAGACAAATGATTGAAGACACATCATCTCATCCCACTTCTGCTCTCTCTCACACACAGTTCTAATTGTAATAGTGTTTTTTCTGTAGAGCCATTCTAAGGCCACTTCTTGTCTGATTCTATATCACACTGAGGCCAGACTATGTTACAGAAATAAACCATTTTCTGTTCTTTTTAATAGGTTGATAACTGAAATCTTCCCAATATTTCAAAATACAGCCCAAAGGGCTGCATTCAGGAATGTTAGGGATGCTGTTAGCATTTCCCATTTCAAAAGAGTTATAGCAACAGATTAAAAATAACTTGAACAATGCAACAACAGGCAATTTAAACAGACTCTTAACACTTACAATTTATCTATTTTAGAATACACCTGATGCTCTCAGGGACAACTTGAGCCCCATAGAGAATATTTTTAAAGATTCAGGAAGGTGCAGTGGTCAGAAAAAGGGAGATCATCTGGAAGCTGGACCCACAGTCTCAAACCTGGTCCAGGGACTTGAACACTTTTTACTTCCCAATCTCCTTTCACCTTGATGACCTACTCACCCAGTCAGATGTCTGGATCTGGAACCATCTCTCCCTTTGAAAAGTCGAAACCCAGATGAGCCTGGAACACAAGCAGGGCAGGAAAAACTCAACTGCCAAGCATCTAGAGTAACAGGTCTAGATGGCCACTAGGCTCGATTACTGTGGCTGCCTGTCCAGCTGGGACTCCAGAGCTTCGAGCAGTCGGACCCTTTATGAATCCCTGGTTGCATCTGGATCGCCAAATTGGTACTGAACCAATGTGGGCATGCTGCCCGATGCACATGAAAGAGCCAATTCCGTGACACCACGGAATTGGTTTCGAGAGAGAGTGAGTCTTTAATACAAAGCGCAATGTAGGAGAACAGCAGGCTTGTGGGCCTTAGTTCTGACTCCCAGAACTGGAGAGAGACTGAAAGTTTTATAGTACTCTTAACAAAGGCAGGCAGGCTTAGCATAAAGAGTATAAAGGCTCGCACGACGAAGCCAGAGATAGTCTAATAGTTGAGCATGCGCAGATTGAGTACATGCTTAGTCGTGGGGCACGTGTAAGAAAATGGCTGCTACTAGAGAAAAAGAGTTGGTTTCTGCAGAACTATAGTCTTCCTGGTGTCATAAACAGTGGCATGAAAGATTCTTAGGGAGAGGAAGCTGGTGTGCTCTTAAGATATTGTGAAAAAAAACACTCCAAGACTGATTACACTACAACATGGAACTTTTAGGAGGAAAACAACAACAAAGAAACAGATCCAAGTACTTGTTTGGAAGAGTTTAGTTGTATTCTAACTTGTTTTTATACTAAGTGCCACGAAATGTAGAATAAAAATACCCTGCTAAGCTTTGCATGATTCATTAAAATATTTTTAAATCTGTCATTCACCCATCAACTCTGTAAGTAGTAAAGGTTTTATCACACAACTGTCCCCACATTTGACTGAAGGGGGTGGGGTGGGGACCAAGACTCCCCACTCCTGTGATGACCTCCTGTTTGCAGAGTTGGCTTGAGGAGAGCCAGGAGTAAAATGCACACCTCCTGACTGAAAGTAACAGAGCCATTTCCGGCACCAACTGAGTTTAGCCATAGAAGTTTCCGTTTGTTTGATCCTTTTCCCAATTTTCCCTTGTAACCTAAGGCCACTTCTTGATAACAAATCACTTGGGGAAAATAATTTTTAGTGTTCTATTTTGAAGTGATTTGCTCTGTGAAAACAATGTAAGTTGCTTGTTCGGATAAGTAGGAAATATTTTCTCCGCTAATGAGCCACCTCCTTCTGTCTTTCCACAGAGGCCAATTATGGGATGGATGGGAAGGTTAATCTGCCCAGTCTCAATGCAAACATCAACTGGCAAGGCCTGGAGGTTTTATACGGTGTCAATGAAAGCATCTATGAGTACAGACAAAACTATAAACTTAGTCTGGTTGACTGGACTAATTACTTGAAGGATGTAGATAGAGTATTTGCACTGCTGAACAGTCACCATGAACAAAACAAAAGAAACAAGATTAAAACTGCTCACAGTGATGAGTTCCAGGCTCCATCTCCTCCACTCTCTGTACCGGCAGAGATGGCCTCTGCTGCGTCAGGTGACTACCCGAGTCGTGTGGCTGGGGAATCGTCTTCTGTGACCATGCCAGCCAACTTCAGAACCCTGCATTTGAACCCACCAACATTAAGTCCAGAGAATAAACCTGAGTGGAATAACGACATTCCAGAAGTTAGTCATTTGAATTCTGAACACTGGAGGAATCATAAAACTGAAAAATGGATGGGACAGAGAGAGAGCAGTCGTTTTGAAACCGATGTCAGTGGCAACGGCATGATGGCGCTCGCCATCAAGCACAGCCCCATTCTGCAGCCCATTAGCAGGCTTCGGAAGGAACTTTCCCAGAACAGTGGTCCAGGCAAAGAGGTTTTTGAAGATCAGCTGTATCTTCCTGTGCATTCTGAAGGAACCTCTGTTCATCAGCTGAGCAACCTGTCCACCGTGGAGCAGCCTACAAACTCCAGCATAGCGGACGGGATGTGGAACCAACTGGAGGAGAGTCACAAAAGGGGGAACTTACAGAGTCTAGAAGGCAATGCCTCCTCTCCACTCTCCCCTGATTAGATGACATTGTTACCTTATACACAGTATTTTTCTTTTTTAACTTTTTATTAGTAAACTAATAAAGGCAATCATGGCTACCAACATTCCAAGATATCCTAGATACATTCATGCAGTAGAAATTTGTGTGTATATGAGCAACGTGCACACAGGGACTCGTTTTAATTCACTGTTTTTCAAAAGTAAAAAGAGGAATTCTTTCCTTTTTTGGTACTAAAGCAGTATTATCTTTTGAAAGTTGTGGGGACATGCATATATAAATGTTATCCAATCAAGATGGCAAGAAATTTAACTTTTTAAGTTCCTGGAACTTTGATTCCATTGGTGAGGTTTTCGGCACACTTCCACTGCCTGCATAATGGAGTTTTGATTCATTTTTAACCACTGGAATTTTCCAATCCTGTTTAATGATTTTGCACTTTGATGTCCGAATGCCATGTCAATTTCGTTAGTCTTGTTTTCTCTTTACAGGCTTTTTAACAGTCTCACTGATCCTGGTGTGACAGGAAAATAAACTCCCACAGAAGACACACAGTATGGCTCACATATTGTTTAGTATTACTCTTCTGCCAGACAATATTGCATGTTTTACCTCGACTTGCTAAACTCAATTAGCAGAAAGGCCTGGCTAATGATGTTGGCAGCAAAAATAAATAAATAAATAAATAAACCAAACAAAGATTGCCTGCTTTTTTCTCTAAGGTACTCATCACTTCCTTAAGATTGCAAAATTTTTATTTCTTGATAGGATAAAAGGACCGAATACCTTTTTCTTCCTCTTTCTCTCTTTATGTTGTTTTCTTGGCCTGCTTAATAAGCTTAAGTGTTGAGAAAATATGTTTAGTTTTTAATTTACATAAGAGGAATGTTTTTCAATAAAATAAACTCACAAATGTTTCATAACAAACACACCATATGTGAGGTTAATTTCACAACATTGTGTTGTATGATTATTTTTAAGGTCTTCAAGTTCTGCTTTTTTAAGGCATAGTTCAAAATTGCTTCTGAAAATCTGTATTCTTGAAAATAATTCTTGTTTGGTATCAGATTTTTTAATACCAGCAAAAGGATTACCTCATTGAGAGTTATTACCCTGTTCAACCTTCCAAGAAGATTCATACTTTTTTCTTTTGTTCTATATTTTTAGATAATTCACATAGGTAAATTATGTTTTCTTTAAGTGTTTAAGGTAAGCGCTTTTAAAGAAAATTTAATTTGTAATAGTTGAATCTTTGATAACCAAGAAAGTGTTTATCATAACTGTACATATGTTAAAATTAGCTGTTTATCAGATGTGTCATCAGCTGAATGGCAGAATAAACATATTTATGATCATGAATGATCTTTGTAAAAAGGTTTCACATTATTAGGAAGTATACTGTGTTTTTTAATCTTGTATAATAATCTGTGATACTTTTATAGAACAATTCTGGCTTCAGGAAAGTCTAGAAGCAATATTTCTTGAAATAAAAGGTGTTTAAAACTTTACCTGTTTCAGCAATATCAACCTAAACAAGTTTTTGTGGTACATCTATTCCTTGCAAATAAAACTGAATCCTGAGTCCATTTTATATTGAATACTCAGCCATGTTTATAAAAAGGGTCCAAAGTCTGTGTTATAGAATATTTTGATTTCAAAATGGATTTGCCTAATTGCAATCAGCAGCAGCCCCAGGACCAGCTCTCTGGGCCCAGAATGTGTGCAGTCACCCAGGACCCCATGCATGGTTTAACGCTCTGCTATGGCCATCTTGAAACTCTTGATAAGTTTCAAGGGGCCTTGCATTTCCATTTTGCACCGGGCCCTACAAATTATGTAACCAATCCTGAGCAGCACAGACCAAGCCTTTCAAAAGAAAAGGACCCGACCCCCCAAAGGCATGTTTGGGTTCTTTGAAGACCATGACCTATGAAGAACTAACAACCCTCAAAGGCCTCAAGTTTTCTGATTGATAAACTCCACATGCTTCCTTCTGCTCTAAATCTCTTAAGGTACTAGTGAAAGGTTTCCCCACTTCAGTTAGAGGGGCTAACAATCGGTGAAAAGTTCAGAAGTCAGAAGCATCCAGAATAAAGGGGAAAAAAAGGAAAGAAACTGGGGACCTGTCAAATGAATCCTTGACTTGAGGAAACCATAATTTCATTCAAGAGAAGAGTCTAAGATAAATGTTGCCCAAAGGCATATCTTCATGCCTTGTTCCTTGCCTTTAAGATGTGACTAGGAAAAATGTTGCAAACCTAGAGGAAATTCCATTTTAATTCAAAGTACTGAATGAGTGTGTAAGGGGCTTGAGACATTTCAGATCTTGACGCTTTTTAGAAATTGTCCAGCTGGCCCCTTTTTTTTTTTTTTTTTTTTTTTTCTGTGAGGAAACTGATGCTCAGAAGGGCTGAGCTAGTTTTGGACTTCCCATTCACCACAGTAGGGATTTACAAAAAAAAAAAAAAAAAGATTTAGCAGATGTAAAGGCAAGCCCCTCTCTACTTTCTCCCCTTAAACACACAGGCACACATATGCACACAACCATACACTAGATTGGGGAAGAAAGGGAGAGCAGGGGAACCTATTTGGTAAAGACCAGTGGAAAGAAAAACAGAATGAAGATAGAGAAGACCTAAGTTAACGTCAAAATTCCGATTTTTACTATCTGGGTTGACCTAGAAAAGGCCACATAATCTCTCTAAAACAGCTCCCTCAATTGTAAAATAAGAGGTTTGAATCAAGGATAACAAATACATAAGTGCTTGCTTTTACCAAAATGTGCCCAGGGCAGACATCATTATTCCATTAGGATACTTCCCATTAAGCCAGAGGGTGTGTGGCCTTAGAATCCTCCACCTGGCTCCCTGGCCAGCAATCAACACTATTAAGTTGGTACTGGAGTGCCAGATATAAACCTGTTAGCCATGCCCAAACTAGATCCTCTCTGAAGCCCCTCCCAACCTTCTTTTAAAAAAAAATTCTAAGATCATCAACATCTGCAGGGTTTTTTGGTTAAAAGAGTAGAAATGAATGCTTAACACCCCAATGCCTTCCCCTGGATTAGCCTCACCTTCCCAGGGCTGAATTTTTCTCTAATTTTACGTCTTCCCTTCTGTCTAAAATATATACTCCGGTGTCCCATGTCAACCTACAGAAACCTCATCCGTCTTTCAATTCTCCCATCATTTCACATTTTACCTCTTCCACATAAACTTCCCTGGAGTCCCCCACCCCTGGACATAATATCCCCCAGTTTCTACCCCCAAGAAAACAAGCACTGAAGTATACCAAGCCTGGGGCCCAAGGGCCACATGCATGACTTTGCTCCCTCCCCATTTCCAACCTTGAAACTTACCCTGTTGTGATGACCGTTCAGATGCATCTGGTGGACTCACCTTTCTCTAAGTTGCGTTGTTGGCATTGAAGACCTCGCCAGCCCAGGACCTGGTGCCTTATAGTGAGCCCCTGATGTACGAAGTAATTAGAATGAATTTCAAATATCAGATTTTTCCTGTTGGGACTAGAGATTTCCCTGATGCCCAATGTTCAGGAAAGCCCTGCAGAAGGGTTGGGGGACAAAGAGAGCCAAGTCTTTGTGGTCTTCTGTGCTGGGTGCTCTTTCTTTTCCACCGACAAATCGAAGTGTGAGCAAATGTATTTCCCTTCTGTGATGAATTTTCTTGTCCTCATACCAGTGGTCCTCACAGGACTCTGGGGTTCAGAACTTGTATTCTCTCCCCCCCACACTCCCGCATCCTTGTCTTCCACACCCTAGCCCATCTCCCAGCCTCAGTGGGGCAGGTGACTCGAGCTAGAGTGGAACCACTCCAACCTCTAATAGGTTTCCGCATCAACCTTGCCACAGTCTAATGTTTCTGGTTACCAAGAACCCCACGCCCTCAAGCCCAGAACCCAAAGGCTTAAGAAACTGAGTGGTGCACGTGCTTCCTCCTACAGCCATTAGGTGTCTCTCTAGCGCAACTAAAGACATCTCTGCTCAGCGCCAGAGGGCTGGCCCCTGGCAAAACTGCCGCTTGCATTGATTTCTAAAGTAGCAGCTCTTCTCTCCGTGCTACCATTATGACAAAAAGACATCCAGGACAACTTGATCTGTGGCAGGCTCACTCTCTCTTCAGTGCCTAGGATTTTAGCCATCCCAGCGGACTAAAGAACGGTTTTAGCTTTCTACTGATTCATGCTGGTATTATGAGTTGGAACTGCATCAGACTGACATTTAAATTTAAAGGTGAGCACCGAATATTGATCTCCTTGCTCTCCGATAACTTTGTGCAATTAAAAATGGTTTTTTTGGCTCCCAAACACCAAAGCCACAGAGGCCCTCTCTGCCCAAAAGAAGAAAGGAACTGATGCTTTTTAACAGCTGTTAAAACACAGAGGTTGTACCAACTCGGGGGCTAAAGCAAGGAAGATGACCACATTCATAACCTTTTCTCTCTCCCCATTTCTTAGAGAAACTTTCTAACATATCCATGTCAAGAATCACAATGCTCAAATTGGCTTTGCTGACACCCTGAAAGTTGGGAAAAGATAAGAAATTCAGGAAAAAATCCTTTTGCCTTAAAATGTACTCATAATTGGGGAGTAGCTGGTAGATCTAGACCTGGGTTGCTATTTGCATTACTGGCTCCCTTAAAGAATGCACACAGCCACGGGGGAAAATAAAGGTTTACTCTAAAGTCAGCACCCTCCAGCCCCAACAATAACTCCTGCTATCTTGGGCCACTCTGACCCTTTAGTTTAGGTGTGCAGTGAGGTTAGGGAGCGAGAAATGGAAATCAATTACCTGGTTTCTATCTATGGGATGCTCAAGACAGGGGTCTAAATATAACCACTTGGGGGTCGGATGTGGCTCAACTGGTTGGGCGTCCGTCTCCCATATGGAGGGACCCAGGTTCAATCCCCGGGACTTCCCGGTAAAAAATAAATAAATAAATAAATAAATAAATAAAACCACTTTCTGCTTCAGTCCCTGAGTCATGCTATTATTTCCATAATGCCTTTACCTCCTTCTGCCTCTCACCCGAAAGTTTTAGATACCACTGTGTTTAGAAATCTCTACTGTCAATCAAGAGAGACCTCAACATCCAGTGCCTTTTCTTCCAGGGTGGAGTCTGAGCACCACCAGGGCTGGCTTCTGACCACTTAAGCAAAGATCAGTTTGACATTCAGTAGAGATTGGGGGGCAGAGTTTTGTTTTGTTTTTTTAACTGCTTTGTTGGCCAAGTTCAGACATTCACTCCTTGGAAATCATTTTTATGCTTGAGGCATCCCCTTTATTTACCAATTTTTAGAATGTATTGGACTTATTTAGAAATCATTCTTAACCTTTCACAGTCAACTGTGTGGCAAAGATCAATACCTGCCAACTGCTCACCACTTGCTCCCCTACCTTTTCAGTAGTTAGGGCCATCTGACTAGTTTAGGCCAATGAAATATAAGCAGACACGTGTAATTTCTAGAGACAGAGTAAACCCCTTTGGAATTCTCTAGGCTCTTACTTTCCCTGACTCCGCAACCAAGACCAATCCTGAAAGTTCCAGATGGTGTCGCTTCAAGATGGTGGTGCCTCTGTCAGCTTGGGTCCCGAAGGACTATGTGGCACAGACCCATGTGAATGAGAAATAAACCTTGTGCTTTTAAGCCAATGAGATTTGGGGGGCAGCATGTTATTGAAGCATAACTTAGCCTATCCTAATACAAACCATACTCAAGGCACAAGGCTCTGCAGGCCGTAAGTGCTATTTTGAATTTAAACAGATAAGTGATTACTTAAAATTATTCTTTGATGACTCAATGAAAAATATGCTACATGAGGATATTAGAACTATAGTCCTAGGAGTTTATACTTCATTCGGCTTCAAGGCAGAATTGTCAATTATGGAATTAATTCCTGCCATTTTTCAGAGAAAGTGGTGGGTCTTTTAATCAAATCAAACCTCTGGTATCTTCATTGTGGGGAGTGGGAATTCACACTGGCATCATGGCTCCATCTCTTCAAACAACAAAATTCCTAAAAGATAAACTAATTTCAATCCAAGACACTTTGTTTTTTAAGTTTTTTTTTTTTTTTAATTTTCAATGAGCAGGTATTCAAGATGTCATAAACCAAGGTTTACTAGCACATTAACAATAGGTTTCATTAACACAAGGAAATGATACATCTTTTAAATTAACCTAGGAGGTCTCCAAATAAATATTCACTTTGAAAAAAATCACAAAATCAAACTCCTTTATGTAGCAACAGTCTTTCATCACAAGCACACTCTACACACATGAACACACACACTGTATACACACACACACACCATAGGATCCTAATGCCAGTTTATTTGACACAGTACTACATTTCTTGAAACTAAAGATTTAGAAGCCGATTTGCCTATTTCATGCTTCTATATTAACGGTTGGGGTTTTGGGTCGAAGTATGTATTTTAGGAAAAAGGTCCGCTATAAAATCTTACTAATTATTTTTCATTTTTCATTTCTAAAGACAAACTTGGACTTAAACCTTTTGGTTTAATACATCCCTGCCAATCACTAGTTTTCAACAATGTTTTCTCCTTCAGTGTTAACATGTAATAGTAAAATACCAGAAAAAGACAACACCTTCAAAACCCCAATGTTAAAAACACCTTACATGGGTGTAAGCTTTTTTGGTGAAGAAATAAGAAAAGATTATCAGAAATCTTTTATCACTCTCTGAAATTATTTTTAGCATCCAATTCATCTTGCTCACATAAATATAAAAAGCACTGAGTTTTCCACTGAAAAGTATTCCCCTTTACATTCTTTCTTTTTGTCTGTTAGAGTCCATGGGTCAACTTCAGTCAGAACAGTAATGAGTGCTTGTTCACTGAGAAATTCTTCAGATTCCCAAAAGCAAAGCACATGCAGTCCCTTAGTAGTGAAATACTGTGAATTCAGTAGCGCTTTTTAGTGGTGAACATGCAGCATCAGATACTTTTAGCACCAAGGCTTTTTTTTTTATGTTGCCAAAGCAAATGACTAAGGAGGGTTTTCATCCTATTAGACCCTTCCTAGGGTGAAGGAAAAATGAAGTGCTCAAAACCTCTTCAGACATGGATCTGATTCCAATGCAGAAAAAGCCTGGGACAGATAAAATTAGCAGCATCCTGGAGGATGGTGGAGAGAGGCAGAAAAGGTAAAACGTACAGGGCAACTCATGTCGCCTGCCAGCCATTGCAATCCCCTCGTTACTATGAAATAAGAAATGCAAATACATGTAAAGTCTACTTACTTGTTTGTGTAAGAGAATTAGCAAACCCACAGTCAGGCATTCTGGGTTTATTTTTTTTTTTTTTAAAGATTTTATTTATTTATTCATTTATCCCCCCCCTGCTGCTCGTGCTCGCTGGGTCAGCCAACCACGCCATGCGGGCGGGCCTGCCCCCACCAGGAGGCCCCGGGAACCGAACCCAGGGTCTCCCATATGGTAAACGGGAGCCCCACCGATTGAGCCACAGCCACTTCCCTCTGGGTTTATTTTTATATCTATCAAAACAGTATTTTGATATCTATCTGCTACTTAGAATACTCAGAATGCAGGCATATACCGACAGTTTTGTTTCTGAGCCATAGAGAATGTTTTACGCACACACAAAATCACCAAATTTATTTGACCACCGCCCCAGGCCTGGGCTCACCTACTACCGCTCCTGTACACACTAGCAAATTATCACAAATGTTTCAGGTCCATCTAAACTAGGAAGCTTCTCTTTGGCACACGCATGGATGCTGAAAAGTAGCTCCAAAAAGGAAGTTTCTGGCTCCAATCCCACTGACAAATGCAAGTTGGAATTGCAGACCTAAGGATGTTCTTGGTGTTTGGGAGAGAACTTACGACTCCCTTTACCTCCCCAGGCCCGAGGGCAGGAGACCCCTATCCCGTGCTCAACATTTCCCAAGTGCACACTGCAGTTTGTTACCGCAACTAGTGAAGGTAAAACATTGGGGGCCATGATTTTGGTATGTACTTTGTATACATTCATTTAAAATCTTTATTAGGAAACTTGAAATTGGTGTTCAAAGAATAGAAATGCTAACATTTTGAAGGGAAAGAAAAAAAATACATCCACCTGAAATCACTACAGCTCAGATTCAATAAATCTGAACTACTTTGCCTTATGATGTTTCATTTCAGAAACTATCCTGAGATGTGATGTTAACAATTAAATTGGATTGGTTCTGCATTAACTATGAAATATAAGTAAATATTTGAGGTATGCCATGGCAATTTTTAATATAACACTTAGCTAAATAAATGTAAATTTGCCTTTAAAATCTAGTTCAATATTAAAATTTGATGTTTTCCAGTTTTTTCCTTTCTATTTTACACATATAATAATTTCTTTATTCTTCAAGTACAGTATCCAAGCCACATTAAAAGATGAAATGCTTTAACCTCCCAATGTAGAGTCACATCTGGCCTATGCAAACCAAACACTATAATGTGCATCATGTAGTGGAAAGAAGTGAGTACTGTGAACCCTGATTCTGCCACTCTGTATAATCCTAAACAAGTTACTTAACCTCTCTGAGCCACTGTTTAGTTCTGCTTAAAAAATTTAAAAACTTATCTTGAAAGGTTACCAGAGGGATTGGAAATGATGTATATTAAGTGTGAAGTAAAATGCTTTGCAAATAGTTAACACTCAACAAATGCTAATTTGTTTCTTGTCTTGAGCCTCCTTCCCATCCCACTCTCTAATTCTGAATGACTTTTGACTGTTTTCAAGAATTAAATCCACCTTCTAAGTAAAAGGATTTCATGCTAATGAAGATAATCAAAGGGTTATATAGCCATGCCACTCCTCACCCCCAAGGAGATTCTAAATTAATAGGATCAATTCAAGGCTCTTATATTTGTATATTAAAGCCAAATAATACATTAATTTGTAGAGTTTATAAAGGAACAAGATGACCTTTTCCAAAAATAAGTAATAGGAAGTCTAAACTCATAGAGAATGCCAATTAAAACTTATAATGGGAGTTGTGACTATACAGCAATAGAACCAATTTATTAACAAACCTATTAAGATTTTATATATGTGCAATTAAATGGCATCATCTACAAAAGAGTTGCTTTACTTGGCTATATACTATTCCAATGATGCTACAACTCTTAATTGGTACATTTTCTAGAACTTCAGTCGCCATGATTTTTACTACTTTTTTACATTCACCACCAGCATATTAATTATGCACCTGCTATTTCTAAGTATCAGATACTTGAGGACGTACAAGATTAACATGTTGGGGCACAGTCCCAGCCAGTTTCTTTTATTCCTGTCCCAGCCATCCCACAAAGATTCACAGGATGTCAGATGGTAATTGGGTAAAATGCCTGACACATAACATGCACCCAGTCAATGACTGTTGAATTAGATCATTGCTCAAGCTAGAGAAACAGAGTCTAATTACAACTGGGAGTTCATGATTTTCCTGTCCTGGAGTTCTGAGAGTGGCTCATTTTCAAAACGTACTAAGAAGACAGAAATGGGTATTCGAACATATAACCTTAATTCCCCCAAAAAGTGCCAATCCCAACAAAATTCTCTCAATGCATTTTCTTGATGACCAGGGGAAAAAAAGAAAAGAAAACACCATCCCTCCCCAAAATACACATCTCTAGCTCTACCACCAAAAGGAACTTTCTCTTCTGGAAGCTCCATAGGTCAATAGAGAGTAAAGAGGAACTCTGAGGCCCCAGAGTAGACACGAAGTCATTCAGGAATGTTCTCAGAAGTCCTTCAATATACACATTGATCGAAGCTTGATGGACAAGAGTGCAATTATAGGCACCAGTGGCTCTTACCACTGAACCAAACAAGATGCTACCTGAGAGCCAAGCCCAAATGTCTAAGGGAAATCCTCATGCCTAAAAACACTGGCTCCACCCCTGTCTACATTATTCCATGTAAAAGTGATCACCCTCTCTGCAAACTGCACTCAAACCAAGAGAAACATTTGGCCAGTGCTGTTTCTAGGTAAAGAGGAAAACAACTCTGTACTCAAAAAATATCCTCACAATTCCACCAGTGCCGCCAAGGTTGGAGGGAGAGGTTGAACCAGGAGAGAGTTGTATCAATGCCATCCCTTCTATGGAAGATTGTAAACCAACCAATAAAACCATTTCACAAATTAGCCCTACATAAGCACAGGATCCTTGACAGAAACAGTTCATGACTATATTGATGTTTAGACCTTAGAGTCTCTCCCAAATCTGAGTTACCATGATTCTTTTCCTAAGCAGCCAAATCCCGAGAGCTAACTTAGCAGTCTACAGTGGTGTCAGGAAGCATTTATCTTAAGAACCACAGAGAAGGCATTCTGTGTGGAGCCTAAGCCAAAAGGATGGCCTCCGGGGTACTGCAAAGAATGATGGATAATGAACCCAAAATGCATTTAGGATCAGAAAAGTTCTTCTCTTATTTTTTTTTTTTAAAGATTTTATTTATTTATTCATTCATCCCCCCCCTTGCTGCCCGTGCTCACTGGGTCAGCCAACCACGCCGTGCGGGCGGGCTTTGCCTTCACCAGGAGGCCTCGGGAACCGAACCCGGGGCCTCCCATATGGTAAACGGGAGCCCTACTGATTGAGCCACAGCCGCTTCCCTCTTCTCTTATAATCAGGAATGTTACAGTAGAGAAGAGTCAAAGGGAAGGGTAAAATGACTAACTCTGGTAAAGGAAGATTCAGTTGGATAGACTGGTTTATTTTAAACAGCTTCCAATCATTATTCAGGATCATATTCAGCTCACAGTTCTCACTCCTATATTCAAAGTGATTTTTATATCCCAAGTACAGCTTTCATGATTTAATGACTCAATTTCAGAAGCAGCCACAGCAATTTTCTATACAGAAACAAAACAAAACAAACATTTGCCATTCCTTCCAAGGACATAACTAAAATGATCAGGTAGGACTCAAACTTACTCTTTAGAACTTCTTTTTCCACCTACTTTGAGCGCCAAGGCTACAATTCTTAGCTACCCTTATGTGGGCCCTGAAGAGCCAAAGGAATTTCAAGCAGCAATTTCCTTGGATGAGGAAGCCATCAGTTCCTTTCCATATTATGCAGCTCAAATTAGTTTCCAACCATTCGGTGAGCACACTGTTTTAAAGTTCCTAACAAAAGAATACTGGAGTTAATTTTTTTAGCCATCAGATTTATGAGTTAGCAGCCTCTTTAACTACCTTATGGCAGGCAGGACAGAGAATGTGTCTTACAAAATGACATTTAACTGTCCTTTTACTGAGCTGAGTGTATTGTTCCTCAGAAGCATCTGAAAATTTCTACCTGATTTATAACTCTGCTATGGCTTAAAATGCTATTAACAGTACTTTAGGAAAAGGTTAGCTTCTTCTTTTCAAAAAGGTACCTGCTTTAGGGTCAGAAAGCAGAAGTAACATGCTGCATACTTATATTTTTCCAATCAGATTGCATAGTTGAGGCAAATTCATTTGTGCTTTGTAGCAGAACTCACAGTAGGTGTTCCTAGCTAAAAACTTTGATTTGAAAATGCAAAGTCATGGTTTATCTGAATCGTATGCTAATGGTATGCACTGCCATCACCCTTCCCAGGATTTTGTTAACCAGGTACCCACAAGTCTTATACCACATTGGAGCATGAGGCATTCGAATAATATAGCAGAGATGGTAACAGACCCATCTTGAAACTCCTTCTCTTTGGAGAGAAGGGGGAAAGGCTCTCCGTCTTGATGAGGTATCCAGCCCTCAATCAACAGTAGCTGTTTATACTGAGTTTTGTTGGTTTGAGGATAGTGTCTTTAGAGGTTAGAAAAGAAAGAAAGAAAAGAAGGCACAGGTGTTTCTCAAGTCGCCATATTCAACTCAACCAAACAAAACTAACGTCTTCCATTTTTCAAGCTTCAGGAGAGAGGCTACAATGCAGCCGGGGTTTCCTCCAGCCCCGGGTCTGCTGAAGAACTTATTGCTTCCGGGAAGGGCCCAGGATAGGTCTGGGCTGTGGCCTGGATCCCTCTTTGCAGACCAGTCTCTTCGTGGAATTCGCCCTGGGCGCCAAAGGCCGGGCAGGACCTAGTCCGCGCGTGGGTGTCGTTGACTGCGTGCGCCGGGCGGCCCACCAGCTCGCTCACCGTGCTCAGGGGGAACTCTCGCCACCTCTGCCGCTGCAGCTCGTCCTCCTTGTATTTCATGGAGTGCCAGGCCAGAAAAATAAAGATAAAGCCGACAAATTTGAGCCCGGCCGCCAAACCAAAGTAGACGAAGCGAAACGATGTCACGTTGTACTCCCAACAAGAGCCTTGCACTCCGCATTCTTGCTGCCAGAGCATGCAGGTGGTGTCAATAACGGCACCGAAGTAAATCGGGGTAGGAATGTAAGCTAGAGTTGTGGAGGAAAAGAAAGACATAAATAGCTAGCACATCTTATAAGAGGAAACAGATTTGTAGAGGTGCTTGTTGGTTCTGAAAACAGTTGGGAGGGTTTTTCTTGGGTTATAGGACATTTAAAAAATACCTGTCACATCACAATATATTTATTACAAAAACGTTCACTAAATTGTAAATACAATCTTACTCTTATGAATACAATCTTACTGCTTGTAGGTCTTTCAGAATGTTTTAAGATTTTTAGGACCAAAAAAATGTCTTTTGCTCCCCAAACCCCGTAATTCCAAGCTAATCAGGAGAGAAACATCAGACAAAATCCGCGGGGGCGGGCAGGGAGGGGGGGTTCCTATAATATACCTGACTAAGTACATCAAAACTGTCAAGCTCATCAAAAACAAGGAAAGTCTGAGAAACTGACACCGCCAAGAGGAGCCAAAGGAGACCTGACAGCTAAATATAATATGGGGTCCTGAACAGAAAATGGACCTTAGGTAAAAACTAAATCTGAAAAAAACGATGGGCTTTGTTAATAATAATGTGTTGCTATTAGCTCATCTATTGTAACAAATGTACCATAGTAATGTAACAATTAATAGGGGGGCGAACTGTGGTGTGTATGTGGGAGGGACTGGGGGTTATATGGGAATTCTATTACTATCTGCTCAATAAGTCTGTAAATCTAAAACTGTTCTTAAAAAATACTTATTGCTAAAAATGCAACTAGGGGATCCTTTTACACTTAAAAATCTGATTTGATAAATACTCCAAAGGCTATACTAGAACTCTTTATTACCCATCACAATTCAGTACACTTAGTTCTTGTGGGGTTAAGTTATAGTGCTCGGATGTAGGAAGAATAGGAGGAAAGCATTTTCCCTGTAAATCAGATGCCACATCAAATGGCAAATTTATAATGACACTGGGGGTGTGGAAATAATTATAGCATAAAAGTCATCCTTGAAGCTTGTGAAACATCTGGGATGAGTAGGAGTTTCATTGCTTGAGCTATGAGATAGACATTTCTCTATACTTCCATAAGGAAGAAAGTCTACCCCCAGACTTCCTTCACCACGTTAGCCCTTTGGTAAAATGTGCCCCACCCCCCTTGTCCACCTTGTAAATATCTAGCCCTCCTTTAAATTCCTGGTTCCCTCAAACTCCACTGCATTCCCACTACATTTTGTATATACCTCCATTATACCAACTATCTCATGGTATTGAAACTCTTTGCAAATCTATCACCCCACTCAGGGAAGATTGTGACTCCCAGTAAGAGTTGATAGAAGGAAATAATGGGAAGAAGAAAAGAGAGAAGGGAGGGAGGGAGGGAGGAAAGGAGAAAAGAAGGGAGGAAAATGAGGTAAGTTAAAAGCCCAGGAGGTTGTGATATATTTATTGAGATAGATTTATTTAAAATGAGGTCTATTTATTACAATTAAGTCTTAACATTATTAAAGTACTTAAAATTCTTTTTCCTTTGGAGTTTGGGGAAATGGAAATTAGTTTGTTGGCAACCTGGTCTTTTTCACAATCAACAGAACTTAAGAAAAGGTTAAATTAAATAATAAATGCCTGAAATGTTCTCTGTCCACATATTCCCGGTGCTACAGTGAACATCTGCGGATTTACCTTCACCTCCACCCCAACTCCACCGCACAGAGACAAGCAAAGCAAAAAGGAGGAACTGGCTTCTTTCTTTCCTTTTTCAATTCAACCACCCCTTTGGTAAACAAATCTCCTTCTTTGAAAACAGCACTCTGGTTTTCGAAGAGACGTACAGGATAAACTTCTTATCTATATTAAGTATGTCAGAATGTCCTTTAACCAACACGCGTTGAAAAACATTACTTCAAACAGCTTATTGGTACCACCACCACCACCACCAGCAAAGCCACTTGTTAAACTTTTTCCCATCTGGTGGTCACGGGAAAGTGCTCAGGCTCAGCCTGGGCCATCAACCACAACAGATGACAAACCGAGTATCCCAGAAAAGGTTAATGTTTCCAAGGGTTGGATGATGCCATTTAAAATGTTTTTACCCTTCAAAGCTGAAGGAAGAAAAATTCGAATAAAAAATTATTTTTTTGTCCTGTGGACAATGACACTGATTATTGGGGGGTGGGGAATAACAGCTGGAGAAAACATCAGGCTGCCACTTAAGAAAGAAAAAATAAGCTTGATGATGAGGAAGACAAACATACATCGAAATTGGGCTACTTCACAAACGTATTTTCCATGCATTGCCCGAAGACATCACAGGGTGATGGGGTGTTTGTGAAAATCAGAATGATATTCTTCCTGCTCCAGTGGACTCTGAGGCTTGCATCACTGACCTGGTGCTAATGAAAACGGGCCTCTCTTATTAAGGAGGAAAAGCCTTGGAGGGTCGTCCCTCATGTCAGTTTTGGGGACCTTCTCTCTCTGTAGAATTTTTAATTTACTTTCCTCATAGAACAAATCGATAGGTATACTCTTTGCCTGGTCCAATAAAATGATTATAAAGAAGTAAGGAATTGAAAACTTCACACATAAAATGAAAAGCAATCTTTACCACTTTTGCATTAAAAAGGCATAAAGGGCCAAAAACCTCCGACAGTAATCCCACCACAAATTGGCTCAATATTATTTACTGTACATAATTTGGGGCAGGGAGTTTAGCCCAGTGTGTGTGTAGGGGGGAACTAAATTAATATTGTTTTTGTTTTGTTTAATCATATGAGCGATCTGCTCGGCTTTTCTTTCAAATCAAAAAATAAGGAGGGTTTGCCCACACCATGAACCCTCAAAGCTAACTTCTACTGATCAGACAAATGACTTGACTCGCCATTTGTAAAGCACAGTGAGAATTTGCCATCTGCAAAGAGGAACTAAGAGGCGTGCTTGAAAATTCAAGAACATACCTAGTGTTCGCAATAAAACAAACTGCATTCCCAGCGCAAAAGGTCTCTCCTCCTCTTCTACAGACCTACAGTGAAAGGAAAGAAATGTTTTTAAATAGTTGGTGCCAGAAAATGAATGTCAAATCAAGCCTGCTGAGAGCAGAGCCAGGAACCAGGGAAGCTGTGGCAAAATATTTAATCTGCTAAAATGTACTAACACGGGCAAACAAGACTGCTGATGGCTAAATCATTGAATAAAGGTATCCTCAATGAAGACCCTAAAGAAAACTGATTAACTGTTTCTGTTCAAATTCTAGTGGAGGCTCAAAGGTACTGCAAGGCTATCATGGCTGAAGATGGAGAAGCAACTCTGAGCTTCCCAAATCCATGTTATTTCCAGAAAACCCATTTAGAGATAGTATCCTACATACTACATTCTTATTTTCTGTTTGCCTGTGCTTTCCAGAATGGTAGGTGTATGCACTGAAAATTACTTGCATAATTCTTCAAGAAAAGCATTGGAAAAAAAGTTAAAAAAAAAAAAAAAAAAAAGTATAGGAAACAAGTCAAATCTCAGAGATAGAATTAGCCGCTACCTGCCCTTCACTTTTTCTTCTTTTCCTAAAACATTTGCTCAGAGTAGTTTCTGCATGGTAGGAAGATTTGAAGTCTATTCATTTTATAAGTAGCAAAGACTACAAAGATCCCTTTCTGAAATTTTGGTTTTAGAAGCCAAATGGTAAGTTTGACCTGTTTGAACATTAAAAAATGAGTAGCCCATATATGGGTTCTTTAACATCACTTAGAGAAGTAAAGTTCAAAGAATTATATTATTTGAGAATATAAATTAATGATTCATATATTTTTTAATGAAGTACCTTATCATTTCTATCCCATACGCATGAAGTTCTACGTATATAACGGAGAATCCCTGAGGTAACCTTGTCATCTTTTCCCCAACTTCTTTATTTCTCTCTAGCTATCTGCCTAGTGCTATACACATAGTTGTTACTCCATAAATATCTGCAGACTGGGGAATTGTGTGAATTAACCAAGGGGACTTTCCGGTGCTATTCTTTTCCGGTCAAGCAATGGCTTGCTTGGAAACATCTAACTTGCCATCCGGTAGAACGGAGCCAAAACATGTGTGGTACAGACAAGCACGCACACGGCTGACTGCTCTCACGGCACAACGTCACCTCTGCTCTGCAGGGGCTTCCTGCCAGGTGTCCAATACTATGGGCCTCCTAGGAGCCAGGGAGCAGGTAAGAAGGAAGAATAAGGACTGGTTCCCCTAATTACCCTCTCACGATGCTGTCCCCAAACCCCCAAAGCTACTCTGGATGTGTACTTTGTCACACTGCCACTCCTTCCTTTGCCTGCTGCAGTCTTTACTGCAAACACCAACACATCTAAATAGCACATTTAAACTTTTATTGTCAACATTTTTAATTGCCACTAAATTGTCGGACACTAATTGTTAGTGCCAACACTTTTAATCAGACAAAGGTACAGTCTGTGTTTTCTTATTTTTAAAAAAACATACAAACACAGGATATATAGCTAATATGGCAAAAAAAACACAGGCTGAATTACTGAAAAATTACATTTCCTAGACTATTCTTTACTTGATTCAACCCCAAAATTTTAAGTGATAGTAAAATTAATGAAATCAGCATTTTGAACTACAGGCCCAGCATAACTGTCACTGATCCCAAGACTATTAATAACCTTTTCTATATGCATGATTTAGCAACTTCACCAAATTACTTCCTGTTTTCTTCTGGAAAAGCAGAGGAATGGCTTTCAAGACCTGAAGTGGAACCAAAGGCACCCAAAACAAGTTGCGCTAAACAATAGGAACAGGACCCCCCAACTGAACAAAGAAATAGATGGGGTTTTGTTTGTTTGGTTGTTGTTTTTTTGAGGTACTGGGGGCCAGGGATTGAACCTGGGACCCCGTGTGTGGGAAGCCAGCGCTCAACCACTGAGCCACACTGGTTTCCTGAGTTGGTTTTTTTGTTTGTTTTGCTTGTTGTTTGTTTTTGTTTTTCAGGAGGCACCGGGAACCAAACCTGGGACCTCCCATGTGGGAGGCGGGAGCTAAACCACTTGAGCCATATCCGCTCCCTATATGGAATATTAAAAGCTATAACTTACCTTTCCCTTCCTGATATGGACAAAAATGCATGACTTAAGTTCACCAGGCAAATGCCTGAAGGTCCAATTTTGCTTTTTTCCTGGCTGTACCACATTAGGCCCCACCCCTGGAACAATTATTTTAGCAATTTTAAGTGTGTCATCTGCCCTCTGAGTTGAATACTCTGCTCACCTGAGTGTAACGATGATGGCAGATGGTTGGGCACAGGCTGTGATGAAGGTAACAATGAAAAGAAAAACTAAGAACGGGATGAGGGTGTTACAGCTCCGTTTACACTTTCCAGACACAGCATAGCCGTTCTCATTGAGATAGGTTTTGACGATGACCACGCGGAGCTGGCTGCGCTGTCCCACTGTGGGGGGAGTGATCACTTGTCGGCTCTGGACACAGGTGCATTCTGTATAATTCCGTATCTAAGCCAACAAAATAAAGATCAGCTGTGAGCCAATCAAGAGCAAACCGTGGCATGGAGATATTAATAGAACGTAAGTAAAAATGCTTTAAAATAACACTAGTATTTTAAAATGCAAACATATTTCGTTGAAAATATCTTCCTCATTGACAACAGTGAGGATCCAAAGTATGTATCTAACAATACCAAATCTGCTTGTCAAGTTTTTTTTTTTTTTTCATTCCTACCATTGTAGGTTTTTTTTTTAGTGATATTTTAAACAGATTTTTTTTTTTTTTAAATCCCCCCACCCCACCCCGTCCCACACATACACCACGAGGATGACTCCCTTGTATGTCTGCTTATCTTCTTTAGGAGGCACTGAGAACCGAACTCGGGACCTCCCACATGGGAAGCGAATGCCCAACCACTTGAGCCACTTTAGTTCCTTGCTGGTTGCGGCACCTGCTTGTCTTCTTTAGGAGGCACCAGGAACCGAACCTGGGACCTCCCATATGGGAGACAGGCAATCAACTGCATGAGCCACCCACTCCCTGTTGAATTTTTTAAACCCAAACTTTTCTAAGAGGTTTTCAACACGCAGCTCTACAACATTAACATTTCATATGTGCGTTTTTGTTCATAGTCATATGATGCCTCAATTGTTGTTTAACTTTCGGGCTCTCCAAAAGTTTTAGAGAAGCCCCTCAAAAACCGGAATTGAGCCTTATTTTTATTTGTGCTCACCAGAGTGGGCCTTGAAGTAAATGTTAAATTTACTATCTGTTAAATAACTGTAGAAGATTCAGTAATGCAACTGTGATGACTTCAGTACCAATGATTATGAAACCTCGTTGGCTATTCCATTTAAACAGTCCCTTTAATTAGCTGGTGAATGACACCCTCTGGACAAATGACTGACTCATGGATGGAAGTTAGATTCTGTATCCGTGGCCCTTGCACAGAGCTACTCCTGGACCCTGGCAGAAGACAGGCCATGTAGAGGCACCAATGATCTCAAATGCACTGGTCATTTTTCTCAACAAGTATTTACAAGCACCTACTGACATATCAGGCACTGTTCTAGGGGACTGATGACCAGAAGTAAGCAGCAGAGACAAAGTCTTCAGTTAACTGCCAACGTTTCTACTAAATACAAAAAAACGACACACTATTGGGTGTTACTTATACAAAATAAACCAACAAATGTTAAATCAACCAACTCACCTTCTTGTCTCTTTTGTTGCTTTTTACTGAATGGACATCAGCTGAATTCATTATCATTGTGACCTTTCAACCACTCACAGTGATGGGAAGAACCAGTGTAAAGAGGGAGCACTGTTTGACCATCTGCTTAGAGAGCGGCCAGTCTTTTGCAAAGAACAAGGGCTCTTCCCCAGAGAACTTGCTTACTACCGAGGAAGGACTCATTCCCTAAGAAGAAGAGTCACTGTCTCTTTCAACATGGTCACACATTGGGTCTCACCAATTATATAATGGGAGCCAGCAACAGAATTGTTAATTTATCAATATAGTTAAAACTCAAATATTAAATGTGACATCCTAGAAACATGTGGCAAATGGTATATATAATCCCTTATCACCTGCACAGAAAAAGCAAATGCATTTTACCCCTTTAATTAAAACAGACTCCTGGAATCTGATCTTATGCAAAGAATCAAACCAGGCCCAATAAAGAAGAGAGTATAATATGAAAAGCTTTTCCCACAGTATTACAGCCTATTTATAATTCACGGGGAAGGGATTTCTCAAAATAGCCTATTCTTGAACTGACAGAAATATCTTTACCCTGAGAGTTTAAAAAAAAAAAAAAGTCTGAACTGATAGTCTATGAAAAATGGCCATCGCCCATTTTCACAGACTCCCGTGGTGGGAGCCACTCACCTATTCTCTTCTCAGGACCACTTGCAGTGGTCTTCTTGACTTTCAAATCCCCCAAATGGGCCCTGACAGAGAAACAAACAGAAGCCCAGTGCTCAACCTTCTCAAGTTTCATTGAGTTAGCACAGAATGTAAAGTAGGAGAGAGCTGATATGGAACCAAATCGCTACACTCAAATACTCCAATCACCCCTTGGGGGGAAATGATAGCTTTGCATCATTTTCTTTCCTCTAGGTTTTCGTCAGAAGGCATTTTGTAAGTTATTTGAAGCCCCTTGAAAAGGGAGACCGAAGTCATCAGAGATGCATATGAATTCTCATGCGTCCTCACCAACGGAAGTTGGATGAACAAGAGATTGTGAAATGCACTCACCCCAGTGCTAAGGTTACCACTGCTGACACAGCCAGCCAGACAAGGGTTAAAGTATGTAATTCCATCGGATCCACAGACAGGCTCATACTCATGTGTTTTACACCCACAATTAACATTGCAGCTTCCTGTCAGATTCCTGTGGGGCATGGTGAGAGAAGGCCTGAGAGAGAAAAGAAGCAGGTTGTAAGCAACACTGATTTTTTTGAAAAATGAATAGGAAAATTCTTGATAATGGGTAGTCTGTCCATTTTAGATAAGATAACCCCATTGAGTCCAAGCTAATGGTCCTATCAGGTGGCTCCCCTAGATAATCATTTTTATGACTTTAAAACCAAATATAAAGAGAAATACTTCAATTTTCTGGTACTCCAGACTCAACACTTTTTAAATTAAATTATTTTTTCCTGCCTCACAAGTCTACTTTTTTTTTTGGGGGGGGGGGGGGTGCTCTGGATCTAGTCTCAGCAATTCTAAACTGATTGTAACCACTCCCTTACTGTAGGCACTTGGTTCTATGTCTTACCAAGTCTGGGCCTCAGTTTCTTTAACTGTAAAATGAAGAAAATACTTTTTCCTACCAAATCAATAACATCCTTGTGAGGACAGAAACATGGAAACAAAGAATCAGAGTTATCAAACATGCTCCTTTGACCAAACACTTTAATTGCTCTGGAAAAAATTATCAAAGAATAACACTGGACTCCAGAAAATCAAAAGGAAGTGATTACTAATTTGATTCAAACGGCCAGTGAAGAAAGTATAAGCAATTTCTCACTCAGGAATGCCCAAATGTAGATTCAAAATCAAACCTAGTGGGTTGCTGTAAGAGGGGGGCAGGGAAGACAAGTAAGGATATAGGGCTGAGGAGAGGAGTATAAAGGAATGGCAGAGAGGAACAGAGTCAGGTAATACCTAGGGGGCCCTATGGCAGTCTGATATTATTGATGAATTCCAAAAAGAAAGATTATGTTTATAAACTGGTCTGTTCCTCTGGCCATGATAACCTCTGATTGGATTAAACCCAGAGGTTTCACTTTTACTTGATTAAATTAAGATTAGGGCTTTGATTTGACCACATCAGTAGGGTGTTGAGTCCCTGTCCCCTTGGTGGGCGGACACTCACACAGAAAACGACACGGCAAAGGAGAGAGCTTAGTTTTGATGTTGGAGCCCCAGGGAGAGAGCCAAGCCATTCGCCTGATAGTTTACAGCTGGCCTTGTGGGGAGAGCAGAGCAGCAAAGCCTGGAAAGAGACGAACCCCAGGAAGAGAGATGAGCCTTATGCTAGCCTGAAGCTGAGATCAGGAGAAGCTGGGACCATGGAGTCTTAAGAGGAAAGGGAACACTGAACCCTTGCAGAGATCAGCAGCCATTATGCTCCAACACATAGCAACAGACTTTGGTGAGGGAAGTAACTGACGCGTTATGGCCTTGTGACTGTAAGCTTCTACCCCAAATAAATACCTTTTATAAAAGCCAATAGATTTCTGGTACTTTGCATCAGCACCCCTTTGGCTGACTAATACAGACCCCCAGGGAAAACTGAAGGGACCATGTTGAGCTCATTCTTTTGCTTCTGTTACCATCATTTATATGTATCACTGATGAAATACTATTACTAAAGCTACCTGAGTAGCCATAGCAGATTGTCCATCCATCCATCCATCCACTCAAAAATATTTCTCAATGTTTGTAATGTCTCAGGGGTCTCTTTAATAACTACATTGACTACTTCCCATCCAGAAAGATACTAGATGTATCAATCTATAAACATAAAGCATTGTTTATTCCAAGGCTTTCTCCTGTGGCCTATTTCACACTTTGACATCTGAGTGTTCAAGTTTTATCGGGAGAAGAAAATTCATAGCAATATCAAAGCCTTATCAAACAAAAGCCTTCCAAAAAGGCAAAAGTAAAATAAACTCAATTCTTCATTCATGTTACTCCACAGAAGAAAATTTATCACGAGTCTTTGCAAACTCTTAGAATCATACCATTTTAAAGTTAAAATAGACCTTTGAAAAATACAACTCTAGACCAGTGGTTCTCAACAAGAGCAATTTTGTCCCTTAGGGGACATCTGGGTATGTCAGGAGACATTTCTAGTTGTTACCACTAAAGGGGTGCTGCTAGCATATAGTGGAGAGAGGCCCTACAATGCACAAGACAGCTCCTGGGACAAAGAATGTAGACAGGGCTGAGGTTGAGAAACTCGGTTCTAGACCAACCACCACATGATGAAGTGGAGGTCCATAGTGATAGCTAACAAATCACTATGTTAGCTAAAATCATAATAAAAAGACTTCTGGTGTGCATTACAATTTTCTTCATTAGCACTTTAAGAACTAAATTGCAAGCCATAAACAAATAAAAGGGCTTTTATATGTCTGTACACTTAGTCCCTAAAAATGGTAGGCCTCAATAGCATACCAATGTGGTTATTACTGTTGCTATTTAGAAATCACATGGCATTTCATATTAACAGCATGCTCTGTGTCCATTTATGGCAGCCACAGATCCAAACACCTGTCCCTTATAGGTTTTCCCATTCAAGAGGAAGGAACCCAAAAAGAATATCAAGAGATGTTCAAAACACACTGATGACAAGGAGGCAAATATTTCCTGAGTTCTTGTTTTCCCATAAGGTCATGATGTTTGATATGAAGAAATGATAAAATATAAAAATCTCTTAAAAATCAATTCAGGTGACTAATATAAACAGCAATGAAAGGAAGTATACATTCACTAAATTGTCATTAGGGAGAAAAGGTGGGTGATAGCAGCACAAATAAAGGAAGATGCAAACATGGCTAATCCCTTATATTGTGATAACTGAATAAAGTCATTTTTGAGAATAACAACATCTTTTTTGTCACTTTTTGTTTGGAAAATGAATGGGATTATAACAATGATGAAAGTTTATAAACCTGAGTAAAACTAAGCAACCTCTCATTAGCTTGAAGTGACCCCACTATGCAGGCATAAAATGCACAAGGCCTGCTATACTCCACACTAATTCTTGTGCAAAAGGTATGCATATTTCCAATTTTAAAAAAAGCATTTATGACAAGATAGACATTCAAACAAAAAGCTCATGTTAACTCATGACTCAATGTAGTATTAATTTCAAGCAAGACACAGGGACCTGATAACTGCATAGTCCAAGCTGTAAGCCTGAGACTCACACATCACATCCTACTACAAAAATCATGGAATTATAGAACTAGAGACTTAAAAAAAAAAAAAAGAACTAGAGAAATGGAAGGAGTTTGTGGAATTACCTTGTACAACCTGCTAGTTTTAAGGTTGAGGAAATTATGAGAGGTATAACAGCATTCCCTATATCACTGCAACCTTAAGAAAACCAGCCCAGGAAGTCGACAAAAAGAGAAGAAGAAGAAAAAATGTCAGCTGTGAGGCCTAATTTTTATTAAATCAGTCAGTGAAGGATCAGTGATTAATCTTTAAAATAACGTACAATAATAAAAGATTGTTGGCTAATATAAGTGAAAAATGTATTCCATAGCACTTGGGGTCATTACAGCTGGGTATGTAAGGGCACAGCTGCACTCAGATATAATACAGACGCCAGAAATTAGAGCCCATCACTCCATCCCAAGACCTAAAGTACACCTGAACTTCCCTATCTGACACTTCTACTGGTCTCCACAAATCAAAGAAGACCCTCCCCCCAATCTTCTTTCTACCCTGTCTTAAATTTCTACCTATTAAAAGGCATAACAAGTAGGAATCCAAGCGTCCTATGCTCAAGCCACGTGGATTGAAAGGATTATGATTCACACAGTAAATATCTCTTTCGCAAAATATACTAATCAGAAAAAAAATGGTATCTTTCTCAAATTCTTAATCTTTATCAATTAATCACAGTCTTCAAGTCTTCAATTAGAATATTTCTGGGAAGCGGCTGTAGCTCCAGCAATTGACCTCCTGCCTACCACACGGGAGGTCCCAGGTTTGGCTCCCAGTGGCTCTTAAAGAATACAAGCAAGACAGCAAGCTGACGTGATGGGCTGGCACGGTGAGCTGAAGCAACAAGATGATGCAATGAGACACAAGGAAGAAAACATAATGAGAGACACAACAAAGCAGGGAGCTGAGGTGCCTCAAGCAATTAGGTGCCTCCCTCCCACATGGGAGGCCCTGGGTTCAGTTCCCAAGTACACAACAAACAGGCACACAATGAACAGACAGTAAGCGCAAACAACAAGGGGGTGGGGAGAAATAAATAAAAATCTTTAAAAAAAGAATTTTTTTTCAGTTCTACTTAAATTATTGGCTTCAAATTAAAATCCTTCCTTGGCTAGAAATAGCTGCACAACTTCAGGTTTACAATTATCATCATCATCATAAATCATCATTATTACTTAAAGCTAACAATTAACAAGTCTTATTTTTACTGCAAGAATTATGCACTGAGGTCACCATTTAAGTTCTTCCATTCATGACAATTATTACTATTACTGCATACCATCTTGCAGATAAGGAAAGTGAGGTTTTGAGGGGATAGATATTGCCAAAGGTCACTCAGTTAGTTTAAGAGCCAGAGCTGGATTTAAACCCAGTTTTATCTGTCCCCAGTAATGTATACAATTAACCCCAACATAGCAGGGCAGCTCTGGATAACTGCCTGTGGCTTAGTTTTCTCTAGCACAAGACTTCTGTGCTACACATCCTACCTCCTCCTCCTTCCTGGAGAAAGCTCTAATGCAGCTTTTCTGGCACTCAGCTTTCAGAGATTCTGAGCATTAAAGTCAGAAAGAGCTGGGTTCAATTCCATATCTAAGGTTCACAAGTATTGTAAACCTTAGATTTCACAGTTGTACAATGGGGATTATAATGTCCTTATCACCAGGCCGTGGAGGATTAGATCAGCAAATGTATAACCAGTACGCAGGATTGTGCCTAGTACATATCATGTTGGTGTGCTCTCTTTATCTACTTGTGGCAGAAGCATTCATGAATAAAAGCACAACAATCACAAACAGGAAGAGAGTAAAAGGCCTCTATGATGTTTGGAATTAAGGTTTTGAAATGGATGGTAGTGATGGTACAGTGTAATCAACAGCACTGAAATGTATAGGTGAATGTGGTTAAAAGAGGAAACTTCAGGATGTATATACTAGTAGAATAAAAATTATAAGATGAAACATAGGACTGTACAACACAGTGAGCCCTACTGTAAATGATGGATGTTAATAGTACAAATATAAGAATGTTCTTTCATGGATTATAACAAATGCACGACACTAAGCAGGGTATTAATAATAGGCTGGGAAAAATACACCTAATGTAAATAATAATAATGGATGACAGACAGAACTATTTTAATAATCTTTCATCAATTGTAACAAAGGTAACTACTGTTAAAAAAAAAAAAAAAAAACCCACAGTACAATAAAAAAGTACTATCATCAATTGTAATAAATGTTCCATACCTGCTGGTGGTGGGGTGGTATATGGGAATCCCGTATTTTATGCATGATTCTTTTGTAAACTCACAACCTCTCTAATAAAATTTTTTTAAAAAAGAAGTAATTTTCTAATTTACTTAGGCAAGAATGGTGGGAAAAGAACTAGATTGGGATCTAGTTTCAGGCGACCACTTAGTAGTTACAGGACCCTGGGCCAAATCATTTAATCTCTCTGAACTTGAGACTTCTGGCACATATAATATGGTTGTTAATACCTCTCCTTGGGAAACGGACGTGGCTCAAGAGGTTCGGCTTCCGTCTACCATATGGAGAGACCGGGGTTCGATCCCCAGTACCTCCCGGTAAAAAAATAATAATAATAATAATAATAATAATAAAAATACCTCTCCTGCCTATAGACAGGAGAGCAAGAATAACCAAGTAAGGGGAATAGATGGTAATACACCGAACAGCAAAGATTTACTAAAGGACTAGAAATATGACAGTTGTGACTATTGTATTCAACTGTTACTGTTATAGTTGCCTTTTGTTTTGTAGCCAACAAATTCGAGCCAGGTATAACTTGAAGTTTACATGTAATAACTTACAATTTATATAAACCACCACATATACAGAATCCTTTTATTAAAATACCTGTGTCTCGCATAGTGTTCTGAATACCTTTATTTATTATTAAAGTAATACATATCCATTGTAGAAAATTTGGAAAACAAAGAAGGACTAAAAACAAAACTAAATTCACATGTAACACTGTCACCCAGGCATACCCAATATTCTGATTTTAGTATATTTCCTTCCAGTCATTTTTCACTACTTGTGGAAAATGTGCTTATAGATAATCATAAATAACATTGTTCACAAGATTATACTCTGTTTTAAATTCTATTTTATTTCCCAGTCACATTACACGATAAACATTTTTCTATTGACTATATTAATATGAATTTATAGACTAATAAATTTGGTTGTAAGTTTGATAATAGTCATAGGTGTTTTTGAAATAAAAAGGCTTAATATATTTGAACAGATATTATATACTCTTTTATAGACTTCCTGTTGATTTGTTTATATTCTCATCTACAAAATTTAAAACTCAAGGGAAAGAAAACTTGCTTATATTTTACATCCCCTCGATACTCCTAAAATAAAACAAATCTTGCTTTGTCTCCAAATATAACCAAAAATAGAAATCAACTCTAAATCTATTAATAAAAGGAGCTAGAATACAAAAGCATGTACATCTAAAATCCTTTAAGCAAACTTTTGTTCCTCTAGTTTTGGGGAACTCCCTTTAAAATAAGTGATATCTATAATTTAAAAAAATTTTACAGTGGGGGAAAAAATTACACAGTGGGGGGAAAAAAATCTCAGTAGGCTGAACAGTCCAAGAGCACAAGTGATGAGATGAATGGTTCCATCAGAAATTCAAGTAGGAGCTGTCCAGAAATGCGAGCCACCAGAAGAGTTCCCACCAAAGTAATATCTAAACACATCATGCTGCAAGATGGCAAGATTAGGCATGGTGACAAGGATGGGGAGAAGAAGCTTTAGGGGAAAATCACAACATCTGAGACTTTGGAGCTGGATGGGAGTAGAGACTCATCATGTCCTTGCTAAGAACTCTTCCTTGTCATTGTGTAGCCCAAAAAATCGTCCCTGCAAAAGTTTTGGCCCAGTTGCTGAAGTCACTAAACCAGAAGATGATATAACAGATTTTACTTTAAGTTCAAAAGGATGACATTTGATAAATGGAAGATAATAAAGCTAGAATTATTAAATGATTTATCAAAACTTCGTGCTGGTTAAAAATTCTGCACACAGACATCAGATTTAACCCATTTTCAAAAATTATTTGAAAAATGGAAGCATGAAGGGCAATAACTCACATTACCCAATGTATTTATATAAAGTATTGCCTACGCTGTAGTTTTGTGCTAAATCTTAGCTCCTTCGACTGCAAGATGATTAGGACCCACCTGTGCAAAACACAGTTCAATAGATGCAGCAAAACATTCCCTAATTAAAACTGCAGGAAAAATTTAGGTGCTAAGGCTGTAATTACTTGAGTTGGAAATGGGCCAGAGTTCCTAGGATCTTTTGCAAGGAAAAATCATCAGATTCTCACATCTGAGTTTTCTACAGGCACCACCAATACCACATAGGTTCACTCTACAAAAAGACAGAAACTCCATCTTGGCTCCATGGGAAGAGTTTATTCCTCCTGAGTCATCGTAACCCCACCTCAAGCACTGAGGTTCCACACGAGTGCAGTGCCAATACAAGGATGTCCAGTCATAAACAACTTGAATGACAGAAAACGCCATGAACCCGGAGCCCCTCGCGGACTTAGATGGAGTTGGCTTATACATTGTGTTTTCTTTTTGTGATGGTTTTTCCCTTCTTTTAGGATAGTTCAATAATTAAAGGCATTGCATTCAGAATCAGAGAAATCTGGGTTCAAATACTAGCTCTGCCATTTTTAAGCTGTGTGACTTCAAGAAAGCTTTTCAACCTTTCTGAACTTCTTTCTCCTACTTAAACCAAAAAAATATATCATTGGAAATAGTTACTTATCGATAGCTAACTGTTTCTGTGTTTTATCCCATTTTATCCTTTCTATAATCCTAAGAGATAGATACTATTATTTACCCCATCTTAACGAGGGGTTGAGGCACAGAGAGGTTTAGGAATTTGCCAAGTACCTCATTTAATCTTCACATCAATCCTAGAAGGTAGATACTATCAGTACCCTCATCTTAAAGATGTGGAAACCAAACGCAGAAAGGTTAGATAATTTGCCTGTATTCGCACAACTAATAATGCTTCAAGGCCAGGGTGAAAATCTGGACGGGCTCTCAAGAGCTGCAGGGCAAATGTAGTAGGTGTGCCGAGCACTTAGCTTAATACCTATATCTCAGCTAGTATTGAATATCAGAAAACAGTGCAGTACAGAAAGAAGTAGATACATCCTCTAATCACTCTCTGAGTAAGGAAGTGGTGTGTGCACATGGGCATGTGCCTATATGAAACACGAGATTGAAAACAGCACCTTCATGTGGTATTCAGAAAGAATACAAACTATGGAATTGGATAATCCTGGATGACTAGGTTCTACTCCTTATTAACTGAGAACTTGGGGCAGCTCTCTTCATCTCTAAGCCTCAGTTTGTTTAACTGAAACATGGGGACAATAATACCTATAACAGAGCAATGTTGTAAGATTAAAAAGACATTCATAAGGGCCACTATCATACCTGAGACAGAGAAGTATCTAATCAAAGCTCCTCTTTTCACTACCACTCCCTTTACCTTCCTCTTTATTGATTTTAAAGGAGAAAAAAATCCCACAGACAAATCTCAAAGTCATGCTGAACAGGTAAGAGTTTTACTAGGCAGGCCAGCCACATACTGTTCAGCAGGTTGTGCACTGCACAAAATCACTCAGCCCAGAATGCGAGGTTAGGCTGAAATGCAGCCAAAGCCCTGTTTGGAGAAAGGGTCCCATTTTTCTTCATCCAAATGTACCTGCTACTCGACAAGCAGTACGCCTATGGAGCTGTGTCACCCAGAAGCAATTACACTATTTCACTCTCAAGACTCTCTTTCTAGAAATACTTAGGGAGCCAGGGAAATTCTCCATGGAAATTGGGTTTCTCTTTTGCTAAGTTATAAATTTTGTTGAAATCCAGCTACAAATACTAAAAGGACTGGGACCTTGTAGCTTCCAGCAAACCTAACCAAGTTGCTTTTACTTTGTTGAAGACAAATGAGGTGTACCATAAATGATGGATTTAGATAAGTAGATGTATATTTACATCAAGTTCTTCTAGTGATGCAGCATCACTAGATGAGTAACATTCCTGAGCAGAGGTCGACACCAAGCATTCACCCATCCTTTAAAGAAGAAATCGGGGTTACACTGCGTGATCTAGTAGGGAAGGGAGTAAAGGCAAAGAACTAACATTTTCAGCACATACTAAGTTCTAGGTTCTGTACTAGGAAGAATCAGAGGCTTCCTCTCATATAATCTTCATAATCAAAATGACAAATGTTTGTTTAAAACATTTGGATGTTTTAAACAGGAGGTTGAGGATGCAAGAAGGAGACATTTATTTTTCATTTTTACCCTTCTGTATTGGTTTAATTTTTTCACCTACACTTGTTTTACTTTAATTATGCTTTTCACCAGGGGAGATTGACAATATCACCAATTTTACATAGGAAGAAACCAAGACCCATTAATAGTAGGTAATTAATTTGGCAAGATCACACAGCTAGAAAATGTCGGGGTCAGTATTTGTCTCTGAAAATAACATTATCTTTTTTTTCTTTTTTAATGATTTTTTTTTTTTTTTATTTATCCCCCCCCCCCCCCGCTGCCTGTGCTCGCTGGGTCAGCCAACCACGCCGTGCGGGCGGGCCTGCCCCCACCAGGAGGCCCTGGGAACCGAACCCGGGGCCTCCCACATGGTAAACGGGAGCCCCACTGATTGAGCCACAGCCGCCTCCCATAACATTATCTTTGACAAGCGAGTTTGTGAGAAGTTCAGAGGGTTCATTCTTGGTTCCTCTGTTTTCTCGCTAACACGGAATGCCAGGTTGTCTGCTAAGAAAACTAAGATGAGGGTAAGATAAAGGACTTGAAGAAAGGGATAAGAAATGGAACTACCATCCTGGGGAACGGGAAAGGAAGCTGACTAGGGCTAAGTAAATGGACTGCTCAGCAAAGATGAGGGCCGGCTAAGATTGGAACTCATAAATTTGTAACAGCGCCACTCAGCACAATTATATAATTCTTCCCAGCAGTGCTGGGAAGTCCAGAAGCAGTGGGTGCAGGACTGGCAGGACAGAGGTGGTGCTAAGCAAGGGCTTTAAAAGTCTGGAGGGGACTTGGAGTTTAGAAGCAGCAAGACATCAAGCCTACCTTCCACCCTTTCTGAAAACATGCTTGAAATAAAAATAGAGGCGTAAAAGGCACAGAGCCATAACAGCAAAGAGAAATGGCAAGAGTGACACCGAATTTTATGAAAATGGTGAG